>CAWUFW010002947.1:0-1200000 GCA_963921515.1 Calotriton arnoldi | reverse complement strand
GGGGGGTGGAGGCAAAAGCATGATGGGAGTGGTAGTCACAGCCCAACATCCCCCACCCACATGGCCCATCAAGAACACACCGAAGCATGCACACCTCACAGGGAGTCAAAAGCCACTTCAAAGATGTCTGACAATGCTGCGCTGTTGTGGGGAGCACAAGGCCCTGCTGGGAACTGGGCACCAACCAACAGCAGGACAACACTGTCAGCCATCTTGCCATTGCTGTCACACCCACACACAGTGAAGTACACTCAAAAGGAAGGAAGTATGGGCATGCTGGGAAGGGGGGTGGAGGCAATAGCATGATGGGAGTGGTAGTCACAGATATTGCTCACCCTCATAATGCGCACATCAACACCACCATGAACCATGCCCACATCACAGGGAGTGGAAAACAACTGACAAGATGGCTGACACTGGGCACTGCAGTGGGGAGCACAGGGCCCTGCTGGGAACTGGGAACCACCAACAGCAGGACACCACTCACTGACATCCTGAGAGTCAACCTGAACCCACTGCAAGTGTGGCATGCTTCATGGTGGGATAACTGGGCTGGGGGAGAAGGAGGTCCGGATGTCAACCAAATACAACCCATGCTGACCATGTACACACCCCAACATTCAAATTGAAATGCACAAAGTATGCAGGACAATGTGCTACACCAATATCAACCTCTGACTGTGACAACTCAGGGCAATGCAATGTACAGGGCCGCATCCAGAGGTACAGTCACAACTGTCAGGTGTGTCAACCATTGATGCCTGCAGAAACATAACATACATTGTGTGTGTCTCCCAAAAACAGGTGATGATGGGGACATAGCAGCAGACGCTGAGGAGTCCCTGTCCCAGGATACAGGGGAAACGGAGCTCACTGGAGTGGAACAGCCTCTGACCTCCTCGGATGACAAAGACCTACCTGGCACCTCCGGAGCGAGTCAACATGCAGCACCAGCAGGACCACCAGCTGCACCCCCTGCACCCACCCCTCCAATGACTGACAACACACAAGCCACCCCTGCCGACACGTACAGACCAAGGACCACCACCACCAACAGCACACGGACCCCTGCCCAACGTGGGGCTATGGACACCAACACCACCAACAACCCCCAAGGGGGCCCAGGGTCACCTGTGCGTGCCACCTCAGGTACTGCACATGTCGCCAGGGGTGGTGGGAGGGGTGGGAGACATAGGTCGCTGCTCGCAGAGGGGTCTGGACTGCATGATGACCCACAACTGGCACGCATAGCCGATGCGTACCAGTCCAACACCGGAGAGTTCAGCCAGGTAGTGGGGCTCCTCAGGGACATTAAACAGCAGCAGGCTGCCCATCATGCCCGCTTTGACTCACACATGTCCCGCGTGGAGTCCAAGTGGGACACACTGCAAGAGATGATGGCGGTGCATAGGGACATATTACAATGCCTCCGCCAGATGAGCAGCAACCAGTCAACACCTCCCTGTGTGCCCACAACATCTGCTGCTGAAACAACTGCAACTGCCACAGGGAGGCAGGATGACTCTGGCGGAGAGTCCCCTGCACCGCAGCAGCCTGCACTTGAGGGTCCCCCCCAAAGAAGAGGGGTCGTCCGAGGAAGGACAACTGAGAGGCTGATGGCCATGCACAACCCCCAGGAAGCCAACACCTGTTCTGGATAATCACCTTTGTGCGCAAACTGTTCACCCTGTTGACTGCAACACAACCCCCACATGACATGGGGAGTACAAGTTGGACCAATGTCTCAGATGACTGTGGACTTGATACAGGACATTTCTGCTACCAGGACTTCCAATTCATCTAGGAACTTTGGATTGCAATCAAAATGTACAGCACTCACCTATTCGCACACATGTATGACAATAAACACACTAATACACCATACCTGCCTCTGTCGTGATTCCAACGTGGTTACTGTCATGGAGGTGATGACCAGCGAAATTACACTGTGCATGCTAACTGCTACAGCAAGTACAACACAGGCATGTGAGTCATGGCAACGTGACACATATGAGGGAGACTCACCACCACGGCTACACAACAAATACACACCTAGGCCATCTGACTCATTGCCTACACTGATGTTGCCAGGAAATACGGTGCAATGCACAGACACAACACCTATTCCCATTCTAAGTCAACTAGCCCACTGGTGCAGTAAGCAAATGTCAGTCAAATGTGTGACCACAGACAACGCACATCACAAAGTGAAGCACAGGTTTATTACACATTTGCAACATGTTGTAACCACTACAGATGCAAGGTAATCCCTCCTGGCAGCTGGCACACAGTCAACAAGTGTAGAAGGAAGGAAGTCCATGGGTGTGGCGCACATCACCTGTAGGGACACGACAGCTACCACCCTGGAAGTAGAATCACGGTGTCGGGGATCACAGTTGACCAAACGACTCTGAATGTACCCTGTGAAGGACAGAAATGACACACAGTCAAAAGCACTGAAGAACAGGACAGAACTGCAATACTCATGCCCAATACATGTCACAAGATACCCACCCAGAACCAAGTAAGCATGTCAACACTGTTGGGGAGTACAGACTACCTGTAAGGACACATCGCTACACGCATACAGTCATGTAGCCCATGGACACACTCAAACAGCACCAGAGCACCACCAACACATATCATGCAAACTCACATCAGTTACATGACATCTCTGGATACTTACATTCAGCTGAAGAAGTTGGTGATGAGCTGTGTGCGGACATCACCATCATCATCATCATCATCACTGGCATCGTGGTCCAGGCCATGATCCTCCACAGGTGGCGGACGTTGGTGATCGTCATCCAGGATGAGAGGCAACTCCTTCCGCACTGCCAGGTTGTGTAGCATGCAGCAGACGATGACAATCTTGCACACCTTTGCTGGGGCATATGGGAGGGCCCCTCCTGTCTTGTCCAGGCAGCGGAAGCGGCTCTTCAGGAGACCAAATGTCCGCTCAATCACTCTCCTCGTCCGACCATGTGCCTCATTGTAGCGCATCTGGGCTGGTGTCACAGGGTTCCTGAGGGGCGTCAGCAACCACGGCATGTTGGGGTATCCGGAGTCACCTACATACAGACAATTGCACATTAGCTGAGTTGGAAAAGAGGGTGGAAAACTACATTGCAGAACACACACAATGATACAAAGTCAGTACACACCAACAAGCCAGGCACGCTGGTTCCGCATCTGTGACATCATCCTCGGGATGCGACTACTCCTCATCACGTAGGCATCGTGTGCAGAACCGGGGAAACGGGCACACACGTGTGAGATGGTCATATCTGCAAGACAGACCACCAGTGCATTGACCGAGTGGTAGTGCTTGCGGTTCCTGTATGCCTGCTCCTGGGCCTGTGGTGGTACCAAAGCCACATGTGTCCCATCAATGGAGCCAATGACATGCGGCATCCTCCCCAGGGCATAGAAGTCACTCTTCACGTCAGTGAGTTGTTGGAGTCTAGGGAAATAGATGTTCTGGTTCAGGTATATCAACATAGCCTCCAATACATCGCGGAGCACACGGCTGAACATGGTCTGTGACATCCCACCAGCAGTCGCCACAGTGTGTTGAAAGGTACCGGTGGCAAAGAAGTGTAGGGCTGCCATCACCTTCACCTTGGGGGTCAGCGCTGTAGGGTACGGCCGGCCAGGTTGCAGGTGTGGTGCCAAGCGCACTGCCAAATCATCAATCAGCTGCCTGGTGAAGCGGTACCGTCGGATGCTGTCACGTTCCACCATCGTTGCCAGGTCAGGGAATGGTCTATGGACAGCTGGTGCCCTGCAGTGCATAGGTGAAGAAAGAAAGATTGTCACTCACCCCACATATGTGGCATTGTACACACTCAATATCACACGATACATCATTATGAGGCACAAGTACATGATGTGTGCAGTTCCGTAACGACATGTATGGCACATACATGGCCAACATCCAACATCACAGTTCAACAAGTGGCATCAATAAGTCCCAGGTTGTGCCATTGGATATCATGAGGCCGTGTCACAGTTCCCATCTCCTGCTGCCACGTTACAAACACACCCCACAGTGACATGTGAGGACAGATGTGCCCCAGGCATCACAGTTCAACGACAGGTAGATTCCCAGGGACCCTGTATTGCCACATGGACACTGGCATGACATGGCATATCATGCATACACCACAGCAAAACAACCATGACCCCCACAGGTAGTGGTCCCTGTTGCCTCGGCAGGACAGACATGGACGTCTGTGACACACACACGCACAACATCAAAGTCCATGCACAAACAACGTGGATGTGGAGACTGTCTCCCATTGTGCACATGGAATCAGAGACATTGTAAACACAACATGCACACAGACTGTGGAGGACCATCACTATTGTGCCAATGGGTCACCCTGGGTTAAACATACCGTCCCACATGGGACTCAGGGGGCATGTGACATGACATACACATACACCACAGTGAAATGTGACCATGCCACATGCTCAGATATGAACAGTTGCACATCACAGTGGTCATGTACACGAAACACCAAGGATACTGTCCCCATGAACACGTGCACAGCCTGGGAGTGGCTGTCCCAAGTGACACCCACAGAACAACATGTTCACCCCCATACACGGAATAGGTAATGCAGCCTTACATGCCTTAGGATACAGTTTGGACAGGCTGTGGTGTTGTAGGTGTGCCCCTCACTCCCTGGGAAGTATATGTGGCTGGCATATGTTCACCTGTGACAGGCATGGTGACATATGCCAGTGACATGTACAGGGACGCGTTGGACAGCAATGGACCGATCGGTGCGCACACATTGGCCATTGCATTCAATGTGTGCTGGTACGCGTTGCATTCGCAATAAGCGTTGGACAGAAATGGACCGATCGGTGCGCACACATTGGCCATTGCATTCAATGTGTGCTGGTACGCGTTGCATTCGCAATACGCGTTGGACAGCAATGGACCGATCGGTGCGCACACATTGGCCATTGCATTCAATGTGTGCTGGTACGCGTTGTATTCGCAATAAGCGTTGGACAGCAATGGACCGATCGGTGCGCACACATTGGCCATTGCATTCAATGTGTGCTGGTACGCGTTGTATTCACAATAAGCGTTGGACAGCAATGGACCGATCGGTGTGCCCGGCCGGCCCATTGCATTCAATGTGTGCGGGTACGCGTTGTATCCTAGGTACGCGTTGAACAGCAATGGCCCGATCGGTGTGCCCGGCCGGCCCATTGCATTCAATGTGTGCGGGTACGCGTTGTATCCTAGGTACACGTTGAACAGCAATGGCCCGATCGGTGTGCCCGGCCGGCCCATTGCATTCAATGTGTGCGGGTACGCGTTGTATCCGCAATACGCGTTGAACAGCAATGGACCGATCGGTGTGCACGGCCGGCCCTTTGCATTCAATGTGTGCGGGTACGCGTTGTATCCTAGGTACGCGTTGAACAGCAATGGCCCGATCGGTGTGCCCGGCCGGCCCATTGCATTCAATGTGTGCGGGTACGCGTTGTATCCTGGGTACGCGTTGAACAGCAATGGACCGATCGGTGTGCCCGGCCGGCCCATTGCATTCAATGTGTGCGGGTACGAGATGTATCCTAGGTACGCGTTGAACAGCAATGGCCCGATCGGTGTGCCCGGCCGGCCCATTGCATTCAATGTGTGCGGGTACGCGTTGTATTCGCAATACGCGTTGAACAGCAATGGACCGATCGGTGCGCACCCATTGGCTATAGCCTGGCCTGGCAACGGACGAGTTTTCAAATCTTGAACGAGTCTGATGCTGGAAATTCAGTTGGTCACCCACAACAATGTTGCAAATTCAAAGGTGTCATGAAGTTGAACTTTTGAAGGATGCTGTGGGCGTGTGTAAGTGGTGCAATTCCATGGATTGGCCAGATTCAGAAGATGCAAACGACTTGGACCTATCACTTTGGACACATGGGACAGTAACTGCCTCTGCAGCACACATATAATGCTGGCTGTTCCCCTGAGAGCTCACTTGCCTGCACTACATGCTCCAGGACGACATCTGCCACCACCACTGCTGCTGTATCTGCACCCTCTGGACCCTGCAATGGCACGTACTGTGGAGAGAGCCCCAGCCTTCAGCACTGAGGAGAACCAGGCCCTGCTGGACAGCCTCCTTCCACAGTACAGCAAGCTGTATGGGAAAGCAGGGGAGCAGGTGAGTGTGCTGTCCACTGCCTTCCTAAATGTGTATGTTGTCTGACTAGCAAGGCTAACTGTCTGCACGCCACTGGCCAGCAGGCTCACTGAGTAGTTGTCACCCCCCATAGTGTGTAGTTACATGCACTGAACAGGTATGGTGCAGTGACAGTGCATTTAAACAAGGTTTTACTCCCCAGGCAATGATACCATGTAGTGACTGCTGGCATACTGTCCATAGCCATCGTTGCACTGCCTGTGTACATCATGTGCCCCTGTGATTGAGACATGTATATCCAACTGTGTAATGCACGGATATGTTGCATGTGTAGTAATGGCATTCTCACTTTGTCATCCTCACAGGTTGATGCCCACCAGAAGCAGCAGATATGGCTGACCATCGTCCGGGCAGTGAGAACCGTGGGGGTCTACAAGCGCCGGATCCGCAACTGCCAGAAGAGGTGGCAGGACCTTCGGGGCTGGATCCGGAGGATCGCACGGGTCCAGCTGAAGCTGTCGCCTCCTCGCAGGAGAGGCGGACACCGGACCCTGACCCCCCCACATGCTCAGGATCCTGGCGGTGGTCTTCCCTGATCTGGATGGGCAGCTGAAGGCCAGGGAGCAGCACGGAGGGGGTGAGCCCATGACTGCATTGTGAACTTTGTCTGCCATGCTATGTGCCCTCCTCTGGCCTGGTTAAACTTCCACAGCACATCAGTCATGTGGTCCAGGAGCCATGTCCCTCGACTGTGCACTGCCCACTCCTCATCTGATACCCAGGTGTGGCCCTTGCAGTCAGGGAATTGTGTCACTTGGGTACTGTGTCCTTGCAGTTTGCTTGACTCAAGGTGGGGGACAGCATCTGTTCCCCTAACTGTGGTGGGCATCATGGGTGGGTCCATTGCTTACACAATGCCTGTGTTCTGACATGCAATCTGCGTGTTACTTTGATATGTGGTCCAATTGCTGAGCAGATCCACCACATGTGCCTGGGGTAACTGGCACACGCCCAAGCTGCGGGTGGGAACAATGTTTGGGCCCCAGGAGTGTGTATATTACGTGTGTCACTCATACTTAGCCAGCTGCCTACTGTCCAGGGTTCATCCCTCATTCATGTGGGGCAGGACAGTCATGCCTACTCCAGGCCATGCAATGCACTCTGTACTCCCACTCCCGTGTATCAGCTGACACGTTGTGCTCAGTGATATGTCCCCTCAGGTGTCAGCCTCTGTGTCAGTGTGCTGTGGCTTCGATGTCAGGACTGCTGGGGTGTTTCTCGTTTGGGGCTCAGCATGCCACCGGAGATGTGACCATAGGAGACGATACTTGTGTGACACATAGGTGTTTGAACACCTGACCGTGCAGACTGGGGTATGCGAATGTGAAGTCCATGCAGCTGTTTCCCAATCACAGCAGATTGTGAGGTGCTCAGGTTCAGAGGCTTGTGTTACAGGTCACCCATATGTCCAATCAGTATGATCTGGACAGATAAGGGTTCAGATGATGTGGTGTGTGGGGGATGTACATGTGCACTTGTTCAGCTCCAGGACTTGCATTCCCCATGACCTACTATTGTGACACAGTGCAGACTGTTGTTGTGTGGCTGCCCTGCCCATGTGACTGGAGACAGTGATGTATGACTTAGCAGGCATGCCTGTGCCATGGCATGTGACTTCCTATGAGTGATCCTGCAGGGGAGTGACATGTGCTACATGCACACCATAGTGGCAATGGCTATCAGGACATGGGTGCATCATGTTGTGTCGCTGGTATGCATCACATGCATTTCATATATGACTCTGGGCATCCCTTTCATCCGGACACCTGTACTGACTCAGTGGCAAGGGTTGTGATGTGTGCATGTTCACATGCTTCACCGTGTTCTCTGCACCGTCCAACTACTGTGTAGGTGGTGCATGTGTCCACACTGGGGTATTGCCAGCCAACGGACGCCAGACAGATGGGTGCAAGGCCAGGTGGGATGTGAGTGCCATGGTTGACGATCAGACTGACAATTGGCTTCTCCTATTCTGTTTGGGCACTTTTAGCAATGTTCAACTGAGGATGCCAGGGCTTGCTCTGTATTGTGCTGTACTTACTGTGGTGTGTGCATTAGGTGCAGGTGACTGATGTCTGTCTGTTTCCCTATTGTTTGCAGATACATCCACGGCCACAGGAGGGGACAGCTCCACGGACCAGGAGGAGCCGCAGAGCCAGACTGGGTCAGCAGCCGAGGAGTGGTCGGAGGGACCCAGTGGCACGGAGGGCGAGGGGAGCCACACTGAGGAGTCCTCAGCACCATCCACCTCAGCTGAGGACCACAGCAGCTCGGAGGATGACTCCCTTATGGAGGCGGGTGTCAGCAGCCACCACACCCCAGCTAGTGTTGCTGTCCCCGCCACCACCACCACCACCGCCCTCCCATCGGCTCCCATTCCCGAGGTCCGTGGAGGCTCCCATGTTCGGGAGCATGTCTCCTTCGGGCCAGGCACCGCATCCCCTGCCCCTGTGTCCCCTGCTGCCCTGAGTGAGGAGTCTGTGTACCTCCTTCGCCAGCTCCATGTAGGGCAGACAGCGATGCTGAGTGTCCTCCATGCTCACACCACTCTGTTGACTCAGCTGGTGTCGTTCATGGAGGGCATCTCATCGGGCATGTCTGCCCTACAGAGGGGCAATAGGTCCATGGACTCCTCCCTGACGGCAGCAGTGTCCCTCCTCCAACAGTCCCTCACCCCTCCTGTCTCTGCCCCATCCATACTCCCCAGCACCTTACCTGTCCCAAGCACACACACACCGGCACAGGCACACACCAGCACAAACACGAGCAGCACACAGACACACACGCCACAGACAAGACGCACACGCACGCACAGTCAGGGGACTGAAACCACACTCACAGGGGATGGGGCCCAGTCACACACACACGCATCCACGAGCACTGCGCAGTCCACAGTTGCCTCTCCCTCCAAAGCCCCCTCCGTTGCCTCACCTGCAACCCCAAAGTCCCAGCGGCTCTTCCTCAGTGACCTCGGCCTCTTCCCCTCCGATCCAGCTGATACAGCATTCAGGGGGAAGAGGAAGCCCACTCACACGGAGTGGAGTGCCCCTCGCCCCCGGACACCCTCCCCCAGGCACAGACCGACTGACGCCCCCATCCGCAAGTCCCCCCGGACCCGGAAGAGCAAGACCCCACCGCCGCCCTGCAGCTCAGACACCAAGTCTCCTTCCTCCATCCCTCAGGCCCCCACTCCACAGGTGCCCCCACCACACCCTGCCCCAGGTTCCCCCACCCACAGATACACCATCCCCAAAAGGATCAGGCCTTCTCCCCCTGCCACTTGCTCTTCCGGCACCACACTCCCCGCTGCGCTTGTCTGTGCCACTGGTGTGGAGACGGTGTCCTCCCCCTCTGTCCTGCCCACCTTACCTGATCCCCATTCTCCTCCCCTGGAGGTAGGCACTGCAGTGGAGTCCACTACCACCCTGTCTGACTTGGGCACTGCAGTGGGGAGCCTGTCCACTCCATCTGCACGGTGTCCTGCAGTCTTGCCGGCACCCACACCATCAGAGTCATGCCCCCCACTTGTGCCGGCACACACCATGTCAGACACCTCCACTGCAGTTGTCAGTGGCTCTCTAGCACCCACCACCCCTTCCCTGCCTCCTTCTGGTGAGCCATGATCCTGTCCCTGCGGTGCCTGGCCTGCCCCCCCGTATGCCCCTCCGAGGGGATTGTCCATGGTTTTTATCGGTGCAGGCATGCGTAAGGTGACATCAGCCACTGTCACCCTTTAGTGACTTTCATGTTGGACTGGCCATTGGCCTTTGTTTATTTTTTGCTGGACATCAACAGTTGGACCCACATATGCTGAATAAAGCACCTTTCTGTTCTCTAGTGCATTTGCTTCTGATGTACATGTTGTTGATGATGCTAACCATGCCCTTGCTGCAGTGATGGTGATATTTGGTCTCATGATAATGAAGTGTTACTGTGCAGGAACACATGTGGTCCAGGGGGAATGTGTCCTATCCTGTGGTGTATCCATGTCATCCTTAGCAGCATCTGGGGGTGTCATGTGTCCAATATTTGGCAATGGGATTTCCTACTTACATTAGCAATTTCACATCTGTGGCATCCACCCCTGCACATCTGTTGTGCTTGCCATTGTTCAATTAGTCTACTTCCCTGACCGTGTGGCCATCTCCACTGGACATGCAGGTTTGGGCATCAATGGGGAAGGACTCATCTGTGTTGTCAGTGCAACATTGCTATACAAGTGTGTTGGATCTGTGCTGATGATTTCGTTGGCACTACCACGACCAGGCTGATGTGACGTGAGCCTTCATTTGGTGCTAATTGTTGACTGTGTGACCAAGTGCTCAGCTGACATGATCGAGCCCTACTGAGGCAACATATGGCACAGCTTTCCTCACACAGGAGTGGAGTCCCCTCATGGCAGTGTGTACTCCTGTGACATTGCCTGCGCCCAAGGTGTGTGTTGCATGAGCATGTCTGTGTGTTCACTTCCGTTTTGCTGTGCATGCTGGGATCCCTAGTGTTGTTCCTGTTTGTGATGCTTGCTGAGTTGACCTATGTTCCCCCATAGTCTTCTCCCTGGATTCTCTGTGATGTGGGTGCATGGCACATTACTGGTCATCAGGGTGTCACCCATAGGTGTGTTTGAGGTCAGGGCTGAGTTTGTGTGAAGACGCAGATGGGTCACAGTCAGGATTCCCCTTGGCACTTGTTGTTTACACGTGTCATGTGATTTCCAGTTTGTGTTATCTTTCAGTGATTGTGACACGTTGTGTGTGTGACTTCTGTCACTCCTCAGGGTCAGGGCTGCAATGTTGGTAGTTGTCTATGTGTGTTCTTTGTGGGTGACCTTGGCTTCTTCATTGGTGTGGGACTGTGGCTGGGATCCCATTGGTTGGTGTGGTATTGCCGTCATGTCCATGTACAGCGTAGTGTGCAGTGTGTCAGACATTCAGGAGTCATGTTGAGTGGCCATGTGTGATGTGTTTCTGAACCTTGGTTCCCACCCACCACCCTGGGATTGTCATGGGTGCATGTGCAATGTCACCAGTGCATGTGTGCTTCACTGCTGCACATTGTTGGAGGTCGAGGTGTGTGGTGTTGAGTGTGTGCAGATGAGAGTTGTTGCCCGGCTAGACCCCTGCCTCCATGTTGGCCTTGGCTTACTGGCCGTGCTGATTGATTTGTGCTTGTGTAGGTGTGGTGGTAGTTTGTTGCTCAGGACACATGACTGTGGTTCACAGTGTGAACGACATCTAGCTTTGTCATCACAGTGGGATTGTAATGCAGCCCAGGTCACCACATTGTGGGGGCCCTGGGGGTAGTGCTGTGGTGTGTCTGTGTCTTGCTGTGTCAGTTGCTGTTCCTACATGCTTGTGTGACATGTGTGATTTGTGCTCCCTCTCATCTGTCAATGCCTGATTGCCCACATAGGGGATTTGGATCCATGAGTTACCTTTGTGTGGCACTGTATGCACATCTGTGTAATTGGTATTCAGGCCTCCTCATGTGTTGTGTGGTTGCCTGGGGACACTGGCTCCCCCTCACCTGTTGTGTTTGATGTGCAGTGTGGGTCTGCCTGTTTGTGTTTGTGCATCTGCACCACTGCATTGGCATATCTTTGGTGTGCCATTGGCTGTATGTTGTTTGGTGGGTTTCCCTGCTTCCCTGGGACTCCTAGGTCATCGGTCAGCACAATGATCATTGTTTGTGTATCCCATTACTGCCATGGTATGGTATCTGTTCACCTCACATCTACAGTCTCCACAGGGTATCTGCATTAGTGTGCCCATTGGTGCAAATATGTGGGTCTGCATTCTGATGGTCACTTCTGTCATTGTGTCATTGATTAATGTTGACAGTGTCAGCCCCCATGGGTGATGTTTGTCTGCACATGGCCCAAGGTATGTCTTATTTGCACTGCAGTATTTGCCTCCCCCAATCTATGTTGCAATGGGACACATGCACTACTTTGCCACTGATGTGTTTTATATTCTGTTACCAGGAATCATCCATGCAGTTTGGCAGTTGCAGATTTTTCTTGGTCAACACTTGCATTTTGGTCACTGTGATGATGGGGGTTTGGACCCCATTGCCACAATGTTCAAAATGTGCTTCAGCTATGGACCCCACACTTACATTTTGGTCACTGTGATGATGGGGGGTTGGACCCCATTGCCACAATGTTCAAAATGTGCTTCAGCTATGGACCCCACACTTACATTTTGGTCACTGTGATGATGGGGGTTGGACCCCATTGTCACAATGGTCATGGCCTGCTTGCATTGTGGGGGCCACACACATATATGTGTGGCATATGTGATAGGGGGTCACATTGTATGTTCAAAGTCATGTTCAGTGTTGTAGGCATTTGACACAGTCTACACACGCTTGTCATGGTGTTGGGGGGGGATGTCTTTATGTTGCATTCTTTATGTTGGTGTGTGCTTGTTGTGTCATGTATTAGCCATCCTGTGAGTGGGGGTGTTGTTGGTGGTGGGCATCCAGCCCCCCATGGGTAGAGGTGGTAGTAGTGACAGGCATCCAGCCCCCCATGGGTAGAGGTGGTAGTAGTGGTAGGCATCCAGCCCCCCATGGGTTGAGGTGGTAGTAGTGGTAGGCATCTGGCACCCCCTGGGTAGGGGTGGTAGTAGTGGTAGGCATACAGGCCCCTATGGGTAGGGGTGGTAGTAGTGACAGGCATCCAGCCCCCCATGGGTAGAGGTGGTAGTAGTGGTAGGCATCTGGCACCCCCTGGTTAGGGGTGGTAGTAGTGGTAGGCATACAGGCCCCTATGGGTAGGGGTGGTAGTAGTGACAGGCATCCAGCCCCCCATGGGTAGAGGTTGTAGTAGTGACAGGCATCCAGCCCCCCATGGGTAGAGGTGGTAGTAGTGGTAGGCATCCAGCCCCCCATGGGTTGAGGTGGTAGTAGTGGTAGGCATCTGGCACCCCCTGGGTGGGGGTGGTAGTAGTGGTAGGTATACAGGCCCCTATGGGTAGGGGTGGTAGTAGTGGTAGGCATCCAGCCCCCCATGGGTAGAGGTGGTGGTAGTGGTAGGCATCTGGCATCCCCTGGGTAGGGGTGGTAGTGGTGGTAGGCATCCAGCCCCCCATGGGTAGGGGTGGTAGTAGTGACAGGCATCCAGCCCCCATGGGTCGAGGTGGTAGTAGTGGTAGGCATCTGGCACCCCCTGGGTGAGGGTGGTAGTGGTGGTAGGCATCCAGCCCCCCATGGGTAGAGGTGGTAGTAGTGACAGGCATCCAGCCCCCATGGGTAGGGGTGGTAGTAGTGACAGGCATCCAGCCCCCCATGGGTAGAGGTGGTAGTAGTGGTAGGCATCTGGCACCCACTGGGTAAGGGTGGTAGTGGTGGTAGGCATCCAGCCCCCCATGGGTAGAGGTGGTAGTAGTGACAGGCATCCAGCCCCCCATGGGTAGGGGTGGTAGTAGTGACAGGCATCCAGCCCCCATGGGTAGAGGTGGTAGTAGTGGTAGGCATCCAGCCCCCTGGGTAGAGGTGGTAGTGGTGGTAGGCATCCGGCCCCCCCTGGGTAGAGGTGGTAGTAGTGACAGGCATCCAGCCCCCCATGGGTAGAGGTGGTAGTAGTGACAGGCATCCAGCCCCCCCTGGGTAGAGGTGGTAGTAGTGGTAGGCATCCAGCCCCCCCTGGGTAGAGGTGGTAGTAGTGGTAGGCATCTGGCACCCCCTGGGTAGTGGTGGTAGGCATAAAAGGCCCCTATGTGTATGTGTGGCATTGGTGAGGGCCATCCCGCCCCTATGGTGCTACTGTTGCTGGTGTAAGTATTTCTGCATCCCTCTGTGTGTGATGTGTCGGGTACGTGTAGTTTGTTTTTGTTGTTGGTGTCTGACTTACCTTCTGCGCCGTACGCGTCCGTGCCTGTTCCGGTAATAGATGTAGAATATTGGTAGGATCGGCACGATGGGATTCATGGTTGGTTCGACTCGTTCGTCTTTCTCTTTGCTTCGCCTCGTCCTCATCACTGGCGTGTTCGTCTCGTAGCCATGGATCATGTTGTGGCGCGAATCGGAGCTTATGTGCGCCTCGACCGGATGCTTTGACGTGCCGTGCGTAGCGACGGGTTCGGCGCGTACGGGAAGCGCATCGTACTTGTCCGGCCGGACGGGGCTGCATTTTTCCTTCCGTGCGGCTCGATTCTGCGTTTCTGGATCCGCCTCGGTCTGAGTTCAGGTCCTGTATTGGGTGAGTACGACTGGGTCGGGATTTGGGCAGTTGTGCGCATCGTACTTGCTCGTTCGGACGTATATGCGGATCGGTCGGGAAACAGGCATTCGCCTGGATTTTTTCCCGACCGAATGGTATTAGGTGCGCCTCCGATCGGAATCGACCCCTTTGTGTTGATCCTCTTGCTGCGCTAAACCGACAATTTAAAATGGAGTCTGGAAATTCGAACTGTAGGCTTAAGTGTGTGATAGGTACACTCATAGTAGGAGTGATAATAGTGATAGCTGTAGTCATTATTGTGTCTGTAAAAATTTCACATGAAGTGGAAGTTGAAGGGGTGGGAGTACAAGGGACAACCACACCTGTTACTTCTAGCACAAAAGAGGGTGTCATAAGAGCTGGAAAGGCTATGCTAGATCAGACTAGTCGTATGCTACACGTAGATTTGTCTAAGGGTGATAACACGCTTAATACTTATGCGAAGCTGTTATATGAGTATGTGAGCACGATGGATGTGAGAGACTGCTATGTGTGTATGCAGTTGCCTGCGTCTGTGGAGGAGGGTATCCGCTATCACCACCTTCCTTTAACATATGATATTTCTTGTAGTTTATTGCTTAGTATGTTTTTTGGTAAGGGTCATTATGAATATTATTTCTCAAACTATGACTTAGTGCTTTCAGAAATTCCAGCCTACAAGCACTTGAACAAGTACGATTATTACAAGCAGGAAGATAGAGTGGGAAAGTATTTCAGACCTACTGTTACACTAGATACAGCTTATGCACATCGTCATAATTTAACGTGCATACTAACAGACATAGAGAAGAAGTTTACAGACCAAGTGGAAGACAGACATAGACAACTAGTGGCAAAATCTGATAGTAGAGGAGGAAAGGTTGAATGGACCCAGGAAGAGTTGTCTCACAAAGAAAGGGGAGTCCCGGTCATATAGCTTTAGATTTTGAGCAGAGGGTGTGAGAAAGTGCCCTCTTTCTGCATGGTTGCTCCCGCTTTTTGCTGAATTGCTGATGTGCTTTGACTGAGTGTGCCCTGGGCTCCAGCTAATCAGGTACCCAGGGCCTATGTTCTTTCCCTAAAACTGCATAGAAGCCTAAACCCAATCTCTGGCCACAGGTCAGCCCCTGGTAAATGGTACCACAGGTACCCAGGGCACTGTGACCAGAGAAGGCCTCTAAGGGCGGCAGCACTTATTGTGCCACCTTTAGAGGTCCTGTACCATTACACTCTCACACTTCCTTTGCAGGCTGCGTGTTTTGGTGCAGAACAAAGTGAAGAGTCGACATGGCACACATCTCTGTGTGCCATGCCTACAACCTACTGCCCTGGCATAGATCAGTCACTCCTCTAGCTGGGTGCACTAGACCAGTGGTGAGGGTACAGGTGCATGAGCCCTGTACCCCTACAGTGTCTAAGTCCATTCTTAGACATTGTAAGTGCAGTGCTGCCATTAAGAGTATATGGTGCTGGGAGATTGTCATTACGAACTCCACAGCACCATAATGGCTACACTGAAAACTGAGAAGTTTGGTATCAAACTTCTCAGCACATTAAATCCACACTGATGCCAGTGTGGGATTTAATGAAAAATGCACACAGAGGGCATCTTAGAGATGCCTCCTGAAAACTAACCCACCACTAGTGTCCAGGCTGAGTGGCTGCTTTCAGCTGCCCACCAGACATGTTTCTGGACCCCTGGGTCGAGAGCCTGCTGCTCTCTGGGGCCTGAAACAATGCACATCCTGGGACGAGGTGCCAAGCCTCCTCCCCCAGGATGGGCAGGGTTCACGAAGGGGAAGCTTCGCCTTTGTGAGCTTCCCCAGGCCACTTGCTGCTTTCAGCAACTGGTATCCACTGGTTCTGCCCCCACTTTGGGCGGGAGAACCGGCGGGAAAAACAAGTGAGGAAGAGAGGTGTGCCCACCTCTGCCAACTCCACCCCTCAGGTGGGGGAGGCGAGGTGAAGCACAACTCTCAGTCCCCGCCATCTTGCAGATGGGGGACTTAGCCAACCAGGGAAAGGCTTATGCCCCCCTCCCACTGGAGGGTGGCATAATAGGGGGTGTACCCACCCCAGGGAAGGGACCCATTGGTCCCTACCTTTTACCTACCTGTAACGCCCCTAAATCTAGTACTTAGGGGCACCCCTGAACCTTGCTTCCTCAGAGAAGAAGAAACTACAAGAAGAAGAAGAAGAAGAAGAAGGACCGAACAGCCGTGCAGCAGCTAATAAGAGGAAGACGCCCACTGCCTTGGCCCCAGCCCTACCGGCCTGTCTCCACCTCGAACCTGCTCCTGCGAAATCCTGGTGTGTCCTGCAGACAGCAACCTCGAAAACCCCGGAGGACCCGCCTGCCTTCAACCACAAAGACTGTGTATCCCGTGAACACCGGATTTGTTCATCTGCAACCTCTGGTTCCGGCCGGACACCGCGGATCCGTCCCACTCTGCACCCGCCGTCCACGGCCCGAGCTTGAGTGGGCAAACACCACGAGGAGGTCCCCCCCCGGCGATCCTAACCCGAGATCCGGTGACCCCTGACCTGCCTCAAGCCTCCAGCCGACGCCTGCAGCCTAAATCCGGAAGGTCCCCCCAACCACGACCAGGAGCTGGTAAGAAGATCCAACCCCAAAAGGCACCCCTGCACCGAACGCCCCACGGCCTTGGGTGGCCAAACCGACGGTACATAACCAACCCCTAACTGCCCAACTTACCTCTCGAAGTGGTGGTCGCACCCTGAAGACCTTCGTCCCCAAGCCTGCAGTGCCTTTGCAAACCAGAGGTTCCCCATTGAAAACAACAGGGCGCCCGACGTCGAAACAGCACCCTGCACCCGGCCAACCT
Organism: Calotriton arnoldi; assembly: GCA_963921515.1. Taxonomy (NCBI): domain Eukaryota; kingdom Metazoa; phylum Chordata; class Amphibia; order Caudata; family Salamandridae; genus Calotriton; species Calotriton arnoldi. Next base: position 1,182,724 of record CAWUFW010002947.1, on the reverse strand, counting down.
AGTGCCGTTGAGGGTGCACCTTTGGTGCTACTTTGTTTCCCCATTTGCCCTGAGCTAACGTCCAGGAGCTTTGCTCCCACAACCAAGTGGCCTGCTCGTCAGCAGCCACCAACCGGAGGCCACCTATCCCCCATTGGATAACATTAGGCCTCAGCACTCTGCACCCGGCCGCCCTAGTGCCGCTAAGGGTGTAACTAGAGTGCATCCTTGACCCGGTGGGACCCCTGAGTCTACCCCCAGAACCTGAACTCCCACTACCAAATACTTACCTCAAAACTGATAACACTATTTTCCTCCATAGGATAACATTGACTGTTTTTCTTGGAAAAGTTTTTAAGTGTGGAGTTTGAGAATCTAAAGAAATTCTTTAAAATTGTACTATTTAACCAAAACGATTTTACTTACCTGTTTACAGGAAATGTCCCGGAGTAGTATCCAGGCATACTACTCTGGGTAAGAAAAGTAATCTAAAAAGTAACTTACCTGGTATTTTACTGAAAAGCCCATTCAAGTCTATGTACTGTATTTACAAAGTATTGCATTTCTCTGCAACCATCCTGTAAGTCAAAACAAAGTGCATATACAATTTCAATTCAAACTGTTTACAAACTGCATTACTACCGTAAAGTATTTATTGCTTACCTGTGCCAGGCTTGCTTGGTTCTAGAAAATAAAATAACTAAAAGAATATTTTTATACAAAAACAATTGGTCTGAAGTTCAGTCTTTGAGTGTGTGAATTCATTTGCTGACTGAGTGTGTACAACAAATGCTTAATACTGTTCTCTGATACTGCCTTACTGCTCGACCACACTACCACAAATAGAGAGTGAGGTGCTATCTAACTTTACCTCTGCCTACCTTTGGGGTTCCACTGGACTCTGTGCACACTATACCTCACTTTGGTATAGTATATACAGAGCCAGCTTCCTACAGAGGGGAAAGCTTTGTATCCGACAGGTACACACGTACTATGATAAGGTTTTTGTGGAACAGAGCGTGTGTGATCACATCTTCACAATTGAGGCCACTGCGAAGAAGTTCTCGCAAGATGCAGTGCAGGTGGTGCCAAATGTGTATTTTGTGTGCAGGAGAAATGCCTATGTGAGGCTGCCTCTGACTTGGTATGGCACGTGTTACGTGGCTGTTGTGTTCCTCAAGATATACCATGTAGAGGATTTGTGGCCTTTAGAAGGTGGATTACATCATAGGGAAAAGCGAGGTGCAAGTGCAGGAGAAATTGTTGGAGATGTATTTGGAGCAATGATACCAAGCCTGGGAGTGGTTCTGAATGATATAAAGATTAGACGATTGTCTACCATTGTGGATAAGTTGTCAGCGAATACAGCTCAGACTTTGTTGCTTGTAGATGGAGAGATGGTGTCGATAAGGGCTTTGGTGATGCAGAACCGTCTTGCTCTAGATGTCCTGTTAGCAAAAGAGGGCGGAGTCTGTAAAGTATTGAGGGTTCAACAGTGCTGCACTTATATACCGGATAACAGTAAAAATCTGAAAGGGTATATAAGTAACATCACTGAAATTCACCATGAGGTGCATGATTTGGCCACAGAGGGTGTTTGGAGCAAGGTTGGGAAAGGGTTTGGATACATTGGAAGTTGGTTTGCCAACCTTGGGAATCCTTGGTTACATCTTGAAGCCCATCATCATGGTAGTGGTTTGTGTGATCATCCTGTTGGGCCTAGTAAAAGCTTACAAATGGTATATGGCAGGACAGGCTGAGAGATCTCTTAGGGAACGTGAAAAAAAGGATGGAAAGACTGCAGGACAGTCACTATGAGAACCTCAAAAGCCTAGAAAGGTTTCGACAGGGAAGAAAGGCTACGACTTCTGTTTAGATCGGTTCTTTCTACAGGGAGTTGTAATTGATTGTGATGACACTTGTCATCAGAGGGGGGACTGATGGAGCGCGATGGCGCTCTTACATTTGTAGGGGTGCATCATATTCATGAGTAGTCTGCACCTACATTTATTTTGTTGTTGTGTTAGCAATTGGTCATTAGGGGGTGTTCTGTAATAACCTCTGAAAGTGAGATGTTAGAACCATTGTGTGCCATGTAAAGAAATAACATGGCAGATGTGTTTTGAATAATGTAGCTTTCTGTAATTGTTTAACTTAGTTGCTCATTTATAAAGTAATGCATAGAGATAAACGTGCACTAGATTAAAGTTGTACACGGATGTGGCAACTCGAATTTAAATGTGTAAAAGTTATAGGCTGCTTATAATGATTTGCAAATTCAAATGTGCTCATGTAACGTGATGACTTAAAAATGCTTGAGGAAACCCGTTCATTTATATGTATCCTCGTAGGCCCTATGTGCTTCATTCTTATGTTGGCTGATTTCTATAGGCCTGAAATGTATTCTCCCTGACGGCTCTCGTTGTGGGGTAAGGAGATGAATTTCATGTGTATGTTGGATTTGTTCTGTTCTCACATTTCTGTTGCAGGTGGAGAAAGTCGTCTTTGTTAGTTAGAATAACGTCTTTTGTTTTAGGAGTTAGGTTCAGGGAGGAGAAGATACTTTTATGCAAAAATGCTGACAAGTGGGAGCCGGTGTTCTTTCTCACTGAACGAGGCCTGGGAATCAAGGTCATCGAGCCAGGAGCTGGGAGTATAGAAACTAAATGGAAATTCACCTATCAGAAGTGCCCACAGGATGAGGTGATCGAGATGCAAGCAGTGGGAGTGTTTTACGTTTTGCGTTTTGAATTAGGGACAGTGCCCCGGGGGTTGAGTCAGGAGAGGAGGTGAGGAGATCGATGGAGAGAAAAGGAGCATCTTAGAACGAGCTCCATAGCTTTGGCTACTTGACCCATACAACGTGGGTGTACTTCTTAGGAAGTCTTCACGTGCTGACACCTTTTCCTGATCTTGCCTGGGGAATGCTAAGTAGGGATGTCACAGTAGTGGTAGTGTAGGGATAGACTAAAGCTTTTCATTTATTCACCCCAGATGAAGACTGATCTTGATGTGGGGGCAATCACTGCCTGTGTTCTGGTTCTGAAATTTGTCATTCTTTTTATGATCCAGCGTCTTCATCTCACCCGTAGATTTGGATTCGTATTAGTTCCAATGTACTTCTACAATCTCGTCTTGAGGTGTCTGTATGTCCAGTTATTTTTGGCTTTGTAATAAACCCACTAACTTGGAATTCGGAGTCTGTGATTCTTCAGAGTCATGATTCTTTGAAGTTGTTGAGTTTGCCTTAATGAGTTATTTCTCCCCTCTACACTCCTCAGCAGGCAACAAAGGTTCATTGACCAAGAGTTCCAGAGTAACTTGTAGAGAGGAACCCGGCCCTATCATCACTATTGAGTACCAGTGAAGAAGATGGGTGTGCGCTCATAATGTCTATCGAAGAATGGTGTGCACATGTGGGGTTGGCTGCCTGTAAGGAAGATCACAGTTCAAAGAAAACTCACCAAAGTGACAAACTTAATTTGGACTTTGTCCCAAAATTACATTGAAAGTGAACGATCACCCAATAACTTTTTATCATACACAGTGATGCGTCCATTAATATCATGCCAGTGGAAAAGTTTAATGGCTTATATCCTGTGCCTCGCCTAACTCCGTCAAACATGAAAGGCTACACCTGGGCCGCTTCTGAGCCACTGCAAAGCCAAGGGTCATTCAAAGCCACATTGCACTAAAAAAGACATTGGTGCAAGCCACCATTCATGTTCTAAAAGTGACTTCGTTGACCGCCTCTTTGCTCAGTTTTGCCACCGCTGCTGACATGGAGTTAATATCCCTCAACTACAACCTCTGTGCTCAGTCTGAGATCACGAGCCGATTCCCATCGTTATTTCATGGCCTGGGAAAACTCAAGAAAATGAAAGTACCTTTTCATATCAATGAACACATTCGCCTTGTTGCTCAACGACACCATTGAGTTGCTTTCAATCTACAAGAAGCTGTAGAGAAAGAGTTGGAAGCGTTTTGAAAGCATGACATCATTGAACGTTCCACAGGCCCCACACGATGGGTTTTGCCTACAGTAGTAGTACCAAAAAAGAAGAGTAGTGGAGCAGTGCGTATCTGCCTTGATATGTGCCAGACAAACAAATCCATCCAGAGGGAGACACACCCTGGTCCACACATAGCAGATGTGATCATGCAATTGAACTGAGCAAAAGTGTTTTCCCGTCTCAAACTGAATAAAGGATACAATCAACTTGAACAGGAGGAGAACTGCAGGTACATTACTACCTTTTCGACTCACCATGGTTTGTTCAGATATAAGAGCTTGAGTTTTGGAGTATCCTCTGCTGCTAAGATTTTTCAGGATGCTATTTGCCGAGTTATCCAACCTGTTACACATGTTTTCAGTTACAGTGATGACATACAGGTTTTTGGGAAAACACAAAAACACGATAAAGCCCTTATTCAAGTATGCCAGTTACTTGTTGATGCTGGTCTCACTCTGAATGCTGCAAAGTGCAAGTTTCACAAACCAAACTCAAGTTTTTTGGGCACATATTTTCTGATGAGGGAATGGCTCCAGGCCCAGACAAGGTCAAGCGCTATGATCCACTTGCCCTCCCTAAGATGTTACCATGCTACCATCCTTTCTAGGCATGGCCAGTTATTGCAGTTATTGCTCAAGCAACATTTGAAACTTTGCCACAGTGGGCGCCCCATTAAAAGACTTGACAAAGCAAAATGTACCATTTCAATGGTCTCCAGAATGCAACAGGAGTTTCAGAGACATTGAACATGCAGTTGAAAGTGCAGCTGAAATGGCCTACTTCGACTCCAAGTTACATACTGAAGTAACGGTTGATGCAAGCCTGGTAGGGCTCGGGCAAGCCCTGCTCAACACAATGGCCATCCGAATGCTCAGAGACACATTGTGACCTATGCCAGTCAGAGCTTGTCTGAGACAGAATGTGTCTACACTCAGTAGGAGAAGGAGAGTCTGGCTGTAGTGTGGGCCAGCGAACATTTTCATGTATTCCTCTATGGGAAACGGTTTACTGTTGTCACAGACCAACAGGCATTGCTCACAATATTTGGAAACCCGAAGGCCAAGAAGCCCCCTCGCATTGAGAGGTGGGGGTTAAGACTTCAAGAGTATGACTATGAGATTGTGCACAGACCAATGAAAGATCAAAACCCTGCAGATTACTTTTCACAAGTGCCGCTACATAGTCACAGTTCCACATCCAAGACAGCTAAAGCCTATCTCAACTTTATCAAGAGATCCAGCCCACCAGCTGCTCTATCAGTGGAACAAATCATTGCTGCCACCAATACCAACAAAGACATGATCGTCGACAAAGAAATTGTTGCTACGCAATCAGGGAGAAAAAGTACCCAGCCCCTTGCCGGTGATGTTGAATTTCAAAAGTTGTACAAAAAATGTACAGGATGAGTTAGCAGTCACCCTAGAAGGCATGATACTGAGAGTCTTGAGAATCGCATACTTGAAAGCCTAATACAGCAGGTCATTGAGTTGATCCATGAAGGACACTGTGGTATCATGGCAACCAAAAGGGCCCTTTGAGATCGAGTGTAGTTCCCTCTGCTAGATGAGCGAGTCGCAAAGGAGCTGAAGGCATGCCACATTTGCAATTGTTTGATCTAAGATGATGCAGCACCCATTGACAATGTCTGACCTTCCTGCCCATGTCTGGGAAAGGGTTGCAGTTGACTTCTTTGGGCCTTTAGGAAATGAACACCATCTCATGGTAGTCATTGATGAATATTTGTGTTTTCCTTTGGTGGAAGACCTATCTTTGACAACCCATGACATGGTCATAGAACAGCTTGATTACCTCTTTGCAACATGGGGCCTTCACGAAATCCTCAAATCTGACAATGGCCCACCCTCTTACAGCAAAGAGTTCAAAGAGTTTCTTGTCTGACTCAACATCAAACAACAAAAGAGTAAACCTCTCTGGCCCCAAGCCAATGGTGTAGTTGAATAATTCATGGGGACCCTCAAGAGAGTCATTCAACATGCACACATGGAAGGAATTGATCTTAACCAAGCCATGTGCCAGGCCTCTCTGGGCCTATTGATCAACTCCTCACTCCACAACTGGTGAGAGTCCAGCCACCTTGCTATTTGGGAGAGCAATCAGAACAAAACTACCTCAATGGACCTCAGATCGATCAGTGAGTACTGACCAAATTTGAGACACCAACGCAACTCGGCAAAGGAAAAGGAAAACATAAGCTGATCAGCGCCGTCATGCCCAGGAGACAGTCTTTGACAAAGCAGAGTGTGTATTGGTTAAGCAGAAACAGAAACGGAAAATGGACACTCCATTTCCCGCTGATCCTCTATAGGTCGTGGCATGGAAGAGACATATGATAACTGAAAAACGTACAGGATAATCCATCACTTGGGACACGTCGCATTTCAAACACCTACCGCGACAGTTGTCGAGTCCTGAAACCATGTGTGAGGCAGTCTGGCTAGCAGGTCCAGCTCAAGCACCTGAGCCTATGTCACCGTGGTCATCTCAGATCACATGGTCCGACCGAACAGTGCGAGCACCTCACCGACTGATTGAAGAAATGTGATTTTTGAACTGTTTACCACTTTTTATTTAATAAAGGGGGAGATGTAGCATATTAATGTTATACGCATTAGGACCTTCATGGTTCTGGGGCGGACTCTGAACAGGAACTACGTCATATGCGGGGAGGTGTTATGGTGTGGTTAATGTTCAATATGATGTAATGCGCAGTGTGTGAGTGTATGCTGAAGAATAAAGAAGTGTTTGACTGCAGGTCCTGTGTGGCATATTTCATTCACATGCTCCAAGGCTGGGGAAGATGCTACAAACGCCACACACAAAATATTCCACCAACCACCATCAGACAATTTTACGGAATTTCCTCTGAACTCTAACACTCACAAAGGATCACAAAGTTTAGACATCAGATTCTTGACCAAAACAGGGTACTTAACTCTAACCCATTTACCAACTCTCAATCTAGATTTGTACCGTTTCTTGCATTTATGCTATCATCTATTTTTGGCCTTCTTCCATGCCAACAAGGAAACCTCATATCTGCAGTCTTCACCATCCAAAATGGACACAATTCTGAAGCCACTCTTCTTCGTCACTTTAATTCAAGTGGAGAACTACCTGTCAATAAATAAGGTCCCTAACTACCTTCACCCATACTTTTTCCAAACAACCCTTGAAAGCATTCCACTGACACGCTATTAGAATGCTCTACTTTTGTATTACTCTGAGGGTGGTAAAGTGTTGTTTTGTTTTGTCTAGTACCACACTTTTCAAGTAATGTCTTCATATCAGAAGAAAGAAACTGCAATCCATAATCTTTGAGTCTCTCTGTCGGGTCTCCTTCCCTTACAAGTACTTTAGAAAAACATCAAAAACACTCTTTGTCATTGGTTCCGTAAACACTTCACCTCCACCCATCTTGACAAGTGGTTGATCATCCCTATAAAATGTATGCAGAGGAAAAATCATACATGGTCCCAAAATATCTACTTTAAGTCTTTGCCATGCTCTCCCTCGCTGGTGAAAGCATATTCCACCAGCACTTAATGACTAAACTTGTACTGCTGTTGAAGCACCTCAAACATCTCTTTACAAACATCTCCACTTCTCTATTAAGATCAGGCCACTGATAAAAAAAAATCTCATTCTTCTCCTGATAATATTACTGCTGAGATGACCAATACTTGCAGTCATTAAAATTCTTTTTTTAAATTTTAATAAGTCTTTATTCAATTTTCTTTTTTACAGCAAAGTGAAAGCATAATTTCCAACACATAATCTTCAGCATTCCCTCCCTCCCACCCCCCACCCATCCCCTCGTGGATCCAACCGAAATGGTATCAATAATCGTTTCATGATTTTTTAGCAGGAATTACATAGTAAACCACGACAAAGAAACCACAAATAAAACAAGCAAAAAAAAACAAACAAACCCAAAAACCACCAGAAAGCTAGGGTGCTTGACTTGGCCATATCCTAACTAGTAATATACCAATTAAAACAGCACTCTATACCCCCCCATTTGCTCCCAACCTATTCCTATTCACTGTACGACTGGGACCAATCCAATAAGGGAGCCCAAATAGCAAGCCCTTTAGCTTTTACCCTGTGGCCTCTCCTGGAATAAACAGATCTCTCCATCCTATACACCGCCAGCAATCTTCCTAGCCACTGTTGGACAGACGGGGGGCTGGGATCAAGCCAGTGTGTAGCCAGACATAATCTAAACACTGTCATAGCACTAAATAGAAAGGACTGATTTAGATTTGAAGATACAGGGTGTCCCACCCCCAGTACAATCAATTGTGATGATAATACAATTTCACAGCCCAGCATGATACCCAAGATGTTGCTTACATCCTGCTTCAAAGCATCTAGCACGGGGCAATCAGCAAACATGTGAATAATATCAGCCGCATGATATTTACAGCGGGGGCATGTTGATCCTCCACCCTCCCCCATTTAGCGATTTTAGCAGGTGTAATGTAAAGATTAAACCATGTTTTAAAACATTGGAGCTGAAGGTTAGCAGCGATAAATGTTGTCTGGGCCAGGTGTAGTGAATCCTCTATTTCTCCTAGTCCCACCTGTAAAAGTCCCTGCCATCGATCTAAGTGTTTGTTTAAATCATCCATTGTCAGCTCATTCAGCATTTTGTAAATCCCCCTAGTGTGAGAGAGCCTTTAAGTAACCCATCAATTAGCTTCACCCCGAGAAGCCACAGGTACCCCCGTTTTCTTAGTTAGAAAATCTCTTATTTGAAGATATTTAAAAAATTGCCGATTATTTAACCCAAATCTATCTCTAATAATTTCAAATAGCAGCACCTCAGTCCCTTTAGTAACATCACCCACCACCCTAACGCCTTTATCATACCAGTGCCGCATGTGCCCATCATTAAAAATATATGGAAGATAGCCGTTCTTAAATATTGGGGTATAAGCATTAATACGCCCAAGGCCAAGTTTTTTCCGGACCGTGGTCCAAACCTTAAATGCACAAAGTAGAATTTTAAATTTAACCTTCTTGTAATAATTCAATTCTATATGTCGTAAAAGACACCCCGGAGCTTCATCCCCTAATAACAACTCAAAGACAGAAATAGACGCCCCAATCGGCGTAATTTCTGCTTTTTCATTAAGCAATATCCCCGCTATATGTAAAACTGATGCCCAATGATAAAACTGAAGATTGGGGACTGCCCACCCCCCTCTTTCTCTTGACAATGTTAAAAATGTAAGCGCTTTCCGAGGGCGGCAACCCGCCCATATAAACCTAGAAAATAAATTATTCATAGCTACAAACCAAGAATTACATATATTCAGAGGAATAGCCCTAAAGAAATACAAAATCTTAGGTAAAAAAAGCATTTTGATAACATTACATCTTCCTACCATCGTAAGTTTAAGATTTTCTAATCTATTAAATTCAGCTTTAAATTTTAAGAGCAACGGGTCCAGATTGTTTCCTGTAATCTTCGCAACATCTGCCGTGATTTCCACTCCCAGATAAGTAGCACTCTTTACCACACAAGAGTTATTCAATTGAATACCTTTACCAACCACAACCTGAGTTTTAGTTGAGTTCAGGCAATAACCAGAGAGTTGCCCAAAGATATCAGCTTCTTTTTCAATTTCCCTCAGTGCCATCATGGGATTGGAAGTGATGATCGCGAGATCATCGGCATAAGCTAGTATCTTGGTGCTCCCTCCTATACTTTGCATTCCTGGAATCTGATTGCTACATTCGATCTTCCGGATTAACGGATCAATATACAAAGCAAACAATAAGGGGGAGCACGGGCACCCCTGGCGGGTCCCTCTGCTAATAAAAACCGGATCCGACGTCTCTCCCATTATTGATATTCTTGCCACAGGGTCTTTATACATTGTTGCAATAGCAGTGATAAAACCTTCCCCAAACCCTCTGTTCTTCAGAGTTGTCCAGAGGAACGGCCAGGAGACCCTATCAAAAGCCTTCTCCGCATCAAGCAAGATAAGCCCGATAGGGTCCCCGGTAATTCCTGCCTCGTCAAACAGGGCGATTACCCTCTGGATATGGTCAATTGTACTTCGTCCTGGTACAAATCCATGCTGGATTGGGGAAACCAATTTTTTAATAACTGCCGATAATCGTTTAGCCAAAATTTTAGCATATACTTTAACATCGCTATTTATTAAAGTAATAGGTCGATAAGACCCCATCTCTCTCACCGATTTCCCTTTCTTAGGAAAAATAATAATATTAGCAGATTTCCAAGAACCAGGAGCTCCTCTCCCTGCCTGAGCCTCTAAAAACACCTCCTTCATTAGTTCCTGTATCTGGGAAGTGAAAATTTTGTAGAGCTCACCAGGAATGGCATCGGTACCCACCGCTTTGCCATTTACCAATGACCTAATAGCTTCTTGAATTTCATCCGCTGTTATAGGTGCATCAAGTGCATCCCTCTCTTCCATTGACAAAATCTCACAAGGAATCCCTGCTAAGTACCTCTGTATGTCCTCCTCCTCAGTAGTGATTTCATCAGTATAGAGTTTCTGATAAAACCGCTGAAAGGCAGCACGTATTTCTAAAGGTTGATTAACTAACCCTATTCCGGGATCATCTATTTCTAATACCCCCCTTGAATTATTCGTTGTCTGGTCCGCACTGCCAGAAGGTGGCCAACCCTTTCATTACATTCATAAATCTTGGATCGCCAAGCACAATATTTGCTTGCCGCCTTATTGGCCGAAAGATCCATAATTGCAGATCTGACTAGAGCCACCTTAATTTGTGCCTGCTCTACCTCTCCTTTACTTATAAGTGTCTGTATTAGTTGCGTTTCTGCCTCACTCAGTGCCTGATATTGTTCTTAAAGATACCTTTTTTCTTTTGCTTGCGAAGCCCAACCATACCGCAATGTTTCCCCTCTTATCCCAGCTTTAAGTGTGTCCCAAATTATCCCCAACTCTGCACTGCCTCTATTCTCATCTATGAATCTCGGAATCCAATCTATCATATGTTGGACATAATCTTCCTCATATAAAAGTGCTCTATTAAAAGTCCAATGAGACAAAGAAGGTTTGGATGTTTGAAGTGAGATCTCTAATACAAGTGGGTTGTGATCTGACATGACCCGGGGGAATTTTATGATATCGGATCTAATTAAAACCTCTTGGGATACAAAAAAATAATCTAACCTGGCATGAGTTTGATGAGGGGCAGAAAAAAATGTATATCCCACATCTTGAGGTTTTAATGTAGCCCATGCATCAAACAAGCCATGTGTGTTACATAAATTAGCCAGAGCATTAAACACTTTAGGTTTGCGACCCCGATATGATTGCACCCCTAATTTCATATTCTCGTTGTTTAAGTTCACATTAGCATCCCCACAGAAGATTATAGGCAACGACCAACCCACCAGCTCAATATTCAGCCAGTCAAATAAAGCCGGTTCATCCAGCACTGATCCGTAGACAGAACAAAGTGTAAAAGAAAAGTTATCCAGACAACAATGAATAATAACCCATCTACCGTATTGGTCCGCTTTCGTGCGTAGGAGCCTAAAGCCTTTTTACGAGCCAGAATCGCAACACCTCTTGTGCGTGTTCCCTGAGTGGTGGCAGAGACCAATTGGTAACCATCTAGCACTGCTATCTTTTGTCTGCCAGCTTCTAAATGGGTCTCTTGAAGACAAACTATGTCTGCCCTTAGATATTTCATATCTTCATTAATCCTACGTTTTTCGAAGGGTTATTCAAGCCACATATATTAACAGAGGCTATCCTCAATTTACCCCGTAACATTTATAATCCACAGCAAGTCCAATATGTTCCAATTCCTGTTATCTGTTAAAAATAATTCAGCAAATTTAATTGGTTGAATCCTCCCCCCTACCCCCCAACCCCCCTCTCCCCAACCCAACCCCCCCCATTCCTCTTTCCCTAGGCAAAAAAGGTCCATGGACCCTTGTGACGCCTCCTGCCTAAAGCTGCCACCCCTCGCCACTCATCTTGCTCCTCCAGAAAAGGAGAGAAAAAAAAACCAGTATAAACCCCTAAGTGATTATAGAGCTGAAAAAAAAGACTAGACTAATTTAAACCCCATTGATCCCATTGACCTCCCCATTTATCATTCAGGTCCACTCATGCCCCTGTTATCAGAGATTTCCCGCAAAAAGTCTTGAGCCTGTATTTCTGAAGAGAATACTCTGGTAGTTCCCTTGTATAAGATTTTAAGACGTGCTGGACTGAGTAAATAAACCTCGCAGCCCTTTTTCTGAAATGGTAAAATTAGCTGGCGAAGCCTCCACCTTCTTTCTACTGTAATATGGCAGAAATCAGGCCTGACAAAGAAGGTGTGGCCTTCAGCCGAGCACCTTGATTCTGGTCGGGCTTTGTCAAACACTGCCTGCCGAAGGAGAAAGTTTCCAAAAAAAATCAGTATAGCTCTGGGTTTGTCAGTCACCAGATTCTGCCCCTGCCTTTTCTTAAGCATAAGTGGGAAGCGATGTATTCGTTGCACCTCAGTATCCCAATCCCAATGTGAGAGTTCAGGAAAGGCTCTGGTTCCTCAGTCTGGCGCAGGGGTAGATTTTCCGGCTTGTGTCCACAATAGGACAGGACACCAACCATTACGGTGTCATGGACTGAGGGTATCACAGGAGCTAGCGCCATCACCTAGATAGGCTACAACTAGATCTGACGGGACTGCGTGCCCGCAAATAGGAACAGTGGTACGTAGGAACTCCTCCACCGCACCACATCGTGTAGATAGTTTTCTATAGGTCCTGAAGAAATGCATAGCATCATAGTTTGATCATATTGCGTGAAACATGTCGACCATTTGTGAGAGTCGAGCTTTGCTCTTCTGGTAAATTTAGCCAGTGATCAGCCGCTCCACTATATTTTTTAGTAAGGTGGATAACCAGCCTATTAAACTCCCCTTTTGGATTATCCAACCTTTTTTAACCACTTATTTTGCATCTACACTCACTTCTAGGGCCCTCACACCCACGGCACCATACGGCAGGAACAGAAGATCTCCGTTAAAGAGCCCCTTTATGGGTGCCCGTCGGGTATTGCACCGCCGACCCGACGAGGAGCAAGTCCATATGATGAAGCATGACACCTAGCTTGCTGGGTGTGTGAGGACTCTAGTTCCACTTAGGAGGACTTCCCTCCTTTTACCTCCCCCTTACTTTGCTTTTCCATCTCTCTGGGGAACAGCGTACCCTTCTTAGTTTACAGTATCTGGGCATGTACGCTGGACTCCGTAAAACAGCCCCCTTAGTCCCTCTTTTTGTTTGACAAGTTCAGGAAAGCCACCCTTCAATAAACGCAGCACAAAGCCTCTAATATCCCCACCCTCTGCATTTTCCGGGATGCCAAGCAGTCTTAAGTTATTACGCCGCTGGCGGTTTTCAAAGTCTTCCAGCTTCCACATCACGTCCGTCATTCGAGTTTCATTTGACACGACTTGCCGGGTTGACTTCTCAGTTTCCACCTCTAAAGCGACCACCCGTTCTTCAAGAGCCGTAGTTCTCTCTGCAATCTCGGCACACGACTTGTTTACTTTTCTAATGGCACCTTGAAGCTTCTTTGTAGCTAAATGAGCCCGTTTATGTTCCTGTCTGGCTTCCCCCTGCATCTGCTTGAGAGTTGAGTATATCAGGCTCATTGATGGAGAAGAGTCTGCCTCCGTCGGGGGGTATTCACCTTGACTTTTAGGGTCGTCTGCCTGGGCTGCATCATCATATCCCCCATCTTCCGTCAAAGGCTGAGTAGTTGAATAGTCCCATTTTAATTGACTGGAATGACTATTATCAGACCCAGATTGACCAGTTCCCCGTTTTTTCCCGCTATGAATTCTCCTCCTTCTTTTAGTTAGAGAAGGCAGGCGTTTTTGAGTACTAGGGTTAGAGAGGGCGCTGTCTGTATCTGAACCTGTATTGCCCATTTCAGAAGACTCTCCTTCACTGGGGTTGGATAGCTCAGACTCTTCATTTAGGGAGAAGAATTTCTCTCCACATTCTGGGGTCCCCTCTATTCTCCCCGCAGTAGCAATAAGCTTAGGATCTTTAATTGAATTGTCCGCAATTAGGTTCTCACTGCATAGATTAACACCAGTTATAGCTTCTGTAGATTCAGGTGATCCAAAACCTCCCTGTATCGGGGCCAGATCCCTCAATGTAGCCACACTGGTACTCACAGAATCCACTGTGGGGTCAGTATTCACCTCTGCCAGCACTGCCAAAGCTTCTTCATTCAGACCAGAAGTCTCCACTTTCCCAGCAGTGTTCGTCACCAGTTCCGGTCAAGGGGACGGAAGGGGATTCGAAAGAGGACAGGGGATGGGAGCGGACATGGCGACAAGAAGCGCTGTAATGACCATACAATAAAGAGCCATTATCACCTACCTGACTCCAGTGATTCACTTAAACACGACAACTGGCGACGAGGGTAACGACCAGAAGGACAACGCGTGGTCAAGAAGCGGAGGTCGTGTGAAGAAACGGAGCCAGGAGCCCACCCTGGTCCGAGTGCAAGCGGTAAGAAGCCCCATCAAAGCGCAGAGGCGGTGTGTGCAAAAGAAGCAACAAAGTACACCAGGCACAACATTAAAGCCCCCCGACGCAAGGAAAGTCAGCCCGGCATCTGCAGAAGCTGCCCCTCTGAGTAAAAGTCAGCGCGCGCGCAATTGAATGCTAATCTCGCGCGAGGACGGCGGCCATTTTGAGACCAGGCAGAAACAACCAATCAGCATCACGGAAGGCCCGGCGGCCATTTTAGAGTCAGGCGGAGGCACAGAAGACCCGCGATCTCGTGTGATTTGGGCGGCCATCTTTGAATCAGGCAAAATAAGCCAATAAGAAGCGTAAGAAGCTCGGCGGCCATTTTAAAGTCAGGAAACAAAAAGAAAATCACAGAAAAGCTGCGAAAAGCTGTGCAAAGGAAGAAATTAAAAGAAATAACAAAGACAAGAAGTAATAAAGAAGATAAAAAGAAGGCAAGGAAGATAATAGAGGGAAATAAGAACAAATAAGAGGATATAACATCAAGAAGATAAAAAGAAGTACCAAGAAAAGAAGTACACCAAAACGAGAGCTTGCGCAAATGCTGCAAGCCCAACAATGACGGATCACACACATGACAAGAACGGCACACAAGCGATATTCCGCAGGCCCCTTCCATTCAATTTATCTGAGCCACAGATAGGCATCAGATGGGAACGATGGATTCGCAAATTCGAAAGATACATGCGCGCCACAGACGTCGCAGAGAACAAGCACACAGATCTATTTCTAAACCTCGTAGGGGATGAAGTGGAAGACTTGCTAGTAACGTTCCCTCAAGACCAAACAGCAACCTACAAAGGACTGATCAAATGCCTCACAGACAAGTTCGACCCGCAAAGAAACATTGATTTCGAAAGATACACTTTCGCCATCGCGTACCAACAAGCAGAGGAGTCGCTCGACGATTTTGCAACACGACTGCGAAAACTGGTCACACACTGCGAATTCGACAAGTTCGACAATGAACAAGCAATCCGACTGCGCATTATTGAGGGCTGTAGGTCTGTGGAGTTCCGCACACGAATCCTGAAAGAACCGACCTCACTGGAGAAAATTCTGACAATGGCCCGGGCAGAAGCAAGAGCAACAACACACGCAAAGCAGATGGAACTGGGAAAGGAAAGACGAATAGAACAAGCCAACCGCATGACGGGAAGTGGCCGCATGACTGGAAGCAACAGGAAGAAGGAAGACAACGAACACCTGCCAAGAAAGCCGCACGAAAGAACATGTTACAGATGCGGACTAGAGTTTCCACACGTCGGCGCCTGCCCAGCAATGGGTCAGAAATGCAGGAAATGCAATAGGGACAATCACTTCGCAAGTGCCTGCATGGGCGCGCAGTTCAAAAGCGAGAGAGGACGACTGGGAAGACCACGAACAGCGACGAACAGATATGCCAGACACATGGAGACGGCAAATCGCAGCTCGTCAGCTGAGTCGGAAGGGGAGACAGTACAGGAGGGCGTGGGACGACTATACCTGATGTCCGATGCCCCTGTGGAAGACGGAGAGCGTGAGCACATCCATCTAGTGGAGAAGCATCAAGTGAAGAAAACAGCGTCCGTAGACATAAATGTGGGAAGACACAGCGCACGATTCGTGCTGGACAGCGGTGCCACATGCAACATAATGTGCGTGTCAGAATACGAGAAAATGAAGATAAAACCAATGCTAGCTCCATCAACAGTTGATGTATTCACCTGGGGCTCAAAAAAACCAGTGATCAACATGGGAAAATTTACAGAGACACTAATATACAAAGATCGATCAAGCAAAGAAGAAATACATGTGCTACAGGGCGACATACCAGCACCATGTCTGCTGAGCAACATCACGGCGCAGGTGATGGGTCTCCTTGCAATGACATACCACGTAACAGAGAAGCAGAACATCTTGCGAGAATATCCAGCGATACTGCAAGGACTATGAAAACTAAAAGGACGGCAAATAACACTGCACATTAATGAAGCAATAAAACCGGTGGCTCAGCATCACCGACGAGTGCCGATACACCTGCAGCCACAGGTGGAAGAGGAGATACAAAACCTGTTGAAGGAAGACATTATAGAGCCTGCAAACGGACCGACCCCATGGGTGTCACCAATAGTGGCGGTTTCAAAAAAGAACACATCCAAGATTTGCATCTGTGTGGACATGAGGATACCAAACACAGCAATTGAAAGGGAAAGACACCCAGGACCGCATCTAAACGATATGATCAGCTGCCTCACTGGCGCCTGCCGATTTTCAAAGCTGGACCTGTGTAAAGGATACCATCAGCTGGAGCTTGACCCACAATCAAGGTACATCACCACATTCTCCACACACATGGGTCTGTTTCGCTACAAACGACTGAGCTTTGGCATCTCATCGGCGGCCGAGATCTTTCAGGAAACAATACGGCAGGTCATAAGGCCAGTGAAGAACAGTTTAAATTACAGTGATGACATTTTGGTGTTCGGTCAGTCAGATGAAGAGCATGACAGGGCTCTGCGGGAAATATGTCTGCATCTGGAACAAGCAGGCCTAACGCTAAATGAAGACAAGTGCGAAATAGGGAGAACTGAACTGGTGTTTTTCGGACACATCTTCTCAAGAAAAGGAATGAGACCGAACCACATCAAAGTGGAGACGCTGGAAAAAGCAAGTCCCCCGGCAGATGTTGCAGAAGTAAGGTCATTTCTCGGGCTCGCCAGCTACTGTGCTCGATACATAAAAGACTTTGCCACAGTGAGCACGCCACTAAGGGAACTAACGAAACAGGGCCACAAATTCAGTTGGACACCAGACTGTAACAAGGCGTTTGAGGCCATCAGACATGCTGTGATTGCAGTGGACCATCTTGCCTATTTCGATCCACTGCTGTGTACGGAACTGACTGTGGACGCCAGCCCGGTAGGACTAGGAGCGATCCTGGCACAACACATGCCAGGCAAAGAGTCGCCAAGGAAGATTGTGGCATATGCAAGCAAAAGCTTGTCCGACATTGAGAGGGCATACTCACAGCCGGAAAAAGAAAGCCTAGCAGTAGTATGGGCGTGTGAACACTATCACATGTTCATATACGGAAAACCGTTTACCATCATCACAGACCATCAGGCCCTAGAGTCAATATACGGAAATCCAAATGCAAAGATACCGCCTCGCATCGAGAGATGGGGCATAAGACTGATGGACTATGATTTCAAGATCGTGCACAAACCGGGAAAAGAACACAACCCGGCTGACTACATGTCACGACACCCCTTACCACAGACATCTCAAGGAACATCAATGGCGGAGGAATATCTAAACTTTGTGCTAAAACAAAACACTCCGGCATCAATAACGATAGCAGAACTTGAGCAAGAGACAGGGAGGGATGCGACGATGCAAGCAATTAAAATGGTAACGAGACAGCAGAGATGGAGACATATCAACAACAATAGCATCATGGAAGAAGGAGTCAGCAAGGAGGAGATAATGGCATTCAAAAAGGTTCACGAAGAACTCTCCGAGACTGTGAATGGAATAGTAATGAGAGGAACAAGAATAGTTATGCCAAGGGCCTTGCGCAGACAAACTGTTAACTTAGCACACGAATCACACAGAGGCATGGTTGCGACAAAGAAGCTGTTACGGGAGAAAGTGTGGTTCCCTGGTTTGGACAAGATGGTGGAGGACACTATCATAAATTGTGACATCTGACAAACGACAGGGCAGCCCGCGAAGCCTGAACCACTAAAAATGTCAGAACTACCACGGGCAGTGTGGACAGAACTGGCAGCCGATTTCTATGGACCTCTAGACACGGGCAACTACTTGCTCGTGATGATTGACGAATATTCCAGATTTCCCATTGTGCGCCAAGTCTCGTCAACATCAGCAAGTGCAACAGTGCCAATACTGGATGACATATTCGCAGCCTGGGGCTCCCCACAGACACTAAAAACGGATAATGGTCCACCATTCTCAGGGGAGGAATTTCGAAAGTTTATGGACTACCTAGGCATTCGCCACAGGAAGATAACACCCCTGTGGCCACAAGCAAATAGCATGGTGGAAAGATTCATGGGGAACATAAAAAAGGCTGTCCAAAGAGCAAAGCTAGCGCAGATATCAATAGGACAGGCCCTTTGTCAAGTGCTCAGAGATTATCGAAACACCCCTCACAGTTCCACAGGACGATGCCCCGCAGAGCTGGTGCTGGGCAGAACAAGGCTACCACAGCTGGAGGCAACGGCGCCACCCGAGAACAGCAGCATTGCTGTCAGAGACCATGAGGCCAAGGAAAAGATGAAGGCGTATGCCGACGCCAGGAGACATGCCACTCCATCGCACCTCAAGCTAGGGGACACGGTGGTGGTGCGGCAGCGGCAACTGAGAAAGTCGGACAGTCCGTTCTCAAAGGAACCACTAACTGTGACAGATGTAAAAGGGCCAATGATAACAGCAGCAGCAGGCCCTTATCGAATAACAAGGAACAGCTCTCACTTTAAGGGAGCAAAGAGCTTGGAAGAAGACGGAGGAGACATAGCAGCTGGAGCTACTGGCACAGATGAAGGACCGGACGAGGAATGGCAGAAGGACAAGGGAGAGCAACATCAAAGAAGAGAATGCAAAAGACCAAAAAGACTGATTGAAGAAATGTGATGAAAGGGACCCCGAAATGTCTCGTCTACGTCTCTCTCTCTCTCTCTCTCTCCACCTAGATCTCTCTCTATCTCTTCATCTAATTACACCTCTCTCACCACTGTCTACCTTCATTTCCTGCAACAAAGGGGGAGATGTCATGACCTGGGCACAAGGGCACTAGGACCCTGTACCCGACCAAAGGGGAAGGGATCGGAACTGGACACCAGTTCCGGTCAAGGGGACGGAAGGGGATTCGGAAGAGGACAGGGGATGGGAGCGGACATGGCGACAAGAAGCGCTGTAATGACCATACAATAAAGAGCCATTATCACCTACCTGACTCCAGTGATTCACTTAAACACGACACCGCCCAAATCGACCCCCGAGGGCTGCCCAAAAAGCAGCCCACAGCTGCAACTTCGATACCGGCCCCTCGGCCATTGCCCGAGTGCCCGCCTTACCAATCCGACCCTGTGCATGCTGTCTGTCTATTGCCCATTCAGTGTCCCGCCAGGTCGTTCTGCCCTGTAGTTCTGATATGCCCATGTATTTATAACCTATGTCTTACTGTCGCTGTAAGACAAACTGAACATACTGCCATTATGCTCTGCTGCTTCTGAGCATTGTTTGTTTTATACCTTGTATGAGCACAGCAGGAGCCAGACCATTCCATTGAACTAAGGGGAGTAATTTCTGAAATGAATCTCATAACAGAGACGTAACTGTTTGCATCTCTCATAATGGTGTCACTCAAAGTCACTTTTATCTAACACAAGGCACTGAAATTTCACACAGTGGCACACTACAATAACAGAAATGTCACAACTAAGAAATATGTAAACGTGGCCATGGTATACAGGAGAAAACAACTCGCAGGTGGGTTAAGAAAATGATGCGTGCGCAACCAGAATTACAATTCACCTAGTGCCACTCATTAAGCTAAGCCCAAAAGGTAGTTTATGGTGAAGAAGTGCCGCTGGATGAATAGCGTCCTTCCAAAGCAAACACAAGCAAGGGTTAAGTGGTATTTTATGCATATGGCTCGGCCATGTTGAAATTCCAACTTTTAACTTTATGTCAATCAGCACAAACGTTTATTAACCTATACGGCTCATTTCTAAGAAAAGGTTTTCTACCGACGTCTTTAGTACAGAATCTTACTAATAAATTCGAAATATTTTCTTACAATTAATGTATTTAGTATATTTATAGCCAGACAACCAATTTATATATGGATGTCTTTCTTCATTAAATCGTGCCATGAGTTGTAAGCTTGTAAAGAGGGAGTCTTCATTATTCGCACCAGTTTTCCATTGTAAGAAACTAATAGGATCTGCAGGAAGCGCACGTTTTTTTCAAGAGGAAGTCGAGCAACCGCTAATTACGTCTGTCTTTTATTTCGATACCAGCTGCCTCCATGGTTCCCAGAGTAAACAAAACCTGTCTGACTTTTGACCTGCTCCCGTAGTTGCTTGACCAATCAGAGAGCGCCCTGTTGGCTCTGCAGGATTTCCCCATGTCCCCTCCTGGACCTAGGTCTACGTCAGCAGAGCCAAGATGGCGGTGTCCATGCAGCGGCTTCAGCTCTCTCCGGTAGCCCGGGGACTGTCATTAGTTATATTCTTCTGCCTCCACCTGAGCTCCGCTGAACCGGGCACCGAGACCCCCTCAGTCCCGCATCGCAGATTTGAATATAAGTACAGTTTCAAGGGACCGCACCTGGTGCACAGCGATGGTAGCGTGCCTTTCTGGACCCACAGTGGAAGTGAGTGTGCCAGAAACATCTTTTTCAAAGAGTTGGTCAGAAGGCAGACTGCCTATATACATAGCAAAGCGCCTGTCTATTTGCATTGATTTGCCACCGAGAGCCTAGCCCGATTATTTTGTGCATTGCGGTAATTCATAAACGATTCACTTCACTGCATCTTTATTATATCACTGTGCTATTCTGGGCTCTAAGAATATGATAACAAAAAGCGAGTGTGTGTATGTGTTCCGGGGAAAGACCAACATCTCGTCTACATGCATTAACCTGCCTCTTCTGAGTTATCAGCAGATGTGTCCCCTACATAGGGTTAATCAGTTAAACTAAAAAGCATTGCAGAGTGTAAATGTGCACGAAGGGTAACCTGGCAGGGTTAGTCCTTGTACCCCAGAGGAGTTATAAAGTGTAAGTCTTAGTGTCCCCAGGATCTACCACTTGTACTATCATTTTATAACTCACAGAATTACCTTCCCATGCTCTAGCAAATGATAGAGGGGCATTGGTATGTGGGACTAACTTTTGGTTAGCACTTGTTCCAATAGAAATGCGAAGTGGCTTCCTCGCGAAGCTAGGTGATGGGCCCTTTAGATGGTATCTGAGCCCGTTAGACTACCTGTAATCAGGCTGTGCTCCAGAATTCTTCATCTAGGAAGATCATGGCCAGGCATGGGTGGGCCAAGAAGATGGATGTGGTGCGCGCAAATATCAACTAAGGAAAATGTAGACAAGGACGGCATTGGCCCATTTTTAACATGTCTAAGATGTGAAAGTTCCATATCTTTGTTAATATTGGGTCTAATTTATATCAACATTGGTCCTGTGCAGTGCTAAATTGGTAGTGCACGCAGGGGTATAGGGCATTAGTGCAGACCATTCTGTGCAGGCATTAGTGCAGTTCCCTATGAGCAGAACACCAGAAAATGCTTATTTGAGATCTGGGAGCAGAAAACTGGTTAAAGGGCCATGACCTTTGTCCAGTGATCATGCATTCCCATTCCCAGAGAGTATCATGGGCAAGATTGTTTTGGCTACAAAGCATGCCTAAAATGTATGAACTGTGAACTCGAGGGCAATATGTTACCATAACTAACCATAAGTTGTGAAAGGCAATGATTTTTTCACAGGAATGATGCCATGTTGTTGAATAGTTTATTTTCCAATATTTGTTGAGGCCGGAATATTGTAATATACTATAGTCGATAGCAGCGACATCTGTTCATGTTCTCAAAACACAGTTTAACGCTTTAAAAAAACGTGATGTTAAAAGTACATAACTTAAAGTTATGAAGTTCTGATGACATTTACCAGTCACTGCCGCATAGTTGAATATAATGTCGCAGGAATCCTACTTTTGTAGTATAGAGTTAGAGCAATGTGCCCGTTGTGTTTGCATCTCACCTATTCTGTTCTATTGCCTGAAGTCCTGTGGGCCATCCATCTGCAGGGAATTGTTTTCCCTGCGGTTATTTAGTCATGAGAGGCAGCTGGGGAACAGAATGGCTGAATACTCTTTGCCCCCGAACCTTCAGCATGTGAGAAAGGGAAGTAAACGGCTCATCGGAACCAGTAACATAAGTTAGCCTAGTGATGTGACTGAAGTTCTGTGCAGCGGAGGGAATATTGTTAAAAATGTTTTGCCAGTTTTATAGCTCACATAGTTGAGGTTTAAAAAATATATGTAAAGCCCTATTTTAAAGTGCCCATGACCGAAGTTCATCATTCATTTTTACATGTATTAAAAACAACTAGACCGCACATTGTTATATAACTTTCTTTGTCAAGTCATTTCCGCCATATTGACATTTATGTTTCATGTAAAGTACAATAATTTACAATGTATTACTTGACTTAATCTTCACAAACTGTGCAGAAAGTTAGCAAAGGCAACCAAATATTGCTTATTTCAATTATTTTATCTCTGCCTCAAAAGTCAGATCACAATGAAGTACTATTGATGATAAAGAAGTTTTGATGCAATGCAGCTATATTTGTTAACATTCACGTTTATCAGCTTGCAGTAAACTGCTTTTTATACAGAAAAGAGAGGGGGAAGGAAATAAGGAGACATAGAAAAAGAGGGAAAAAGTAGAAGAGAGAGAAAGGATGATGATGGTGATAAAGTGAATTCAGAATGACTCCTAAATCTAATTTTGAAAAGCAGTATTTTTCAATCAAAGATAAAGTGCAAATGCCTTAAGAGCTCAATTATGAGCAGTAAAATGGCACCTGTTGAACAGTAAGAGTACTCAAGGCGATGATTCGTATATCTCATATATGCAGCAGCATGTCCTGATATAAATTGCTAGTGCATTAATAGCTTACTCTGTGAAATTTTTAAACAACGACTTAGCCTGATAAAGTGCAAGTGCACCAGCAGCTTCTATATGTTACATTTTACGATTTCTTGAGGATGTATACAATGAAACTCTGTATAAATATGAATTTACTGTACAAAGATATATATATATATATGTGTGTGTATATGTATATATGTATGTGTATATATATATATATATATATATATATATATGTGTATATGTATATACTCAACTGATTTTTCAGTACTTTTGAGACTTGTTCTTTTTACTTGTTCCCTACACACATCTTTAATTATCTGTTGTCAAAACACTATTATGACCAATATCGTGCAGACTTCACTACTTCTTCATTGTTTGTCTCTCCCCTGGAGCATGTCCCAAGTGCTGCTTTCTTGCCCAGTGTTCTTCCACTGCTCGCACTTTCAGAGCAACGTTTTTTTATTAGTTACAGCACTCCATAACAGTGCATGTATTTGCTGGCCGTATCACCCGTCCCGCTTTGCGTTGCTTGCATCCTCCTGTGTTGTTACTTGTCCCACCCCACCTGCCCCACCTTCTTGTTGTTGCTCATCCCATCCCTCCCCCCACGTACTCGCATTGTTAGTTATCCCGTCCCATCCGCCCCTGTGTTGTGTTCCTTGCCCTGCCCCCTCCACCACAAGCATTGTTGCTTTCCCGTCCCACAAGCCTCTACCTGCAGGATCCTCATGCCACTCCAACCCAGCCACAAACAAAAAGATGAGTGAGTGCAGGCACAATGTTTTGAGGGGGGTTACGCTACCATTGATAAGCCATCATTGACTCAGGCAGGATGACAATAAAGTCATGTAATTAAATGTACTATGAAATTTGTAGTTGGTACTACTTGACTCCTACAAGCAGAACCTAAGTGGCAATGCTCATCCCCATTATTTTCCACTTTTTACCCAAGTGAAAACAAATGTTGGATTTTCTCAAGCTCTTTTCGTCCTAGAGCCTATGCGATCCCCTTCTAATAGTAATATTAAAGTAATTTGTAAAGCTCATATTTACTTCCACCGAAGTGTCCCTGCTCTTGTGTCCAGCTCCCAGAGATCGGAAAATACAGCAGCTAATGAACAAAATAATCAAGCCAAACTGAACAGCCAAGTTTTCAAATTTTTGTGCCGCGATGATTTTGTTTGCGCCTGCCTTAGTTGAAGAGGGAATGAGTTCCACAGCTTGGCTGCTAGAAAACTAAAAGAACAGCCCCCAATGCGAGCTCTCTTTACAGTGGGGATGCAAGCCAACAGTGCCCCTGGGAAACCAGAGGTTCCTTGCAGGAGAATAGGGCGTAAAAAAGGAGTGCAGGTAGCAAGGGCCCTTATTCATAAAGACCCTGTAGCAATAGCACAGGGCCTTAAAAGAGAGCCTCTTTTTCAGAGGTAGCAGTGCAGTTTTGAAAGTGCAGATCCAATGGAACCCCGTCTGGAGAGATTCAGCAGCAGACGGGCTGCAGCGTTCTGCACATGCTGTAGTCTCATTAGCTGAGGAAGTGAGACTCCCAAGTACAAAATGTTACAAAAGTCTACCTTGGACGTGACCAGTGCCTGGACTACTGTCATCCTGGCAGATTCAGAAAGAAGGCTGAGGATATTTTAAAGAATTTTAAGATCTCAAAACACTTGCCTGCTAAAGCTGTGATCTGGCTATCAAAGGTGAGCTTTGCATCAAGCCAAATGCCTAGGTTCTTGACCATAGGCTTTGGGGCAGGTAAAGGTCTGAGCGAATCTAATCTGGCCACCAGGCAGGGGACCACATCAAAGGCTGTTTGCCAATAATAAGGACCTTTGTTTTTCCAGCATTTAGTTGGAGACAATTGACGTCCATCGACTGAGCAACCTCCGACAGACAGGTCCTCTGTAAAGCAGCCAAATTGCCTACATTCTCTGACAGGGTGATAATCAGCTGAGTATCATTGGCTTATAACATAATGTTAAAACCGCAACGCTTGATGATATCAGCCAGGGGGTGCATATACTGTTTGAATAAATTAGGGCTCAGGTAGGAGACCTGATATACCCCTTGCTGCAGTGGAAAAACTTGAGTTTGAATAGGTTTTTGTGACACCTGAAACGTGCGGTTCTGCAAAAAAGCAACCCATTGCAAGGTCTTATGACCGGCACTGCAGCTCCACAACCATTCAAGTAAAAGGTTGTGGGATAAGGCGTCGAAAGCTGCACTAAGGTCCAACATCAGCAGCGCTGCAGTGTAACCCCTGTCCATAATTTGGCATATGGAATCCGAGGCAAGCAATAAGCAGAATGTGTACTGTGTAGAGGGCAGAAGCTCGACTGTGTCCTATGGAGAAGCTTCTTCGCTTCAATAATGCTTTTTTTTTTTGTGAACACATTTTATTAGCGTTTGTAATTGCAGACCTAGAATATCTGGGCGACAAGAGACATACACATCACCTGTAGGATATATCAAAAATACCATTTGTACCAATTGCTGGGTAATCATTATGTACATAAAACATGATGCAGAAACAAAGGTATCAAAACTATACCAAACTATGCCCCATGTCATGGTACATTTATTATCTTGGTCCCTCTCGTCCCTGGTTTAGACGGCTCTTGGTAAAGCTGTTATCAAGCTATTCATGCTCATATGTTATTATCTCTTTTTTTCTATTTGACAATCTACTGTAGTGTGTGACTCCAGGGGAATGTTTCTGTAGGTGGCCCACCTCTGCCATATTTTAGTGTGTTTCTGCGGGCATCCACGTGCGACAAAGACAGGAAGTTCCAGCTCCATAATAAAATCCATGCCTTTCTTCCATAGTGTTACATAGGGTGGGGTATCTGCTTTCCATTGTCTGGCAATGTCTCGTTTTGCTAATGTGAGGCCTAAAAATAGCAGGTGCCTTTTGTACTTATTTCCCCCGATTCCTTCTGCACAATGTAGGAGTGTAAGTTTCGGGGATCTAGGTAAGTCCCATGCCAGCACCTCCGTCAGGCAATTTAATATGCTTCGCCAGAAGCGATCTAGAGCCGGACATGACCAGATCGTGTGTATGAGTGTGCCCACATCTGATTGACACTGAACGCATTGTGGGGACGCGATTAACCCTGCCGTCCATAATCTATGTTTGGTATAATATACCCTGTGTAGATATTTGAATTGTATGAGACGGATTCAGGTAGAGATTGCCGCCTCTCGTGGTGACTGGAGTGCCTCAGCCCAATCGTCATTGATAGGTCCCACATCAGTAACCCATGTTGCTCTTAGGGTGGCCAGGGTAGTGGGGTTATTAGTAATCAGGGTTTGGTAGATTTTCGATATTTTGTGGTCTTCAAGGTCCCCCATCAGAAGTTTGTCTTCTAGTGGGCTGAATTCTGGAAGGTTGGTTAGGTCCTTAATATAAGGATGAAGGGCATGTCTAAATTGTAAGTATTTGTAGAATTGTTTATGGGGCATGGAAAATTCTTTTTAGAGGTCTTGGAAGGGTTTGAGGATATGCCCCTTCATTACATCACGTACGGTTGAGATTCCGATTCAATCCCAGCCGCAGAATCCCTGAACGCCTGCCACCTGTTACGCCACAGCGGGGTCTCCTTTGTAACGCGGCCCCACCAACCCATTTGGCAAAGGGACCATCGCCAGGTCATAATCACCACCTGTGTCGCTGGGGGAAGGTCTTTCGGGTCAGACCTATTGTGTAGGAGTGCATGTAAAGAGGGTTCTCCCATGATCCATTGTTTAACTCTATATGCGGGGTCGTCTCTGGGCCCGTACCACCATTCGTTCAGGATCTGCAGATGTGCAGCTGCATGGTAGGATTGTATGTCGGCGGCAGCTATACCACCACAGTATGTGGATTGAAAGCAAGTGCGTAGGGCAATCTAGGCTGTGCTACCTCCCCATAGGAAGTGTCCAAGTATTGCTTTAATTTGACGGAACCAGGACAAGGGAATTGGGTAGGGATGGGACTGTAGTTTATATAATAGTCGAGGTAGATAAACCATTTTGAAGATGGCTGATTTTCCGTTGAGTGACAAGGGGAGTGTAGACCAGGTCTTCACCTCGGTTTTAACCCTTTCTGTCATAGCTTCTAGGTTTCGTTTCCATGAGACTGCTTGGCTGTCCGACACAAAGACGCTCAGGTAAGTGTAGCCATGTGTGACCATTGTAAGGCCATCTGCCAAGCGGCCGCTCCCTAAGGTCCCTCGTAAAGGCCAGACCAACGATTTTGTACTATTCATGTGGAGGCCGGACGTCTCGCCGAAGATATGCATTATCTGAAGAATTCTGGGACCAGACCTGTGAGGCTCAGTAAGGAAGAATAGGACATCATCTGCGTATAATGCTATACAATCAGATATTTCCGTAGTCCATTCAAAGCCGCAATATGACGCGTCTCGTCTCACCCAGGTAGCTAGAAGCTCAATGGCAAGGGCGAATAAAAGGGGGGAGAAGGGGCATTCCTGTCTGGTTCCCTGCTTGATTGGGAATTGGGTCGATGTGGCTTCTGCGACCTGAATGGAGGCCGTGAGGGCTGCATATAGTAATTTCACATATGCTATAAATATGGGGCCCATATTCAAATGCTTCAGCAGCATGAACATATACGTCCGGCTGACTGAATCGAAGGCCTTGTCTATGTCCACTAAAAATGGTCTGCTGGTTTATCTAGTCGATCTATGGCACCAATCGCATTGTGCCGGGTCACTCTTTGCGGCATGAAGCCTGCTTGATCTGGGTGGATCAGGTCATTGAGATGTGGGATCAGTCTATTCGCTAGTACTTGAACCAGCAGCTTAGCTTCGATATTTAAAAGGGAAATTGGCCGATAGGATGAGCATAGTTCAGATGGGCGCCCCGGTTTAAGGAAGACTACGATTTCAGCGTGTCTCCAGTCTGGGGGCATGCATTTATTTTTGAGGGCTCGTTGATGGCCATGAGATATCGTGGACCCAGTATCGATGCAGAGGCTTTAAAGAATTCACATGGGAATCCGTTGGGTCCCGGCGATTTCCCAGGTGTCATTTCGGAAACAGCTGACGTTAGTGCCTCGAGCGAAATGGGGGATTCTAATAATTCACACGCGGTGTCGGACAGTGCCTTTGGTGGTATGTGTCGGATGAAGTTTTCTATCTGGTATTCAGTTAGGACTTAGCGCGTGTGAGAAAGTGCCCTCTTTCTTGCATGAGTATGCCCCCACTTTTTGCTGATGTGCTTTGACTGAGTGTGCCCTGGGCTCCTGCCAAACGGGTACCCAGGGCCTGTGTTCCTTCCCTATAACTGCATTGAAGCCTAAACCCAATTGGCATCTCTGGCCACAGGTAAGCCCCTGGTAAATGGTACCACAGGTACCCAGGGCACTGTGACCAGAGAAGGCCCTAAGGGCTGCAGCACTCATTGTGCCACCCTTAGAGGCCCTGTACCTTGACACACACACATCCTGCCCTTGCAGGCTGCGTGTCTTGGTGCAGACCAAAGTGAAGAGTCGACATGGCACACATCCCTGTGTGCCATGCCCACAACCCACTGCCCTGGCATCCATCAGTCACCCCTCTAGCTGGGTGCCCTATGCCAGTGGTGAGGGTACAGGTGCGTGAGCCCTGTACCCCTACAGTGCCCAGGTCCATTCCTGGGCACTGTGAGTGCCGTGCTGCCATTAAGAGTATATGGCTGCACTAAAGACTGAGAAGTTTGGTATCAAACTTCTCAGCACATTAAACCCACACTGATGCCAGTGTGGGATTTAATGTAAAATACACGACAGAGGGCATCTTACAGATGCCCCCTGAAACTCGACCAACTCCCAGGGACCTGACTGAGTGGCTGCCGAGGCTGCCACCCCACACATGTTTCTAGACCCCTGGGTCGAGAGCTGCTGCTCTCGGGGGCCTGAAACCATGCACAGCCTGGCACGAGGTGCCAAGCCCCCTCCCCCAGGATGAGCAGGGTTCACGAAGGAGAAGCTTTAAAGGCATACCGCCTTTGTGAGCCTCTCCAGACCACTTGCTGTACTCAGCAACTGGTCCCCACTGGTTCTACCCCCCACTTTGGGCGGGAGACCAGGCGGGAAAAACAAAGTAAGGAAGAGAGGTGTGCCCACCTCTGCCTACCCCACCCCTAGGGTGGGGAGGCGAGGTGAAGCACAACCTCGAGTCCCCGCCATCTTGAGGATGGGGGGACCCAGCCAATCAGGACTAGGCTCCTGCCCCCCTCCCACTGGAGGGTGGCAGAATAGGGGGTGTACTCACCCCAGGGAAGGGACCCATTGGTCCCTGCTCTTGCCCTACCTGTAATGCCCTTAAATCCAGTATTTAGGGGCACCCTGAACCTTGCTTTTACAGATCCAGCCTACCTACAAGAAAAGAAGAGAAGAAGGACGAAAAGCCGTGCAGAGCTAACAAGAGGACGACGCCCACTGACTTGGCCCCAGCCCTACAGGCCTGTCTCCCCTCGAACCTGCTCCTGCGAAATCCCGGCGTGTCCAGCAGCCAGCAACCTCACAAACACCGGAGGACCTTCCTGCCTTCACTTTCCAAGCTGTTTCTCCCGTGAATACCGGACGTGTTTGAACTGCAGCTTCTGGTGCCAGCCAGGAACCGCGAATCCAGCACACTCTGCACCCACCGAATCCGGCCCGAGCTTGAGTGAACCAACACCACGAGGAGGTCCCCCCCGGCGATCCTGACCCGAGATCCAGCGACCCCTGACCTGCCTCAAGCCTCCCGACGACGCCTGCAGCCTCAATCCAGAGGACCCCCCTACCGCGACCAGAGCGGGTAAGAAAATCCGACGTCCAAAGGCACCCCTGCACCCAACGCCCCACGGCCTTGTGTGCCCAACCCAGCGGTGCCTAACCATCCCTCTACATCCCAACTTACCCCTCGAAGTGGTGGTCACTCCTGGAAGATCCTCGTCCCCGAGCCTGCAGTGTTTCTTTGTCCCGGAGAATCCCCATTGAAATCAACAGGGCACCCGACCTCAAAACAGCACCCTGCACCCGGCTGCCCTAGCGCCGCTGAGGGTGCCCCTTCTGTGCTAACTTGGTCCCCAACTTGCCCTGAGCTTAACCCTAGGAGCTTTGCTCCCACAACCCTGTGGCCTGCTTACCAGCCGCCACCAACCGGAGCCCCCCTATCCTCCATAGGATAACATTGGGTCTCAACACTCTGCACCCGGCCGCCCGAGTGCCGCTGAGGGTGCAACAACAGTGCATCACTGACCCTGGGAGACCCCTGAGTCTAACCCCAGAACCCTAACTCAAAAGACCGATTACTTACCTAGAAACCGATAACTCATTCTTCCTCATAGGATAACATTGACGCTTTTTCTCCCAAAAAGTTTCTAAGTGCCGACTTTTGAAAACTACCAATATTCCTTAAAAATCAGCCGAATAACCAAAACGCATTCTTTCAACTGTTTTCAGGAAATGCCCCAGTGCTGAATCCAGGATCCAGCAGTGAGTAAGAAAAAGTATCGATAACCTAACTTACCTGCTAAGTGAATTTCCTTCCATAAGATAACATTGGTGACACTATGTGAAAAAAGTTTCTAAGTGTCGAGTTTTGCAAATTACAAATATTCTTTAAAAATCGTACGAGTTACCAAAACGAAGTTACTCACTTGTTTACTAAAAATGTCCCAGTGCTGAATCTAGGTATCCAGCACTGATTAGGAAAAGTAATCACAAATGTAATTTATCGATGATACAATTTCCCTCCATAGGAAACCATTGACTGTTTGCTGTGAAATTTCTTCTGTCGAGTTTTGCAAATTACAAATATTCTTTAAAAATCGTGCGAGTTACCAAAACAAATTTACTCACTTGTTTACTAAAGATGTCCCAGTGCTGAATCTAGGTATCCAGCACTGATTAGGAAAAGTAATCACAAACGTAATTTACCGATGATACAATTTCCCTCCATAGGAAACCAATGACTGTTTTCTGTGAACATTCTTCTAAGTGTCAACTTTTGAAATACAAGAATATTCTTTAAAAATAGTACCTCTAACCAAAACGCATTTACTCACCTGTTTTCAGGAAATGTCCCAGGGCTGAATCCAGGATCCAGTCCTGTGGTAACCAAAGTAATCTGAAAAGTAATTAACTGCATTTTTATCAAAAAGCCCATTCATTCGAATGTACTATACCTGCAATGTGTTGCAAACTGCTTACTTAAACCTGTAACCAAAACCAGTACAAGTGACGCCACAATTTTGAACTGTGTTCCTACAAGTAATTTACCACTGCAAAGTATTTTCATGCTTACCTGTACCAGGCTTGCTTGGTTCTAGAAATAAAACAGTATATTTTTTTATACAAAACAATTGGCCTAGAGTTCAGTTATTGAGTGTGTGAATTCCTTTGCTGACTGAGTGGGTACATCAAATGCTTTACACTGTCCTCTGATACTGCCTTACTGCTCGACCAAGCTACCACTTTGGAGAGTAAGGTTCTATCTAACTTTAACCTCTGCCAAACCTCTGGAGATCCCTGGACTCTAAACACCCTGTACCTCACTTTGGTGCAGTGTATATAGAGCCAGTTTCTTACATTGGTGGATCAGCGGTGGGATACAAACTTGCATTTGTTGGACCACTTGGTTACCATCTGATCACATGACAGAACTCTTAAATTGCCTTTAGAGTTCTGATTTTTTTTAAATTGGCATATTTTTTTCCCCAAACTACTAAAAGTCTTGTTAGGGCCTTGCTTAAGTCCCTTTAGCCTTTTAGAAAATAAAAGTCACTATAGTCGAGGGTAGAGGGGTTAGAACTTCTGGTTAGAATGTCTCAAGACCAGAACCCAGCTATTAGTGAAGATAACCCTGACACACAGGACATGGTTGAGGAGCTCGACCTCACCCCTTATCTCCACTTGTCTTTCAGGGAGATAAGGTCCTTGTGTAAACTTAAAAATATACCAACCAAACAAGGGCTCCAGGAGCTCCTGGCTGAGTATGCAAAGGCCCACCCCTCTGAAAGTGGTGATGACCAATCAGAGGAGGAAAGGGAGGAGGATGCTGGGCTTGGTAACCCACCTCCATCACTCCCTAGGGAGGAAGGGGTCCCCATACCCTTAACTCCAAGAATTAACCTATGGGCACCTAGAGACCACACAGGTGGTTCAGGTGCTGAGGATGGCAGTGGGGGCAGCCCCAATGAGGACGACAGCTTTTTAGCAAGGCTGACCAAAAGATTGGACCTAGAGTCTAGACTCCTGGCTCTGGAGAAAGAAAGGAAAGAGATGGGTTTAGCACCCATCAATGGTGGCAGCAATACAAATAATAAGGATAAAGAGCAATCTTATGATCCTAAAATCCCCAAAGGGATTGTCCCTAAATTTGAGGAGGGTGATGACATCACCAAATGGTTCACAGCCTTTGAGAGGGCTTGTGACATAAGAAGTGTGAAGAAACCTCTCTGGGGGGCACTCCTGTGGGAGCTGTTCTCTGGTAATTGCAGAGACAGGCTTCTGACCCTCTCTGGGCCAGATGCAGGGTCCTATGATCTCATGAAGGCAACTCTGATTGAGGGATTTGGACTCACCACTGAGGAGTGCAGAATTAGATTCAGGGGGGCTCACAAAACCCAGAACCAGTCCTAGATTGATTTTGTAGACTACTCAGTGAAGACACTGGATGGTTGGTTAACTGGACACAATGTGCATGAGTTTACTGGACTCTACAATTTGTTCATGAAGGAACATATATTAAGTAATTGCACAAATGAAAAGTTACATCCGCATTTGGTAGACCTAGGTCTAATTTCTCCCCAAGAATTGGGAAAGAAGGCAGACCACTGGGTCAAGACTAGGGTGACAAGGACAACCACTGGGGGGGACCAGAAGAAAGTGGTTACAAAACCTCCACAGGGGAAAGGTGGTGAGAATCCCCAAGATAAAAAGTCTGAGTCT
Source organism: Calotriton arnoldi (assembly GCA_963921515.1). Taxonomy (NCBI): domain Eukaryota; kingdom Metazoa; phylum Chordata; class Amphibia; order Caudata; family Salamandridae; genus Calotriton; species Calotriton arnoldi. Next base: position 1,149,558 of record CAWUFW010002947.1, on the reverse strand, counting down.
TCCAAAGGGCCCCAAAAACCTGTCCAGGGGGGTGGGTCCTAAACTACTCCCTATGTGCCACAGCCCTATAGGGGGAAGAACTTTGATCCCTCAAAGGCCTGGTGTAACAACGGTAAGAAGTTGGGACACTTAACTGTAGACAAGTCTTGCCCTCACAACAAGGCCCCTAGTTCAACAAGTCCAGCTACTACTGGGGTAGCCAGTCTACAGATGGGATCAACAGTGTGCCCAGAGCAAATCAGGATGCACACTGAAGCAGTTCTAGTTTCAGAGGGGGAAGTTGAGTTTGCCACTGTAGCTGGGTGGCCACCCAACTTAAAGAAATACTTACAGTACCTGTTAGAAATGGGATCTCTAGTTGGCAAGGGCACGCACCTTTGTCCAAGTAGGGACCCTTCTTCCTAGTCAGGGTAAGGGTTGTTACACTCGTGAAGTAACCCCTGCTCACCCTCGTGGTAGCTTGGCACGAGCAGTCAGGCTTAATTCAGAGGCAGTGTGTAAAGCATTTGCACATAACCAACAGTAATACAGTGTAAGCACTACAAACGGACACCACACCAGTTTAGAAAAATAACCAATATTTTATATACTCAAGACAAGACCAATTACGACAAAAATCCACAATACTATACTTTAAAAATGAATGCTTGATACGGTAACTTCTTCTTTGCAGGAATAGCACAAAAGCAAAGTTCGTGCGAGTCGGTAGCTCCGTCCGAGCCTACCGTGATGCTGAAAACCACAGAGTCTAACAGTTCCAGCCGACCGCGTCGATACGGGCCAGCAGAGTCATGAACAGACTCGGTTACAGTACCTTTCTCGTTGTGGCTGGTACGGAGTGTACGAGCCGGTCGGCGTTTGTCGCGGTTGCGGTGCAAGACGGAGCGATGCAAGGTGCGGTGTCCCTCGATGCGGTGCAGGCAGCGGCTCGATGAGCGTCGTGCAGACGGAGTCGGTGAGTCCAAGGCGTGCGATGCAGGGTGAGACTATGCTCGATGCGGTGCTGACAGGTTGCGATGCAGGCGACCTAGCCGGAGTGCGGGAGCTGGCGTCGGACAGCGGTGCGAGTCGGAGCGGTGCGTCGCAGACGTGCGAGCGGTGCCCCAAATGCGGTGCGGTCTCGACTCTTGAGCCAGTTGCAGCGACCGCGTCGGTCGGATCCGGTTGGTTCAGGTAAGCGATGCGATGCGAACTGCGGTGCCCACAGGTCACGGTGCAAGCAGCGGCTCGATGTTGGCGGCGTTGGACGTCGCCCACGGTGAGACCAGGGTTGGGATGCGAAGCGGGGCGATGCGGTCTGCGGTGCAAACAGGTCACCGGCCAGGGATGGATTCGGTTGACGGAGTCGGTTGCAGTTCCCTTCCTCTGTGGCAACTGAAACAGCGTTCCAGAAGCGGTACCCAGAGGCTTGTGAAGTCTTTGTAGTCCCTGAGACTTCTTAACAGGAGGCCAGCTCGGTTTCAGGCCCTTGGAGATACTCAGCACAAGTTTGTAGAAAGTTCAGTCCAGTCCTTTCACTGCCCAAGGCAGAAGCAGCAGCTGCAGGCCAACCCAACAAAGCAACAACACAGCAAAGGGGCAGTACTCCTCCTGGCAGCTCTTCCAGCTCTTCGTCTTGGCAGGTTCCTTGATTCCAGCGAGATCTAAATTCATGGGGTCAGGGCCCCAATATTTATATCCCAAATTCCTTTGTTCTCTGAAGGCAGAGAGGCCTTTGCCTGGTCCAAACCAGTTCTGGAGCACTTTGTTGACAAGTCTCCGTCCCTTCTTTCAGTGAGTAGGCCAGGGACATCAGACGCACCACAGGAGGTGGAGCCAGCATTGTGGAGGGAAGGCACTGTCCTATTCAGGGCCCAGGTGCGACCCCTCCCACCCATCTACATGTAGATCTTGCTATTCAGCCCTGCGCTGACTCACCCTGTCTCCTGGCATCCCCCAGCCCCTGTCACTCACACTCCAGACAAGGAATACACAACCTCGCAGAGGCAGGCTTGGATGGTTAGACAAGAAAATACCCACTTTCTAAAAGTGGTATTTTCAAACACAGAATGTTAAAACCAACTTCACTAAAAGCTGCATTTTATCATTCTGAGTCCAGGCATACTAAACTCGAATTTCTACCATGTTCCCGGAGTCAGTTAGGATTATAAGCTGTAATAATCAAAACTGCCCGTTCTGGCCTAGGGGAACAGGTAGCCTTGCAATAGTGAAAAACGAACTAGGCTGTAATTCACTATCAGGACATGCCGCACACACCCGGGCATGTCCTACCTTTCGCATACACCGCACCCTGCCCACAGGGGTACCTTGGGCCTACCTTAGGGGTGACTAACATGTAGCAAAGGGAAGGTTTAGGGACTTGCAAGTGTGTGCACTTGCCAAGTCGACATGGCAGCCCCAGGCTGCGCACAGGCTCTGCGATGGCAGGCCCGAGTTACACTTTACGGGCTGTTTGCGTGGGTGGCACAATCCAGTGCTGCAGCCCACCAACAGCATTTGGTCTATAGGCCCTGGCACTCGCAGTGCACTTTACAAGGGACTGACACATAAACCAAATAGGCTAATCATGGAAACACCAATCCATAACACATTTTATACAGGAGCACTTGCACTTTCCCACTGGACAGCAGTGAGGAAAGTGCGCAGAATCATTACACCAGCAAAACCAGAGTCAAAACCGGGAGGTCAGAAAGCAAAAAGTCAGGGGAAACACGCCAAAAGATGCCAAGTCTAACACATGTCCCCTCCAGCTGAAAGTAGGGAGAACTACCCAACCCCATTGGAGTTCTCCTCACTAAGGCGGAAGAACCTGGACAGACCATCTGCGTTGGCGTGTTCTGTACCAGGACGGTGCTCCACCGTAAAGTCCATTCCCTGTAGGGAGATGGACCACCTCAGCAGTTTTGGATTCTCACCCCTCATTTGCATCAACCATCTGAGGGGCCTGTGGTCTGTCTGAACCCGGAAGTGAGTCCCAAACAGGTATGGTCTCAACTTCTTCAGCGCCCAGACCACAGCAAAAGCTTCCCTTTCTATGGCACTCCACCTCTGTTCCCTGGGAAGTAGTCTCCTGCTAAGGAAGACTACAGGCTGATCCAGGCCCTCTTCGTTCAGTTGTGAGAGCACCGCTCCCACACCATGCTCTGAAGCGTCAGTCTGCACGACGAATTCCTTGGAGAAGTCAGGTGCCTTGAGCACGGGCGCCGTGCACATGGCTGCCTTCAGGGCATCAAAAGCTTTCTGGCAGGACTCAGTCCAGATCACTTTCCTGGGCTGCCTCTTAGAGGTCAGCTCTGTTAAGGGGGCAACGATGGTGCCATAGCCCTTAACAAATCTCCTATAGTAACCGGTGAGACCTAGGAAGGCTCTCACCTCTGTCTGGGTCTTGGGGGGTTCCCAAGCCAGAATGGTGTCAATCTTGGGTTGTAGGGGCGCCACCTGGCCTCTTCCTACCTGGTGTCCCAAGTACACCACAGAACCCTGCCCGATCTGGCACTTACTGGCCTTGATCGTGAGGCCTGCACCTTGCAGAGCCCTCAACACTTTCTCAAGGTGCTGTAAATGTTCTTCCCAGCTGGAACTGAACACAGCAATGTCATCCAGGTAGGCGGCACTGAAATCCTCCAGCCCAGCCAACACCTGATTGACCAACCTCTGAAAGGTGGCAGGGGCATTCTTCAACCCAAAGGGCATCACCCGGAATTGGTAATGACCTTCTGGGGTTGAGAACGCTGATCTCTCCTTGGCCCCATCGGTTAAGGCAATCTGCCAGTACCCAGACGTTAAATCAAACGTGCTGAGGAACCGGGCAGCTCCCAACCGATCAATGAGCTCATCAGCTCTGGGGATGGGGTGCGCGTCAGTCCTGGTGACGGCATTGAGCCCACGGTAGTCCACACAAAACCGGAGTTCTGGAGTGGCACCGGGCGCCGCAGCCTTTGGGACCAAGACCACTGGGCTGGCCCAAGGACTGTGGGAGGGCTCAATCACCCCTAACGCCAACATCTTAGAGACCTCCTCCTTGATGCTGGCTCTGACCCGGTCAGTCAACCTGTAAATCTTGTGCTTCACAGGAGGGCTGTCACCAGTGTCCACGTCATGGGTACACCAGTGAGTAACACCGGGGGTCAGAGAGAACAGTGGGGCGAACTGTCCCAACAACTGGCGACAGTCCCCCTGCTGCTCCTGAGTCAGACTAGGGGAGAGGATCACACCCTCTACTGACCCATCATGCTCCTTGGTGGACAGGAGGTCCGGGAGAGGCTCACTCTCCTCTTCCACCCCATCATCTGTCGCCAAGAGCATACTCACTTCGGACCTCTCGAAGTGGGGCTTGAGGCGGTTCACGTGAAGGACCCTCAAAGGGTTCCTTGGAGCCTGCAAATCCACCAGGTAGGTGACGTCACTTTTGCGCTCCTTTACCTCATATGGCCCAGTCCACTTGTCCTGCAAGGCACAAGGTGCCACTGGGGCCATGACCCACACTTTTGCCCAGGTTGAAATTCGACCAGAGTGGCATTCTGGTCATACCATCTCTTCATTTCTTCCTGGCTTGCTTCTAGGTTCGCCTGAGCGAGTTTCCTGAAGCGGGCAGTTTGGTTTCGAAAGGCCAGCATGTAGCTAAATACATCCTGGGGAGTTTTCCTGGGAGCTGCCTCCCAGCCTTCCTTACCAAACTCAGAGGTCCTCTGACAGGGTGGCCATACAGGAGCTCAAAGGGGCTGTACCCAAGAGACTTCTGAGGCACCTCCCTGTATGCAAAGAGCAGGCATGGCAAGAGGACGTCCCACTTACGCCTCATGGGTTCCGTTAGACCCTTGATCATGCCTTTCAAGGTCTGGTTGAATCTCTCCACCAGACCGTTTCCTTGTGGGTGGTAAGGAGTGGTGAACTTGTAGGTTACACCACACTCCTTCCACAGGGATGTCATATACTTGGATATGAAATTGGTCCCCTATCAGAAACCACCTCTCTGGGGAATCCCACACGGGAAAAGATCCCCATTAACGCCCGGCCCACCACTGGCGCCGTCGTTGTCCTGAGAGGGATTGCCTCCGGGTACCAGGTGGCATGGTCCACCAAGACCAGGATGTACCTGTTGCCCATGGCTGTCTTGGGATCCAGTGGCCCCACAATATCCATCCCTACCCTTTCAAAGGGTGTTCCAACAACAGGAAAAGGTTGGAGAGGAGCTTTGACCTTCCTCCCACTCTTACCACTTGCCTGGCAAGTTTGGCAAGACCTACAGTGTGCATCTGACTGCCTTCGCATTTGGGGCCAAAGAAGTGGGTGACAAGCCTGTCAAAGGTCTTGTCCTGCCCCAAATGTCCTGCCAAAGGCACGTCATGAGCCAGACCCAGTAGGAAGGTCCTGAAGCGCTGGGGTACCACCAGCACACGGGCTGACCCAGGCTCAGCAACCTTAGGCTCATTGTATAGGAGACCACTCTCCCAGTAGATCAGATGTGACCCGGACTGATTGCCAGCTGCCTGGTCTGCAGCCTGCCGCCGCAGACCCTCCAGAGTAGGGCACTCGTTCTGCTCCCTGCATAACTCCTCCCTGGTGGGACCCCCTTCTTGCTGCCAATGGGTCAGCTCAGAGATGTCTCCCAGTTCGGCTACCTGCTCCCCTGTAGGCACCGGGCGTCCCCCTCGAGGTCCGCCTCCTCCCGGTCCGTGGGAACTTCGGGGCCGGTTTCCCGCGCCCCCTGCCCTTTCTCTTGGCAGGGACTTGGGCCACTGTTTCAGGCTCCAAGTCCTCTTGATCACCCTTTCTGGCTGCCATTGACCGAGTAGACACGCATGGCCACTCTGGCAACGCAAGCATCTCCAAGTGAGACCTGAGCTCCACCTCCTTCCATGAGGACTGCTCCAGGTCGTTTCCTAGCAGACAATCTACAGGCATGGTAGGGCTCACAACCACCCTCAAGGGACCTGAGACCCACCCCCCCATTCAAAGGGAACCTGCGCCACCATACATTGGCGCTCTGAGTTGTCTACAGCAACTACTTGGTGGAATGCTCCTGGGACTACTTGCTTCTCAGACACCAGGTGACACCGGACTGAGGTCACACTGGCTCCAGTATCTCTGAGAGCCTCTACCCTGTTCCCATTAATGGTCACCCAGGTGCTATATTTCTTTGTGTTAGGGGGCACCTGGTTTCCTGGGACCATCTCACTGTCCCCTAGTGAGACAAGGGTCATTTCTGCGGGATCCCCACCCTCCTGTGGGCACCCCTCCTCCCCAAGCGCTACACTAGCCAACACTTTGGACTGTCCACCGGTGGGTGGCTGTGTCCCCTTCGGGCACTTGGGGTCCCCCTTAAAGTGACCTACCTGGTCACATGCATAACACTTGCGGGGGCCGGTCTCAACAGGCTTCCCTGTAGAGACCCCTTTCTTCTTATCACCGGGGGCTGGGAACCTTTACCCTGGGTACTAGTTTGGGGCCCTTTAGAGAACTCCTGTGCTTTACCCTTGTCCCCCCCACCTTTCTGCTGGGGACCCTGCCCACCTTTGGCTGAGTCTCCCCCAAACGCTTTCTTGTGGACCCTGGTACTCACCCAGCGGTCCGCTTCCATAGCAAGCTTCCTGGGGTCAGTTAGCTTACTATCAACTAGGTGCTGGCGCAGATCTGCAAAACATAGACTAGACAAGTGCTCCCATGCAATCAAGTTGTAGAGCCCCTGAAAATCTGTTACACTACTGCCCTTCACCCAACCATCCAGAGACCTGCAGAACACATCCACACATTCCAACCAAGTGTTGGCATCAGACTTCTTACTGGACCTGAACTGATCCCTGTACTTTTCAGGAGTAAGACCATACTTCGTGAGAAGGGCATCCTTCATGTCAGCATAGGTGAGGTGATACCCCTTACCCAAAGCTATCAGAGCATCCCTTGCTTCTTCCGGGAAAAGTGGCCACAATCCTGCTCCCCAATTCTCCTCAGGGACCCCATTCATGTGTATGGCTGCCTCATAACCCTGAAACCACCTTTGTATGTCATCCCCCTTCTTGAACTCCTTGCCTACATTCTTGGGAATGTGCACAATCCTGTCTGCCTTTCTGGACGAATTGCTGCCACCATCTGAGCCTGACTTACTCCTAAGTTCTAGCTCCTTCAGTTCTCTCTCATGCTCTAAGAGCATCTTCCTCTCCTCTATGGCCAATCTCTTCTCCTCCCGCTCACTCTCCAGCCTGAGCTTCTGCAGCTCAAACTGCCTTGCCTCCCGCCTGTCCTCCAGCTCCTCTGGGGACAGACTGCTGCTGCCTGACCTGGCGGGTTCCCCCTACCCAAAAGCACATCCACCCTGGAAATAGGCTCCTCCACCTCCTCACTGAGATCACCAGGCTGCCCATTGGCATGTCTGGCTGCTACCCAGGCCCTCAGCGCCTTCTGTAGCTCCTCCTTCCTTGTGAGGCCTTTAATTTGGACTTTCAGGTTTTTACAAATCGCTCGTAGCTCCTTTACGGCGTAGGATTCCAACCTATCCTCCTCAAAGATAATTTCCAGAGATGCAACGGATGATGCAATTGATTCAGGCATGACAAAAGTCGTGAGTTGAAAACTGGCAAGATCAAAAATAGGCCAAAAGAAAAAGAACCAGTATGTGGTACGTAATGGTCTGCGATATGGTAGTAGTGCACACCAATCACTGTAAGTCAAGTGCAAACACAAGTCCTATCCTCACCGCTGACAACCAATGTTAGAAATGGGATCTCTAGTTGGCAAGGGCTCGCACCTTTGTCCAAGTAGGGACCCTTCTTCCTAGTCAGGGTAAGGGTTGTTACACTCGTGAAGTAACCCCTGCTCACCCTCGTGGTAGCTTGGCACGAGCAGTCAGGCTTAATTCAGAGGCAGTGTGTAAAGCATTTGCACATAACCAACAGTAATACAGTGTAAGCACTACAAACGGACACCACACCAGTTTAGAAAAATAACCAATATTTTATATACTCAAGACCAGACCAATTACGACAAAAATCCACAATACTATACTTTAAAAATGAATGCTTGATACGGTAACTTCTTCTTTGCAGGAATAGCACAAAAGCAAAGTTCGTACGAGTCGGTAGCTCCGTCCGAGCCTACCGTGATGCTGAAAACCACAGAGTCTAACAGTTCCAGCCGACCGCGTCGATACGGGCCAGCAGAGTCATGAACAGACTCGGTTACAGTACCTTCTCGTTGTGGCTGGTACGGAGTGTACGAGCCGGTCGGCGTTTGTCGCGGTTGCGGTGCAAGACGGAGCGATGCAAGGTGCGGTGTCCCTCGATGCGGTGCAGGCAGCGGCTCGATGAGCGTCGTGCAGACGGAGTCGGTGAGTCCAAGGCGTGCGATGCAGGGTGAGACGATGCTCGATGTGGTGCTGACAGGTTGCGATGCAGGTGACCTAGCCGGAGTGCGGGAGCTGGCGTCGGACAGCGGTGCGAGTCGGAGCGGTGCGTCGCAGACGTGCGAGCGGTGCCCCAAATGCGGTGCGGTCTCGACTCTTGAGCCAGTTGCAGCGAGCGCGTCGGTCGGGTCCGGTTGGTTCAGCGATGCGATGCGATGCGAACTGCGGTGCCCACAGGTCACAGTGCAAGCAGCGGCTCGATGTTGGCGGCGTTGGACGTCGCCCACGGTGAGACCAGGGTTGCGATGCGAAGCGGGGCGATGCGGTCTGCGGTGCAAACAGGTCACCGGCCAGGGATGGATTCGGTTGACGGAGTCGGTTGCAGTTCCCTTCCTCTGTGGCAACTGAAACAGCTGTTCCAGAAGCGGTACCCAGAGGCTTGTGAAGTCTTTGTAGTCCCTGAGACTTCTTAACAGGAGGCCAGCTCGGTTTCAGGCCCTTGGAGATACTCAGCACAAGTTTGTAGAAAGTTCAGTCCAGTCCTTTCACTGCCCAAGGCAGAAGCAGCAGCTGCAGGCCAACCCAACAAAGCAACAACACAGCAAAGGGGCAGTACTCCTCCTGGCAGCTCTTCCAGCTCTTCGTCTTGGCAGGTTCCTTGATTCCAGCGAGATCTAAATTCATGGGGTCAGGGCCCCAATATTTATATATGTGAGAAGTTGGCCTGGTATATGCTGTTCACTAATTAAAGTGGACACCTTGCACCAGGGCAAATCGACTCTTATGGTAGATAGGTTTAAGACAACCTTTTAAAGAAAGCTATCCTAGTGGTAGCTGTGGAGAGCAGCCTTCAGGCTAAGTCTCGGAGGAATGTAAAGCAGCTTGTTTTACCATATAATCTCTTGAATCACCAAATGAAAAGACACCACACAGGTATATATATCAAATATATATGTATTTATTTCTAAATAACTCTCTACTAATCTCTTTATGAGATTAGAAGACAAACATATGCACAAATCAACGTTTCACAATAAGTTAAGCACAAAATATGGCTGGGGCCCTAGGGGCGTACCAGACCATATACTAAGTAAGAGACTTAGAAACAACGACTTGCAGGGAGACGAGGCCTAGGGCCTTCAGAAGTGCTGGGGCCTCACAAAACCACCCAAGGCAGGTAAGTAAAGGACCCACGGGGACGCGTGCAGTGTGGATACACAGGCGCGGATCGCCGTTAACTTCAATGGGGCAAGTCGCGGTTGGAAATAAAGAGTTTTAGGATACTTCGGGAGAACCTACAAGCAAGTCACTTACAGGGTAAGTAGTTCTAGGGCCCACACCCACAGGAGCACCGTAGTGCTGGAGTTACCTCACCCAGGGAAGCCGGGTGCACAGGTGTCCTTTGGTGTCGGGTCGCGGCGTCGTTTTCAATGGCGAACAAAGAAGACTTGCTGCTTGCGGGAGCTGAAGAAGTGTCCGGTGGAATCCAAGCCTGGATTCTGAAGAAGGATGACCTGAAAGCAGAGGGGACAGTGTTCAAAGTCACTTGGCAGTGACCCGGGGCAAGGAAGATGGATGCCCACCGTCGTCGGTTGATTCAGGTCGGTTGCGGGTGCCTTGACTCTTCAGCCACGTGGTCCAGGAGGTGTCGACGACGACCAGGAGCTGGATTCGGTGGGTCCCTCGACGTCTGCAGCTGACTGCGGTGTCGGCAACTCGATTGGAGCCAACAAGCCTTGGCAGCAGCAAGTCTCGGGGAGATGAAGAAAAGTCGATGGCGCAGACCAGCAAGGTCTGAGGAACTTCTCATAAACAAGGGGACCCCTGAACATGATACAAGGTAGGGATGCAGGGGAAAGAATTCAAACTGAATATACAAACAAAAGTCCCTACCTAGGTACTATAAGAAAAGCTGTACATCAACTATTAATAGACCACTCTGGCTAGACCCAAATGACCAAATTTTTCACCACTGAAAAGTTGAATTAAACATAATTTTATTTTATTTATTCATTTTGAACACATTGATTCATTTTAAACACATTAATCTATCACAAATAAATATCATATCATGAAAAAATCATAAAGAAAACATAAAGAAAACAGACCCCATTTCTCATCCACGACTCCCAACATGCATACAAAATCATACACAATCGTCCTCACTCATACCACATATAAAGGCATACCAAATATATCTGAAAAAATGCTAAAAATTCAAGTTACCATAGGGCATTAATATAAAACAGATTAGCCCAAGAGCCAGTCTTAATCAAGGATCTCACAGAATTCAAAAAATTAATTTATGGTTTGATATCAAAGATACAAAAAATGCAACATAGAACAATAGTATATAAATATATTAATCAGTGATCCAACATAGTAGGGACATAATAATCCTAGAAAGGAACTATTCAAGCGCCGACGCGCGTTTCGGTGAGACAACCCCTTTCTCTGGGTATCACCTTCTTCAGGGCGCATATGTAACTTTAAGAAAAAGTTAGCGATGGGGCCTGTCAAAAACGTGCTGTGTAACTGAAAAAAACTCTATAACGACTCGGAGAAAACAAGATAAAGTGCTTTCTGGCGGAGCTCGAGTTTCAGTAAGGATGAAATAATAATCTGCCAATTCAGGAATCTCCAAACAAATGCTTCGTGTAGGTCTCTAGAACGGAAGATTCCAGTAAAGGGATAAATACAACGGGTAACTCGATCTTCTTAGTAAATCTTAAAAAGGTATTGTAGACATCCAAAGCTCACTAATATAATCAATCCTCCCGAACAGATGGCCACTAAGGAAAGAGAGTTACAACATTGTGGCGTGGCGTCCTGCTGCTGACTCGCAGATGGTCCGGTCTGCGAGTTACTAAGAAGATCGAGTTACCCGTTGTATTTATCCCTTTACTCGTGGGGTCCACTTGCCTCAGCTTCGCTGGGGACTCACGATGGCCTGGGAGAGGTCAGGAAATCCACTTCTTGGGCTGCAGGGACTTCGGACTCCGGCGGGAGCGGCGTAGTTTGCGACCGTCGTTGTCGTTTTGGTGCCTGCCAAGCAGGAGTCACTCCTTGACTCCAAGGGAGATTCTTCTGTCTTCCAAAGGTAGTGGAACGTCGAAGGGCCAGGATTCTTCTGTAGAGTGTCGTCCAGGGGTTATCTGCTTTGCAATGGCAAGGTTCCCCCTCTTATACTAAAAAGAGGGGATGGACTAGCTCTATGACCCCACCTATGGGAGGGTCAAGGGAGGGGTGGCTACACCCACTTCCCTTTGTCCAGTTTCACGCCAGAGCAGGGGCAGGTAGCCCCTGAGCTGGTTTGAACTGGCATATGCACAGAGGAGCCTTCTGCTCCCCAGTGCAGGACTTCAAAGCACTCTAAGAGTGCACCCACCCAGCCCCAATACACTAAACCCTGTCTGGGAGGTGGTTACACCTCCCTGTGACAGGATGCCTATTGTTGGGCTTCCTCCACTGCGAGTTTCGGTCATCAGCAGGAGGGCAGCCCAGTGTCTGTGACTGGTGGCATCCATTTTGTGATGCCAGGGCTCTTTAGGATTCTACCGCGTTTCCACAGCAGGCACATGTCTTATCCCTCTAGAAGGGTGGAATGCTACCCCCGCCGCCAAGATTGGCGGGGGGTAGTATTCCAAGATGTTTGACACCAAACACGACATGTTTTGATGCAGCCATTCCAAAGTTAGCATTTACCGCGAGGATATAATGCACTTAAGAGTATATGGTTTAACCGCATCCACAAACAGCACCAGAGAATGGACTCTGAGAACTGCAGAGGGCCCTGCTCATGCAGAGGCACCCCCTCACATAGAAGCCAAGCACCCTGCCCTCAGGATTGATAGGGCCTGCCTTAGGGGTGACTGATAGGTTTATATGTGTGTGCAGGAGAGATATAGGAAACCTATATCTCAGTGAGGGTGCTAGCACCACCTCACCCAGGCTGCAGTAGCAGGCCTGTGGTGTCAGATTTAGACTGCTTCACAGGGGTGGCATAACATATGCTGCAGCCCCTGGGAGGCCTGTGAAGTACCTATGCCCTTGGCACCTAAGGTACCATATACTAGGGACTCATAAGGCACCACAGTATCCAATCACTAGTGCACCTAGAGTGCACTCCATGTCGTTTAGAGAGAACAGAGAGGCTGGGGCCCTGATTGGCAGGGACCCAGCCAGACTATAGCCAGAAACCAGTGCTAACATCAGAAAAAAAGTGGGGGCAACATAAGAGGCAGATGCTACTCTCCTACAATATCCCAAATTCCTTTGTTCTCTGAAGGCAGAGAGGCCTTTGCCTGGTCCAAACCAGTTCTGGAGCACTTTGTTGACAAGTCTCCGTCCCTTCTTTCAGTGAGTAGGCCAGGGACATCAGACGCACCACAGGAGGTGGAGCCAGCATTGTGGAGGGAAGGCACTGTCCTATTCAGGGCCCAGGTGCGACCCCTCCCACCCATCTACATGTAGATCTTGCTATTCAGCCCTGCGCTGACTCACCCTGTCTCCTGGCATCCCCCAGCCCCTGTCACTCACACTCCAGACAAGGAATACACAACCTTGCAGAGGCAGGCTTGGATGGTTAGACAAGAAAATACCCACTTTCTAAAAGTGGTATTTTCAAACACAGAATGTTAAAACCAACTTCACTAAAAGCTGCATTTTATCATTCTGAGTCCAGGCATACTAAACTCGAATTTCTACCATGTTCCCGGGGTCAGTTAGGATTATAAGCTGTAATAATCAAAACTGCCCGTTCTGGCCTAGGGGAACAGGTAGCCTTGCAATAGTGAAAAACGAACTAGGCTGTAATTCACTATCCGGACATGCCGCACACACCCGGGCATGTCCTACCTTTCGCATACACCGCACCCTACCCACAGGGGTACCTTGGGCCTACCTTAGGGTGACTAACATGTAGCAAAGGGAAGGTTTAGGGACTTGCAAGTGTGTGCACTTGCCAAGTCGACATGGCAGCCCCAGGCTGCGCACAGGCTCTGCGATGGCAGGCCCGAGTTACACTTTACGGGCTGTTTGCGTGGGTGGCACAATCCAGTGCTGCAGCCCACCAACAGCATTTGGTCTATAGGCCCTGGCACTCGCAGTGCACTTTACAAGGGACTGACACATAAACCAAATAGGCTAATCATGGAAACACCAATCCATAACACATTTTATACAGGAGCACTTGCACTTTCCCACTGGACAGCAGTGAGGAAAGTGCGCAGAATCATTACACCAGCAAAACCAGAGTCAAAACCGGGAGGTCAGAAAGCAAAAAGTCTGGGGAAACACGCCAAAAGATGCCAAGTCTAACACAACCCTTGGATCAATTGAACTAGGATAGAAGCTCTGAGGGATACAGGTGCCAGTGTCACTATGGTGAAAGACACACTGGTTTCACCTGAGCAATATTTGATTGGGCATACTTATCCATTCACCAATGCTGACAGTGTTACCACTAATCATGCCCTGGCTATGGTGACATTAGACTGGGGGGGGGGGGTTGCTGGCCTGAAACAGGGTATCTCCAAAGCTACCAGCTGCATGTCTGCTTGGAAATGACCTGGAAACCTCAGCCTGGGCTGAGGTTGAACTAAAAACCCATGCAGCAATGCTGGATATCCCTGAATTGGTGTGTGTCAAAACAAGGGCACAGAGCAAAAGGGAGGGTGAAAAAGTAGAGTTGGAGCCTGAAAGAATGGCCCAACCCACCAAGAGAAAAGGTAAGAAGACCGGGGAACCAGCTTCTGTACAGCAAACAGATCAGGACCCCTCTCCTCAGGAAGTGGACTTGGACACCCCAGAGGGAACTGAGCCTATGGAGCTTGACCCTTACCAGGTTGAACTCTTGGGCCCAGGGGGACCCTCTAGGGAAGAGCTGTGCCAGGGTCAGCAAGACTGTCCCACTCTTGAAAGCCTGAGGCAGCAAGCTGTTTCAGAAGAAAAGGGAGATGACCGGGGTACCCACAGAGTTTATTGGGAAGAGGGATTACTGTACACTGAGGCGAGAAACCCCAATCCTGGAACCACCAGGAGAGTGGTAGTGCCACAGAAGTACAGGGAGTTCCTCCTAACTTTAGCTCATGACATCCCCTAGCTGGACATCTGGGCCAAACCAAAACTTGGGAAAGGCTAGTTAGCCACTTTTACTGGCCCCAGATGCACCAAAAGGTGAAGGAGTTTGTCAGCTCCTGTGTTACCTGTCAGGCCAGTGGCAAGACAGGTGGCCACCCAAAGGCCCCCCTGATACCACTGCCTGTGGTGGGGGTTCCCTTTGAAAGGGTAGGTGTGGACATAGTGGGTCCACTTGAACCTCCCACAGCCTCAGGGAACAAATTCATCCTAGTAGTAGTGGATCATGCTACTAGGTACCCTGAAGCAATTCCACTTAGGACTACTACAGCTCCTGCAGTAGAAAAGGCCCTCCTTGGTGTCTTCACCAGGGTAGGGTTTCCTAAGGAGGTGGTTTCAGACAGAGGTTCTAACTTTATGTCTGCTTACCTAAAACACATGTGGAAGGAGTGTGGCGTGCAGTACAAGTTTACTACACCCTATCACCCACAAACCAATGGTCTTGTTGAGAGATTCAACAAGACATTGAAAGGTATGATCATGGGACTCCCTGACAAGCTCAAGAGGAGATGGGATGTCCTGTTGCCATGCCTGCTTTTCGCTTACAGAGAGGTGCCACAGAAGGGAGTAGGGTTCTCCCCCTTTGAACTTCTGTTTGGTCATCCTGTGAGGGGACCACTCTGTCTCGTGGAAGAAGGTTGGGAGAGGCCTCTCCAAGAACCCAAGCAAGACATTGTGGACTATGTGCTTGGCCTAAGGTCCAGAATGGCTGAGTACATGGAAAAGGCATCCAAGAATCTTGAGGCCAGCCAGGAGCTGCAGAAGCACTGGTATGACCAAAAAGCTGCACTGGTTGAATTTCAACCTGGGCAACGGGTGTGGGTTTTGGAGCCAGTGGCACCAAGGGCCCTCCAAGATAGATGGAGTGGCCCTTACCCTATCCTAGAGAAAAAGAGTGAGGTCACTTACATAGTTGACCTGGGCACAAGCAGGACACCCTAAAGGGTGATCCATGTGAACCGCCTCAAGCTCTACAATGACAGGGCTGACATCACCATGCTGATGGTGACTGATGAGGAACAGGAAGCAGAGAGTGAACCTATCCCTGATCTCCTCTTCTACAGCCCAAAAGATGGGTCAGTGGATGGTGTAGTCTTTTCAGACACCCTCTCTGCCCAACAGCAGACTGACGGCAAACAAGTCTTGCAACAGTATGCTGGGCTCTTTTCCCTGACCCCTGGTCTGACAAACTGGTGTACGCATGATGTGGACACTGGTGACAGTGCCCCTGTCAAAACAAGATCTATAGACAATCAGACCAAGTCAAGGAAAGCATCAGAGCTGAAGTCAGCAAGATGCTGGAGTTAGGTGTTATTGAACCCTCTGAGAGCCCCTGGGCCAGCCCAGTGGTTCTGGTCCCCAAACCTCACCCACAGGGTGGAAAGAGAGAAATGAGGTTTTGTGTGGACTATAGAGGGCTCAACTCTGTCACCAAGACAGATGCTCACCCCATCCCAAGAGCAGATGAATTGATAGACAAATTGGGGGCAGCCAAATTCCTAAGTACCTTTGACTTAACTGCAGGGTACTGGCAGATTGGCATGGCCCCAGGAGCAAAGAGAAAACAGCATTCTCCACACCTGATGGGCACTATCAGTTCACTGTGATGCCCTTCGGTTTAAAGAATGCCCCTGCCACCTTCCAGAGGTTGGTGAATCAAGTCCTTGCTGGGTTGGAGTCCTTTAGTGCAGCTTATCTTGATGATATTGCTGTCTTTAGTTCCACCTGGCAGGATCACCTGATCCACCTTGGGAAGGTTTTAAAAGCCCTGCAAACTGCGGGCCTAACTATCAAGGCATCCACATGCCAGATAGGACAGGGCACTGTGGTGTATTTGGGCCACCTTGTTGGTGGAGGCCAGGTACAGCCCTTACAGCCCAAGATCCAGGCCATCCTGGACTGGGCAGCTCCAACCACCCAGACCCAAGTCAGGGCATTCCTTGGCTTGACTGGGTACTACAGGAGGTTTGTGAAGGGATATGGGTCCATTGTGACTCCCCTCACAGAACTCACCTCCAAGAGAATGCCCAAGAAGGTTAACTGGACAGTTAGTTGTCAAAAGGCTTTTGACACCCTGAAAGAAGCAATGTGCTCACCACCAATTCTAAAAGCTCCAGATTATGCCAAGCAGTTCATAGTGCAGACTGATGCCTCTGAGCTAGGGATAGGAGCAGTCCTATCCCAGACCAATGATGAAGGCCAAGACCAACCTGTTGCTTTTATAAGCAGAAGGCTTCTCCCCAGGGAGCAGCGTTGGAGTGCCATTGAGAGGGAGGCCTTTGCTGTGGTTTGGTCCCTGAAGAAGTTGAGGCCATATTTGTTTGGTACTCACTTCCTGGTTCAAATTGACCACAGACCTCTCAGGTGGCTAATGCAAATGAAAGGAGAGAATCCTAAACTGTTGAGGTGGTCCATCTCCCTACAGGGAATGGACCTTGACCTGGGACTGCCCATGCCAATGCAGATGGACTTTCCAGGTTCTACCACTTAGACAATGAAGACTCTCTAGGGCAAGGTTAGTCTCATCTTAAGTTTGGGGGGGGGGGGGTTGTGTGAGAAAGAGCCCTCTTTCTTGCATGAGTATGCCCCCACTTTCTGCTGATGTGCTTTGACTGAGTGTGCCCTGGGCTCCTGCCAAACAGGTACCCAGGGCCTGTGTTCCTTCCCTAAAACTGCATTGAAGCCTAAACCCAATTGGCATCTCTGGCCACAGGTAAGCCCCTGGTAAATGGTACCACAGGTACCCAGGGCACTGTGACCAGAGAAGGCCCTAAGGGCTGCAGCACTCATTGTGCCACCCTCAGAGGCCCTGTACCTTGACACACACACCCTGCCCTTGCAGGCTGCGTGCCTTGGTGCAGACCAAAGTGAAGAGTCGACATGGCACACATCCCTGTGTGCCATGCCCACAACCCACTGCCCTGGCATCCATCAGTCACCCCTCTAGCTGGGTGCCCTATGCCAGTGGTGAGGGTACAGGTGCGTGAGCCCTGTACCCCTACAGTGCCCAGGTCCATTCCTGGGCACTGTGGGTGCCGTGCTGCCATTAAGAGTATATGGCTGCACTAAAGACTGAGAAGTTTGATATCAAACTTCTCAGCACATTAAACCCACACTGATGCCAGTGTGGGATTTAATGTAAAATACACGACAGAGGGCATCTTACAGATGCCCCCTGAAACTCGACCAACTCCCAGGGACCTGACTGAGTGGCTGCCGAGGCTGCCACCCCACACATGTTTCTAGACCCCTGGGTCGAGAGCTGCTGCTCTCGGGGGGCCTGAAACCATGCACAGCCTGGGACGAGGTGCCAAGTCCCCTCCCCAGGATGAGCAGGGTTCACGAAGGAGAAGCGTCAAAGGCATACCGCCTTTGTGAGCCTCTCCAGACCACTTGCTGTACTCAGCAACTGGTCCCCACTGGTTCTACCCCCCCACTTTGGGCGGGAGACCAGGCGGGAAAAACAAAGTAAGGAAGAGAGGTGTGCCCACCTCTGCTTACCCCACCCCTAGGGTGGGGGAGGCGAGGTGAAGCACAACCTCGAGTCCCCGCCATCTTGAGGATGGGGGGACCCAGCCAATCAGGACTAGGCTCCTGCCCCCCTCCCACTGGAGGGTGGCAGAATAGGGGGTGTACTCACCCCAGGGAAGGGACCCATTGGTCCCTGCCCTTGCCTTACCTGTAATGCCCTTAAATCCAGTATTTAGGGGCACCCTGAACCTTGCTTTTACAGATCCAGCCTACCTACAAGAAAAGAAGAGAAGAAGAAGGACGAAAAGCCGTGCAGAGCTAACAAGAGGACGACGCCCACTGACTTGGCCCCAGCCCTACAGGCCTGTCTCCCCTCGAACCTGCTCCTGCGAAATCCCGGCGTGTCCAGCAGCCAGCAACCTCACAAACCCCGGAGGACCTGCCTGCCTTCACTCTCCAAGCTGTTTTTCCCGTGAACACCGGACGTGTTTGAACTGCAGCTTCTGGTGCCAGCCAGGAACCGTGAATCCAGCACACTCTGCACCCGCCGAATCCGGCCCGAGCTTGAGTGAACAAACACCACGAGGAGGTTCCCCCCGGCGATCCTGACCCGAGATCCGGCGACCCCTGACCTGCCTCAAGCCTCCAGACGACGCCTGCAGCCTCAATCCAGAGGACCCCCCCTACCGCGACCAGAGCGGGTAAGAAAATCCGACGTCCAAAGGCACCCCTGCACCCGACGCCCCACAGCCTTGTGTGCCCAACCCAGCGGTGCCTAACCATCCCTCTACATCCCAACTTACCCTTCGAAGTGGTGGTCACTCCTGGAAGATCCTTGTCCCCGAGCCTGCAGTGTTTCTTTGTCCCGGAGAATCCCCATTGAAATCAACAGGGCACCCGACCTCAAAACAGCACCCTGCACCCGGCTGCCCTAGCGCCGCTGAGGGTGCCCCTTCTGTGCTAACTTGGTCCCCAACTTGCCCTGAGCTTAACCCTAGGAGCTTTGCTCCCACAACCCTGTGGCCTGCTTACCAGCCGCCACCAACCGGAGCCCCCCTATCCTCCATAGGATAACATTGGGTATCAACACTCTGCACCCGGCCGCCCGAGTGCCGCTGAGGGTGCAACAACAGTGCATCACTGACCCTGGGAGACCCCTGAGTCTAACCCCAGAACCCTAACTCAAAAGACAGATTACTTACCTTGAAACTGATAACTCATTTTTCCTCATAGGATAACATTGACGCTTTTTCTCCCAAAAAGTTTCTAAGTGTCGACTTTTGAAAACTACAAATATTCCTTAAAAATCAGCCGAATAACCAAAACGCATTCTTTCAACTGTTTTCAGGAAATGCCCCAGTGCTGAATCCAGGATCCAGCACTGAGTAAGAAAATGTATCGATAACCTAACTTACCTGCTAAGTAAATTTCCTTCCATAGGATAACATTGGTGACTCTATGTGAAAAAAGTTTCTAAGTGTCGAGTTTTGCAAATTACAAATATTCTTTAAAAATCGTACGAGTTACCAAAACGAAGTTACTCACTTGTTTACTAAAAATGTCCCAGTGCTGAATCTAGGTATCCAGCACTGATTAGGGAAAGTAATCACAAATGTAATTTATCGATGATACAATTTCCCTCCATAGGAAACCATTGACTGTTTGCTGTGAAATTTCTTCTAAGTGTCAACTTTTTAAATACAAGAATATTCTTTAAAAATAGTACCTCTAACCAAAACGCATTTACTCACCTGTTTTCAGGAAATGTCCCAGGGCTGAATCCAGGATCCAGTCCTGTGGTAACCAAAGTAATCTGAAAAGTAATTAACTGCATTTTTATCAAAAAGCCCATTCATTCGAATGTACTATACCTGCAATGTGTTGCAAACTGCTTACTTAAACCTGTAACCAAAACCAGTACAAGTGACACCACAATTTTGAACTGTGTTCCTACAAGTAATTTATCACTGCAAAGTATTTTCATGCTTACCTGTACCAGGCTTGCTTGGTTCTAGAAATAAAACAACAGTATATTTTTTATACAAAACAATTGGCCTAGAGTTCAGTTATTGAGTGTGTGAATTCCTTTGCTGACTGAGTGGGTACATCAAATGCTTTACACTGTCCTCTGATACTGCCTTACTGCTCGACCAAGCTACCACTTTGGAGAGTAAGGTTCTATCTAACTTTAACCTCTGCCAAACCTCTGGAGATACCTGGACTCTAAACACCCTTTACCTCACTTTGGTGCAGTGTATATAGAGCCAGTTTCTTACAGCGCGCAGTGTAAAGGAATTGATGGAATTCGGCAAAGTATTGGGCGATCTGTGTGGGGTTAGTGAGTATCTTGTCTGTGTGTGATTTAATGGTCAGTAATTGATCCAGCTTCAGAGTGTGTTGGCACAACCTATGCAGGAGTTTCCCAGATTTATTCCCCCATTGATATATCCTACTTTGTGTAGCCTGCCATGTATGTTTAGCCTCGTCCAGTAGCTCGCTTTGATATCATCTCTGCAACATGCCTAGTTGTCTGCGAGCACCACCACTGTTCCGCTTCTGCGCACGTCTCTCAGTAACTAGAATTACGGCTTCGAGTTGTATTAAGGTCTGCCTTTTCTGGTGTTTAGCCGCTGTGCAGTGACTAATATCGAATCCCTGAATGGTTGGTTTCATTGCTTCCCATAGCATGGTGGCGGAGCTCGCCATCTCCACATTAAATGAGAAGTATTCTAGCAGGGCTTTATGAAGGTTGGTTTTATAAATAGAGTTGTGCATATGCCAGGGCGACAGTCGCCAGTGAAACGGGAACCGCCTGGGGCCAATAACCGGAGCTGAACGGGGGAGTGATCTGACAAACCTCTAGGCAAGATTTCTGCTTTAACCAATCTATGTATTTGTTCCCTGGTGATAAAGATGTAGTCTAATCTAGAGAACGATCCATGAACGGCTGAGAAGTATGTGTAGCCCACATCTGCGGGCTGTAGGGTCCTCCATGAGTCTGACCAACCCAGTGTCTCCACCATTGGTCCTAGACGAGACTCCCTTGGTGTAGAGTGTAGGGATGTGGGACGCCATCTGTCGTGATCAGTGTGAATGACATTGTTCCAATCCCTCCCAGTCAATGCAAGGACATCAGTTAGTGATCCCCAGATGTCAATAATACGTTCAATGAATGATTGGCTAAGGGACAGGAGGACATATATGCTGCCCAACACTATAGGTTCTCCACTTATCATGCCTTGAATGAACAGATACCTGCCCAACGTATCAGCCCATGTGCGAGTACGTATGAAGGCGATTCTATGATGAATCAATATAGCGACTCCCCTGGAGCCTCTAGTAAAGCCTGAAGGAAAGACTTGTATAAAACCAAAGTGGGCCAAACATGGGGCTTTACTCCCCATTAGGTGGGTTTCTTGTAGAAGCAGGACATCAGCCCCTGTACGTTTCACGTATTTGAGGATTGCACCTCGTTTGATCTTGTCTAAGAGACCCTGTATATTCCATGTTACTACATTAAGTTCCCCTGTTGTGACTAATTTGATGTGTCATCAAGGCATGCAGCATAAAGAATTGGGGGTATAGTAATCGGGGGCCAAGTAGAGATAGTATGAAGAGTGCGCAGTTTAACCACTAAATCTAACAACAGCTGTAACAGGAACTCCCACCCCAATACCTCAAAGGACATTGAAACATCTGTCGCAGAAAGTACACAGTTTCCACCCCAACAGAGGGTGAGGGCTGAAACAGTCCAGTGGTTCCCCCAAAATCCCAACCCTGGCCAATGTCCCGGGAATCTGAGGAGATCAGTTTATATATAGTAGCCCATGTTTGTGCCGGTAAGAGAACGTGTATTCCAAAGGAGTATTATCGTTGACAACAATGTGGTCTGGGGGTACAGTATTGTTGGATTTCTTTGAATCCGTTGTCTGGTAACTCAGCTTGTTGGTCGCCGTGAGACCTGGAGCACCAGGATGACCTCGATCAATGCCTTCGTTTATCCTTTTTATTGTTCTGATGGAGGCATGGGTCTCCAGAGGATGAGCCTGAGCCGCGAGGCGGCGGCGTATGAGGCTTTACCGGACGGCTTTCGTCTGCCCATTGGAAGACCTCCTCTGGAGTGTCGAAGAACAAGGTGCTAATTTTGTAGCTGATAAATAAAGTTTGAAAGCTGCTGGTTAACATATTTCTCTGCAACCTTAGAAAAAAATTGAAGCAGTGAAATAGGTCTATAATTTTCATGCTTAAATGGGTCCAAAAGTTTTTTTTAAGGAGTGGAACCAATGTAAAGTGTTTCCAGCGCTATGGAACCTGGCCCACCCTGAAGGAGCTGTTAACTAGATCACAAAGCACAGGTAGTACTACTACCACTCCTCGTTCGAGAATGGCGGGCGATGGAGTGTCGGAAGGGGAGCCCGACTTAACTGCAACCATCAAAGGGGGACAGTTCCTCTGGTTCAATGGGTCAGAAGAGTGACAGCACGAGCTGTCAGCAGGAGGGGGGCGAACCAAGAATTGAGGCATGGAGCGTCACTAGAAGCCTCAGGAAAAAGAGGAATAGATGTATGCCACTTTGTCAAAGAAGAACTGAGCTAGGGGATTGCAGCGCTCCTTCAAAGGCGGAGTAGAGGCTGACACTCGGTCCAACGAAGATAGAGACTTAACAATCTGAAAAATTTCTCGACAGTAATTTTGTGCTGCCGTAATTTTGTTGGTGTAAAAATTGCAATCGGTAAGCCTAATATGACTATTATACACCTTTAAGGCAGACCGATAGTTGGCCTTACCAGTAGGATCAAAATCTCTGCCCCATACGCGCTCTAAGCGTTTGCAGTTTTTTTCCAAAACAAGCATTTCATCATTGAACCATTCCGCCGACGGGTTGGTTCTTCTGATAGTTTTGTCTGACAAAGGTGCAATTTGATCAAGTGCATCAGTTATCCAATCTTCCATTTGAAGGTTGGCTGGGTCAACACCACTGTCTAGGAGAGGGCGATTCATGTCCAGAATCTGAGTGAAATTGGCAGAGGTCACCCATGTTATATAAATCAGTGGAGCACTCAAAATAACAATCTTGTGAAATAGTAGTCCTTTAAGCTCGGCATGCTACATTGGAAGGCATGTTGTCCAGCATGCCTGTTCAACACCTAAATCATATCAGCAAGTACTCGTACTTGTGCCAATGTGCACTGTAGCAAAAATGCAAATGCCCACAACGTAATCACTTTTTTAAAAATTTCTTTATGCTTGAACCTTGTTGCATGCTCAAATCTTCAAACAGTATATGTTTTATTCAATATAACATAACAAATGTGTCAAAAACAATTCTTTGATCTGTTTACAACCACAGATTACATGATAATACATAAAACAGTGTGGTATTCATTTTTCCATCAGCAAACCCAATGCATTTCGGGACCTGGGTCCCTTCGTCAGGGGTTAATCTGCAAAAATAAACACAATGTGCAGGGTAAACCTTCAAGTACTCTTCGGAAAAAAACGACCTATAATTGGGAGGTGGTCTAACGTTGGACTTTCCTCACTCGTAAGCTGCGAGAGAGGAAAAACTCCGCTACGCAGAGTTTTGCAGAACTCCTTGCTCTACGTGGAGCGCAGAAAACTCCGCAAACTCCAGAGCGGAGTTTACAACCCTGTCCTACTTCCATGTCATGATACTTGCACGTTTAACAACATTATGCTGCTAAGTTGTTTTTTTTGTTTGTTTGTTTTTTGCCGATGCTGTTTCGGCAATCAAGCATTTTTTTTTTTTCTTTTTGCCCTTGCATACCTGTATTAGCAAAAAATACAGGGAAAGCTAAAGGTCAGGTAACATCATTCCAAGTGGAGACCTATCGTTATTGTCAATGCTTGTAGATTGTAACACACAAATATCTACTGTAACTTTAATTTCCATTGAAACTTTATTTTTTCATCTATGAAATAAAATATCTTGATTTTTATGTTGTGCTTGATATAACACATTTTGACATTTTATAGTATTGTAAATAGCAAGCTTTTCTACTCATCAAGCCAATGATAAACATTTTATCAGTCTCAGAAGGATGAAATACTGAAAAGCCTGTGCTGGCAATCAAAGCAGTGCTCTGCAGGTTACACGTGACTCCGACGGAAGTTGCAGTGCTAGCACAGATACCTATGTAAATAGACATGCATTTCATGTGAATTAGACATGCATTTCATGTAAATTAATTAGATTAATATACAGAATGGTCTTTTACTGTCATGATGCAACATTTTTTTATTTAATGTTGCAAATTGGGAGCTGCCTCACAGTAGGAAGAAAATATAACAAACCACTACTAAAATATATTTTCTTTAACTGTCTACATAACATTTTTACTTTTTTTGGCAAGACAAAATTCTTTAAAGTTTGTGTCTGTCATTTTAATGTCTGACTCTTAATTACCCTCTAATGGGAATTGGTATTTTGTTGTAATAGGAGTGTTCAAAGATACCCTGCTATGCATTTTGGCTGGGGAGGGAATATTATCATCCAATCCTGCTGATCTTCATGCCTGTTCACACACATGCAGGAGCCAAAGACATTATGGTTAAAAAAAATAAAAAGCAACAAATGGACACTTCTACTTGTAAATGGGCTGTGGTTGAGTCGGGGGGGTGGGGGGGGGGGGGTCTTCAAACCTTTTTGCTCTGCTAAATATTTTGAACTCGTACCCCCCTTCAAAACTTTATTGCAAGGATTAGAGGAACCTCATAAGCGGCAGAGCTATATGAGATCATTTCGGGGTATTTTTCTGTAGCTCATAATCCACACTAAATTTAAGTAAATGCATCAAACAAAAGCAGGAAGTGACAATCAAATACTGCTCCCCATATTTGGGGGTGTTGTGAGCCCCTCACACTCTTGGGCCCCAATGCAGCAGCACCTGCTGCACTAATGATAGCAGAAGCCCTGCGAAGCAATCTCTCATGTGCCTCTTTCATCCCTTCCCCACCATGCCTAGCCATAACTCCAATCTTGAAGCAGGCTCTCTGTCTCATTCAGAAAAAAAATTAGCTACCACATGTTCCTCCCCTCTGCAGCTTATATGCCTAGGGAGGGACTGAAAGCTAAAGAAGAAATAGGCCTTCTCACCAGGGTGTCTGCTACCTGAAAGAAATCTAAATGTGTGCAATTGGTTACGAAATGTAAAGGCTGCTTCGGAACCAGCATTAGCTTTAATTGGTGGAGTCTCTCGAAGCTTCATGGTGACAAAGATTTATTCTTTCTGAGAGGTAATGTAAGAGTGTTATCAGCTGAGTTCTGCAACGCGTCTTTTAATGGACACATAAAAATGTTGGTACTTCATAATCATACAGTCAGATTATGTATACAGTTTGATACGTATTACCAAACTATGTACTCGAAAGCACTTGCTTTATTTTATCGTAATCAGTAAGGTCCAAATTTACTAAGAAATCACACAGTGCAATGCAGCAAGTAAAGTTGTGCGATTGTGCAAGGGTGTCTGCATTGTGCTCTGCATAGTTTTTGTTCCCTCTTTTTATATGCACTGTACAATGCAGCACCCATGCTGTTGGAAATGGCCCTTTTTGCAGGGTTACCCCCAAACATTTTGCTTCTTCCTCCTACTTTTTCCTGACCTGCTGTTGTTGGCTTTAGGACTCTGGGCACTTTCCCACTGCTAATCATTGCTAATGTGCGTATGCTCACTGTATAAATTGCATTTATTGATTGGTGTTTCCCTGATTGGCATATTTATTTACTAGTATGTCCCTAGTAAAGTGCACCAAGTGTGCCAGGGCTGGTAAATCAAATGCTACTAGTGGGCCTGCAGCACTGATTGTGCCACCCACATGAGTAGCCCTGAAAAGATGTCTTAGGCCTGCCACTGCAGTTCCTGCGCGCAGTTTAACTGCCATGTCGACCTGGCAAGTACACCCACTTGCCAGGCCCTAACCTTCCCTTTTTGTACATGTTATTCACCCCTAAGGTAGGCCCAAGGCACCCCTGTGGGCAGGGTGCAGTGTATATGAACGGTAGGACATGCCCTGGTGTGTGTGGCATGTCCTGATAATGAAATACTGCCAATTTCGTTTTTCACTATTGCAAGGCTACCAATTCCCATAGGATAGAATGGGGAGTTTGCTTATAACATCTTATAAACATAACTACTCCTGGGAACAAGGTAGGAAAATAAAGTTTAGTATGCCTGAACTCAGAATTTAAAATGCATCTTTTAGTGAGGGTGATTTTTACATTCTGTGTTTGAAAATACAACTTTTAGAAAGTAGGTATTTTCTTGCTTAGCCATCCAGTGTGCCTCTGCTAGGATGTGTATTGACTGTCTGGCTTAGGAGTGACAGGGACTGGGATGTGCAGTGGCTCCAGAGAGTCTGGATGAGTCAGGGCTGGGCTGAATAGACCTGCGCTGCATGTAGAGTAGGGGTAGAAGATTTCCTTTCACCTGAATGGGCCTGGTCTGCCTTCCACACTGCTGCCTCCACCTCCTGCCAGGAAGCTGCACCAGAGAGGACAGAACTGGTTTTGACTGAGCACAGGGCTTTTCTGCCACCAGAGAACAAAGGATTTTGCTGTATAAATATTGGGGCCCAGACCCCAGAATTTTAGATCATCCAGAGGACCCTTTGCCAAGGAGAAGAGCTAGAGAGACTGAGGAGAAGTACTGCCCCTTTGCTGTGTGCTGTGTGGGGTTGGCCTGCAGTTGCTGTTTCTGCCAAGGAAAGGAGAAGGACTTTGCTGTGTGCTGTGTCCCCTGCTTGAAGGAGATCTCCAAGGGCCTATGTGTGCTGGCCTCCTGTTCTGAAGTCTCAGGGACACAAAGACTTCACCCCCAGCTCCCCTGAACTCTGCTGCTGTGAGTTCTGACCGGCCAAGAGGTGCCTGTGCGAGTTTTGGACCTCTGGAGGATGTTGCTGTTGTTTGTGAGCTGGAAGAAAGAAGAAACTTGAAGAACTGCAAAAATCGACTCATCGCTCTTCTTGCGGCTGTTTTTCCGGCGCATCTCGTCACGGCGCGAGAAGAATTTTCATGCATTGCCGAGCCGCTGCGAAAACCGCCGCAACGCCTGTCGCCGCTGCAAGAATCGATGCATCGCGGCTGAAGAAAACTGACGCAGCGCCGCTCGACGCTGCCGCATCGATAGCCGACGCAACCCGAATTTCCATGCATCACACCTGTGCGACAAGTTTTCCAAACGTATCACCTGCGGACCGGAATCGTCACGAAGAATTGACGCATCACTCCCCATACAGACCGGATTCGACGCAACCTTTCCTCTGCGTGCAGCGGGACTGTCGCATCGCCTCCCCAAGGCCTCAGGAGTTGACGCATCTCTTTGTTTTCGACTCTCCAGCTGTTTGGCCGTGTGAATTTTGACACAACTACAGGTACTTTGTGTAAAAGTCACGCATCCATAGTTTTCTATGGTACAAGTTCTTGAAACATTTTGAAAGTCATATTTTTAACTGTGTATGTTGGATTTTTGTTGTTTTGGTCTTAAGTTTAGATAAAGATATTTTATTTTTCTAAACTGGTGTGGTGTCCATTTTGTGGTGTTTTCACTGTGTTACTGGGAGTGTTGGTACAAATACTTTACACGTTGCCTTTGGGATAAGCCTGTCTGCTATTGCCAAGCTACCAAGGAGGTGAGCAGGGGTTATCTAAAGTGTTTATCCCCTTTACCCTGACTAGAAGCAAGGGTCCTTATTTGGACAAAGGTACCTACCTCTGCCAACTAGAGACCCCCATTTCTAACACATGCAAAGAAGGGAAAAACAAGGAGAATTGAAAAGATTTCTCTGTGTTACGCCTGCCTCAAGGAGGCTCACGATTTTGTTCCAAATCCATGCCCACTATTCTTGGTAAGCAAAAGACACACAAGTGATGGACGGAATGCAGAACAAATCAAAACATTCACCCCCAGTCAAGAGATCTGGGTTAAATCCATCATTCTTTTGCTCACCATGCCACCCCAGTTTAGACCTGGCCATATGCAAATCAGTCTTGACCCTGTGCCTCATGGGAACAGTCCAGCCCGAACTGCCAAGCCAGGTCCTCCCTGGACCGGAAACAAGCATCCTAGGACCGGTTTCGGGGTTTCACCCCTCTTCAGCCAGGATAGCTTGATTCCAGTGGCACAGTGAGCCCAGGACCCACGTCTGGGCATACCTGACGCACTTAGGGCGAGAAAGCAAAAGACACAAACTGGAATGGCATGGTGAGCAAAAAAACGATGGATTTAGGCCCAGATCTCTATACTGGGGTGAATGTATGACATTGTTCTGCATTCTGTCCATCAATTGTTTTTGCATTTGTCACCCCGAGTGGGACGGGTATGCCCAGACGTGGGTCCCGTGCTCTCCATGCCACTGGAGTCAAGCTATCCTGGCTGAAGAGGGGTGAAACCCCGAAACCGGTCCTAGGATGCTTGTTTCCAGGGAGGACCTGGCCTGGCAGTTCGGGCTGGACTGTTCCCATAGGGCACAGGGTCAAGACTGATTTGCATATGGCTGGGTTCAAACTGGAATGGCATGGTGAGCAAAAAAACGATGAATTTAGGCCCTGATCTCTGAACTGGGGTGAATGTATGACATTGTTCTGCATTCTGTCCATCAATTGTTGTTTTTGCACTATTCTTGGTAGACGGGGATTTGCGTCATAACCCATGGTGGTTACATGGGAACATCCATGCACTTGAACATCCCTGCACTTGAACATCCCCTTGATGCAAAGCAATACAAGGCAGAGAGTAGCGCAACTTTGCATTACTTCAGGAAAATATCTAACGCAAATCCTGATTTGGTTTGATATTAAATCCCAGCCTAACACTGTGGGTTTGATTTGCGTTACAAAAGTAACACAAACTCGCCACAAAGCATTAGTAAATCTGGGACCTAGAATGGCGCTGCACAGTCTTGCATTACATTTGGTTGCACTCCAATGCAAATCACAGTTTGCTCTGGATTGTAGCTATCACCACAACACTTTGCGTCGGGGTTGTGCTAAAAAAGTAACACAAACCTGACGCAGTCTTTGCAAATCTGGGCCTAAATCATTTTGCTGCAGCCAGTTTTGTGCTGTGTAATGCAATTTTAAAATAATAATACATTAGCATTGCTTTCTGTCAAAATACAAAAGTCACTATTCCCCTTTGCACCAACCAGGATTCAATTACGTGCATCTCTAGTCACGCACACAGATTTCCGCAGTGATCACATTAACCAACTGAGGTGTCATAACATAAGAGTGCTTTTCCCACTGGTTAATTTGCATGTATTTTTCATGTAGTTAACCAGAGGTGAACAAAACAGGTACAGAATATTTTGTTCTTTGATCCTGCCACCATACTGACTACCCCCTTCCCCCATGGCACTTAGGATCACAGTTTCCATATATGTCTTTATGCACTTTAAGGTCCACATGTAAATGAAGACAAAGTGGGAAACTCTCCAACTAAACAAGGTTGCTCTCCTAGACCAGCTTCATTTCCAAATATTTAATGAAACATTTGCGCCACTCTGGGAATGCAGCCACGGACCCCAATGGGGGGCGCGGGGGGCTCGCCCCACAGAAGACCTTTGCTGTAGAACCAGGCCTGTGTGTACTGAAAGAGTAGCTGAGGGGATTTGTGTGCACTGAATAGCGAAGGATTAGCCTATGTGCACTTAAAAAATAGCAAATCAAAGGAATTTAAGTGGGCTGGGTCCTTGGGTCTCAGACCCGGTAGTAATTAAAAACAGACATTGAAACGGGCCCTACATTCATGACCATGGCAAAAACACTGTATCACTTGTCATGAATTACCTTATCCAGAAACGTTAACCTAGTTCATGTCTGAGATTTGGTTCCAGTGTATATTTTATATGTTTTACTTAATGTTGCATTCCCTAAGACTATTAGCTATTTCCAGGATGTTGTGTTTCTGTATTTTTTTCGTGTAACATATTGCCCTTGCATGGTGCATACTTTGAACTGAATCACCTTTTAGATGTTTTTAAAGGGCCACAATTGAGAACTTTGTAGTTCAGGCTGAAGACAGTTTGAGTTTCTTACAGTGCCTGTCAGTGGGTCCAAAGGGTGCTCAGAATACATGGCCATCCAGTCCCTGGCCTTTATACAAAATAAAGGGCACGTATTCTAGATGCAGTTGTGATTGTCACATAATTGTCTGGCGACAGCTACCCTGTCAAGTCAGACCATAGAAATTAAGTATTGTACCTTCTCATTGCACTGCATACTTTGTGACATATCAAGCCACGTAACCATCACCTATGCTAAGGATGTTTTAAACTGGATTGAGGTATTGACACACGCACTGTCTTGTACTGGTTGAAAAAGCAATTTTTTAAAATGGTACATTGACCATGTGGATTTCAGCCCAGCAGATTACAATAGCATCAAAGTTCTGTATTAACCAGCCATAGAAGAGTACACGTAACTGGATAGAAGCCACACTTGTGCCACATATTACTGGCTCAACCCATGGTGCATTAATACGAACTAAGAAGGTATAACTGGAATAAATTGCTCTACAGTGCACTTTATTTTAAAGAATGAATGAGACAGCTTATTCTCTGTAAATTAGCATACTTCCAGTAAGTAATCTGTGCACCTTTTAGGTATCCATTCCAAATTCCCTCAGACTTCAATTCTATCGAAGTTACTAAAACGAGAACCAGGGGCGTTGCTAAGATGTGTACTAAGATGTGTCTCCTGCCCCTCCAACCTAGCCGACCCTTTTCAAGCGACTTTTCTTACAACTGCCTCCCGGAACTTAGTCTGATAGCTGCCTACGGGTTGATTGAGTGTACAGCACAGACTGGGTTATTGGATGGGTGTCAATGCGGAAGGATTGATGCAGATTTCTGACTACAGTAGGAGATTTCTGACTACAGTAGGCCCAACATGGAGCAGACAAAATAATGACTAACACCATGTACTGAATATGCAGGCCCTTTTTTAAAGGTGCTGAAAGTTTATATGAAAGGAGTGGGGTACAGATGGGGACACACATTCCTCATGATTTTCACCTGCCATGGCCAACAATATCACACAATGAGGCGAAAGGAATCCTGAACATGATTGGCGCGATGCCTTCTACAGACAGGAAAGAAAATGCTCTATCAAAGACCTATCCAAGACCACAAAGAGAAACATTTAAACTGATGACATGAAGATGAAGGTAAACAAAACCAATGAAAGAGGCTGTGGCCAGTGAGAGAGTGGAAGCTAGCTCACATCTGCTGGGGAGACCGATCCTGGCAAAAGCTGTGCCAAGGACACACCCCAGTCACCTTGGAGACAAGCAGCGAAGTGGAATCTTGAAAATGAGGCAAAAATTGAGCCCCAATGACATTTACCTGGGACAGATAAATTACTTGCAACGAAATATGAGTGGGAGGGGGTTGCGGGGACGTTGATTAGTTTAGCAAAAGAGAGGAAAGTAAAGCTCGTGCCCGTGAGTTGGAAGCTCCCCACAAATCTGAGTTTGGCTTCATCTCGACTTGGATTTAATTAGTCAAAGTCAGCCTGCCTGTATGTGGTTGGTGTCAGAGCACTGAAGAACAGTCTCTTCAGGCAGAATCACTGGAGCAGATTCTTTTTCGGAGAGCCTTTCTTCTAGATTGGAGTTCCTACAAAGCATCTACAGATTACTGCACCTTGGTGATTACTAGTCACTCAGTGCTGCTCCTTGTCCTTATGTTTCACACTTTTACTTTCTAAATATATTTTCACGCAGAAGTTTCAAACTGGAGCATCACGGTATTCTACTGACTCGAACACATCCATCTCCCCAAGTTGGATGGATCCTGTACCTCCTTTGGACATTAGATACCCAGCTATGTATTATTAAACCATGTAATTAAATCAAACACGTCAGTCGCTTAAGTGCTCCAATGTAGGAAAAATCCGCCCCCTCCCCCCCTTATAAAGTGTGCTACCGACCTGCTTTGGTATTTCAGCTTTCACTAGTTGTTCAAGTGTTACTGTGAGAACAACAACCCTTGCTTCAGGATTCTGCTATGCAAATTAGAGTGCTTCCCTACTACAACAAAATGCTGTATTATTCCCCTTGTTCTCGGACCTATCGAATTAATACTGTGAGTATTATGAGCCTTGAATTCACGTAAAAAAAATATCACCCAGTATAATTGCAGTATGCAAAGAGGAAGGCACTGTCAATTCAACGACCATGCTTGATTGCATATATTTGTAACTATTTAAGGAAGTGGTCATCAAAAGTTTTTTATGCCGTGTTCCATTTGAGTGTAAAAAAATAAAAAGCCTGGGTCCCCAGAAGAGGCATAACCTGTTTAAATCTTTAGTGGTGAACATTGAATACTGTTGGCATGATGTGTTAGAAGTAAGGCGATTTTTGGGGTTAAAAATTAAAAGACTCAAGATTAAACATGATCTTATGTGGTGCATGGCCCACTGTTACCCTCTAAACATACAATGCAAATTGTGTTCCATGGCGTGTACAGCACAAGTAGCAGCATCAGTACAAGCTTCCCTCAAAACAACGGAACAGACAAAGCACAGCTAGGAGCAGTGCAATGTCACCTAACGCACAAAAAATAGGTGCAGCATTGAAGGCCAGAGAAGGTACAGCAGATGTTGCAGCAGTGCCAGCTGACCTCTGACACAAAACAGACACATTAGAGGCAGAAGTAGATGCAGGTCACCTCACAGATATGTCGGGTATAATTTGAGCAGTAGAAATTCGAGGTGGCGGAGAGGGTCCTCCTGTGGTTAGCAAGGCAGAATTATGCCAGATGTTAAGTGGATTCTCCAATCCATCACAGATCGTCTGGTGGTTCAAAGGAGTCATTAGGTGATTTTCACGTTACCTCAGCCAGTGCTCAACATTCAGGTGACCCTCCATAGATACTTTGTTAACTCTAAGAGATCCTAAGCTATTACTCAGCCACCCTAAGTCAGCCCTCTGACAATCCTCGTTAACCAACATGCAATCATCGGAAACCCAATTGACTTTAAGATCATACACTAGTTTTTCAGTCAACCTTGATCCACCCAAATATGGTGCTCAGACCAATCTGGCTGTAAACTTCAAACAATCAATCTGCTCTTGATCCAAAATATGTTGACTCCAAGACAGTCCTGACTGACACTTGATTAACTCACAGATGCTCAGGGGGCTCTGATATATCAATACACTCACCCTGCCAGTCTACAGAGCCACTTAAACACCTATACTGGCGGCTCTTAAGCATACCACATTGCCATGATCACCCTAGTTCAGACCTTCTGTAACGACCCTTAGATAGCTTCAGTCCATTTCTGTGAACCTTCAGTTACTCATTTTGAGCCTTAAAGTAACCTCAGTTCTTCTGAGCTCTTCAGACACCTTTCACTCGCTGCAAAAGAGGCAATTTGTCAGCAAGCACAGTCTTTGAAACTGCTTTCTAATCTACCCTGAATTCCTCAGTCCATAAATCCCCTGGCATATCCTTTCATGGTGCATCAAGACACTTCACTTAACTGCAGCTCGTAGGGTGGCACAGAGTGGTGTACATCAAAATTGTACCCACCGGTCAAACCCCCTCCCCAACACCCAAAAGGGCAAAATATTTCACTTAGTCCAAGGCCTTTGTAAATCTGTGAGGTAGCCAACCTAAGTGTGGCCCTACCGAGGGTTGGGCTTCCCCTGCACTGCAGCAACTGCAAAAGCTCATGTTATGCTCCTGGTACCACATTTTCTGCAAGCGGATCCCAGTGTTTAAACATGACTGCAGGAATGTGAAGAGCTCCTTTACAGCGCTGTGCAGAAGACATATTAATGTTGCTACTAAACTGGGGCAACGTAGCAAGTAAAAAAAAAAAAAGCACAAGTGTGAACTGTGTATGTATGTGTGTAAATATATATCTACATACAAACATTGGCATTTTTTTCATGCAGTGTGTTACAACACTCTTGCAATTTTGTTGCACTAATTGCAGACATGCAGGCTCAAATATTAGCAAGACACCTCAGTAGGGTCAAAAGGTAGTTATAGTAGAGATCTTTGGGTAATTATCAGTTTACAATTTATGGTCTTGTCAAATTATTACGTTCCTTATACACTTGATGCACAGATCGGCATGTGTGCTACTTAGCATAAATTTGTATCATTGCAAAGGTAACTCAAACTTTAATTCTTAGGAGAGTGATTCAGTGAATGCCATTGAGTGGTGTGGTATCATAATACATGCCACAAAAGGCAGTTAAGGTAACCTTACAGATTGCAAGGTCTTAGAGTGAAATAATGTTCTTCAATGGTCTTCCATCTGCCTTTTAATGTTACCATTTGTAGTACGTTTTTAATTGTATCTTGCAGTTTTTACTTTATCCTTGTACTGACCAATGTTTTCTTCCAGATGCCATACCTAGTGCAGATCAGGTACGCATAACTCCATCGTTAAAAAGTCAGAAAGGATCAGTGTGGACGAAAAGCAAATCAACTTTTGAGAATTGGGAGGTTGAAGTAACGTTCCGCGTGACGGGAAGAGGAAGAGTGGGAGCTGATGGATTGGTATGCTCTTGGGATTGTTCAAATGCAAAGTATTATTATAAATGGTTTTGAAACTCTATTTTTACATTTGTATTTTGCTCCTTTTAACAGGCAATTTGGTTTACCGAAGCACAAGGCTTAGAAGGTGATGTTTTTGGGGCATCTGATTTATGGAATGGTGTTGGTGTTTTCTTCGATTCCTTTGACAATGATGGCAAGGTTAGTTGGTGACTTTTTTCTCCCCATTAAACTAAATCTAAATGTATGTGGGTTTATATAACTTTATTCAGGTTTTATCCCCCTTCCGCCCCCCCGTTTCACTTCTGTTACATTTTTTTCTCGGAGCATTAGATTTAATGACTCCCACTATGGACTTGCATTTCAAATACAGGGGTGATGATACCAATACATTGTTACCATGATCCACGGCCTCTCAATCAAGATATCCTAGCGATGGGGGAGGTGAAGGAAATGAGTGCATATCTGTCTGATCCCCTGGGTATGTACAGTCATGGCATGGACGTTGATTTGAATAGGTTCAAGTCATTGTATTATTGGTCCATCAAATGCTTTGTTTGAAAGGGAACATTGCAAGTATAGTGCCATTGTATACTGCCAATTACTCTAGCATGAAATATCTGCTCCATCTATGTGTTCTCTACAACGCACAAGTGACATGGTGGCGGTTTGAGCTTCCCCTTTTCCCTGACTGTGAGCCTATCGATCCATTCTTATTTTTCGAAGCAAGTGTGTTGGACTTGGCCCTGCTTGCAGGGTCATCCCTAAACTTTTTGGCCTTCCCCCTAGTCTTTTTTCTGACGTAAGGTTGGTGGTTTCAGGACTCTGGGAACTTTAGCGCTGGTAAGCAGTGCAAAGTGCGTGTGCTTTCTGCCTTCCATAGGCTTACATTAGGAACCCCCCCTTATGGGATATCTCCCCCATGGTAGAAAATATGTATGCCATGTTTGGTATGTGTGGGATGGAAATATTAAATGCTGCGCAATGGTGTGCACAGATTTATTTTCACCATTGTGGAAATGCCACTTTTAAACCTTTGGCATTTCGGTGTGCTGTGTGCCTGCCTTGTGTAAGGCTGGCTCCGCCCCTGGGGTGTGTCTGTCTCCCTGACCCCAGCTCAGGAAGGGAGGAGGGAAGTCTGGCAGACAGGGTGCTCTACACCTCCCCCAAAACCAGTTGGGACCGGTTTCCCCAGAGACCCTTCCAGAAGCTTCTGGCCCTTTCTAGTAGGTGGGGTGAGGGGTGTATATATAGAGGAGCTGAGACTCCATGTGGGTGTGCTTGGACTTTGACTTGGAGGGGACACTCTGCCAGGAGGTACCGCCGCAAGGGCCTGCGTGCTGGCCCCTGTGTCCATCTGTCCCCCTCTGCTGTCCACAGGACCAGTGAGAGACCCTTGCTGGAGTGAAGACTGCTGTGCCAGGAGGAGTGCCACATTATGGGGGTTGACTGTTCCAAGGAACTGCTGTCCTGTTCTGATGAGTGCCCACTGCCTGCTGATCTTGCCCAACATTGCCTGTCTGCTCTCCTGGCCCCTAGCGCCTCGTGGGCGCTACTTTATTAGGTGGGACCCTGAATCTTTGCCAGCCTTCTAGCGCCTCGTGGGCGCTACAGCTAGACCCTGCCCAGGAGAAGAGGAGCTGGCGCCTGCAGCGCGAGGCTGCGAGGGAATCCCCGAGGTGTGGGATTCCCCTCTAGGCGATCCAAGCCAGCTGGAGCCTACCCCGCGTGTCTGCCGCATTTTGATCGCCTGTGCGGGAGCCCACCCCGCCTGATACTCTCCCTTAAGAGGGAGCCTACCCCTCATTGCCGCCAGGAAGACCGCCGCTGCCCGGGACCCGAAGCGCTGTGTAGCGTGAGTCACCGCCGACGCCAGGGGCCTGCGTGCGCTGTGAAGCGCTGCAGAGAAATCGCCGGAATCACCGCCGCTGCCCGGGACCCGAAGCGCTGTGTAGCCGGAATCACCGCCGCCGGCCCGGGAGCCGCGGGAAGCACCGTGAGGAATCCCCAGCGACGTCAGGAGAACGCCGCGCTGGGATTGGTGCTAGCGGGAGGCGTTGCCCGGCAACAGAAGTGCCGGAAGGAGAATCCAGGCGGGAGCCTACCCCGCGCTGGACGGTGCCGAAGGAAGGCGGGGCCCCCGTGTGCGGTGGGAGCCCCGCGTGTCGCCGCCAGGAGAGCCCTGCACCTTTGCCTCTTTTTGACCGGAGCGGGAGCCCACCCTGCCGGTCTGTGCCCCCGTAGTCGAGGGGAGCCGCCGGAGAGGTGCTGCTGTTGGCGGGGCCCCCGTGAGCTGAGGGGAGCCCCGCGGCCTGCCCAGGACGTCTGGAGCCTCGCAGGCTCCTTGTTGAAGTCCCGGCCCCAGGAGAGGGACCGGGTGAAGAACGGAGTGACTGCCCACCCCGGAGGAGACCAAGGAGCCTACCCCGAGAGCCGGTGAGTGGGGGCTCTCGGGGTGCTGGGTTGGTGCCCTGAGAGGCACGTTACCGGTGCTGAGCGGCCCCGCAGGGGAGTGGGCCGCTCCAACGTTGGGCTGCACAGCGGTGCCGCCGGTGCGGGCCGCTGCCACGTTTCTTGTGGGCCACATTTGTTTTGAAGCCCCCGTGGGGCTTCACCATGGACTGGGCCACAGTGCCCCGGGGGCTGCACAGCGACGCTGCAGTGGCGGGTCGCTGCAACGTGAGCCATTTTTGGGCTTCAGAGTCCCGGAGTAGGGGCTCCACAGGCGCCGCAGCGCCACCGGCTATTCCCCGCAGCTACCCCGCACAATAACGGGAGCTGCACCCCGGGGGCATCGGGGTACATTGTCGGTGCCCGCCTCCCCTTGGGTCCCTTCGGGGAGTACCAGAGTGGTCGGGTTGGTTTCCAGCTGCCCCGTCTGGTAGTGGACAGCTGCACGTGCGGCCATCTTTGCTTGGAGTCCAAGCGGGGCTCCAGCGGGGACTGGGACACAGTGTCCCGTGGACTACACAGCGGCGCCGCAGCTGCGGGCCGCTGCAACGGTTTTTGCAGAACTATTTTTGTAGTGGGCAGCTGCAACGACTGGGGGACATTTCAGTAGATCTGCTAAGGTGTTATTTGGTGTGCACTACTTCCCTGATGGTCAGGCCTACTGTCTTCCCCGAATGCTTACACGGCTGAGGGTGGCATAATGTATTTGCATATTAAGGTGGGCCCTATAAGGGAATGGTGGTAATCCGTGTGCACTACGGATTATATTTTATGCCCTTCTAATATGGTTATGCCCCTGCTAATGAGGCTTATACCTAATGCTTGTGCCCTACTGATTATGCCCTGTTGATGCTAGGTATGAGGCCCTACTGTTGATGTACCTTAGGCCTACGCCTGATTCATGTATAATGCACCCATGCTACTGTTGATGCTCCTATGCTCACAGGTTTATATCCAAGGCCATATCATTATGTCTAATGTTGCATTTATGCTGATGGTCAGGTCTAATGTGTTTCCATGCCTAATGCAGCCAGGGGCATGTTTGTTTTGCTTACCAGGGAGGACCCTACGTTAGGGTGAGTAAAATGTGTGCACTACTGATTATGTTTTATGCCCCCAGCCCCTATGTTTACGCCTAATGTTGCCTTCATGCTTCTAATATGGGTATGCAAAATGTATTTTTAGGCTCATGGTTATGCCCACTGCTAATGAGGTTTATGCCAATGCTCTGACCCTAATGTTGGGGATGCTCACATTTTGATGTGTAATGCTAATGTGCTATATGCTAATGGGCTAATGCTATTGGAATGTATGCCTAATGAGATGCCCCGTGCTATACCTACTATCATTATTTGGTTATGCCTAAGGCAGTGATGGAGGGTACATGGGGTTACCGTGCTTTTCATAAATGTCATGCTATGACGCTCGCATTTCATGCCTAATGCGGGTGACTTACGACTATTGTGATGTTGCAAAGTTTATGATCTTGCCAGTAGGTACTGGCTGTTATACCCTTATTGCTGGTGTTTTGCATTTATTACCTGTACTTCTGTGATGGTTCTGGCAGTGACCCGATTGGCGCTGCCCTGTATATAATCTCCTGTAAATGGTGACCTGGCGCCAGTTGGTGCAGTGTACATATTCCTGTGATTATACTGTGTTTTACACAATACAAAAGTTATTTTCACATAACCTGGTGTGGAGTCTCTTTGTAGTGTGCCTAGTGTGTCGCCTGTGAGAATGTGCTGCGCAGATGCTTTACACATTGCCTCCGGAGTTTAGCCTACCCGCTCCGCGCCAAGCTACCCCGTTTCTAACAAAGTGTATGTGGGATCAATAGATTGAATTACATTTACCGCCGGAAGTAGATTCCAGTTTGTCTTTTAGTTGACCTGTGATGTAAAAATAAGGAATCCTGCTTCAGTGGCATGTTGGACTGTATTGGACAGGGCTCTGAATCAAGATCTACAGTGTAAAGTGCCCTACAATTTGACTGTAAATTTCCACTAGGCATCCTTTGCTCTGAAATGTAGCACTTACAGTTGCAGAACATCGTACCTGTAAACCATATAGAAACTAATATACCAGGAAAGCATTATTAGTGGCTTTTGGGGTCTTTATTATTTACTTAAAATGAAAGAAGTAAGGATGAAGGGGGGATACTGTATGCACGAATGAGAGTGAAATGAGGGTATGGAAGAATTTTCAAATTGGGGATGAGGACAGAAAATATTGAGACCATAGCAAAGATTTGATAGCAGTCCATATTCGAAAATAACCTATATCAGGATAGTCTTTAATGTCGATCAGAAGCCATGATGTGGTGAGGGAGGAAATTCCAAATATTGGTCGTGCAGCCAAGGAAAGTCGGTTTGCAGTGTTCCTTAAATGCTATCTGTACCAGAAGGAAAGATTATGCTCTTTGGAGAGAGCACTGATATGAGATTTCAGCTTTTTCCAGATGACGTGTGCCTGTATATATAACAGTTTGTTTTACAAGCTGTCTTGAAAATAGTTTAGTGATGCCACTTCCTGAAAGGGCACCTTATGGTTGATGGTATTTAGTATTACTGAGAGGTCCAAACTGTTTTGACACAAGGATTGCTT
Source organism: Calotriton arnoldi (assembly GCA_963921515.1). Lineage (NCBI taxonomy): Eukaryota > Metazoa > Chordata > Amphibia > Caudata > Salamandridae > Calotriton > Calotriton arnoldi. The sequence goes on along the minus strand of CAWUFW010002947.1, from coordinate 1,110,017 downwards.
TCTTTCCAACGAGTACATCTTCCGCTATATTCAAAGGTTTTTTCAGTGCGTTAGCGAGACTGAGAACTTGAGTGCAAACCATCTAATGGATGTTGAGACTCCACATCACCTGGTGGCGCCAAATATTTTCAGTGCCTTATCAGCACAAAAGTATGGCTGAAAGTGGTCTATATTTGGAAAGGTTGTTGCTATGCACTAAGGACCCGATTACGATGTCGGGTGGAAAGCCTCTGCCCAGCGGTCCTGGGGGTAATTTATATTTTTATTATGGGGAGCTGGGGAGCACATGGCCCCCCTCCCCAGGCCGATTTCAGTCCCGTAGCCCCCCCCTCCCCAGGGGTCCGGCCGTACTTAAAAAGGGGGAGGGGGCCGTAAGGAAACTATAACTCGTGCCCTTGCCATGCACTGTTAATTATCCCATATCAGTCATGACCTCTTCTATGACATCATTGATAACATCACTGTGATATTTCCAATAAAATTATTGATGAGAAAACTGTGCCTGGCAGGGGTGCGAGTTATAGTTACCTTGGGGCACGAGTTATAGTTTCTTGAGATAAGTACAACTATAAATGCTGAATTTCTATGATTTTGTGTGTGTAAAATCTGAACCTAACTATAACATCCTTGTAACCTTTGGTTTTTTCCAGTGAATTTCTATGTTTTTTCAATGGTATTTCCTAACTATAATGTCCCGGTAACTTTTGTTTTTTCAGTGAAGGAATATATATATATATATATATATATATCTCATATATGGTGTCATATGCGGATGACACACATCTAATACTTTCCTTCACCAAGGACCCTAGCCTGAATGCCGCTAAATTTAAGGAGGACTTGACCGCCATCACTGCCTGGATGGAAGCTAATTGCCTCCAGCTGAACTCCACGAAATCTGAGTTCCTCCTACTAGGTAGAGACTCGCATCTTTGGGGCAGCAACTGGTAGCCTCCGAAGCTCAACGCCCCCCCTCTGCCGAAAACCGTCGTATAAAATCTAGGCATTTGGGTTGATAGCGCCCTTTCTTTCGAGGACCACGCCAAGTCTGTGGCAGGGACCTGTTTTGGCTTGCTGCGCGGCCTTAAACCCATACTTGGTTTCTTTGACCCTCGCACCCGCCAGCTGATTGTTCAAGCTACTGTTCTGGCCAGGCTGGACTATTGCAACGGTCTGCTGCTTGGCTCCAATCAGTCTGTGATTAAAAGACTACAACGCACTATGAACGCTGCAGCCTGCACGCTGTTTGCCCTACCTAGGCACTGCTCGGTCTCCGGCCTTCTGCGTCGTCTTCACTGGCTGCAGATAGAACAAAGAATCCATTTTAAAGCACTTTGCTTTATGCACAAAATTCTTGCAAGCTCAGGCCCTGCGATTCTGAGCGATCTTTGCCGTCCCTACATCCCGACGCGTGCCCTACTCTCGGCCGACCTCCATCTGGCTCGTATTCCTAGGTTCCACAGAACCAGAGCAGGAGGGCATTCATTTAAAGTGCTTGCGCCGACCCTCTGGAATTCTCTGCCTCTTCATCAGAAGCACCTCCAACCTTCTATCCTTTAGAAGGGTGGTGAAGACCTGGCTTTTCTGTTGATCAGTAGCTCACTCTCCTTTCTGGCTAGCAGCGATGGGACATCCCTTTGCCAGGATATATATATATATATATCTCAGAAGAACCTTCCGGTTAATTAACAAGGAAAACGAGCTAAAGTGTTCATCCGATATATGTGTGTATTTATAGTTAGGACCATGTTTCCAAAGCGTTTTTGGTTTGCCTATCTCTTTGGCACCATTTGACGAATCTTCACAAACTTTAAAAAAAAAAAAAAGTTACCCGGTGATACTAGTTGTGCATGGAAACTTTTGGGGCGATCCATCAAGCGGGAGGCCGAGAAAATGAGGGGGGGGGGGGGTAAACAAAAGTGTGTTTCACATGTTAATTCCCTTAGGGCCTTTGAACACGACTACAGCCCGAACCGCTGGACAGAATTGCACCGAATTCTGCAGAAATGAAGCTTTTGGTTAGCAGATTACGCTTTCAGTTATTTGGTGTAAATCCGTTTGGTAGTTTCTGAGGAATTAATGGTAATAATGATGAGCTTGTGCAGAGCTCTGATTGGCTGCCAACACTTCAACCTGGAAGTATTGGCAGCTCTCTTGGGACTCTGCTTCGGCCAAGTCCCCCCAAAAATGCTAATAAAAAGAAAAGAGGGCAGAGTATGAATACCCCAACCCCATAGCTCTGGTCCTGGGACCTCGCCAGGGCAAAAAAGCAATTTCTTTTAATTCACTGCGAAATTAGCAAATATTGACAAATATTGCAGTGAATTAAAAAGAAAACCACAACAAGCGTGGTTTCCTGCGTTTGCTTTTAATATTGCCCCCGGGTAGGCCAGGTCCTGGGGGAATGTGGACATTCAAGAATAAGGGAGGGGTGGTACATGAGGCCCCCCTCCTAGGGCTTATTTATGCCCATGGGACCACCACCTCCCCGGGGCATATGGCAGTGTTAATGTGGGGGTGTGAGCGGTGGCCCCGGAGACTACCATCTCTCTGGGGCGATAAATTAAAATTAATAAAAAAATTAATAGGGGGAGAGCCCCCTGAACCCTAGTGACCACCACCTCCCTGGGGCTGCAATAACCATTAAAGAGTGGGTCTGCGTGGACCCCTGGCCCTGTGGACCACAACCTCCCCGGGTCCGACCCATGCACAAGCAAGGAGGGACGTCTCCTTCTGGAGCCAAGTATGGCCCTCGGGACCGCCCCCCCCAGGGCTTGCTGCTGCTATGTCCTGGGCTGCCCACCACCGGGACATAGCTGCTTGCTTTTGTTTGGCAGGAGCAACCGCTCCTGCCAAGCAAAAGCAAACAACTCCCACTTGCTGGAAGCAGCGGTTTAATCTCTTTCCCTGCCCGCAGACATGTGGGCAGGGAAAGAGATGCACCTATTGCTCTCACATGCAGAGAGCTGCATTTCCAGCAGCTCCCTGCTTGCAAGAGCAATGCCAGCTCCTGCAGGAGGCAGGGAGCTGGCTGGGACCGGGGGGGGAGGGGGGTGGGGGCCTCGAGGCTCCCCCTGCGGTCCCATGCATATTGGGTGTCCTGGGTGGGACCAGGGCACCCAGTGAGATGTGGCCGGACACCGGGGATGGGGTTCCCGGGGCCGAAATCGGCATGGGAGGGGTTCTGCATGGCCCCCATCTCCTATTAAATTTCCCCTTGGGCCCGGGGGATGGGATCCCCAGGGTCAAAATCGGTCCGGGGGACCGCACAGCCCCCCCCTCACACATTAAGTCGTAGTCGGCCCCGGGGGATGGGATCCCCGTGGCCGTGCTGGCCCTTATGCTCATTTCACAGAAATTAAACCTCAACGGGAGTCAATTACAAATATAAACACAGCAGGTGCCGCCGTTGAAGCTTCACTTCTGTAAATGACAAATTATCCTAACTCCTAGGCTTGGCGAAGGCAAAGCAAGTGTGTTTTCTCTGCAATTCCATATTGAAAAACGATCTGAAATGCTTTGTGGAGGTGAGTGCATCGTTGATCTATTGGAGTGTAATCTGTATGTGACTGTGAAGAGTGGGTTCTTTGTTGTCCTGTCCTGGTGAGAGCGGTGTCCATTATTATTCCTTTAAATTGCTAAGAGTATGCAAATGTAGTAATCACTTGGATGCTTTTCCTTTTAGCCCCGCCTGTCTTAGTAGTATTGCAAGGTCTTCTTGCCATTTGCCAGGATGATGGACAGCTTAACAAGTGGCCCCCTAACGCATTTCGCTCAAATTTTGGTGGCGCATTCTTGATGCCCAGGAATATAAGAACATCTCCATGAAACAAAGAAGCACTTGCTTCATGTAGTTAATAGTAAGGACACTTGTTTGATGGAGATTTACCTATTTGTAGTCTTGTCTTCTCTATAGGAGAGTTCATGTTATCACATATTTCTGGATAAAGACGCACCAGGAATAACCATATTGCCAAAATGCACTCAAGATCACTGGTGACATTTCCTTGTTCTCCATTACACAGCTGTAGTGTAGAATACGTACTGGGCATTTACCCAGGAGGTAGCAATTAGTAATTAACCAGTAGAAAGAACTCCACTTGGGTAGGCATTTTGTGCACAACTGTGAAATCTTGTTGGATAAAAGGGCAGGTGCAGTTCCTTTGTTGCCGAGTCACTCACATATCTACTGACACATCCACACAGACACTTAGACACCTAGACACCCAATCAGACATTCACACACCCACTGGCAGACCCACTCAGCCACTCCTATTCCCTCTCACAGATGCACTCAGACACGCATGCACCCACTTACAGACCCATAAAGCCACTCACCCAGCCACTCACAGACCCATTCAGACACTCGTGCACTAACTCACAAAGTGACTCCCACACTCATGGAGGCACTCGCAAGCCCACTCAGACACGTTAACACCTACTCAGAGACCCACTGAGACACTTATGCACCCACTCAGACAATCTCGCACCCACTCACAGACCCATTTAGACACTTGCGCACCCACTCAGACATTCTCGCACCCACTCACAGACCCAGACACTTGCGCACCCACTGAGACACTTATGCAGCCGCTCCCAGGCCCATACAGACACTCCCTCACACACCCACTGTGATACTTGTGCACTCACTCACACACTCACTCTCAAAGGTTACAGTTAGGAAATATAATTATAAAAACTTTTGAAATTCACTTAAAAAAGCAAAGGTTACAGGTCCATTATAGTTAGACGCAGATTCCACTCGCACAAAACCAGTTAAATTCAGCAGTAATAGTTAGCTGAGCTAACTATAACTTACGCACCTGCAGTGCACTGCTTATAACGTCCCATATTACATCACTCATGACATGGTCAGTGACATCACTGATGACCTCATCGACAGAACCACCCCCACACAACCCACTGATGCACCCATACAGCTATTCACACGTCCACTTACTCATCCACAGTACTCATCCACAGAACCACTCACACACAGCCACTGGCACAGCCATTCACTTACCCATACACTCACACAACCACCCATACACTCACCTATACAGTTACTCCCATTTTATTCACCCATGGAACCACTCACACACCCAGTCACTTGCCCATACAGCCTCTCAACAGAGCCACTCACATAACCAATTACATACCCATTCACAAATGCATATAAGCACTCACATATCGACTCACTCACCAATACAGCCACTCTCCAGTACAGCCACTCCCACACCCACTCAGTCAACCAAACACTCACCCATACCCACCCACTCACCCACACCCACCCACTCACCCACACCCACCCACTCACTCACTCACACCCACCCACTCACCCACCCACACCCACTCACTCACCCCCACCCACTCACTCACCCCACCCACTCACTCACCCCCACCCACTCACTCACCCCCACTAACTCACTCACCCCACTAACTCACTCACCCCCTAACTCACTCACCCCCCTAACTCACTCACCCCCTAACTCACTCACCCCCTAACTCACTCACCCCCTAACTCACTCACCCCCTAACTCACTCACCCCCTAACTCACTCACCCCCTAACTCACTCACCCCCTAACTCACTCACCCCCCTAACTCACTCACCCCCTAACTCACTCACCCCCTAACTCACTCACCCCCTAACTCACTCACCCCCTAACTCACTCACCCCACTAACTCACTCACCCCCACTCACTCACCCCCACTCACTCACTCACCCCACTCACTCACCCCCACTCACTACCCCACTCACTCACCCCCACTCACTCACCCCCACTCACTCACCCCCACTCACTCACCCCCACTCACTCACCCCCACTCACTCACCCCCACTCACTCACCCCCACTCACTCACCCCCACTCACTCACCCCCACTCACTCACCCCCACTCACCCACACCCACTCACCCACACCCACTCACCCACACCCACTCACCCACACCCACTCACCCACACCCACTCACCCACACCCACTCACTCACCCACACCCACTCACCCACCCACTCACTCACCCACTCACACCCACTCACCCACACCCACTCACTCACACCCACTCACTCACCCACCCACACCCACACCCACCCACACCCACCCGCTCACCCACACCCACTCGCTCACCCACACCCACTCGCTCACCCACACCCACTCGCTCACCCACACCCACTCGCTCACCCACACCCACTCGCTCACCCACACCCACTCGCTCACCCACACCCACTCGCTCACCCACACCCACTCACTCACTCACCCACACCCACTCACTCACCCACACTCACTCACTCACCCACACCCACCCACACTCACTCACTCACCCACACCCACCCACACCCACTCACTCACCCACACCCACACCCACTCACTCACTCACCCACACCCACACCCTCACCCACACCCTCACCCACACCCTCACCCACACCCACACACCCACACTCACTCACTCACCCACACCCACCCACACCCACACACTCACCCACACCCACACCCACTCACCCACACCCACTCACTCACCCACACCCTCACCCTCACCCACACCCTCACCCACACCCTCACCCACACCCTCACCCACACCCACACACCCACACTCACTCACTCACTCACCCACACCCACCCACTCACCCACACCCACCCACTCACCCACACCCACTCACCCACACCCACTCACACCCACTCACTCACACCCACCCACTCACCCACACCCACCCACTCACCCACACCCACTCACCCACACCCACTCACTCACACCCACTCACTCACACCCACTCACTCACCCACACCCACTCACTCACCCACACCCACTCACTCACCCACACCCACTCACTCACCCACACCCACTCACTCACCCACACCCACTCACTCACCCACACCCACTCACTCACCCACACCCACTCACTCACCCACACCCACTCACTCACCCACACCCACTCACTCACCCACACCCACTCACTCACTCACCCACTCACTCACTCACCCACTCACTCACTCACACCCACTCACTCACTCACTCACCCACACCCACTCACTCACCCACACCCACTCACTCACCCACACCCACTCACCCACCCACTCACACCCACTCACCCACACCCACTCACCCACACCCACTCACCCACACCCACTCACCCACACACCCACACCCACTCACCCACACCCACTCACCCACACCCACTCACTCACTCACTCACTCACCCACTCACTCACCCACACCTACTCACTCACCCACACCTACTCACTCACCCACACCTACTCACTCACCCACCCACACCCACTCACTCACCCACACCCACTCACTCACCCACCCACACCCACTCACTCACCCACCCACACCCACTCACTCACCCACACTCACTCACCCACACCCACTCACCCACACCCACACACTCACCCACACCCACCCACTCACTCACCCACCCACCCACTCACTCACCCACCCACTCACTCACCCACACCCACTCACCCACCCACACCCACTCACCCACACCCACCCACCCACACCCACTCACCCACACTCACTCACCCACACTCACTCACCCACACACTCACTCACCCACACACTCACTCACCCACACACTCACTCACCCACACACTCACTCACCCACACACTCACTCACCCACACACTCACTCACCCACACCCACCCACTCACCCACACCCACTCACCCACACCCACTCACCCACACCCACTCACCCATACCCACTCACTCACCCACACCCACCCACACACTCACCCACACCCACACACCCACACCCACACACACACCCACACCCACCCACACCCACCCACTCCCCCACCCACCCACTCACCCACACCCACCCACTCACCCACACTCACCCACCCACCCACCCACACACCCACCCACCCACACACCCACCCACCCACACACCCACCCACCCACACACCCACCCACCCACACACCCACCCACCCACACACCCACACACCCACCCACACACCCACCCACACACCCACCCACCCACACACCCACCCACACTCACCCACACCCACTCACCCACACCCACTCACCCACACCCACTCACCCACACCCACACCCACTCACCCACACCCACTCACCCACTCACCCACACCCACTCACCCACACCCACACCCACACACTCACACCCACTCACTCACACCCACTCACACCCACTCACACCCACTCACTCACACCCACTCACACCCACTCACTCACACCCACTCACTCACACCCACTCACACCCACTCACACCCACTCACACCCACTCACACCCACTACACCCACTCACTCACACCCACTCACTCACACCCACTCACTCACCCCACTCACTCACCCCACTCACCCACACCCACTCACCCACACCCACTCACCCACACCACTCACCCACACCCACACCCACTCACCCACACCCACACCCACCCACCCACACCCACCCACCCACTCACTCACCCACACCCACTCACTCACCCACACCCACTCACTCACCCACACCCACTCACTCACACCCACTCACTCACTCACCCACACCCACTCACTCACCCACACCCACTCACCCACACCCACTCACTCACCCACACCCACTCACTCACTCACACCCACCCACTCACTCACACCCACTCACACTCACTCACCCACACTCACTCACTCACCCACACCCACTCACTCACTCACACCCACTCACTCACTCACTCACACTCACTCACCCACTCACTCACACCCACTCACTCACACCCACTCACTCACACCCACTCACTCACACCCACTCACTCACACCCACTCACTCACACCCACTCACTCACTCACACCCACTCACTCACACCCACTCACTCACCCACACCCACTCACTCACCCACACCCACTCACTCACCCACACTCACTCACTCACCCACACCCACTCACTCACCCACACCCACTCACTCACCCACACCCACTCACTCACCCACACCCACTCACTCACCCACACCCACTCACCCACACCCACTCACCCACACCCACTCACCCACACCCACTCACCCACACCCACTCACCCACACCCACTCACCCACACCCACTCACCCACACCCACTCACCCACACCCACTCACCCACACCCACACACCCACACCCACACACTCACCCACACCCACTCACTCACACCCACTCACTCACACCCACTCACTCACACCCACCCACACCCACTCACTCACCCACACCCACTCACTCACCCACACCCACTCACTCACACCCACCCACACCCACTCACTCACCCACACCCACTCACTCACCCACACCCACTCACTCACCCACACCCACTCACCCACACCCACTCACCCACACCCACTCACTCACCCACACCCACTCACTCACCCACACCCACTCACCCACACCCACTCACTCACCCACACCCACTCACCCACACACACTCACTCACCCACACCCACTCACTCACCCACACCCACTCACTCACCCACACCCACTCACTCACCCACACCCACTCACTCACCCACACCCACTCACTCACACCCACCCACCCACTCACACCCACTCACTCACACTCACTCTCACTCACTCACTCACTCACTCACCCACACCCACTCACTCACTCACTCACACCCACTCACTCACACCCACTCACTCACACCCACTCACTCACACCCACTCACTCACTCACACCCACTCACTCACCCACACCCACTCACCCACACTCACACACACCCACTCACCCACACCCACTCACCCACACCCACTCACCCACACCCACTCACCCACTCACCCACTCACCCACTCACCCACTCACCCACTCACCCACTCACCCACACCCACTCACCCACTCACCCACCCCCACTCACTCACCCACCCCCACCCACTCACCCACCCCCACCCACTCACCCACCCCCACCCACTCACCCACCCACACCCACTCACCCACCCACACCCAGTCACCCACCACACCCACCCACACCCACTCCACCCACCCACACCCACTCACCCACCCACACCCACTCACCCACCCACCCACACCCACTCACCCACCCACCCCACCCACTCACCCACCACACCCACTCACCCACCCACACCCACTCACCCACTCACACCACCCACACCCACTCACCCACCCACACCCACACCCACTCACTCACCCACCCACTCACCCACTCACTCACCCACACCCACCCACCCTCACCCACCCACTCACCCACCCACCCACCCACCACACCCACCCACCCACTCCACCCACACCCACTCACCACACCCACTCACCCACACCCACTCACCCACACCCACTCACCCACACCCACTCACCCACACCCACTCACCCACACCCACTCACCCACACCCACTCACCCACTCACCCACCCAACCCACTCACCCACACCCACTCACCCACACCCACTCACCCACACCCACTCACCCACACCCACTCACCCACTCACCCACACCCACTCACCCACTCACACCCACTCACTCACCCACACCCACTCACCCACCCACCCACACCCACTCACTCACCCACTCACTCACCCACCCACCCACTCACCCACACCCACCCACCCACACCCACTCACCCACACTCACTCACCCACACCCACCCACCCACTCACCCACCCACTCACTCACCCACACCCACTCACCCACACCCACCCACTCACTCACCCACCCACTCACACCCACTCACCCACACCCACTCACCCACACCCACTCACCCACACCCACCCACCCACACCCACTCACACCCACTCACCCACACCCACTCACCCACACCCACTCACCCACACCCACCCACACCCACTCACCCACACCCACTCACCCACACCCACCCACACCCACCCACACCCACTCACCCACACCCACTCACCCACACCCACCCACACCCACTCACACCCACTCACTCACCCACACCCACTCACACCCACTCACTCACCCACACCCACTCACCCACACCCACCCACACCCACTCACACCCACTCACTCACCCACACCCACTCACACCCACTCACCCACACCCACTCACCCACACCCACTCACCCACACCCACCCACACCCACTCACCCACACCCACTCACCCACACCCACCCACACCCACCCACACCCACTCACCCACACCCACTCACCCACACCCACTCACCCACTCACTCACTCACCCACCCACTCACTCACCCACACCCACTCACTCACCCACACCCACTCACTCACCCACACCCACTCACTCACTCACCCACACCCACTCACTCACTCACCCACACCCACTCACTCACTCACCCACACCCACTCACTCACCCACACCCACCCACTCACCCACACCCACTCACTCACTCACCCACCCACTCACTCACCCACCCACTCACTCACTCACCCACTCACTCACCCACTCACTCGCCCACTCACTCGCCCACTCACTCGCCCACTCACTCACCCACACCCACTCACCCACACCCACTCACCCACACCCACTCACCCACACCCACTCACCCACACCCACTCACCCACACCCACTCACTCACACCCACTCACCCACACTCACTCACTCACCCATACCCACCCACTCACCCACACCCACTCACCCACACCCACTCACCCACACCCACTCACCCACACCCACTCACCCACACCCACTCACCCACTCACCCACTCACCCACTCACCCACTCACCCACTCACCCACTCACCCACACCCACTCACCCACTCACCCACACCCACTCACCCACTCACCCACACCCACTCACTCACCCACACACTCACCCACACCCACCCACTCACTCACCCACACACTCACACCCACTCACCCACACCCACTCACCCACACCCACTCACCCACACCCACTCACCCACACCCACTCACCCCCACCCACCCACACCCACTCACCCACACCCACTCACCCACACCCACTCACCCACACCCACTCACCCACACCCACTCACCCACACCCACTCACCCACACCCACACCCACTCACTCACTCACCCACACCCACTCACCCACACCCACTCACTCACCCACACCCACTCACTCACCCACACCCACTCACTCACCCACACCCACTCACTCACCCACACACCCACTCACTCACCCCCACACCCACTCACTCACCCCCACACCCACTCACCCACACCCACTCACCCACACCCACACTCACCCACACCCACACTCACCCACACCCACACTCACCCACACCCACACTCACCCACACCCACTCACCCACACCCACACTCACCCACACCCACTCACCCACACCCACTCACCCACACCCACTCACCCACACCCACTCACCCACACCCACTCACCCACACCCATTCACCCACTCACTCACCCACACACTCACCCACACCCACTCACCCACACCCACTCACCCACACCCACTCACCCACACCCACTCACCCACACCCACTCACTCACTCACCCACACCCACTCACTCACCCACACCCACTCACTCACCCACACCCACTCACTCACCCACACCCACTCACTCACCCACACCCACTCACTCACCCACACCCACTCACTCACCCACACCCACTCACCCACCCACACCCACTCACTCACCCACACACCCACACCCACACACCCACACCCACTCACCCACACCCACTCACCCACACCCACTCACCCACACCCACTCACCCACACCCACTCACCCACACCCACTCACCCACACCCACTCACCCACACCCACTCACTCACCCACACACTCACCCACACCCACTCACCCACACCCACTCACCCACACCCACTCACTCACACCCACTCACCCACACCCACTCACCCACACCCACTCACCCACACCCACTCACCCACACCCACTCACCCACACCCACTCACCCACACCCACTCACCCACTCACCCACTCACCCACACCCACTCACCCACACCCACTCACCCACTCACCCACTCACCCACTCACCCACTCACCCACTCACCCACACACCCACACCCACTCACCCACACCCACTCACCCACACCCACTCACCCACACCCACTCACCCACACCCACTCACCCACACCCACTCACCCACACCCACTCACCCACACCCACTCACCCACACCCACTCACCCACTCACCCACACCCACTCACCCACACCCACTCACCCACACCCACTCACTCACCCACACCCACTCACTCACCCACACCCACTCACTCACACCCACTCACCCACACTCACTCACCCACACACTCACCCACTCACCCACACCCACTCACCCACACCCACTCACCCACACCCACTCACCCACACCCACTCACCCACACCCACTCACCCACACCCACTCACCCACACCCACCCACTCACTCACCCACACCCACCCACTCACTCACCCACACCCACTCACTCACTCACCCACACCCACACCCACTCACTCACCCACACCCACTCACTCACCCACACCCACTCACTCACCCACACCCACTCACTCACCCACACCCACTCACTCACCCACACCCACTCACTCACCCACCACCCACTCACTCACCCACACCCACTCACTCACCCACACCCACTCACTCACTCCACACCCACTCACCCACACCCACTCACCCACACCCACTCACCCACACCCACTCACCCCACCCACCCACTCACCCACACCCACTCACCCACTCACTCACTCACCCACTCACTCACTCACTCACCCACTCACTCACTCACCCACACCCACTCACTCACCCACACCCACTCACTCACCCACACCCACTCACTCACCCACACCCACTCACTCACCCACACCCACCCACTCACTCACCCACACCCACTCACTCACCCACACCCACTCACTCACCCACACCCACTCACTCACCCACACCCACTCACTCACCCACACCCACTCACTCACCCACACCCACTCACTCACCCCACACCCACTCACTCACCCACACCCACTCACTCACCCCACTCACCACTCACTCACCCACCCACTCACTCCACCCACTCACCCACACCCACTCACCCACACCCACTCACCCACACCCACTCACCCACTCACTCACTCACTCACCCACTCACTCACCCACACCCACTCACTCACCCACACCCACTCACTCACCCACACCCACTCACTCACTCACCCACACCCACTCACTCACCCACACCCACCCACTCACCCACACCCACTCACCCACTCACTCACCCACACCCACTCACTCAACCACACCCACTCACTCACTCAACCACACCCACTCACTCACTCACCCACACCCACTCACTCAACCACACCCACTCACCCACACCCACTCACTCAACCACACCCACTCACCCACACCCACTCACTCACCCACTCACTCACCCACACCCATTCACTCACCCACACCCACCCACTCACTCACTCACCCACACCCACTCACTCACCCACACCCACCCACCCACCCACTCACTCACCCACTCACCCACACCCACCCACTCACCCACACCCACCCATTCACTCACCCACACCCACTCACCCACTCACCCACTCACCCACACCCACTCACCCACACCCACTCACCCACACCCACTCACCCACACCCACTCACCCACACCACTCGCCCCACTCACTCACCCACACCCACTCACCCACACCCACTCACCCACCCACTCACCTCACTCACCCACTCCACTCACCCACACCCACTCACTCACTCCACACCCTACTCACTCACACCCACTCACCCACACCCACTCACCCACACCCACTCACTCACTCACCACCCACTCACTCACTCACCCACCCTCACTCACACCCACTCACTCACTCACCCACCCACTCACTCACACCCACTCACTCACACCCACTCACTCACACCCACTCACTCACTCACACCCACTCACTCACCCACACCCACTCACTCACACCCACTCACTCACACCCACTCACTCACACCCACTCACTCACACCCACTCACTCACACCCACTCACTCACACCCACTCACTCACACCCACTCACTCACACCCACTCACTCACTCACTCACCCACACCCACCCAACCTCACCCACACCCACCCAACCTCACCCACACCCACCCAACCTCACCCACACCCACCCACCCTCACCCACCCAACCTCACCCACCCAACCTCACCCACACACCCACACCCACTCACCCAACCTCACCCACTCACCCACACCCACTCACCCACACCCACTCACCCACACCCACTCACCCACACCCACTCACCCACACCCACTCACCCACACCCACTCACCCACACCCACTCACCCACACACCCACTCACCCACTCACCCACTCACCCACTCACTCACCCACACTCATTCACCCACACTCACTCACCCACACTCACTCACCCACACTCACTCACCCACACTCACTCACCCACACTCACTCACCCACACTCACTCACCCACACTCACTCACCCACACTCACTCACCCACACTCACTCACCCACACTCACTCACCCACACTCACCCATACTCACTCACCCCCCCACTCACTCACCCCCCCACTCACTCACCCCCCCACTCACTCACCCCCCCACTCACTCACCCCCCCACTCACTCACCCCCCCACTCACTCACCCCCCCACTCACTCACCCCCCCACTCACTCACCCCCCCACTCACTCACCCCCCCACTCACTCACTCACTCACACACACTCCTACAGCCACTCACACACACTCCTACAGCCACTCACACACACACTCCTACAGCCACTCACACACACACTCCTACAGCCACTCACACACACACTCCTACAGCCACTCACACACACACTCCTACAGCCACTCACACACACACTCCTACAGCCACACACACACACTCCTACAGCCACTCACACACTCCTACAGCCACTCACACACACACTCCTACAGCCACTCACACACACACTCCTACAGCCACTCACACACACACTCCTACAGCCACTCACACACTCCTACAGCCACTCACACACTCCTACAGCCACTCACACATCCTCTTATTCACTCATATAGCTACTCCCACACCCACCTATTCACTCATATAGCTACTCCCACACCCACCTATTCACCCCTACAACCACTCACACAACCATTCACACACCCAATCACACACACCCGCTCACACATGGGTACACACAGTTACACATAAAATATGTTATAAATAGTTAGCCTAATTAATAGTTTAACTTTTGAAGTAGCTTAGCATATATCTTTAACACTCGTAAAACTTTAGAAAGCACTTGCATTCATTGGAGGATGTCATCAGTGATGTCATTTGAGATGTCATCAGTGATGTCACTGCCCATGTCATGAGTTATTTAATATGTGATGTCACAAGCAGTGCATTGTGGGGGAGTGAGTTATAGTTAGCTCAGCTAACTATAGCTGCTGAATTTCACTGGTTTTGTATGAGTAAAGTCTGAGCCTAACTATAAGGACCCCGTAGCCTTTGTTTTTTTTAGTGAATATATTTATATATATATATATATATATATATATTTATTTGATGGTATGTGTGGCTATAGATACACTACACATGCTTAGCATAAGTCCACCATCTAGTGTTGGGCTCGGATGCGTGCAAGTTATTTTTCTTCGAAGAAGTCTTTCGCGTCACTAGGTGCAGTGACTCCTCCTCTAGCTTGCAATGCCCATGGTCCTCGACTCCATTGTTAGATTTTTTTTTTTTTTTTCCGACGTTTGGTTTGATTGTGTGCGTCTCTGCTCTGGTTCGACACAGTCATTAGGATACTTTCCAATACCGTTGGTATTTTTTCGATTGCAACTCGATCACTATTTTCAAAAATATTATATTAACGTCGAATTCGGCTGGAGGACTCGATTTGATCATGCCCTTCAGGGCCTTCGCCCTCCGGGCGGAAAGTCTCTTCGACGTTCTTTCCAAAAAATAGCCAAGGGGTGATGGAACGGACACCCTTTAGATTTTGTCCTTCATGAAACACAAAATTCCCACGCACAGATTTACACAAGGTGTGTAATTTGTATTTATCTCCAGGTCATCGAGAAGAAACCTGCAAGGCTTGCAGGTCATTCCGATCAAAAAAAACTTTAAGACTTGAGATGTCTGGATGCAGCATTGAAGAGACGCCGGACATTTTTGGTTCGGAGGAACCAGAAATTGAAATGGAGGCACATCCATCGTCTGCAGATGAGGGTAACTTCTCTCCAGACCACAGCACAGAGTCGGATGCAGACACTTAGACACCCAATCAGGCACTCACACACCTACTGGAAGACCCACTCAGACACTCCTACACCCTTTCACAGATGCACTCAGACACTCGTGCACCCACTTACAGACCCATAAAGCCACTCGCACAGCCACTCACAGACCCATTCAGACACTCATACACCCACTCACAGACCTACTTATTGGCCATCGTAAATTGTCACACAGGATGCAGCAAGGATACAAACTTTCAAAACCCTTATTCCAGTCTCAGTCTCACAAACAAATATCAGTGAGAACAGTTATGCGTTTCCTAGGGACCATGGCATCATGCATAGCCATAGTACCTCATGCCAGACTTAAAATGCACCCTCTACAACAATGCTTAACGCTACATTGGTCTCAAGCGGAGGGTCAGTTAGAGGATCTAGTGTTGATCAGCCGTCAAGCTTGCCACTCTCTGCACTGGTGGAACTCCAAGAATCTTACAGGGACGGCGTTTCATAGACTCAGTTCCGCAGACAACCATAACAGACGCATCCATGACTGGATGGGGAGCGCACTCACAGGAGCTGACTGTACATGGGCACTGGATGCACAGTCACACTCTCCTACATATCAATCACCTAGAGCTGCTAACTGTTTATCTAGCGATATAAAAGCATTCCTGCCTCACCTCTTAGGCAAAGCAGTCCTAATCAAAACAGACAACTTGACTACAATGTATTATCTGCAAAAACAGGGGGGACCAGATCTCCACAACTGTCTCTCCTAGCACAAAACATCTGGAAGTATGCTCTACAACACAACTTTCAGTTATTAGCAGAGTACATACTAGGAGTGGACAACGACTTGTCAAATCTCCTCAGCAGGACATGCCAACAAGTCCACGAGTGGGAACTCGGCATACAAGTCCTACACCCATTTTTCCAACAATGTGGACAACCGGACATAAACCTATTTTCACCACCACAAAACGCAAAATGCCTCAACTTTGCCTCCAGGTTCCAACTCCAACGTCCAAGGTCAGTGCACTATGGATCAATTGGTCAGGGATATTTGCTTACTTACGCATTTCCACCTCTCCCCCTGCTTCCATTTGTAACTCACAAACTGAGGTAGACATCCCTGATACTCATCCTAGTTGCTCCCACATGGGCCAGGCAACCATGGTTCACTACACCACTAGAGTTATCAGTAGTCCCACATGAAGTACTACACAACAGACCAGCCCTCTTCACATAGAACCAAAGATCAGTAAGACACCCAAACCCCAGATCTCTCAGTCTTGCAATTTGGCTCCTGAGGTCTTAGAATTTGGATATCTAAATTTACCACAAGAATGTATGGATATCCTAAAAGAAGCAGGAAGACCCACAACACGGGCATGCTATGCAGCAAAGTGGAAACAATGTGTTCATTATTGCCATTATAAAGATATTGATCCACTAAATGCATCACCTCAAAACATTCTCTGCTACCTGCTTCACTTACAAACTGCAGGGTTAGCTTCACTTCTATAAAAATACATCTTACGGTGATAGCTTCATACCTTCAAAATAGAGCGCAAACTTCTGTATTCAGAATTCCCTAATTAAGGCTTTTCTACAAGGTCTCAAGAGTCATGTCCACTACAATTTCTATCACGGAAACTTGCTTTTCTCATTGCAATTACTTCACTCAGAAGAGAGGGAGAGATTCAAGCACTAACCCTGGAGGAACCATTTTTCCAAATACACAAAGACAGAGTAGTTTTAAGAACTAATCCTAAATTTCTACCAAAAGTAGTATCACAATTTCACATGATTCAGTCCATTGAATTGCCTGTATTTTTTCCCTAAACCAGACTCGGTGGCAGAAAGAGCATTACACACATTAAATGTTAAAAGAGCACTAATGTACTATATTGATATGACTCAATCCTTTCGAAAAACTCAACAACTATTCAGCAAAACACATAAAGGTAAAGCAATTTCCAAATCATGTATTGCACGTTGGCTAGTAAAATGTATCCAAACCTGCTATGCTAAATCCAAAAGACTCTTCCCTATCCCACCAAAAGCTCATCCTACACACAAAAAGGAGCTTCTATGCCACTGCTTTTTAGTATATGCTATCTACTTCCGAGCCCACCACTAGATTGCGGACTTATGTTAAGCATGTGAATCTACAGCACTACATGCCACAAACAGATGCTTATAGGGTAAGTAACTTTTACCACATATATACACATGCACATTTAAGGGTTTAGGTTTTAGGATGAGTAGGGATTTAGGGATGGGTAGGGGTATAAGGTATTTTTAGAGTTTAGGGTGGTACGGGAATTGGATGGTAATGGTGTTTTTAGGGTTTAGTTTTGAGTAGTGGTATAGGGTGTTAATGGTATTTTTTGTGTTTATAGGTGGGCTAAGGGTATTGGATGGTAACCGTTTTTTTAGGGTTTAGGGGTGGGTAAGGGTATTGGGTTGTAAGGGTATTTTTAGGGTTTAGTGGTGGGTAAGGGCATTGGGTGGTAAGGGTGATTTTAGGGGTGGGTACGGATATTGGGTGATAACGTTGCTTTTAGGGTTTAGGGGTGAGTAGGGGTATTGGGTGGTAAGGGTGACTTAGTTTTTTTAGGGTGAGTAGGAGCACAGGGTGGTAAAGGTATTCTAGGGTTTAGGAGTGGGTAGGGATAAAGGGTTGTAAGGGTATTTTAGGGTTTTGGGGTGGGTAGGGACATAGGGTGGTAAGGATAATGAAAAAAGGGGGTTTGGGAGGTGTGTGTGTGTGTTTCCCCCCCCCCTTCCCCCCCTCCCCGTCCGGCTGTCGCCAGTAGGTAGTTATAGTTCGGACCTCGTTTCTATTCAAAAAGCGTTTTTTGTTTTGCCAATAACTTTGGCGTCGTCTGACGAATCTTCGTGAAATTTTTCAAAACTAATGGCCCGCTCTGGTCAGCTCCTGTCTTGAAAGTTTCGGGGTGATTCGTCAAATGGGGGCCGAGAAAAAAGGGGGGGGCCCCCAAAACACGTTTTCTCCATGTTAATTTCCATAGGAACTTTAGACACGTCTACAGCCCGAACTGCTGAACGGCTTTACACTAATATATATAAGTCATCACAATGGTCCTTGCAGCTCCTCTCAAGAAATGGAATTGGAACAAAGAATAGTTAACCCACCACCTCTTGCCATCTCTCTATTCTGAGTGAGGAAGTTGTAGTTATCTAAAAGGTCTAATATATCAGTTATTGAGGAAACATTAAGCCATTCTTCAGCAAGGGCCATTGGATTATAGGCTTGATTTAAAATTATATGGATTGCATTTTGACCACAGATCTTGCCGTAAGGACTGTACCCACTTAGTAGTTATCTGTAGAAACCAAGCATGCTGCTTCATAATTGGTGACCGTAAGTGTCTGGTTTAGTAAGTTAGGATCAGGCAGGTGGTGTAATTGACTATTTTGAGAAATCTCAAAAGTATGACCTGCTGTGTCACCACTGTAAGACAGTGCTGGGTGGCATTGATCCATGAACCCCAGATTAAGTAAGGATGATTTATGATAAATCACAAGTTCTGAACCCTGCCCTGAAAACGAGTAAATGAGCGATGTAGCAGTTTTCTAAATTTTAGTTCTGACTCTGTTTTCCTTACTTGCTGTGGGAGGGCATTCCCAAGCTTAGGGCCCAGGTATGCAAAGGAGCCTCCACTCCTTGTTTTTTTTATCCTTGGTATAACGAGTAGCTTCTGGCTGGGGGAGCGCAGTGTTCTTATTGGGTCGTAGGATGTTAGTAATCTTTGTATCAGCTTTGGTCACTTTTTTAGGTCTTGCCTAGAGCGTAGCGCGCAGCGCTGCTCTAGGAGTGACCTTTAGGAATCGGTCAGCTCTTTTCAAGCACTCATGCTTGTGCTGGCATCCACCTTGCGGGAGCGAGCAGCGGCGCGCGCGCGCGCTAATTGAAAACAGATGGCTCACGCGCCGCCGCTGCTCGCTCCCGCAAGGTGGATGCCAGCACAAGCACGAGTGCCTGTTTTTCTTTCCACTGCTTGTCTTGGGGCCACTTCTAGCGCACGATCCGTCTTCCAGTGTCACCGGCCGGGCCAGGCCGGTGACACTTGTGCTACACAGCCTCGGCCTGCTGACATCCGAACACCTCAGTAATGAGCGCACGCAAGAGAGCACAGACCCCGTCTCATTTCCACACGCTCTGACACGGCTCTCTTCCTACAGTCTCCATCACTTGTAACTCCACTCCTTCCTCTCTCCCTCTTCCGCGCCCATACACCAGTCTCTCTAGGTCCCCTCTTCATCTCTCTCCTCCCCATATCCCACCTCACTCTCTCTACTGCCCTTTCCACCTCAATCTCCCTCACACACTCTGCACATTTCCCCACTGTCAGCGGCTATTTAAGCATCTGCAATGTCCGCGGGCTCCTCTGATCTTTCACAAACGTGCTTGCTTTGAAATAATTTTACCCTCTGCTTGCACCCTGGTCACGTGGACTTAACACTGACCATATCCAGGGGATACGTGTGTTTTCAGCTTCCTCTCTGACTCTTTAGCACTGCTGAGCATGCATACCATCGGCAACTGGAGGGTCGACAGCGCACTCTGCTGGCCATATTTCGAACTTGCTGCCCAGCACATTTTGCTGATGTTCTTCTAAGGCTTTCTAAAAAAAAAAACAAGGATTGGCAAAGACAATTGTCTTGCCGTTTGTTTGTCAATGTAGACCTATTGTCTTTGCCAATACTTTTTGCATATTGAGTGCAGCATTGGAAACAAAAGCTAAAAGCGTATTTTACCCTCACAGCTATAATGACACATGTACATGCGTGCATCACAACTCATGCGCATACATATGAAATGAGAGATCCTCCATTTTGTTTATTTTTTATATTTACCAATCCATTATGGTAGGCACCGATCTTGGAACGATGAATAAAAATAAAACGAGCCTTTCCAAAAATGCATTGTGTAAAAGGAGCAACCCGGCAGCAAACTGCAGTTGGCAGGCCCTCTAAAAAATAATAATTAAAACAAGAATTGGCATAGCCAATAGGTCTCGCTTTTGGGACCTTCTAAGAATTTAGTTATGCAGCACAATATCCTTGGTGCAACAACATCAACCGTTGCATGGCTAAACACTTATAAGGTCCCAAAGGCGAGACCTATTGGCTATGCCAATGCTTGTTATAAATTGCTCAATGAGTGATGCATAAAGTTTTAAAGTGAATTCTCTTATGTGCTGTAAGGTAGTGCAGGTTTGCTTGAGCCGTGGTTGCAGACTGGTGTTTGGGAATCTTCAATAATATACGGGCTGCGGCATTCTGAGTGCCTTTGAGCCTTTTTATGTCTGACTTGGGGTTTCTCAGGTATAGGGATTCCCATAGTTGAGTCTTGAGATGACTAGACCTTGCACCACCACTCTACATGATGGTTCAGGTAGCCATCTCAATAGCTTTCTCAGAGTCCTTAGCAGGCCAAAATATGTTGCAGCTGTTTTTATTGCCTGTATTGCGATTGTGAGCTTGGTGATTAGCTATAAGCCTAGACTTTTGACCTCCCATTTTAGGTGTGGGTTGGTTGCCCAAAAGATTTGGCCAGTTGAGCTCCATCCACCTGGCAGGGTGGTTTCTGACTACCATGATTTCTGTTTTCTCCCAGTTCAGTTTGAGAATGCTTGCTGTCATCTAGTCTATAACATTTTTTCAGGCAGTTGTTGTGCTGGATGGATGGTATATCCGTTTGATGGGAGAGGGAGATGATGATCTGAATGTCATCATCGTAGGATATTGATGAGAGACCATGGGTGTGAGAAAGTGTCCTCTTTCTGTATGGTTGCCCACACTTTTTGCTGAATTGTTGATGTGCCCTGGGCTCCTGCTAACCAGGTACCCAGGGCCTATGTTCTTTCCCTAAAACTGCATTGAAGCCTAAACCCAATTGGCATCTCTGGCCACAGGTCAGCCCCTGGTAAATGGTACCACAGGTACCCAGGGCACTGTGACCAGAGAAGGCCTCTAAGGGCTGCAGCACTTATTGTGCCACCCTTAGAGCTCCTGTACCTTCACACTCACACACTGCCTTTGCAGGCTGTGTGTTTTGGTGCAGAACAAAGTGAAGAGTCGACATGGCACACATCCCTGTGTGCCATGCCTACAACCCACTGCCCTGGCATAGATCAGTCACCGCTCTAGCTGGGTGCACTATACCAGTGGTGAGGGTACAGGTGCATGAGTGCTGTACCCCTACAGTGTCGAAGTCCATTCTTAGGCATTGTAAGTGCAGTGCTGCCATTAAGAGTATATGGTGCTGGGAGTTTGTCATTACGAACTCCACAGCACCATAATGGCTACACTGAAAACTGAGAAGTTTGGTAGCAAACTTCTCAGCACATTAAACCCACACTGATGCCAGTGTGGGATTGAATGAAAATGCACACAGAGGGCATCTTAGAGATGCCCCCTGAAAACTAACCCACCACTAGTGTCCAGGCTGAGTGGCTGCTTTCAGCTGCCACCACCAGACATGTTTCTGGACCCCTGGGTCGAGAGCCTGCTGCTCTTGGGGGGGGCCTGAAACAATCCACATCCTGGATTGCCAAGCCTCCTCCCCCAGGATGGGCAGGGTTCACGAAGGGAAAACTTCAAAGGCTTGCCGCCTTTGTGAGCTTCCCCAGGCCACTTGCTGCTTTCAGCAACTGGTCCCCACTGGTTCTGACCCCCACCTTGGGCGGGGGAACCGGCGGGAAATACAAGTGAGGAAGAGAGGTGTGCCCACCCCTGACAACTCCACCCCTCAGGTGGGGGAGGCGAGGTGAAGCACAACTCTCAGTCCCCGCCATCTTGCAGATGGGGGAACTCAGCCAACCAGGCAAAGGCTTATGCCCCCCTCCCACTAGAGGGTGGCATAATAGGGGGTGTACCCACCCCAGGGAAGGGACCCATTGGTCCCAACATTTTTACCTACCTGTAACGCCCCTAAGTCTAGTATTTAGGGGCAACCCTGAACCTTGCTTCCTCAGACCAGAAGAAACTACAATAAAAGAAGAAGGACCGAACAGCCGTGCCTAAGCTAACAAGAGGGAGACGCCCACTGACTTGGCCCCAGCCCTACCGGCCTGTCTCCACCTCGAACCTGCTCCTGCGAAATCCCGGTGTGTTCTGCAGCAAGCAACCTCGAAAACCCCAGAGGACCTGCCTGCCTTCAACCACAAAGACTGTGTCTCCTGTGAACACCGGATTTGTTCAGCTCCAACCTCTGGCTCCGACCGGACACCGCAAATCCGCCCCACTTTGCACCCGCCGTCCATGGCCCGAGCTTGAGTGGGCAAACGCCACGAGGAGGTCTCCCCGGTGATCCTAACCCGAGATCCGGTGACCCCTGACCTGCCTCTAACCTCCAGCCGACGCCTGCAGCCTAAATCCGGAAGGTCCCCCCAACCGCGATCAGGAGCTGATAAGACGGTCCGACCCTAAAAGGCACCCCTGCACCTGACGCCCCGCGGCCTTGGGTGGCCCAACCGATGTGCCTAACCAACCCCCAACATCCCAACTTACCTTTCGAAGCGGTGGTCGCACCCAGAAGACCTTTTTCCCCGAGCCTGCAGTGCCTTTGCAAACCGGAGGTTCCCCATTGCAAACAACAGGACGCCCGATGTCGAAACTGCACCCGGCTCCCCTAGTGCCGCTGAGGGTGCACCTTTGGTGCTACTTTGTTTCCCCATTTGCCCTGAGCTAAAGTCCAGGAGCTTTGCTCCCACAACCAAGTGGCCTGCTCGTCAGCAGCCACCAACCGGAGGCCCCCTATCCCCCATTGGATAACATTGGGCCTCAGCACTCTCCACCCGGCTGCCCTAGTGCCGCTGAGGGTGTAACGAGAGTGCATCCCTGACCCTGGGGGACCCCTGAGTCTACCCCCAGAACCTCAACTCCCACCACCGAATACTTACCCTAAAACTGATAACACTATTTTCCATCGTAGGATAACATTGACTGTTTTTCTTGGAAAAGATTCTAAGTGTGGAGTTTGAAAACCTCAAAAAATTCTTTAAAATTGTACTAACTAACAAAAACGATTTTACTTACCTGTTTACAGGAAATGTCCCAGTGTAGTATACAGGTATACTACACTGTGTAAGAAAAGTAATCTCAAAGGTAATTTACCTGTAATCTTACTGAAAATCCTATACAAAGTATATGTACTGTATTTACAAAGCATTTCGTTTCTCAGAAACAATACTGTAAGTCAAAACAAAGTGCATTTACAATTGCAATCCAAACTGTTACAAACTGTATATTTATTGCAAAGTACTGATCACTTACCTGTGCCAGGCTTGCTTGGTTCTAGGAAATAAAATAACTAAAAGAATATTTTTATACAAAAACAATTGGTCTGAAGTTTAGTCTTTGAGTGTGTGAATTCATTTGCTGACTGAGTGTGTACAACAAATGCTTAACACTGTCCTCTGATAAAGCCTTACTGCTCGACCACACTACCACAAATAGAGAGTGAGGTGCTATCTAACTTTACCTCTGCCTACCTTTGGGGTTCCACTGGACTCTGTGCACGCTATACCTCACTTTGGTATAGTATATGCAGAGCCAGCTTCCTACAATGGGCCTTTATGATCTCTGCCAATGGAAGGACATACAGATTGAACAATGTAGGGTTCAGTGAGGGCCTGTGTGGCACCCCACATTTAAGGGAGTGAACTTCTGAAAGTGGGGCTTCCTCAAACTTGGAAGGCTCTATTTTGTAGGAAGGAGGTTAGCCATTTTAGTGCTGTTCCGCTATGTCTGCTTCTTCCAACCTTTTTACTAGTACTGGGTGGAAGACGGTGTCAAAATCTGCACTCAAATCCAGCAGGATCAGTGGCCCTGTCTCACCCCCATCCAGGATAGCTCTGAGCTCTTCCGTGGCAGTAAGCAATGCTGTTTCCGTGCTCTTACCTGGTCTAAAGCCTGTCTGAGACGGATGTAAGATATCATTTGTCTGTAGATATCCTGAGGGGTTTCTTTTGACAAACCTTTCTAGAATTTTACTAGGTCCTGGGAGGAGGGAGGTAAGGCTGTAGTTTTCACACTTTAGGGGGTCGGCCGAAGGCTCCTATAGTAATGGTTTGACAATGGCAGGTTTCCAGGCTGAAGGAACCATTTTTGCTTTGAATGAAACGTTGAACATATCTGTCAGCATTGTTGTTACTGCTTTCTCTCTTTTGCGTGCGCATAATGTCCGGGAGAGCGGGGTCCAACGGACAGTTGATGTCGAAATAACTTTATTTCGGTTCCAGGAACCATAAAAGTTTGACTTTTTAGCACATTTGTGAGACATTACAGTAAAATTTAGGGAAGAAAAAGTTCATAAATTTCAGACAGTTAAAAATGCAATACATAAAGATAATTTAGAACGGCAGAATATTTCAGATTCGTAAAATCCCAACAGTATGACTTTAAACAATAAAAGATAGCAATGTTCTTGTTCAGCTTCTACAACTCATAACGCTTTCTGATAGCCATTGCGAGTTTGATATAGTTAGATACCGCAGTGTAGATAACAGAAGTGGCCAAAGAGTGCAAAAAGTTAAACCATCAATATATGTGCAAGGACGGATTTCCCTAAAAAGTGGAACTAAAAATGTACCCATTGCCTCTTTATATAGGGGGCAAAATAGGATAAAGTGCATAGTGCTCTGGGCTGCCATATTGTCACACGGACAGGGTGTGAGATTAGCGTCCCACCCTGATTGACACGGAAATGCCACTAAAAAGTGCAAAGTGCATAAGAGAAATCTAGTTAAGAGAAATCTGATCTGCACATTGGTAGTAAAGGTTAGATAAAATGCTGCTGAACAGGGAACGAACTTAAGGGGCCCATCTCCTCTTTTTGCGAGTAGCGCCTATTGGCTCTGGAGTGATGTGCCTCTTTGATGATGACTAACATTTGTGGAGATACTTTCAGGGTTATCATAGAGATGCCCAAAGCCTATCTCATGAAGTTTGTCTCCTACGAATCGGAGCCATGGGATCGATAAGCCATTATCCAGATTAATACAATCTTTATGTACGTCTCTTGAACGTTAAAACATCAGAAAGCCATATTTTAGCCCACAGGACCTATGCAGTCCTTTATAAAATCTAACCCCAACTCTTGGATGACAGAACAGTGTGGGGGCACTTTTCGGGGTCATCAATAACCTTTTTATAAATTTGTTTTCCAAAACTTGTAGTTGGCGGCTATGATGGTAACCCCACTCCCCTGCCCCATAAGTTGCCACAGACAGACACTAAGCTTTGTAAAGAGTAACTAACTCTCTCACATGCTTGTGGCCTAGTTTACATGCGAGCGAAAAAGCCCCTCCACAACCCTATTTGTATGTTGCACCCTTGCTGTTATAAGTGGTTCCCAGTTCATCAGATTATTAAAAAAGTGCCCTAAATAGGTAAAATTGTTCAGCCTATCTATTCTTTTGCCCCTTACAGCAAAGTTTCTAGTTTTGGTCAATTTGGGGCCACACACCATGGTATAAGATTTAATAAAATTGACTTTTAAATCAAGCGACGACATAAAATCGGTAAAAGCATTAAGCAATTTTTTAAGGCTGTTTGCGGTCACTGCCATTAGCACTGTGTCGTCCACGTATGATAGTAGTGGGACGGGTTTGCCACCAATTCGGGGAAAATCAATTTCTTTGTCCAATATAAAGGCCTCTAGGCCGTTTGTATAGATTAAACAAGCATTGGCATAGCCAATAGGTCTCGTCTTTGGGGCCTTATAAGTGTTTAGGCAGAGCTATTGACTTTGCCAATGTGTTTAATGTTGGTGGAGTGGTGGTGGTGGAGTGATGGTGGTAGAGTGGTGGTGGAGGAGTGGTGGTGTTGTGATGCTGAGGTGGTGGTGGAGTGATGGTGGAGTGGTGGTGGAGTGATGGTGGAGTGGTGCTGAGGTGGTGCTGAGGTGGTGGTGTTGTGATGCTGAGGTGGTGGTGTTGTGATGCTGAGGTGGTGGTGTTGTGATGCTGAGGTGGTGTGGTGGTGGAGTGGTGGTGTTGTGATGCTGAGGTGGTGGAGTGATGCTGAGGTGGTGGAGTGGTGGTGGAGTGGTGGTGTTGTGATGCTGAGGTGGTGGAGTGGTGGTGGAGTGATGGTGGAGTGGTGGTGTGATGCTGAGGTGGTGGAGTGGTGGTGTTGTGATGCTGAGGTGGTGGTGGAGTGATGGTGGAGTGGTGGTGTGATGCTGAGGTGGTGGAGTGGTGGTGGAGTGGTGGTGTGATGCTGAGGTGGTGGTGTTGTGATGCTGAGGTGGTGTTGTGATGCTGAGGTGGTGTTGTGATGCTGAGGTGGTGGAGTGGTGGTGTTGTGATGCTGAGGTGGTGGTGGAGTGGTGGTGGAGTGCTGGTGGAGTGGTGGTGTTGTGATGCTGAGGTGGTGGAGTGGTGGTGTTGTGATGCTGAGGTGGTGGAGTGGTGCTGAGGTGGTGGTGTTGTGATGCTGAGGTGGTGGAGTGGTGGTGTTGTGATGAGGTGGTGGTGTTGTGATGCTGTGGTGCTGTTGTGATGCTGTGGTGCTGGAGTGATGGTGTTGTGATGCAGTGGTGGAGGAGTGGTGGTGGAGTGATGCTGAGGTGGTGGAGTGGTGGTGTTGTGATGCTGAGGTGGTGGAGTGGTGGTGTTGTGATGCTGAGGTGGTGGAGTGGTGGTGTTGTGATGCTGAGGTGGTGGAGTGGTGGTGTTGTGATGCTGAGGTGGTGGAGTGATGCTGAGGTGGTGGAGTGATGCTGAGGTGGTGGAGTGGTGGTGGAGTGGTGCTGAGGTGGTGGAGTGGTGGTGGAGTGGTGCTGAGGTGGTGGAGTGGTGGTGTTGTGATGCTGAGGTGGTGGAGTGGTGGTGGAGTGGTGGTGTTGTGATGCTGAGGTGGTGGAGTGGTGCTGAGGTGGTGGTGTTGTGATGCTGAGGTGGTGGAGTGGTGGTGTTGTGATGCTGAGGTGGTGGTGTTGTGATGCTGAGGTGGTGGAGTGGTGGTGTTGTGATGCTGAGGTGGTGGTGTTGTGATGCTGAGGTGGTGGAGTGGTGGTGGAGTGATGGTGGAGTGGTGGTGTTGTGATGCTGAGGTGGTGGAGTGGTGGTGGAGTGATGCTGAGGTGGAGGAGTGGTGGAGTGGTGGTGGAGTGATGCTGAGGTGGTGGAGTGGTGGTGTGATGCTGAGGTGGTGGTGTTGTGATGCTGAGGTGGTGGAGTGGTGGTGTTGTGATGCTGAGGTGGTGGAGTGGTGGTGAGGTGGTGGAGTGGTGGTGGAGTGGTGCTGAGGTGGTGGAGTGGTGGTGTGATGCTGAGGTGGTGGTGGAGGGGTGCGGAGGTGGTGGAGGGGTGCGGAGGTGGTGGAGGGATGCGGAGGTGGTGGAGGGGTGCGGAGGTGGTGGAGTGGTGGTGTTGTGATGCTGAGGTGGTGGAGTGGTGGTGTTGTGATGCTGAGGTGGTGGAGTGGTGGTGGAGTGATGCTGAGGTGGTGGAGTGGTGGTGTTGTGATGCTGAGGTGGTGGTGGAGTGGTGGAGGGGTGCGCAGGTGGTGGAGGGGTGCGCAGGTGGTGGAGTGGTGCGGAGGTGGTGGAGTGGTGCTGTTGTGATGCTGAGTGGTGGAGTGGTGATGCAGATATGTGTATTGTGGCTACCACCAAGCGCCTGTGCCAAGGTATATTTGCAGATTCCTTTGATGATATAACTTTCCTTGCAAAGCTACCAAATAACTTTTTGAAGTTGAAAGAGGCGCAGGTTGACATCATGCCAAGAGCAGTCTCGAAGTGTCTGTTAAAACTTTCAACGTGAAAAAAACCCCAAAATGCCCATGTTTTCCTCCAATGCCGTGCATCAAAAGGGTCACAACAGAAGCATGGCAGACGTTTCTGTGGTGGGGGAGAGGGAGGGGCATTGAAGCGAGGCGCGCACGCTTGGCCGAGCGAGAGGAATGCCACATGGCCCTCAGCTCGTGCATGTGCGCTCCCTTTGCATTAAAGCCAGAAAACTACATTAAGTGACAGTAAATGGGCTTTAAAAGGGCTGTTATTACAAGATGCAAGGGGATGCTTATGTTTATTGGCAGAGGTTAGCAGAAGGCTCCTGTATAATATCTGGTAGAAAACGCTGTACAAATAAAGAAACTTTCATTAAAGCGCAAAGATTGAGTGATATCCGTCGAGGGGCTGCGCGTTATTGAAAGATGCAAGGGGCTGTTACTACACATATAAGCATAACTAGATTATTTATAAATTGCCCGTCCTCCTCCTATGTCCGCAGAGGCAGCGCGTTTTGGACACAATGTGTCTTTAATGCATTGTTAAGCAGTCTCTGCGGACATAGGAGGGTGGGCACTTCGTCAATAATCTTACAACTAACAGGAAAGATTGTGCTGTTTCACTTTTTAAGAACAAATGAAAAAGCTTTGTAATAATGCATTTCATGTCAGTACATGGAATGCATTTTTACGAAGCTTTTTCATTTGTACATAAAAAGCCAAGCAGCAATCCTTCCTGTTAGTTTATGTTTATAAAAACAAGCGCTCGCTCTGTGGTGGGGGAGGGGCAGAGCGAGGCGCTTGGGAGAGCGTGACAGGAAAGGCATATGGCCTGGAGCATGCGAGGAAAGCGCGTTATTGTGCGCGTTCTCGCATGCTCTAGGCCAGCCAAAAGTTGTGGTCGCATTTCTGAAGCCCACACTACAAAATGTCTCGCCCAGACCAGCGCAAGCGCTGGCTCAGGACGAGACCTAAAAAAGAAAAGGCGCTAAGTTGCACCCCTGCCGGACACCTTCTGTAGAAACAATCAGCTTCTTCCTTTCCCCTTGGGTGCCTTATCTTATAGCAACTGTAGTGTTGGCGTGTAACCTGCATAAGAGGGAAATCAGAGAATCTTCAACACCCATTTTCCCCATCAGTGCCCATAGTTTCTCCCGGTTAACGGTATTAAAGGCACTGGACAAGTCCATGAAGACCAGGTGGATAGAACCCTTCCTGGCCTTCATGTACTTGCCAATGATCAGGGACACATTGAGACATTGCTTGGTGGTACCCAGCCCCCTCCTAAAGCCGAATTGTGTTTTAGACAAGACCCCTGTAGTGGCCACACAAGTCGCTAGTTGGGCAAGGATAACCCTCCCCAGTACTTTGCTGTAACGTCTATAAGAGAAATTGGCCTCTAACAAGCCGGGTCACTCCTATTACCCTTTTTAAAAATTGGAACCACGATGGCCTCCTTCCAAGTTGCTGAAATGGGGCCAATGACTACTGCTTTAAAGACGTTTGTCAATAGAGGTGCCCACAAATTGGGATTTCTTTTAAACATATCTAGTGGAACCCCATCAGGGCCAGGGGCTTTCAAACAAATTCCCTTCACTAGAGCCTCCTCAACCTCAGATACTGAGATGGATGAACTTAGTTGGGAAACTGCAATTAAATCTGGGGGCAAA
This sequence comes from Calotriton arnoldi, assembly GCA_963921515.1. Classification (NCBI taxonomy): domain Eukaryota; kingdom Metazoa; phylum Chordata; class Amphibia; order Caudata; family Salamandridae; genus Calotriton; species Calotriton arnoldi. The sequence continues at coordinate 1,078,533 of CAWUFW010002947.1, read as the reverse complement.
TCCCCAATATTCTCCTCTAACTGCTTCTGATGCAGGTTAAATATAGCAGAGAAGTGGGATTTCCAAACATCCCCCAAAATCAATGAGTCCATCCGTCTCACATCTTCTGTAAATAGTGGGCGGGTAATAATGTCCCAAAAGCTTTTAGTATCTTTGAGGGTGCTTGCTCTCTCCAGATCTTTCCATGCCAGTCTCCTCAATTCCTCTTTTCTTTTCTCAATAATGGTTTTCTATGTTAGCCTTGCATTTTTAATTTGATTTCCATCACGAGGGATAACATGAAGGTCCATTTTAAGATTCTTTTGGGCCTTTGTACATTCAGTGTTAAACCATCGGGCCTCCTGGGGTTCATTGCTATGGGCGGCTCTAGTTAGTCTCTTGGCTACGTCCGAGCAAAGCAGCTCAAATTCCCAGACAACCTCACATGGGGGAGAGTCTTGCTGTAGGCACCTCATAATTAGGTGATAATTATCTATGATAGTTTCTTCCTCAAACTGAGGGGGATTTATCTTGCCCCAGTTTAATCTTACCCCTTTATTTGGGTTCTATTGGATCAGGCGGTCATTGCCTTTCCCTACACGGGCTGTTACGCTGAGAGATACTGTGAGGGGATTGTGATTACTAGCATTATTAGGTTCCACTTCAAAATTGCTGACAAGCGAAATTAACTTCCTAGAATTAAACATATAATCAATGGAACTTTCCCTGCCGCCACCAACAAAACTAGGACACTGGGGTAAGGAACTACAGGCCAAGTTATTAATAAGCCCCAAGTCATTCCCAATAATTTAAAGCTTCGCCTTGAGGTGTGTGAATAAAATGCGGCTGAGACTGACCCTCGGTATCCAACAGCCCACAGACAAGTTGGGAGCTATACTTGCAGGTAGTGCAGTTAAAGTCCCCCACCCAGAGGATACATAATGGCTGCCACTTCCCAGAGATTTTAGTAATTTCCACCTGTAGGGATTCAATAACATGTTGGCTATTTTGATCAAAAATGTTATAATGCCAATTCACCACTAGTATCTTAGCCTGCATCAAGTTAGAAATCAAAATTAATTGATACCAGGGTGATGAACTTTCATCTAGGGCTTTTATGTATCCATATTGTACAGGTATTAACACCAATATCCGTCCTTTGGCCCGTACTGCTGGAGAGGGTATCGCAGGGACGGTGAAGGAGCAATAACCATCCGACACAATGTCGTCCCTAGACCAGGTTTCCTGGAGGTAAATGATGTCAAAACCCCTCATGTACTCTAACCATATCTCATTGGTCAGTTTGGGGCAAATTCCTGTAATATTCCAGGAAATGATTTTAAGGGGAAGTGTGGTATGTCCCTGACAACGGACAGTCTGATTTTAGAGATTTAAGAATCGCCAAAGTCTCTTCGTGGGAGATTTCAAAAGTGCGCAATTGTTGGTAGCACAATTGGGAAGACGTAACTGCTCCATCAACCGCCCCAAGAAGTCGACTAGCATGTTGCATCTTGATTCTGAAGGAGGGGGCCGGATTTGCTTTTTGCGGGTTGCATTAGACTGCTCACCAGGTGGAACAGTTCTTTGGAGGAGTTTGCCCATTGTCAATCTTAAAGGCAAAGTCGTTGGCTCTTTCTAATAGTATAGTGATATGTTTTTACTGTCTTCTTGTAGTTATCTTTGCTAGAAACATCGTAGCTTTTTCTTGAGACCCTTTCTACTTTTTTTGGCTCCTTTATCACTTTTACGAGTTCCAGTGTGAACTAGGGTGCTCTATCTCCAGGACATTTGGCCTTCTGTTGTCTAAGAGGAGCGTTTTCTTTTAAAAGCATTCACCATCCATATTTCAAATTTGCTATATCTGCTTGCCAAATCTCCAACCATTTCAGGGGAGGAAGGGGTAACGGGGGTGTGGAATTTAATAAAATATCTACTTGTCCATGGGACAGGTTGCTTCATAAAACTACTTGTCCTGTAAAAAAAATCCACTTGTCCCTTTGGTGCCATGTAGTGCGGCGACAAATTATGGCAGCAATCACATTATATAAGAGCTCTGATAATAGTCTCTCTGAATATGCCAGAGCTCATACCATAGTAGGCTTTGAATACTAGCAATTTCCTTATTTTGCCACATTCCCACAGATCTACATATTGGGGCTGGAGGTAGCGGTAAGGAATAGTTCCCCATGGTTGTAATGCCCTTTTAAGTCTGTGCAAACCTACTAACGTGCTTGTTTCATGGGTTTTCATCAGCTTGTCTCTAATACTGTCCCGTATAGAGAGAGGTTGTATATTTACTCCTGAGAAGGGCAGAAGTAAAACTTCTTCCAGGGTTGGGGAAAAAAGTGGTTGGTGGGAAAGTGAACTTGTTACCGCTCAACAGATTTTCACATGAGGAAATTTACACATGATTATTTGCCACTGCTAAAATGCAGTTCACAAATATTTTCTAGGAGTACGATTTCCTGACCTACTTCAGTAAATTCTTGTGAATTTAAGCAATCTGCACTACTACAAGGGCATGTACCAGGGGTGCAATATTGTGACTTTCTTTAAGTATTGGGCCCCTATTTAGGTCTGGCATTTTTAAATTCCTTCTATCTACTTGCTGGCTTCACTGTGAGTGACCGCTTTCTGCTCTTTCACAAGGAGCATGTTGGTACACTATTTAGTTTTGTTCCGTGCCAGGAACTACTTTGGCAATGTGTAGTTTTTGAGACCCAAAATATTTTTGCTTTTGCCAATGTTTGTTATAATGATGAGGGCCCGGCAGCCCCTACAACAATAAAGTTTTACAAAACCCATATCAAAACAAGACGCACTTTGACATAATCAAAAGGCTGACCACCAATGTCATACCTATTAGCTTTGCCATTGCTTGTTTATTTTCATGTTTCCTATAATTTTGTTCAACTGGTTACACTGATTTTCTATTGTGAATATTTTGGGGAAATGCTAGCATGCATCAACACATTTTGCTAAATGCTTCAGAGAAATGGTACATAAGATTTCACAGTAGTTGTATTTTTTTTAATGAACATTTTATTTTGAAAGCAAAGAATCATCAATCTTGATGTCAAACTTTTGCATATATTTGCATCTAATCAGAGAGCATCCTGGAAGCATTATATGTAGCCTTATATTGTTAAACTTTGCGAACGTGTGTACACATTTTTATACTGGAACCACTGTCAATAGTGCAGTCTGAACTTAAAACATTTCCTTGGAGCGCTCACCCTAATAATGAATGCTTTGTATTAATGACCCTTAAATACAAGTTCTAACAGCATTCACATGGGTACAAATATTACCTTAACTGCAGACAGGGCCCTTCCCTGATCCATAATGTGGTGCTGTAAACGGAAGGCAAAGGGTTTGTGCTGCAGCGGGTTGGGCCTACTTGTCCCAAGGACAAACAAAATAAACATGAAACTGCTTGTCCTTGACCCCAAACAATATGTCCTGGGCGTACCCCAGGGGTATGTTCCACACTCCTGAGGTAATCGTGTTCTCCCATACTCCTATGTCCATTTTTGACCAGTTTCGTCTAAGTTTACACTGGTGAGGTGCAGTGAATGTAGTACTTTTATTACACAGTTGGAAGGGGATTAGTTTATGATCAGACCATAGGATACCTATTGGGTGCCCTGTGGTCAGCTCAGGTATGTTGGAGAATATTGGGTCTCGTAGGTGGCCTTGCTTATAGGTAGGGGCTCCAACCTGTAGTGTTAATTGGACTGCAGCTAGGTCCATTATAAAGTTTTTGGATACTTCACAGTTGGAGTTTTCCAGATGCAAATTTATATCACCTAGAACAGTGAAGTTAGCAGATTATAGGCAGTGTTCTGCTACAAAACCAGGAAGGGTCTGTATGAACTGCGTGGCAGGGCCTAGGGGACGGTAAATTAATAAACCCGAGAAGGTAAAGGTCGGTTTGTTGATAGTATTGTAAGTAAAGGAGAGTTAGTTTAGGGTAATATAAAATACTTTGTGTACGCAAATACCACGTGCATGTTCACCTTCACATTTTTGGATTGATACTGCTGGTTTTTCGATTCTTGAGAATGAACTGAGACCTGCTATCCAGACCTCAGTGCCAGTGCTCTAACCCATTACAAAGTATATGTCGAATTGGCTATCTCCATGTGGCAGAGACTGACTTACTTATAAGTCCTTAGCATATGGTACCCTGGCAGGCCTCAAAAACTTTGTTACTAGGCTTGCTGGTATGGTAACTTGACTAATCTACTCGACCTAACTATGGTGTTCTTTACTGTAAACTGTTCTAAAATTGTGTGAAAATATTTTATTTTATTGAGCCGCCTTGTTCTTTATTATAACATATAAGAGCACCTTCAAATATGAGAGTTCAGCATTTCTTCTGTACAAATAAACTTTTTTTTATTTAATAGACTAAACGCTTGCTCCATGTATAATAAGAATCGAGCCCACATATAGGGTACGCATGACCCCTGACTTGCCTCACTGGCCACCAGACTGCTTTCTGCCCTCCTGGGGAGTAGTGTGAATGACCCCCAGGCTTGGGAACAATAGCAGCCTGCTACAGGGCCAGGTGTTACCTCCTCTTCGCAGGAAGCCACTCAGGGTGTTAGTTCAAAATGTGAGCTTCAGAGGCAAATCCGCCTTTGGTGGGCAAATGGCGATCACGCTCATGTGGGGCTGCCTTTGTTCAGGTAGACATGCTGGCGGTGGAAACAGAGAGGGGAGGACCAGTGCTCAAACCGGTTTTCCAGTGGGCGTGTAGTCAACAGGTAGCCACACCTCTAGGGTAGGCTACCAAGCTCCTAACATCTGAGGAAAGATTCAGACATCTTGAGAGTGGGCAGAGTAGTGCACTCTGGGATTGATAGATGTCATTCATTTTTTATTTTATTAATTGAGTTTTATATAACGTGAACATGACCCTTTTGGGTATCCGAGCACTGTACGACATGGAGGCAAACAGATAAGCATATACAAATGACCATATACAAATGACCCTTTCGGGAATCAGGGCTTTGTACTTCAGGAAAAAAAATACATACACATGCAATACACGTAGCCGGAAAGTCATCACCAAGAGGGAGGGGATCTAGAAGCCTATTTGCTAGTGACCACATCATCCCCCCCAGGGCACTTTCTGGGCACACATATGTATCCCTGGCACCCTGAACCTCCGATCACGCTGGAACTTGAGAAAGGACCGAAGAAGGACTGAACTGCTGACACCTGGACTTGGCAAAGAGAAGCTGCACAGTCTGCTGGACTGCACCTGCTGCACCGTGGGCTAGCGGAGAGATGACCGTGCCTTTGTCTCCTAGCTTGGGGAAAAGTAGTTCCCAAGCCTAAGACCAAAGAAGTGACTCCAAGGGTCAGTCGGCTGACCCCCTGAAACCTGCACCATGGCCAACAAAGCTGAAGTAGCCCTACTCAGCAAGTCAGTAGCCACTACAGAAGAATCACCATTGACTGCTGCTGGGCGCCCGAGAGACCAATCTTCGATGGCCACAAGTTGTACCCGAGTCAGTCGGACCTGGGGCTGTTGCCCGAGTCCAGATTGGTCACCCAAGAGGGACACCAGCCTCCACCAAAGGATATCGCTGGGACCGCTGTGGACGGAGACCGGTAACCCAGCCACAGCTGGCCTTCAACTGTCTCAAAGAGTGCTTCGAGGGACCCTGATCTCTGTGGCCTTAGTTGCCCCACCTGATCTGTGGACTGAGGAGTAAACGCAAAGGCACCCCAGTCGACCACACAGCACCCAGAGCATCCTTGAGCTTCTTTCAGCCCCTGTATCAGGACTACTCGATTGAAGTCTATGGCAGTCGTGCTGTAAAGTTTGGAACTAGAAAACACTTTGGTAGCCACGTAACTGTCCAAATGCTCCTTATTGGCACGGCAGACCTTCTCCCTGTCAGATTTGGTCGCCCAAGTCGGGCCGGAGAAGTCTAACTCAACTCTTACAAACTTTTCAAAAAGTTCACAAACTTTACGGCTACCAATGCTTATTTGCAGTTAAACTAAGATTGACGTTTTCTGTAAAAATCTGCATCTCCGGAACCCTCCAGTGGATTTTACTCACTTTGGGCTCTAAAAATTCATACAAATATAATCTATTTTTATAAATTGGTGTCTGATTTTCTTTCGTGTTGTGTGGCTTTATTTCATTGTTTGGTACTGTTAAATGCTTTACACTAGTTCCTTTGTTGATGCCTTGCTGCTCGAAGCCATAGCTACCCAGAGTTGAGTTTAAGGTTTTACAAATGAGACTGACAGGACCCAGACAGTTTTTGCGAGTGTATTGCATAGTAAACCCGCACTGCCATACCATATAATACACTTTGTATAAGCATTTGTCAACTACCAAATGGCTGTCTTGATTTGCTTAAATTATTATCTTTCCGTTATTACAAATGTTTGAAATAATCAAGATGAAACTTGTGTGCAATAAACCTACTATTTTGGCATCTAAGAATCGACAACCTTGCCGTTAGATAGCAAGTCTGCAGCAACAAAACCTACTCGAAAAGAAACAGTCTGGGAGCATATTGCCATAGTTTTCATATACCCAGTAAACATGTGGGCATGGAGTCCAAATTCAAGTGTGAGAACTCAACACATTTTAAAAGAAAGATATTCTCTGGATAATTGTTCTGTAACTACAGCTACCAAACTTGATATACCCCGTTTAAGCTTCAAGAAACATATATCCAATTATACAGGAACTATTGTGTTTTGGCTTCAAAATGTTGCTAACAGTGTATTTGATTCCCTTTTCCTTGATATATTTGTATTTATAAAATGTCCAGCAGTTGTTGTAATCCATCCTAATGTGTATGATCTCACCAAAAATCCCTATGTGGAAGAGCCGAGTTAAGTGCTGCTTACGGGGCATCAGTAGGTCTTCCTATTATTTGGGAAAAGTGCTCTCCAATTCAACAAAGCTCTTTAACATTTACAGGAGTGCTTCCTGATACAAAGCAAGGGACTGTTTATCTCTCTAAAGAGATATATTTTTTATTTTACATTTTCCTGGTACCTTATGCCTGACTATTCAAACTACTCAGTGACGAGTACCCACTAACAGTGAACATGTGCAATAAATTGTCAGTCTTCAAAACATCAGTCTGGTTGTTGAGTTGTTAAAAAATTAGAAGAATGTGTTTTGTATTGCAATTTCCTTTTCCAAGAAGTTCTCCTGCAGGACCTGACAACCTGCTTTGCATCTCTGCAAAGTTGGGCAGCTCAGAGCAGGCATGTTGGCTCTGTGTCCGTTGTGCCAGTTATCTGATTCAGATTAGTTCTTGTACAAGCCATTATTACAACCGGAGTATACTACTTGAGAAAACAAGAAATATGATATTCCTATATATTATCTAATTAGAGAGGTAAAGTCCAGAGAACTTGATACGAATGAGACAATCCTCCATACCTGCACAGATTTTATGGTGACCAGACAGTGAAAACGTTGCAAGGTGCTTATTAGAAAGCTAATGGGCACTCAGAAGATGAAGATTTATTAAGAAGGCTTAGATTCCCTTTTTCAAGACTGAAGAGTGTAAAATTGGTCATTGTTACAACAGAATAAAAAGTTAAATGCCTCAATTTCACTTCGAGGTTTCTGGGTAAACGGTTAGTAGGGAACTTTTTCTTTCTGTTATTTGGTGAAAGATTTTTCTGCATGAATTTCCATTGCTTCATCTCATTAATAAAGCCACTCAGAAATCCAGCTATGTGGACTTTGTGATGACTTTAATTGTGACACTAAGCAAAATAGATATTGTACCAGATATGTATACTCCAAATGTTTGTCACCATGCATCATATTTATTGAACCTATTCTCACAGATATGGGTGAAAGTTAGTCATCCCACCTTAGCATAGTTGAGTTTAACCAGTTGTCTCTTGGGATACTCTAATGTGGAGATTATGCTCGCCCTCAGGCATTTATGGAAATTCGAAGGAAGCTACAATGCCGTCAACAAGTGTTGGTCATTACTTAATATATTGCAATTGAATTGAATCAAGCAGTTGCTATTCCAGCCTATGTAATTCATTCAGAATCTGTTGTACTGTGTGGTTTCTTTTCAGTGCATTTGCCTTTCTAATAAGGATTCCAGTCATTCATGAGTTCTTGGACTGTTTGGAAACCAGTGTGGGTTTCACCAAAATAAATGGTCTTTCTATGAGCTGTTTCATAAGTGTAACTAATATGCTTGATTGGGTTGTGCTATTTTAGGAGCCATCAGTCACCCCACAGAATGAAAGTGATGAATGCATTTTTATAGACCATTTATGATTTTTCTCGGTGATATGTATTGGTGGTTTAATAGCACAAACTTTGTTGTAGAGCAACAAAGTGGTGAATGCATTCATTAATACAATTCCAGGTGAACAAATTAGTTTCTTTTCAAGTCATGTCCAAAGGGAGGTTCAAGAGGTTTTTATTATAGGATGACAACATCGCCTTTGAAGAGATGGATTTTGAGCATCTTTCCTTAGTGGAAAGAGGGTGGTGAAGTTTTATCTCTAGGGGGCTGTTATTCCAGATCCAAGGTACATAGTAGTTTGAGATGTATTTTTTTTTCGTACTTGCAATGTACGCATCTTAGTTTGCAATCTGGGTGTTATAAGGCCTTTTTGTATTGCACTGATTTTGGGTGTACACAAGTAGGATTACGTAAAAAGTGATTTTAGATTGTAGCGTTAATCAGGTAGTCCGGTGTTTTATTTCTTTAAATCAACGTCCCCAATTTGACTTATTAATATTGGGTATTTACATTTGTGCTTGGGACTAATGATTATCGAGACTCTAGGCAGAGTTTTGTCCTTGTGTATAATCATTACGTTATCAACCTTTTTTTAAAGCCGACATTTATGGAGGGGACTGTATGTTGAAAGGTTTATTATTTCGGATTTGGGAGACCTATGGTTCAATCCACAAATATCAAATCGAGTCCTCTTAATCCTCAGTGGATTTGCAGGGCAGGTGAATGAAAATGTATCCCTCTACTTTGCAAGCACTACTGCTCGGATTCTAATGGAAGCTATGATTCTTTGGTGGAGAAGGGATTGCTCTAATAGTGAATTTGCTCCTTTCCCTTTTCTCTGGAGCAATTTTTCCACCGAGTACTCTGTTCAAATGCATATTCCTTGTGGGAATTTGTTTGGTACTTGTAACCACACCACATTGGGTCAAGAGCAGATTTAGAATAATTTTCTTTGCTCATGCTGTCTTATTTATTTGACATGACCTCAAATCCATTTACCTGAATATTAATTTTCTGATTGACTACATGGTTAATTCAAGCATTTCCTCATTTGTTGCTAAACCACTCTCTGGCTAGTTTCACCATCTAATTCTGGCCTATAACTAAATAGTTTTCTTTGTGTGTTTTATCTTCAGAAAAACAACCCAGCAATAGTGGTTGTAGGCAACAATGGAAAACTTGTCTATGATCATCAAAAGTAAGTATTTTAATTTATATTTCTTAAAATATTGTGCAGCTTGACTAAAACCTTTTCACTCAAAATAAGCATTTCGACTCAAAAATATACATTGTAGAAGTAGATTTCTATTCATTGTAGAAGTATGTTTTAATTTGAACTGGAAAGTCTTTGAAAAAAGATAGTCCGTATCAGAACACAGTTATTCACCCTTTATCATGCTCATATCAGCAACTCTGTGTCAAAGTCCGGTTCTTACAACTGGCGAGTTCGACATTAATGCTGGGGAAAATTTAGCTTTCATAATGTATTTATGTCCTCTGTGAAAGTCTGGAATATTCAACTAAATGCAGACAATACAAAAAAACACTACACAGTAATTCATCAATATAATATCCATTAAAAAAAATCAATGTTCCTACCTAAATATTCTGTGCACTATTTGCATTAAAATGTCATGTGCTTTGTTACTTATCTTTACCTCTATTGTTATTCCTCTTAGGGGTTTTGTTCCAAATACAAATGTTTCAAATGTAATTAGATTCAATGTTCTATATGTACACTTGGGTCTGCATACAATGCGATGTATGGCACGGCATGGTATGCAAATAATCTGCTACCTTGTAGACTGGGACATCTGGTATATTGATTCTTTCCTCTGGATTTTACGCATTAGACCATCTTATCTTGTTAAACGTACTGCCTGGGCAGGTGTCAATGCTCCCTGCTAAGTTGTGAGTTTTCTTTTTCTTTTGGCAGACTGCAGGTCATTTTTTATCTGTTAACAACCTATTTAGTTGAAGAAAACTGTTAAACAGTTATGTAAATTTTCTGAATAATTTCTTCAAAATTTGCAGATATCTACATCAGAATTACGCAGGGGACAAGCATATTCTATACTGATTATATGAGGAGGCTTGAGCAGCAATGAATTCTAAGTTGAATTGGTACACAGTTATGTATTCTACTGGTTTCTGGTCTGAGGAAATATTAACACGTCTCGCAGGAAGTTAGATTGTTCAAAAATAGGGCTCCACTATCGTTCGTTATTATTATTACCTGATGCATTCTTGTTTCTACACCATCATCAGTGACAAAGAACAAATGGAGCCTTAAGACCCACTAGTACAGGTCTACTAATTCCCTCCCAGTTTGCCTTGCTCTAATGGGTGGCCAATGTTTTCTAACTTGGTGACTGAACAATGGATCACCCTTTGGCAGGAGCAATTTAGGTCCACCCTAAACACTTTGCTGCTTTTTATATTATTTTATCTAACAGTCATAAGACTTGCAGAAAGCACGAGGAATTATTCCTGGAGATGTAGCTACATAATGCACGCTATATAACTGAAATCAAACCAAACCAAAATGTTTTTATCCACTAGTTGACACTGCTACATATTAAGAGCATTGTTAGCACTAGTGGGTTTTTTGCAGGTAAAATATGCTTGAACCTTCCTTTGTTAATCCAAATTACATTTTCCATCTATACTTTTGAAACACAAGTGCCAAGTGTGAACGAGAAAATTCCAATAATTTCTTTCTTGCTGGGAAGGGAGTGGGAATGGCTTCCACAAAGTTGGGGAATGGAACAAACAAGTCACTGCAGGCTTACCACTCAAAGTCCTTCCACTTCCTGACTTTATTATGAAGCCTTTACAGTTTCCTGTTCTTTTGTGAAGCAGGTGTTTTCACTTCATTTATGGCTAGCTAAAATGTAAAGACGTTGTGGCTCCTGAATGGCACTGTTCCATTCTGGCTTACCCTAGTGAGAGAACCTCCACTAAGGTTTGGTCTGCTGGACTTTGTTCCTTGTTTTACCTATCACAGGCCGGCTTCTATTCACAGAAGGGGAAGTATGTTGTCCTTTTACTCACATGTTCTCAATACTGCAATAATTATGCGGAAGTGAATGGGTCATTGTATATGTCATACACATATTGCTTGTTCACTCTCTTGTATTATAGAACATCCCGATTGATGAGCCTTGTTTTGGTTTTCTTGGCGGTTACACTTATCATTTAGGGCTATGCCTCCCTTATCTACTCCTGCATTAAATGATAGCTAACTTTTAGGAGGAGTTAAAGGCTCAAAGCAATAATTGCTATAGTGTTTTGCTAAATTAGATTTATTTATGTATTTATAAAGTTTTATATAGCGCGAACATGACCCAAGCGGGTATCAGAGCGCTTTACATAATAACGAAGATAACAGAGAGGGAGAAAAGTGGGTAAAACAACAATATGACAGTGGAGGATAAACGAGTAAACCAGAGTACCGAGGTATCAGAACACTACATAAATACAGTAAATGAGCATACGTGTGAGGAGGGGGCCTCAGTGCATTGTTTCCGGGGGGAGTAGGTACATTACAAGTTCCGAACGCATGCATAAGAAGTGCTTTGACTTCTTTTTTGAAAGAGGACGTTGAGGAATTCAGTCTGATTTCCGGAGGCAGGGCGCTCCAGATTGTAGGGGCAATACCGGAGAAGGCTCGGTTATAGGTTTTCTCTCTTTGACATTTTTTTGGTTTCAGCAGTAAAGTGCTAGAACTCCTCAAAGATCTGCAACCACCCGAGAGTTCCAGTTTCCGGGCGAGGTACAGAGGAGTGTTAAGGTGAAGGGCTTTGTGGGCCGTGCAAGCAATTTTAAGATGAATCATAGCCTCAAAAGGAAGCCAGTTTTGAGATTTCGAATCCGGCGTGATGTGGTTATTTCTTTTGGATCCTGTGATGAGCCTAGCCGCCGAGTTCAGAGAGGCCCTAAGCAGTGCCAACTTGTAGCTCGGAAGACCACAGAGAGTTGAGCTCCCATACTCCAATCTGGAGTTGACTAGTGCTTGAACAGCAGACTTGAGGTCTTCCGGAGGCTGGAAGGGTTTTAACTTTCTTAGTATGCTCATTTGGAAGTTCGCTCCTTTGGTGGCAGCTCCTGCATGCTCAGGGCCTTATCAAGTATTATTCCGAGAGATTTGGTAGAGTCAATGATGTGTGGAACACAGTTGAGAGCCGTAAGTCGTTTCATGTATTCAATGATAATAGGGGCCTGTTTGGGAGGAGAGATAAGGAGGAATTCCGTTTTAATGGAGTTTAGCTTGAGATGGTTGGAAGTCAACCAGTGTTGGGTTTTGAGTAGGGTCGAATTGAGTGAATTGATGTCTTCGGGGAGGAGATTTTCAAGTACAATTGGGTATCGTCAGCGTACATGTGATAGAGTATATTGGATGATTTGAGCATTTGCGTTAAGGGCTCCATGAACAGGTTGAAGAGTGTGGGTGAGAGCGTGGACCCTTGTGGGACCCCCAGAGTGATCGGAGTAGAGTTCGAGAAGGAGCGATTGACTTTAATTCTTTGCGATCTGTTGTGAAGAAATGAGGCAAACCAGTTTAGCACTCATCCTGAGAGACCCATCCTGCGTTCCAGTATATCCAGGAGGTTGTCATGTTTGACCATATCAAAAGCTGACGAGAGGTCAAGGAGGATTAGAAGGCAAGCTTCGTTCCGATCTAGCATGTTTAGAGCGTCATCCATTATGTGGGTAATGGCCGTTTCAGTGCTATGACCCCGGCGAAAGCCCGATTGGAATTGATCAAGAAGCTGGAATTGATCAATGTGGCTACAAAGTTGGACATGTACACATTCCTCTAGCAGCTTTGATAGAGTAGGAATGGTAGTGATTGGGCGGAAGTTGTTAAGGTCGTCTTGCTCAGCAGAGGGTTTTTAGGTCTCGCCTGGCGAAAGCAGCGCATGCGTTGCTCTCGCTATTGCGAGTACCTTTTGGAATCAATTCTGCAGAGGGCTTTCATGCACGCGTCTGCATGGACAAACATGGCTGCTCTCGCCATTTGTCCATAGCAAACAGCATGCGCGTGTCCGTAGGGACTGTGGACAGTCAGACGCCATCTTTATTCCAAGCTTTCCATTGTCATGGCAACTCGTCACGCTGCCTTGTTAGGTCTCGCCTGGCGATAGCAGCGCATGCTCTGCGCTCGCCATGCGAGTGCCTTTTGCAATCGATTCTCTGAAAGCCTTACATGCACGCGTAGGGATGGACAAAGATGCCTGCTCTCGCCATTTATCCAAACCTAACAGCATGCGTGTGTACGTATGGACAGTGGACAGTCCGACGCCATCTTGTGCCAATAGCTTTCTATTGTCATGGCAACCAAGCTTCTTATCAGAAGCTTCGTCACGCTGCCTTGTTTTTATAGCGCGAACTTCACCCGAAGGTATCGGGTATCAGAGCGCTTCTATTTCTCCTTGCCGCACCAAATATTTCTTTTTGTCATCTCTTCTCTGCGTTTCTCTTTCTTTCTATTATCTTTCATTTGGTCTGGGTTTAACTCTTTCCTCTCCCTTCTCCCTACCCCTCTCTGCCGTATAGTGGCTTCCTCCCTGGCTTCCTCTCTATTAATTATTTTTTCACTTTGTGTTCGCCCAGCTTTCTTCTTCATCTCTCTCTCTCTCTCTCTCTCTCTCTCTCTCTCTCTCTCTCTCTCTCTCTCTCTCTCGTGTTTTTTGCTCCACACTTTCATGCCTACTTTCGGGGACCCTCTCTTCTTTTCTCCTCAACAGAATCAACCGCAACTGCGAACAAGGCGCATGCGAACACCACCAACTGCACCTGCAATGCCCGTGAGCAATAAAAGATGCACCTGGGGTATCTGTGAGCACCAACTGACACTGCAGTGCATGTAAACACCCATAACTGCAACCGAGGCACCTTTTAGAACAACCGTAAGCCCCTAAGACACCAGTGTCCCTCCTGCGAGCAACACCACGTACCGAGGCACCGGCAAGCACCACTTGACTCCACCTGCAGTGCCTTGCATGCGCCAATAGCGCCTGCAAGCATCACCCACTACAATTAATACCACCGCAGGTAAACCCCAGCCCAATAACTGGAGGACCTTTGGGCGCCACTAGTCGCACCTCTTTTACCTACAACCACTGTCCACTGCACCTGCTGCACCCGTGAGCGCCAGCAAATGCATTTGTGGCATATGTGTCAGTGAAAGGAACGATAAACGCTCCCTAGTGCTTCCTTAAACCACGATTCTACGTCTGTTGCGGGTACACGTAGCAAGTCCACGTGACCGCATTGGAGATTAATTCCCCTCATTTTCACGAGTTGATTCACGTGACCCTATGTGAATTTAAATGTGACATTCTGTCCGTTCTCGGGCAGAGGTTTTTTTTTAGCACGTACTTTGTGGTAGGAGCAGGGCTTTAAGTGGGATGAAAAAGCTGTGAGGTCTCTCCAAGGGGCGTGGCCGATGTAATTAGGGCGTAGCTTAAAAACACCTACGCTAAATATGTGTGTTTTTCATTGCTTGCCGCCCGACTGGTGTTTTGATGCTCCTGTCATTGCATCCAGATATATAATGCAAGTAACATTACACCTGCAACAAGCCAGGACTATTGCTTTGTCAATGGGTGTTAGTTGCATAAGATAAATAGGCAACAAGTATGGCTTCGTTGTATAGAATATTGAAAATGCTTCAGTTCTGAAATGATGAGACTGAAAGAACAGTCTCTTTGAAGTTACATCAAAGCAGTGGAGGGTGGGACTGCTTCAAAGCTAAGATTGTTTTTCCACCCAAGGGTGAGGGCAAAAAATGGAGAGCCCGATATGGAGCTCTCTTAGCACCTGCTTTTTAGAATTGCCGGCGTTGTGCACCGGCAGGACCCAGCTCACTTAAAGCCCGATACAAACAAGCATTAAAAATGCAATAGGTTTCGCCTTTCATTAACTTAAAGCCATTTGCTTTGCTATACAATTCCATTAGCAAAGCAAATGGCTTTAACTTAATCAAAGGCGAGACCTATTGCATTTTCAATGCTTGTCTTACTTATCTTGTGTCGTTAATCTGTGCTTGTTTCTGTTCTCTCTCTGCTTGTCTCCACTCAGCAGTCTCTCTCCCCCATGTCTCCTTGCCTCTGTCGCTCGACCTTCTTTGCTTCTCTCCCTCCCCTCTTCCCACCACACTCTGCCCCCCCACACTTTTGGCACCCCCTCGTTCCCCCTCCCTCCCCCTTCAGGTAAGCAGTCTGTCCTGATTGCTGATAATCTTCCAGGAGACACAGGCATGCCTCCCCAGGTGTATAACTGCCTGCACAGTCAGTCTTATTAAAACACTCATATGCTTAGTATTCTAAAACCGGGGACAGCTGTGCAAAGCACAATAAGTGCCTTGTGCCACCGAAGTAATTCTTCCTGGAAATATGATAGATCCTGTCATTTTCCTTATGATGAATTTTCCAAATTGGGCTCATTAGTTTCAGGGTATATTTGCATAATGCATTATTTGGCTATATATATTTTTTTTAAAAGAGCTGTACACCCCTAAAAGCTTTAAACTTCCACTCTTTGATTCTCTAATGGGTTTCATCCTATAACATTTTTGGTTTCATTAGCTCAAATGTCCGAAACCCTAAATAATATACTGAATGGAAGTGAAGTTTAAGAAAATGGCCAACAGTAAGATCAACCTATTTACATTGTGCTTTTAACAGCGTGAATATTTGGATACGATTAAAGAGGTAACCATGCTCTTATTGTTCAGTTTATGAAAATGGAAGCAGCATTAAGATGCACTCTTTAAACTTTTAGTGCTTTCTTTTTAGTGTCAGTTGTTGGCGAAACAAAATTTATTTCAAGGATTGTCTCGTGCTCTCCAAATGTGGCATGTAATGTGAGGTTACGTAACAATATATGCTACAAGTAAACAGTGCAACACCACCGCCGCACTACCTCAGCATCAGCGCAGCACCACCTCAAAATCAGAACAGCACCATCTCAGCATCTGCACAGCACCACTACCACTGCAGCAGCAATTCAGCATCAGCACAGCCCCACCTCAGCAGCAATTCAGCACCACAGCATAACTCAGCACCACCTCCGCACCAGCACACCTCCACCTCAGCATCACTCAGCACCACCTAAGTCTGCCCTCTGAATATGGCATCTGTTGATTCTCTCCTAGTGTCTGTACACTGATCGTGTTGAAATTCAGGTACTGTTTCCCAACCTTCCCCCTCCCGCTGTTCATGTCCTCTCCCCGTGACAAAAAAAGTTATAACAAACAAGCAATAAAACAGGCAGAAAGAAGTTGTTAGCATTGCAAGGACAAAATACTATAAGACATTTGTTTTTATGTTACATAATGTCTTTTTGGTTATATATAAGGTAACGAAAATGCTATGATACTTTTTTAATTATAACTTTTCAACATGCTGCACAGCAGTCACAAAGCTCTATAACACAGCTTAAAAACATTGGCAAAGCCAATCGCTCTAGCTAAATACTTAAAAGATCCCAAAGGCGAGACCTATTGGCAATGCCAATGCTTGTTTAAGAATGGGTGTAACCTGGCCCGCCTTTAGACAATCCGGAATCACACCTTCCTGTAGGGAGGCATGTACAATATTGGTCCAGATTGGAACTAGGGACCTCTTCATTTCATTGAAGAAACTGGGGGGTAACGGGTCATTGTAGTGGTTGGAGGGTTTAAGTGTAGTAAGTATGTTAAGTATAGAGATATCGTCAAAGGTGTGAAAAGGCTCCAGGATGCGCTATTTTTGGAAGTGTACCCTAGAGCAGGGGCTGCCTGGGGGAGGGAGGGGAAGGGTCTGTCAGCTGGTTCATCGATGTCTGGAGGTCAGTTTTAATCTTATCCATCTTTCCAAGGAAGAAGTCAGCAAAATCATCACAATTTGGCTGTATAACGGAGGCCATTGGCGAAAGAATGGGAAGATTGTTGGATTGGAGTTTAATTAATTCAAATAACTTTTTTGGCCTGTTTCTGGCTTTATCTATTTGGCTTCTGAAGAAGATCGCTTTAGCACTCCTAATGTGTTTTTTGTAAGTGCTCCTCTTAGATCTCAGGAGCGTAAGGTGCTCAAGAGACGGCGAGCCCCTCCAGGATCGTTCGGCTAGTCTCAGATTGCGTCTATCTCTATTTAACCCCTCATTGAACCAAGGTTTGGAGTCTTTGGTGGACCGTCTTTTTAGTTGCAAGGGGGCAATAGCGTCCAGAATGCTCGACATGGAGTTGTTGTAGTGCTCAGTGAGGTCATGAACCCCAGACATGTGAGTAGGAGGAGGCAAGGTCATGTTGCTAAGGGATATCATTTCATTCAGGTTTGCATTTCGGATGGATCGTTTCCAATGCCTAGGTTGATTAGGCTGAGATTTTAACTTAGTCCACGGTTCCATGATGCGGAAGGAGATGTAGTGATGATCAGTCCAGTCAATCGGGCCAATTGAGTCAAGTTGAATGAAGTCGGGTTTAGCGATAATATGGTCCAGGATCGAGCCCAAATTGTGAGTGGGGCTGTCACATATTTAAATGATGTTAGGGTCAACTAGGAAAGTTTTGAGGCTATTCACTGCAGGGTCATTAACGTCATTCCAGTGAAGATTGAAGTCACAGAGGAAGATTTGTGGACAGTGATGATCCACATTGGAGGAGATGGTTTCCATAACTTGTTCCACAAAAGGAAAGTTATCACCCAGCAGATGGTAGAATGTGTGCAAGGTGCATAGAGGCCTGAGGTTGCTTGAGATGTCTATGCACATGTATTCGCAAGATGGGAGAGTAGCAGTGAGTGACTGTTTCACAGTAAGACTGTTCAGAAATACACAGGCGATCCCTCCACCAGGTTTGACTGATCTATCAAGTCTGATGATGATATGGCTAGGAGGGACTAGGATGTCAAGGATTGGACCTGAAGACTCCTTTAGCCAGGTTTCCGTAAGTATTAGAAGGTCAAGGTCCTGCGTCAAGATAAGATCAGCGGTGTGTTTCACAGCAGATCTACAATTGATAAGTATGCATTTCAAGTGGTTAGTTGAGTTGGATGAGGTAGATTGCGTGATGAGAACTTCTTTGAGGTTGGAGGTGTTTATAGTATTAGGGTTGTGTCTTGGTCTTCTGAAAGGGTTAGGGGGAATAGGCTGAATATGGAGTTGTTTACCCAGATTGACTGTATGAGTGGAGTTGTATGTAAGGAGGAGGGAGTGAATGTCATAATCTGTTAAGGAGATCTTAAATCTACAAGGTCTAGAGGCAGCATTCGGGCAGGGAATGGATCTCCACCTTGGGGGGAGGGGGAGGGGAAGATACCGCGTAGGGAGATAATCTCTTCAATGAAAGGGGAGATGACAGTGTAGTAGTGCAGTAGTTACTAGCTGGTGCTTGATTATGTCTGTTCTTCCCTAACGACCTGTGCGCCAAAAAGTCCTTAGCCAATTCCGAGGTGATGACAGTAAGCTTTTGTAGGTCAGCCCTAAGTAGTTAAAGATCCCTCGAGATATCAGCTAGACAAGGATGCTCGGAAGACAAGGCGTGTGTCCGGGAGCCCTTTTGTGGGGGAAGGAGAGCTGATAGCAGAGTTCAGGTGATGCTGGACTGTGCGATCCAGCGAAGGGGAGGTTGAGTTGGAAAGATAATTAGGCTTGCCAGGGAGCGATGGGAGACTCCTGAGCTGATTATTAAGTGATACTAGGGTCGTATGAGTACTGATGTAACTAGGGAGAATAGGTTCAGGGAGGTCACCTTGTGAGCCATGGGACGTGTGAGGGACATATTAGTAGCGAGTAGGCAGGGGCTAGCGCAGGATGCGTGTGTGGCAGAGGGAGAGCAATTGCTATGGCTGCCAAGATTAGGGGGGTGGGCAGTGAGCTGGGTAATATCACTGCTAATCATGTTAGAGTCAGATCCAGCGGGCAGAGAAGGGGAGATAGGAAAGTGGGAACTGCTCGGAGCAAAGGTGCTGAGGGGGGAGCGGGGAAGGGTGAAAAGGTGGGAGGGGCTATGTAACGGGATCACTTGGGGGAGCTGTGTAGGGGATGAGGGGCTAAGCCAACTATTTGCAGTATCGAGATCGCTATTAGTAATAGACTTCCTGATGTTGTGAAACTTTTCTTCAAAAGTACCTAAATGACAGTCAGCAGATTGGATGAGGATTATCCCATCGTTATATATGGTGATGGTAGCGTCAGCATTGAAAATGGGAGAGGGGATTACCAAAAGCCTTAGTCTGTGTGCAGATTGTTTGGAGGAAGTGATCATGAGTAGCGAGTGGAATGCTTTCCTCCATTTAGCTCTTCTCTTCGAGTGGAAGATGAGGTCATTAATTGTGGAACTCCTTTTAAGGCAGAAGTAGGGATCAGAGATTAAGGTTTCTGGATAAGCTTTAAGAATTCTGTGCTTGAGGCATTTAGATGCATTTTTTGTTAGGTTAGGCGGGTATTTAATTGTAAAAGCATTGAGGCCCAGTGGCTCCAGCTTGGCATCAAGTGACCTCCGTGGGGTGGTATCTATGATTAAGAAAGACCGAGGCGCTCTGAGTAGGCGAGGATGTAGGTAAGTGTAGTTGACCTTGCGCCCAGATTAAACAGATGGTAGTGCAAACAACTACTGTTGGATAGTATCTCAATGCAGCAACATAGAAAAACTGCCACAATATATAGACACTATCAGTGGCGAAAAAGTGTCCGGGTGGAGACCTCTTGCGGCCAGAGAGTGAGGGACAGAAGTATCACAGTCAGTGCGCTACTTGGCCCCCTCCTGAACACTGTTATTTGTACTGGTGTCTTCCCGACCTCTTGGAAGAAGGCATGTGTCAGACCTATCCTAAAGAAACCCTCCCTGGATCCTCTCGAGGTAACTAATTACCGCCGGATCTCGTGTCTGCCTCTTGCAGCCAAAGTCCTGGAAAAAGCTGTTAACTCAGAGCTCACGAAATATTTAGACACCAACAACCTTTTAGACCCAACACAACATGGTTTCCGGTCGGGCCACTCCACTGAGTCGGCACTAATTATGGCCACTGAGGAAATACGTTGGCAAATTGATATGGGTGGTAGGGCTATCCTGATCCTACTTGACCTATCAGCTGCGTTTGATATAGGTAACCACACTGTACCTACGCGACGGCTGGAGGCAGTAGGTATTGGAGACACCGCACTTACCCTTCTCACCTCTTTCCTCTCTGCCGGAGAACAAACGGTTTGCTGGGACAAGTTGGAATCTGGCAATTTGTACCTTCCGGGGGGAGTGCCACAAGGGTCAGCCCTCTCCTCAACGTTGTTTAACATTTATGTCTCCCCACTAGCCAAACTTATCAGGCACCATGGCTTTTCACTTGTATCGTATGCAGACGATACTCAAATTATTATCTCCATCTCATCATTGGCAGATCCAATCGCAGACAGATACCATAGCTGTCTTGACCACATTATGAACTGGATGCACAAGAACTACTTAAAACTGAACGCTAACAAGACAGAGGTCATGGAATTTGGAAATGGGCCTCCTGTTTGGACCCAGTCATGGTGGCCTGCAGAGGCAGGAGCCTGTCCTGTTCCAGCCACCAAAGTCAGGAACCTTGGGATTTTGGTGATGCCCAGCTCAATTTCTCAGGGCAAATCGACCAAGTGACGTCTGCCTGCTACTTCCTCTTAAAAATACTTCGAAAAATCCTACCCTTCCTACCTATGCAGTTGAGGAAAACAGTGGTGGTAGCCCTCATTCTCTCTCACCTAGACTACTGCAACGCTCTATCTAGGTGTCAACAACCGTCAGATGTCCAAACTCCAATCCTTGCAGAATGCGGCGGCACGTACCCTGCTCAATATTCCAAAATATAGTCATCTCGGATGCCATTAGAAATCTGCATTGGCTCCCAGTTCAGCAGCGTATTGAGTTCAAGGCATTATGCCTTGCTCATAAAGCTCTGTATGGAGGGGCAACTAACGACTTCCGCAAATTATTCCAATGGCATGCCCCCGCCGGATGTTAAGATCTGCTAAGAAAGTTCTGCTTTGCGTGCCCATAGTCAGGAGGGCCAGATGGGAAGGCAGATGTCTCTCTTTTCTGGCATCTAAGCTCTGGAACGAACTTCCACTAAGTATTAGGCTCCTATCATCCAGGTCTCAGTTTAGGAGTCAGATTAAAACCTGGCTCTTCCCTCGCAAACAGTGATCTAGTTCTTCCTGACTTCCGTACTTTCTTGCCTCCCTCAGCGCCAAGACGCCTCGGCAATCGTACGCTTTATAAACTATTACTTACTATGGTCATTGTAGAGCATGAAGACCACCAAGAGCAGATACGACAACCAGGCTCCTGCTAATATGGCCACACCGAAGTTCCTTTACAGACAAAAGTGAGCCAGGAGTCCGCAAGAATAGAGAAGAAATGGTCGAGGTGCACTCCTTAGACATTAAAAGATGGCCGCCCCATAATCCACAAAGGTCTGGATGCCAGCGAAGCAGTCCTACTTTAGTTTCTATTGCCGGAAGGGAGACCCCATTTTGCACTCATGTGTGGAAGGGGAGAAGCAGCACAGGGAAGCTATATCCACAGTGCCACAGATGTTGGTGGAATGCTGTTATCTGATTTTGTAACATATCAGGAGTAAACTATCTGTGAAAATTTGTTTTCACAGAATACTGAACATCTAATTGTGTTTATTTCACAGTCTGTTTCTGTACATATTAGTCGTATGTAAAGCTTGTCTGAGATTGATAATTGTACTTTGTGTCTTTTAGTGATGGTGCCACCCAAGCTCTGGCATCCTGCCAAAGGGATTTTCGTAACAAGCCTTATCCAGTCCGAGCCAAAATTACATATTACCAAAGAACACTCACTGTAAGTGTGCATGCTTATTCCTAACCCAGTCAAATTTTATGCTTTAAAATTAGAGGTGTGTTAAATGCAGGACTACTCTTTCACCCGTGTTGTCAGTTGGAGTTTGCATCCTAGTTTTTGGGTAACAAAAGGACTGCCACTCTTACTGCACCTAATAAATATCAATGGGCATGTAATTAAAATTAGGCACCCAGTCACAAACATTTTACAAGCTTCCTAAACATCACACATTAACAATTCACACAATTCATTAATCTGTTGTGTGAACAGCCATAATCATTTTCCAACTAAACAGCACTGTAACCTGATAAAGTATTCTAATTTTTCATATTGCCTTCATTAGACTTGATGACAGTTCTTGCCTCGTCCGGGCGTATTTCATTTTTAATTTGCAATTATCCCCCTTTTCTATATAGTTTGTGACCACATTTCTATAATATAGATGCTTTTCTTTAAAGGTACAAATAAAAAGCATTGATTTACATTTGGACTTTCAGTAACTATTAAAAGGCATGTTCACAGTAACTATAGGTGAATCTGGTATACTTTTCCCAAGTTAATTTAACATTTTATTCAGTTTGTAAATATTTAAAGTTATTACAACATTACTAAACCATGTTCCCTATTTTAAATGATAAATTTTCAGGGTTGCATCTTTGAAATATAAATAAAGGAACCATTGGACATATTTTATATTTTTTCTAAATTTATGATGGCCTGTACAGGAGAAACATATTGTAAAGTAACAGATAAACTTTGTTGCCATGTTGGCGTTTTACCCTAATACTGTGCTCCTCTGTCACTATCCTCATCATCATCGGCTTTTAATGAAAGCCCGACCTAAACCTATTCATTTTCAAGAATCTCCTGTATGGCACATAGTCAGTTACTGCCCTTGGGTTGAAATTCAGCAGTTCAGAGCTTGGGACGCCAAGGAATCTGGCTCTATTTTACCACGTTGGCAATCATTGGTGGGTCAGGGTTGTATGACAATAAAACTGAAGCAAAAAATTTCGGATATAGCACCAAATAATATAGAGGACAAAAATACTGACTTTAGGTTCTCTGTATGTAAAAGACAAAATAGTGACTACGAAAATACAGAAAACCAAAATATAGTTACAAAATTAGTATATCTCTAATTTTTAATATTAACTTTAAAAAATATATTTAATTGGAATATTACTTGCAAACTTTAAATAAAATGATATACTCTGAAATAAATGTAAAACAATAATATCCGTGAAATATAAATACAAGTTTTAAATAAACGTGAATAAAATACATACTAAAAATAATTACTAATTAAAACACTAAATGAAATCCTAAAATAAGCATAAAAGTACTAAAATCAACAAATGTATAGAAATAGTCCTTACAAATATAAATACATAATTATTCATCAAAAAAACTTTAAAAATTAAATTACAAAAATCAACTCTTTAAATATTTAAAAATAAAAACTTGTAGGTTGGACTTTGGAGAGTTCAGATTTACCATTCCCATTCCAACTCAAGCAACAGTAGGGAAAGTGTCATACTATGGAGGGAGCAGATTTACTATGCCCACTCCAATCTGTTCAACAGCAGGGAAAGTGTTGGACTTTGGAATGGTCAGACCTACTATTCCCACTCTAACCTGCGCAACATAAAGGAAAGTGTTTTCAAAAGCTTAACTTTACTATTCCCAACTTCCCATCCCAAAATGTTTAAAAGTATATACACCAAAAATTAGCATAATCTTCATTTTAACAAATGTATATACATGTGGGTGTGTGGGTGTGTGTGCATATATGTGCATATATATACTTGAATATTTACTAATTAAAAATAAATATTATAAAAACATGAAATGATTTCACGACCTATTTCCCAACTATCCAACAAAGTAAAATTTAGTAATACTTGAAAAAAAGTTCACAGTACGCATTAATTTTTCTGAGAACTAAAATTGATAATCCATAATCTAATTTATGTAATTAATAATCAAATTAACACACTTAAAATAAACAAGACTTATAATTAAAATAAATATTAAACAAACCCACCGTATTCCTGTACAACCCCATCAGCCCGCCAAGAAAGAAATTCAAATTAAATTAAAAAAATTCTTTCAATATGTCATCAAAAATAAAATAAACTATCCTAAAAACATATACACTTAACATTTAAATAATAATAATCTACAAACTGTAGAACGAACAAGACTACTAAAACTCGACAAAAGAATTAAAATATATTATGTACAAATATATTTAAAAAAAATGTAAATTACCCCAAAAAATATTATTGCCTTCTATTTTGTGTCCCATAATATTTTGGACATCACAATATTTTTGGACACAATATTCGTACTCCACTTTAATTTTGATTCATTATTATGGTGGAACACAGTGGGTCAGGTTTGACTGAATGTTTATTTCTTAGCACTCACTCAAACCAGGGCCATTTTACATGTGATTCATGGTATTTTGCTCCATTAGGCATTTTCCATGGTACAAAATAGTTTACATTTGATTCTAGACTCTACTTGAGTCAGAGTGCTTCTTTACGATGATCTACAATTTTTTTCTTTAAGTTCAAACTCTTTTAGGCAAGCTGTGCAGTCTGTTCATGAGTTAAAGGAGTTCAGTGCAGATGGTGGTGCAATAGTAGCTCACTCATGCAAGCACAATTGTTTATTCCACCTGATGGTTTTGATGGAGGTGAGATCGAAATGTGCAGCATTCCTAATCACTGCCTCAGACCTCACTCCCTTCTTCATTAGCAAATCCCCAATTGTTTCTTTTTAAGAGTCACTATCCTTCTTTGAGATCGATAGTTGTTTACATACTCTGTCATCTCTCTGAATGTCTGGCTTCTATCCTTCCAGTGCTCACTTTTAGGCAAGTACTTTTTTTCTTTTTTAAGCACTCCATGAGAGTGCATGTGTTTTCCAGCTATATTTGCTATATTCTGATCCCTCCTCACCAAATACCCACTCCCCCACTCTCCATGTTGCTGTCTCACTCATGTTGCAAGTTCTGTATTGTGTGCTTCTCCATGTACCTAACTCCCTCCATGTCCTGAGCTCCGTGTGGCTTTCTCGCTTGTGTGCTTCTCTCCGGCTCCTTGTGCTGCTCTCCCTTGTGTGTGTCCTTTCCCTCTGTCGCCCACTTGATGAAAACCTATTCTGACTGCTGCACCTATATAGAGTAATTTATCCTTTTCCATTTTTGGACCAAATATGGACCAGACAGTCGTCTTTTAATCCTTCTCATTTTAGGACATATGTAAAGGCAAATGTTGCCCCCCCTTTGGAAGGTCTACCAATGATCTGTGAACCAATGCCGCCTTCTACATCCCAACAACTCATTTTCCACCCTTTCCCCTCCTGCAGGCTGACCACTATGGGAGCACCCAACAATGTGGCAGTGGCAGGGTGACTTCTCAAGCTGCCAATGGAACTATCTTTAACTAGGCCCTTGCTGTGTAGCAGCACAAACTGCTAGACATGGCAGCAGCATCCTGATTTCTGGTAGAAGTATGTGCCGTCATATATGTAGTTTCATTGTTCCTGTTAATACTAATTTTAATTTATTTTACATTTCTCCCATTAGTTTAAATAAAGGATGACAATTGGCTATTTTCTTTTTGTTGCAATTATATATGTGCCTATGTACATTGTGAATTTAGAGTGTTCATTTTCCAGGTGCTAATCAACAATGGGTTTACTCCAGATCGAGAAGACTATGAATTTTGTGCCAAAGTGGATAAAATGGTAGTCCCATCACAAGGCTACTTTGGCTTATCAGCTGCAACAGGGGGGCTTGCAGGTACAATTTCTGTTATACAATTAATGATGGTTTTTATAACATAAACTGTTTTTACAAATAATTCATTATTTGCTTCTCCTTATGCAACCTGTTTAGCTACAACCTTAGTTTTAGACTATTTTTAGGAACGGGGGAACTTCAAACAAACTGGTTGAAATGTTACTTATGGTAGATTAGGGCCTGATGTATCAAAAGGTTTTACTCACTCTTGTCTACTTGGAATTGTCTATGAGTAAGGGACTTACTTTAATATTCAATTTTTTAATACAATTGCAGTCATGAAGAAGTGTGAAGTTTGTGCTGTATGTGATATTTTTTGTCTCTCACATTTCCTCCTAGAATTGCTAGACAAATAGTAGTGTATGTAAGTCACAAATTGTTATCAGATATATTATGATATCAATTCAACTAATTCACCAATTTTGTGTACAATGTGTAATTTCAAATCCTTATTTATTGAATTATGGAGTTTAGTTTTGTACACCTAAAATTCCTTTTGTATGGTGAAATATCGGTTGTACTAACACTAGTTTTAAAGGTAGGGGGATGTTCCAGCAAAAGAGCAGATGACAATTGTGAATTGAATACAGACCAAGCATTAGCTTTGGGGATATTCTGCACGCAGTTTATACACCTAATGTGTGTGGTAGCAGAGCCTGACAAAATAGTGTAAATTGGTTGTGGAAGACACAAACAAAACAAATGAATGGAACTATACTATTATCATGCACATCAGTTCTTTAGCTGGGAGGTTCTGTAAATCCATTACAGTTAATAGTTTCTTTGTGAATCAGACCATGAATGCTTATTTCTTTCTAAGTTACTTTTTATTTTAAACATTCTACATAATAAGGGTGGTTTCCTTTTTACAAAACTCACTGAAATTAGTTTAATTGAACAGCTTCAAGTTGAATTTTGATGACTTTTGTTTCATGACCTAGCATTGTCATATCTAATTTATTTTACTGTTTTCTAATACCACATGTATATCTGTAAATTGCTGTGGCATTTTAAATTCATAATGCAATTGCCACCACCAAAAGGTGGTCTATGTATTCCCTTTATATGAAAAAATATTTTATCTGCATTAAACTATGGACTCTTATAGCCTTATAATGAGTTTGGCAGTGCGGGAGCGGGACCGCCCCACTCCTGCACCACCAAACCCATGTTTGAACCGCCTGCCAGATTAGGAGATTTCTCCTGTCTGGCGGGCAGCTCTTTGGCATTCCAACGGTGGTGCCTATGAAGTAGGCACCGCAATGGGAACGTCAAAACCAGTACCTGCACGGCATGGACTGCTGCAGGCCATGCCGTGCAGGTACTGGGGTACATGCACACAGGGAGAGGGGGGCACAACATGTGCCCCCCTGCATGCACCCTATGGCGCAGAGGCACAAGTGGGCCCTGTAGGGCCTCCTTTGTTTCCTCACCGCCACACTTTTCATGGCGGTCGCACCACCATGAAAAGTGTGGAAGTGAGGAAACTCTTAATATGCTTGGCGGGGCCACAGCGGCCCCGCCAAGCATATTGTGGCCTCAAGACCGCCGTGCCACAGCCAGGGATCTCTGATCCCTGATGGTTGCGGTGGTCTCAGGGTGGCCCGACCGCCCTGGTCATAATCGGGCGGTCGGAAGACTGCCACCGCCGCACCCCCGCAAGTCTGGCTGTCCGTGGCCCGCCAGACTCCTAATAAGCCCCTTAGTTTTGCACAATTTACCTGTGCTATATTTCTCATAAAGATTTTAAAGATTACTGTGGACAAACGTATCTATAATGCATTCACCAAAGCTGTTTATTTTGCACTTTTTGTAAAAGGTTAAAGCAGGGCGAATGACGCTCTAGAGTTTTCCATCTCCAGTGAAAAGAAGGGGCTGTAGAGAGCTGAGTGTATGTTTTATGTAGGGTATTGGATATATGTGGGTGTACCGGGAGGTATGTGAGGCAGGGTGTGGGTTGTGTATGTGTTCTTAATTGAAGCTACATTATTTTAGGCTGATTGCTCCATTTGTGTCAGAGGAAATATTGCATGCAATCTATTTTGTTCAAAGCAGTGAAGTAATTTTGTGTGTTTTTTGTTTTCTTTTCAGATGACCATGATGTTCTCTCTTTTCTGACATTTCAATTGACTGAGCCTGGAAAAGAGCCAGTGAGTATTGTTGTAAATGTAGGCTTTTCTAAATGTGCACCATAATTGAGTAGCTCTCGAAGTTTAATGGATGCCTGCAAACCTCTCCTGATCAGTGAGACTTGAGAGCTTCCAGTCTAGATCCAGTGATACTGCTTGCTTAGCATAGATGTATATGTGTTGAAATAACAATGTGAATGTGCAGTTAGGGAAGGTGTAAATAGATAAAGTTCAAGTGTGGTAGGGAGAAACTCTAGCACTATTGCCCGCAAACTGCGAGGCAATGTGTCACATGTATTAGTTTAATGACTAACCTGCAGGCTGGTAAACATGCAGGGTACTTGGTACAGGTGGGGGCAAGATGAGCTTTTAGACTTGGTAACATTCTTTTTTTACACAATGAGACTATGCTTTTGAAACACTTGATGTAGGGCAGATGACCTTCTGCCCTTATCCATCATAAAATCTCTTTGAAAAACTGTCATCATATCTCTAACATTGTTGGTGCCTCCTGCAGACAAAATATCTTCCTGGTTGTGCTTGTCTTACCCCTGCTGAAAAATCATACCATGTAGCTTGATGAACTAGCCCATTTCTATGCAATAACCCACCTGTCTTTCATTGGAAAGGCACATATACAAGAACAGTCTGTTATAACAGCCTCTTCCCTCAGTGACAAAATTACCCCTGCTCTCCTGACCTTGCTTGACCTCTGCAGCCTTCATCACAGTAGACTGTCAATCACTGATCTAATCCCTGAAAACACAAATAGGTTTTTGCCAATACAATCCTGCAGTGATTCACTTCTGACCTTGCCAACCATCACTAGCTTGTCCAGATGGGACCCTCAAGATCCCTGAAACTCTCTGATTCCTGCAGAATACCTGGGGATCCATTATATTCCTTCATTATGTTCATTCTCTTAAAGGAGCCCGCCCCACCATATTCATACTTCGCAACAGCCGACATCAAATATGCCCATGACATTCAAATGTACCTCAAAGCATCCTAATCCACTGTGATTCAATGACGGAAAACCAGCCTCAAGCTAATATAGAATGGAATGTTAAATACTCAACTCTACTAAGACCAAATTCCATTCTCTAACACTACCAGACATGAGCATATAAAAGCATGTGATAGTAGTAAAACTTTATTTCGGCCGAAAGGCCATAATAGTCCAAAGATAGTAAACAAGATACACAAACTTAGCAAGTAATATCAGACAGTATCACAATGTCTGAGGGCCACGAGCTGCGGATATGAGGATATGTTAAGAATGGAAACAAATAACATTGAGATAAAATGCATAGAGACATACCATTGTGTGACAAAGTACTCAATGGCAAAAGGTCATAATGCAGCGAAATACACACTGAGAATAAAAATACAATTGATTACATAAAAAGATGAAGCAGAATGAAAGCGCTTTTTCGATTAGACACACCTAGAACCCAAACAGCAAAGTTGGATGGCTTACAAATTCAAGTAAAGTTCACAGATAGAGAAGGCAGGTGAACAAAAACCTCAGTTAAGGGTCTGCAAAGTGCTCCTACCAATATGGCAGTTGAATCCGAATATCTGAGCTACACTTGAGGAAGAGTCATGATCCTGTTGCCAAGCTAGCCTCTTGTAGGCAACAAGAAAATAAAACTCGCTAACCTAAGCTGAACAATATAGTTAAGACGTCTAGGAACTGACGTGCTAATAGAACCATAAATAAAAAAAAAATGGTGAAATGTGAGGAGAATCACCACTCGTCTACCCTTTGAAGATCAAATAAAGAACATAGAGATAGAACACGTAGTCCGGGAATATTTCTATCACTATGCATGTGAATGAGGAGTAGAAAGGTCTAGTGAATAATAGAGGTTCAACAGAAATTCAGAGTATCCGTAAGAAGAGGCCTGGAGCGTATAGACCAGGCCGCAAATAAATAATAAATATCTACCGATAGTGACTACTATGGTCTTGGAGGGATCAGATGTAAAGATCCCCTGAGCCACCAGGACACTTATCAATGCCCAAGTTAAGGGATGAAACCATTTGTGCCTGGGATGCAAGTAGAATGGACAAAAAACAGAAAATGATCGATATCCTCGAGCTTATGCCCACACAGTTTACACTCTGTTACCCAGAAGGAGTCTTAAAAACATTTGCTGGTAAAGGCCCTTAACAACAAGATTCCAAAACGAAATTTGATGTATAAGCTTTTCGCCAAGGGGGAGTAATCTCATCAAGATAAAGATCAAATTTAAGGAGTGGTTTTTCAAGACAAGAGTTGAACAGATAACGAACCCAGGTTAGTTGATTAGTGCCAATGGGCCAGTAAAAAGTCCCAGTAGGTTTTCTTTAGAGTGGCCTTAGGATTAGAAGTAATGCACTCAGGAGAGGTGTAAAAAGGCTGTAAACCTAGTTTTGTAAACCATTCCTTCAGATGAGTGATCCACTTGATCTTCTTGCCTAAGTCTAGACTTGATTTCCAGGACATCCCTTCTATACAGGTCCAGTTCAAGTCTGATCCAATAAAGAAGGGATCTTAGAGCAGTAAGTTGCTTTATACCTTTATGAGCAGTACCCAGGATGATAGAGTAGGGGCAGACTGAGGCAGTTTGAGCAGTGAATTGAGAACATTTAGTTCCTTAGATTTTAACAGATTGAGATTTGTATTTCCCCATAACTCAGCACCACTGAGTGCAGCTGATTGAGTTTTAGCTGTATAGACCTTAAGTGCTGGAGAAATGGCCTGCGATTGGGAGGCCTGGTGCATTTTTAGGATACCAGCCCATATATGGGGAATACTCCAGCTGCATTTAGGATCTGGGGCGACAAGGAGAGAGAATTAGAGATCCTTACCCCAAGCATGTCTGTCCAACATAAACCTAGCTGACAGACCGTGCAATCACTTGGATTAATGTTTAACACTTTCAAAGAGCTCATCGACAATTAAACAAATGCAGCTTGATACAAGTTCTTCTGGGATAAAAAATAAACAAGAAGCTGATCTCAGAATTATTATACAACCTATGATTCTTTCTCATGTTGATGGAGGAGGCAACACCCTACTAAATGGTCTTCCAGACTCCTCATTGACTCCTCTGAAAGCATCCTTCATGCTGCACACATCTCATCAACGACTCTTAAAAGTTCATCCACATCAACCCAAAAGCCAATGAGCTACATTGGCCTTCCCTCAAGGCCGACATTATCCTCAAGATCATCTGCATTACCTTTCAAACTGTCATAAATGACAAGTCCACATATTTGACTGAGACTCTAGCAACCTCAGTGGGACTATGACCCACCAGAAGCTATGGATATTGCCAGACGGGAGACCAGGAAATGGTAATAGTAAAGGAGTTCTCCAGCTACGCACCCAGGATTTGGAACAACATCCCTACTGCCGTCAGAACTGCTCCAGCGCTCCTCCAGTTGAGTAAGAAACAGAAGAAACATAGACACATCTCTTCTCAATACTATAACTATGCAATATCAGAACGTCTCTATTACCAGCCTGGGCGTAGGGTTGTCTGTGATACAAAAGGACATTTATGCCATTCTTCTTCTGGCTTAGTGTGCTTCTGTTGCCACTCTAAAACATGATATTCTGTTAGGTTGACTACATTCTGAAACCATTGTGCCGAATACTGCTATTCAATCATTTATTTAGTTTTCTAGGATAGACCCTGTAGCATCTTGCACAGGAGCTTTCTGCCTCTACATTTGCTGTAACTACATAATCAATTAGTACCACAGATTCTCATTATACCAATTTAAGAGTGATTAATAATATCTAGTCCATACAGCTATATCTCAGTTACCAAAATCATCCATAGCTTCAGAAAATTATATTAAATGTTTGGGGAAAAAACAAGCTTTATTTTATTACACATTTTTTGTGATGGAAGCATCAGTAAAATATATAGAAAAAAGGCACTATGTAGAAAAATATCTGCCGTTACCCGATTCTGAGATTAAAATGTGGATTCTGTGAAAATCCTTCTTTAGAAAGAAAATTATTTTTATTTAATTTTTAACTTCATATTTTTTTTATCAGACCAATGAAGGACCTTCTACCAAAGAGAATATAAGCTTTGTTTATTTATTACCAGAAATCTGTACTTTACTTAACTGTGACTGCTCGATCTGAAATTGGCAATATGAAAATAAGCAACCAAATAGTCGTTTACTGAAAATGATTTCATAGATTATTTGATATCTGGAAGCAAATTGTCTTTCCCTGCTAGAGAAAGTAGTTTGATACAGTGCATCAGGAGTCTGTGTCAGAGTAAGAGCGAGTAGAAGGCCAGACTTCTTGTTGGAGAGCCATGTGACATTTATGCTCTTTTTGTTAAGCTGTTTGGCTTTCTATGGGGAAGGGGTTTGATTATACCCATCTGCCATCCCTGTCAAAGGATGATCTACACTTGTTTGCCAATCAGAACATTGATTTGCCTGTTTCTGTGTTAACCAGTCTCATTACAACAGAACTTATTTATTCTCTCTGTGCAGACACCTTTGTGTAGATAGAGATAAACAAGAGAACACTAAGGGCCTGAATACGTGTTTGGCGGTCTGGGAGCGGCCCGCCATGCTGGCACCCGCCAAACCCGCGGTCGGGCCGCTCGCCAGATAACGAGTTGCCTCGTGTCTGGCGGGCTGTTTTGGGCATTCCCACATCGGTGCCTCTGAAATAGGCACCGCAATGGGAACACCAAAAACAGTTCCTGCACGACATGGACTGTAGAGTCCATGCCGTCCAGGAACTGTGGTGCATGCACACAGAGGAGGCACATGTTGTGCCCAACTGCATGCACACCAGGGCCCAGAGGCACAAAGGAGCCCTGTAGGGCCCCCTTTGTTTCCGCTCCGCCGCGGTTTTCACGGAGGAGGGACCACCATGAAAACCGTGGTGGAGAGGAAACTCGTAATATGCTTGGCGGGACCGGAGCGCTCCCACCAAGCAAATTGCTGCCTCTACACCGCCGCTCCCCCGCCAGGAAACAGCGGTTCCCTGGTGGCATCTGTGCTGCACTGGCAATCTGACCACCCTACTCGTAATGGGACTGTCGGCGCGCCAGTGCGGCGATGGCTGGACCGCCACCGCTGCGGCTCCGCAAGTCTGGCGGTTCTCAGACCTCCAGACTTGTAATCAGGGCCTAAGTGGACTACATTAAATTGTTTAGGAAGATGCTGCCTCCATATTTGCTAATGATTCATCTCGTTATCTTATACAACAACCAACTGCACTTTCCGCAATAAACATAGGGCTCATGTCACAAAAAAGAAGGTGCCAAACTCTAGCATGAAATTATCAGACCACAAATTTGTTTCACCCTTTGAAATGGGTCTACTTGAACTTGAAGCCAAGGTGAACTAATCTCTTCTTCCAAGCCTAGAGGGCTAATTATTGCTCATTTGTAATCCTGCAAGCTCACTCTTTTTTAAACTCTCAATTTTCTAATTGAATGCTTTATATAGTGCATCTAAATGTTTGCATTTTATTCTACCTCAATTATCTGCTAATTAATCTACTTTGGAATTGGTAGCTTATTAAAACACTCGTACTAGTGTCTCTAACCCTTTCTTTCTCAAATAATAATCTTTCTTTAGTTGAAGATCTTTAAGAGACCTGGCTGCAAAGCAGCACTAAATATGCTTTGCCTGAATCGCTCCTGGTAACCATTATTTCTGGTTTAAGTTTGCACTATTCTAATGACCGAGAATCCCAGTCTGAACAAAGGCTTTCTTGACCGTGACAGGAACTCTCCAGCATTTGAATGTTATCTATAGATTTGCCTACAGTCATTCTATAGACTGAATAAGGTGACTAGTGCCTTATTGCTCTGCTAGTAGAAGAAAGCAGCTGGCTACAGTAGACAAATATTCTTGTAGACAGTATATGTTTGTTAATAGGTTCCGAAAGAGGAATACATTGACATTGTTCTCAGATATGTAAAATTAAGGACAACATACATTTATTTGTTATTCATATTTAGTAAGCTTTCGCAAAAGAGATGTTCTCATACTTTCAGACAACACTGAGATTATGCAGTATACACAATTCTCTCTTAGCTCATTTGTGCACTATTTTATTGTGCTTGCAGGCTCCTTTTTAGAAAAAACAAATCCATAGTGACTTGTTCTTCCCAAGTGATTTTAGTGGGTACAGAGAAAAGAAAAAGAAAAGGACAGATAACCTGTTATTAAGTGACTATTGAAGAGGTTTTGATTCAATAGGAATAACTGAAAAAGGGGACTAGGTGGCATCAAAACATGTTTTGGATTAGATTTGATTTTGGTTGGATTTGATTCTTCACTGTGCCTTAAGCTTTTCAAAGTTTTTCTACCATTGGTCTAATTTGTAGCCATTATCAGATCATTTAGGGATTGCTTGACATTTTAATTCTATTTCTTTTTATTTTAATAAGTATTGTGAGGGTTCATATATTGTGTTATCTGTGGTACCGCACACTCTGAGGAAGTGTCCAGATGAATGACTAAGTTTGTACTGCTGGCTGAATTTCTGCCTAGCACTCTGAGCAGCCTACCTGAATCCCAAAGAAATGACCTACTAAAGACTTTGATTTACTCGTAGCCCTTTTGGAGACATTTAACATCCCCTGTTCTTAACTAAGTGTGACAATGTATGGAGAAACTGCAAAGGACAGAGAGGGGCAGGACACTGGGTTTTGGAGACAGAAGAGTTAAGAGATATTCTGGTGGTGGGGGCTGTACAGGGCATCACGCACAGATAGTCTGAAAAAGTAGACTATTGAGGAATGGGTAGAGCAGTCAACAATAGTTGGGACAGGGTCAGTTAAACTAGAACTTCAGTATGAACAGCAGGGGTGCTGAAAACTATAAGCACTGAAGATGAAAGGGCAGAAGGGTTAAGTTTAATGCAACATTTATGTCACATAAGGAATGCCTAGTATTCACATATTTTCACAATATATGCCTTACAGCATGTTCGTTATAATTTGAAATGAATTAACCTGTACTGTTCTGTGTCTTGTAGTGCTATTTACCACCTGAGTGGTTTAATTCAAGCTGTGAAATGGTGTGTAGTTGTACCTTAGACTTGGCTCTGGGAACTGGTAGGACATACTTGTATTAGCTAGTTGGTCTCATTGTTCTTATTGTGTTGGGTAATTCATCAGTGTATAGATTATTGAGGTATTCCCATTTTTCTGTTGTAGAGGTCTTTGTGTTATGGCAATGTAGTCAGTGCAAAAATAATGTTTCAGATGGTGATGTTTATTTTCTCTGTGAACTAGTATGCAGGTCCCAGATTTCCTTTCTATATCTATGCGTTATTTTTGGATGCTAGTTCAAAGACTTCAAAGAAAGAAGTTCTAGAAATATTTCAGTCAACGCCTTTCAACTATGAGGCTATTGTTCGCAGTTTTTTAAATAGCGTGGAATAAGTCTTTTGGTCTATTGAGGGTTTCTTGAATTGAAGTTGGTGGATTTCAATATCATTTTTGTATGTTATGTTTGTATGTATTACACTTTGCATTTATTTCTGACATTTAGGGAATTGACATAAATCTCAAGGAGTATGCATGGGATTCAACACAAACATAAAATTTTCATTCATAAATCTATTAACTCTTGAGGATTGTCTGTATGACAGTGAATCTGCTCAAGAATGAGTGGCAGAAATATCCATTGGAACATGTAATGTTTTTTTTCCCCTCGACCTGGGAAATATTTTAAGAAACATCTTCCCTTACACCCTCTTGAAAAGAGGTGTTGAGTTACCTTTCCCACATTAGCAATATACTTGCTCCTACATCTTTCGTAGTAATTGAACATGTGTGTCTTAATGTGTGTTCAACCCAATTTTCATAACCACTTCCCCCTCCTAAACATAATAATGCAGAATTTATGCAAAGCTAGTAGATTTTGTTTGGTAGCAAGTGGAATTTGTATAAATCTGATTCTGTGAATAGGAATTTTCAGTTTCTTACTGTAGATTTCAATTTTTTAATAATTAAGGCAAACGTAAGTGTGAAAATAATAAGGCTCTGACTAATTATTGTCTTGAGAGAAATTTGATGTGACATTGATTTATCTGTCAAAAACAGGCACTGAGCCTAGATTTGTGAAATAGCTAAAAATGAAACTGACCGTGGTAGTGATTATTTTTTTTTTTATTATTATTTTTAAGCCTTCACCAGATGCAGAAATTCCGAAGGAGGAAAAAGACAAGTACCAAGAGGAGTTTGAGCATTTTCAACAGGAACTTGATAAAAAGAAAGAAGACTACCAAAAAGAGCATCCCGGAATGCAAGAGCAACCAGGCAAATAGAATTTATGGTTTTTGTTTTGCATTTCCATGGCTGGAGGCATCATAATATAACACATTCTGTTATATAATGCTGTAATTGACAGTGGAACCATTGTCCGCTTTCACTAATAGCGTAGTGTTGAGCATTACATAGATATATGTAATCATTAGAAGACCTGTCATTCAATTGCATACTAATCCAGGTGATTTTGGCATTTTTGGACTAATGCCCAAGTCTTTACCCTGCAAGGTATATGGAAAAGTTTGACCAAAGAGTTGTGGCAATTAATTTAGTCCAGCACCTCTACACAATCTGCTTCTATCCCTGTCTAGAACAGAGTAAGTTCTGATGTCCTTGCTGGGTGAAGTTATGCAGAAGAAGGGTGGTGGTGTGGGTGGAGCCCTTACCCGGTAGACCTGCCAATAGCCTTTGACAGCATTGACCACAGAGTCTTACTGTCCCACCTGCTTTGGCAATGGAGTCTTGGGGCTGCTTTGTTTTGACCCTAACTCTGTGGTAGAGTACTCGTAGTCCCTCCTTTCATGTCTCCTCCTCTCATGCTTACTCCTCATTAACTCACCTAGGGTGGTCCTAAAGTGCCAGGAGTGTCACCAACATTCTTTGCCCGAGAACCATGGTTTCTGCTACCCAGTCGAAGTGCTTGGAGTTCAGTAAATATTTTGACAAAACAAACAATTTTTTGACTTGGGAAGTAAACATAATTTTAATCCAGTGCAACTCTCCCCCTTCCTTAAACTATTGATCTTTGGGTGCTTCAGAGCTTCCTTGAACTGAATGTAACTGAACTTATGTTGTAATTTCCGAAACCCCTGTCAATCTGTGCTTGAAGACTTCTCGCCTTCACAGTTTAACAGTTTTGTGTTATCGTATACCTTGCTTTATTGGTTAAGAATCTCTCTGGAGGGTTATTTCCTATATACGCTTGACATTTCTATGTTATTGTTGCTGTAATTAAGGCATGCCAATTCTACCTTTTCCATCTCAGTATTCGTAAGAGAATTCACACATAGACTGGTTGAACAGTTTTAATAACCCAATTATATAGTGTTCTATAAACCGTTTTCAAACCATACATAATAGATCTCCAAAGCATCTGTTGCTCCGCAATGTCTGAAAGGTTGTAAAGTGGCCTTGGTGCACGGAGAATACAGTTTACTTCTCAGTGGATTGCCCATCGATCCTTTTATGTAACTGGACTACTTGTCGTTCCTGATTCTGCCAATTTAAGCTGTATACTCATTAGCTATCATCTTGCTTATGGCTGGAACTCCTGTATGACTTAATCCTACCTTTTCCTCTTAAGTGACATGCTTATGATGGAAAGAGTACATTTCACAACTTTACCTATGTGCTCACACTTACTATCAGTCAAGGGAAATGAAGAGTTTATTTTTAACCATATAGGTTTGCTTAAGCACATTAAAATGTGGACATGTTGCATAATCTGCTGGTTCCGTTTATTTGGTTTTGTATAGTGCAGTAAACAACATAAAGGATATTAAGATGCCATTCTCATTAGTTCTTAAGCCACGTGCAGTAAATATCAGTTGTTACCACCCATGCATTTATCACACATGCCTTTACCACCAATGTAATACAATGTGTAGACCTTTACAACACATGGTATTACATTGTTGTTTACCGTGCATTTTTATTGTGTGTGTAAGTGTGTGTGTGTGTGTGTGTAGGTGTGTGTTTGTGTGCACATTCATTCATTTGTTCGTTCCCATACCTTCGATTCGGGCGGCAGAAACATCTCAAAACACAGTAGTTCGGTACGTGAAAATAATTTTTATTTTGTGAAATACGTGTGTGTGTGTCTCTGTCAAGAAAAAAACAAAGGTTAAAGCTGAGTTAGAGTTAGGAAACCTTTATTATTTGTTTTCTATACAGAACCAACTTAAAGTACACAAACATTAGAAAATTCTACAGATATATATATTTTTTTAAAAAGATTTATTTATTGACACAGTGCAATACCAAATAACGGCCGGTATAATAGCCTTAGTAAGCAATATGTCAAAACAGAATATAACATCATGCACTGTGTATATTTTATAATAGAAATAAAGTGGTAAACAGTTGGGAAATAGCCAGAGTTATCAGTGTGTATACCATCTGTTTCGACCGAATTCATTGACTAGCCACCTATATTCTAGGTTTACCCCCCTTGTGAACTGACCTCAACTGTCCCGTGATATCATAGGTCCCTTCTTTCATCTTTGTTATTTCATTGCCTCCCAGCAAGATAGGGTCTCAGCGGGTCCCATTTGTTTCTAGAGCTTGACCCCACAGGTAGTAGTGTACTGGATACTTCTGAATTTGTGCTGCAAATCGTTAGGTCTGTAAGCCATTGTGAATGGTGGGGGGTGCATCCCTTCCCCACACCATAGCTAGTCAACGTTTACCCAAGAGCAGGGCCAATCCAACGAATTTCCTACTACGCTACTTTGGCATAACCCAGTAACCCATAACACAGGCTGCACTGTCAAGGCTGCACTGTCATTTAAGGTTTGGAATAGTCTGCTCCAGTATTCAGCGTTCACCTTCCAGTCCTTTGCAAAATCTAATAAATCTGCCTCAAGAGGACTGTTGCATCTATCACAAGCACCACTGTCTTTCCCTCCATATTTATGCAGTCTGGCCGGAGTGTAGTAGACATGATGGACAAAGTTGTAAAGTAGCAGTCTGTTTTCCGTTCATGGAGCAAGACACCTGACCTTTTGGCCAGGATGCTGCTCTCCGGCGCGCAGCTCCACCGTGAGTGCCCTGCCTCCTGCTCCCTCCGCTGACCCCGGTTCGAGGCTGCGCCTCACTCTGCCTCGCTTCTGGCCTGCTCCTCTTCGGCTGCCTTCTCTGCCCTCTTGGTCTCTACCGTTTTTTTCCTACTCTTCTCATCTTCTCTATTATTTCCTTCTTTGTTTATTTACTCCTTTCTCCTTTATTTAGTTCTTTTTCTTTTCTTTTCTTTTCCACTTTCTCTTTTTTGCCTCCTTTCCCGCTGCTGCAGTCCCCGCAGCCCGTCCCGCCTCCCAGCTGACCCGCACTCCCCCGACTCCTACTTAATGGCGGCCGCACCGCTGGTGCACGAATGGACTGTCCCAACCGCCTCGGAAGAGGCATCGCCATCGCCCACAAGTCCAACTTCTGCCTGAGCACCCACACAGACGGACCTAGAGACCTGATGGAACACCTCCACTTCAAAATACCGACCAACCCGTCCACCACCCTCCGAGGCACTTTAGTCTACAGACCCCCCTGATCCCCGTGCACCTTTTATACGAATCCATCACCGACATCATCACCCCGCAAGCCATCACCTCAACTGACTACACCCTGCTGGGATGCCTCAACTTCCACCACAACAACCTCCAAGACCCCAACTCCGCCTCCCTCCCTGACAACCTCCACAACATCAGACTCAAACAGATCGTACCAGAACCAACGCACTCAGCAGGACACACCCTCAACCCCATCTTCACAGCAGGAAATTCCATCGCCTTCAGCCACACCTCCAAACTCCCATGGACGGACCATCGTTAAGTCCACTTCATCTTCAAAACCAACATCACCCGCAAACGTCCTCACCAGCTCCAGCGCAGAAACTGGAACAAGATCCCCGACGACCAGCTCACCGCCTCCCTCAGCAGCTCCGCACCCACCGCTACAGACGACGACCCAACCATTGCCGCCTGTACCCTACACAAATGGATCACCGACTGCGCCAACACCATCGCCCCCCTCAATAAAACCTCCAATTCCCACGCCAAGAAAGCCTGCTGGTTCTCCACCGAACTCCGAGAATCTAGACGAACCTGCAGACGCCTCGAAAAGCTATGGAGGAACTCCAAAACAACAGCAGACTTTGACAGCTTCAATCAGCCACCACAGCCCACCACAAACTCATCAGATACTCAAGAAAGCACTCCTGGACAGAATCTCCACCCACGCACACAACAGCAAGGAACTTTTTGGCATCATCAAAGAGTTTGCCCAACCTAACAGTGAGACTACCGACATCCCACCCTCCCAGGACCTCTGCGACAGACTCAGAGCCTTTTTCCATCTCAAAATCAAGA
The DNA here is from genome assembly GCA_963921515.1 of Calotriton arnoldi. Lineage (NCBI taxonomy): Eukaryota > Metazoa > Chordata > Amphibia > Caudata > Salamandridae > Calotriton > Calotriton arnoldi. The sequence goes on along the minus strand of CAWUFW010002947.1, from coordinate 1,038,113 downwards.
CTATCTATGACAATTTCGACGACGACAACCCCCATGCAGAACCCACACCCGCCACTTCCTGCAACACGCAGCCGATACTTTACAGCTGGACCACCCTCAGCATTGAAGACACCCTGAAGACTATGAAGTCAACCCACTCCGGGGCCCCCACAGACCCTTGCCCCCACCACATCTACCACAGAGCTGCAGACATCATCGCCCCGTGCTTCAACTAATCATCAACCGCTCCTCCGAGACCGCCTCCTTCCCCGATGCCTGGAAACACGCCGAGATCAACCCCCTCCTGAAAAAATCCTCGGTGGACCCCACCGACCTCAAGAACTACAGACCGATCTCCCTACTCCCGTACCTGGCAAAAGTCATGGAAAAAGCGGTCAACAGCCAACTCGCCTCCTTCATAGAAAAAAACAACATCCTCGACTCCTCCCAATCAGGCTGCAGGAAGAACCACAGCACCGAAACCGCCCTTCCCGCCGCGACAGACTACATCCGCTCACTCCTCAACAGAGGAGAGACTGTGGCCCTCATCCTCCTGGACTTCTCCGCGGCCTTCAACACGGTCTCTCATCGTACCCTAGCCCTGCAGACTCCATGACGCGGGAATCCCAAACAAGACCCTCGACTGGATCCGCTCATTCCTGTCCGACAGAACGCAACGGGTCAGACTCCTCCCTTTCCTCTAGGGACCCACACCAACCACCTGCAGAGTCTCCCAAGGATCCTCCATCAGTCCGACCCTGTTCAACGTCTACATGGCACCGCTCACATCCATCGTCAGATCACACGGACTCAAGATCGTATCGTACGCCGATGACACCCAGCTCATCCTCTCCCTATCCTACGAACCCAACATCTCCAAATACAACTTCCAAGAAGGAATGGAAGCAGTCGCAAGGTGGATGAAGAACGGCTGCATACAACTTAACACGGAAAAAACCGAAGTAATCATCATGGCCCCACTCCCCGACGCCTGGAGCAACACCTGGTGGCCCCCCCGCCCTCGGGAACCCACTCTTCCCCACGGACTGTGCACGCAACCTCAGAATCATCCTGGACGCCAAACTCAAAATGGACCGCCAGATCAATGCTGTCATCTCCTTCTGCTACCACTCCCTCCACCTCCTCCAAAAGACCTTCAACTGGATTCCCCTCGAACACAGGAAAACAGTCACCCACGCCCTCATCAGCAGCAGACTGGACTACGTCAACGCACTGTACACCTGGATCAACCAGAACCTCACCCGCAAACTCCAGAACTTCCAGAACGCCGCCCCGCAGACTGGTCCTCAACCTACCACGCCACTGCCACATCAGCCAACACCTACGGACACTACACTGGCTCCCCGTCGAGAAGAGAATCACTTTGAAGCTCCTCACCCACGTCCACAAAGCTCTCCACAACACCGGACCAGCCTACATGAACCACTGCCTCTCATTCCACGCACCCCCAAAGATCCTTCCACTGGGCCCAGCTCTCTCTTGCGATGGAACCCCGCATCAAGAAGACCAGAACAGGAGGACGCTCCTTCTCCTTCCTCGCAGCCAAGGCATTGAACACCCTCCACCTCCGACAGACACCCTCACTCACCAAGTTCCTGAAGGGACTCAAGACCTGGCTCTTCGCCTATGCACCATAACATCCTGGAGACGCGCGAACCTCCTCCCCCCCCCCCCCCGCGCCTTCAGACACTTTTGGGTGAGTAGTGCGCTTTACAAACACCTGATTGATTGAGTGATTGATGGAAACCTCTTTTGTGCTCCAACAATAGTATTCCCATTGTGTATCTGTCCGTTGCATACCTAGAGCTGTCAATCCGTTGGCCCATGAGTGATGTCCCACTATGGGCATGTCTCTCAGGGTTGTAGTGAACATTGTGGTGATTGTTTTTGTAGTCAATGAGCCAGCTGCAGCAATGCTCTACAACCTCCAATCTACCTGCTCCTGAATATAGGTAGGAAATGCCTTTCTTACAGCCGCACATAGCCTGGCATAGAGAAATATCACTAGTGGTGTAGAGCGACCTTTTGATAGATATTTCTCAAGGGTGAGGAATAGCCTGCCAACATATAAATCTCCCACTGTCCTGATTTGTCTATCCTGCAGGTGTTGTAATATGAATGGTTCACTAGTAATTGGCAGTTTGGGGTTATGGGTTCACTGTAATGAGCAGGGAGTGTACAATGTCTATGCCAGTAAGTCTAGCCAGTCGTGCCTATGCTCATGGTGTGCAATGCACTAACTGAATATCAGGCCCTGGTCTCGTCTGAAGTTTGATGATAGCAGTGTTAAGCTTGTGGGGTTTGCTAATCCCAGTTCTAAGTTTCGGTGTGGTACTTGTCTGTAGTTATGGAACCAAGGTGTAGCAAACTGTGCTTTAGCTATGTAGTATATTTTTAAATGTGGTACGACAAATCCCCATTGATCATATGGTCTCTGCAGTAGTTTCCAGCTGACTCATGGCTGCTTACCCGCCCATGTGAGTTTAATTAGTGAGGATTGTAAGTGGTTGAAAAAACTCTGGTTCAGCGGTATCAGGATTTTTTGGAAAAGGTAGAGGAGCTGAGGTAGTATCACCATTATCATAATTGCAGTATGGCCTTCCATTGTCATGGCCACTTTAATCCATTTGTCAACATTGATTTCATTTTCATCCAGTGAAGGGCCATAGTTCTCCCTTAGAATCACTGTCAGATCTTTATAGACCAGGATCCCAAGGTAACAAATGGGGTCTTCCTGCCACAGTAATGGGTACATCAGAGATGACGGGGTTGTTATTTCTTTGAGGGGCATCGTAAGTGACGCGGACCAGTTTATGGCAAGGCCATGATCAGCAACTGAATATGGTGATATCTGAAAGGATAGGGTCCAGGTTAGTGTTGGGGTCTCGCACTAGCAGCAGAATGTCATCAGCATATAGCAATGTCAACACCCTTTGTTTCCTAAACTGGATGCCTTATTTGGTGTGTATTTCGCAGAGTCTACTAACTAAAGGTTCCAATGTCAAGGCAAAAATTATCAGGGACTGGGGGCAACCTTCCTCATCTTGCATTGTATAGTGATAGGGTCAGAGAGACAGCCATTTAGTCATATGCACGCCACCGGGTTAGTTACTTCTCAACACTGCCCATAAGTATGGCCATTCTATGGAATCAAGTGCCTTGGCAGTTTCAAGAAACATCGCCGCCGTCCTCAACCCCGGGTCTAATTGATAAAGAACAGTGAAAAGTATGCAGAGATTGTGAGCAGTAGATCACCGCGGTATGAACCCTGGTTGTTCCGGCAAGGCGAGGGCATGTAATATTGGTACTAGATTGGCTGCTGAGATTTTTGCAAAAAGTTTATTATCCGTGTTTATTGAGGATAGCGGTCTATTTGAGCCCCATTTCTGACAGGCCTTCCGGTCTTAAGGAGTGTGATAACCACCACCACCTGCACCATAGGCAGGAGTTCGCCCTTCATTATACATGTCAAGAAGGTATGGGGCCAGGAGTTCGCCATGCTCTTTAAGAAACACCCACAGCAATCCATCCCTACCCGGCACCTTGCCATTTGTAAGGTCATTACTAGTGCAGATAATACTCTTCCTGGTAATCTGGAAACACAACAATTCCTGCTCAGTAACCTGTAACCTAAATATCTTGTGAGCCCCTCTTCATCTTCCCGGTTTGCAGGGATGTTTAACTTACGATAGTATGACTTAAATTCCACAAGAATATCTAATGTACTGGTTTTCTTCTCGCCTCTGTTAGTTGTTATTAAGGCTATGTGATCTACAGACCATTTGGGTTAAGTAGTCAATACAAATACTCTTTATTCTGTCATCCAGTGACCATACAAGAGACAAAAGAAATCATACATAGTACAGTACATTATATACAATGATTCTATAAAATGCACAAGACCTAAACAGGCATAATTAAAACAGTAGTTCATAAAAACATAGCAGCCCATAATCAAATAGCATGTTGCACAAAAATTGCAGTAGAGTAACAAATCCTTGCTGTTGGCAGTGACTGTAAAAATTCTGTAGCAGCCCTGCATTGTCTAAAATTGACCCGTTTTAAAAATGGTAAAATAAGTAGTTATCTTAACGATGAATAGTAGTTTAAAAAAAAATAAGTGCTTTGCGAAGAGCATCCATCGCAAGGGCAAGGTTACTTATGCGGCCAACCTACCGCATAAGTAACCTGTATGGGGACTGCAACAAGAAAATGTATAAGGTTCAGCCTTAGCCTGGTTAACAAGAACCTATGGTGTGTATTGTTGACTCAGGTTAAGTAAGGTTCAATGCCAAGACATGCAAATTTGAGCATGGGCAAGATCGATAGATTTAATCCTTATTTTATTTCCCGTTCTCTCTTCCATACATTTAGTTAAGAACAGTTTACTGTGTGTTTTGGAGAATCCAATGGAAAAAGAACCCGGGTTCTCAAACACGTCACCTAGGTCCAGACCAATGCAGGCTTTATATATGTATGAAATCCAGGGTATATTTATGCCCTTTTTCAATTTAAGACAATCCGCTATATTAATCGGTTCAAGGAGGTTTCTTCCTTAGCCCATATTTTGAACCATAGTAAAAGTGGTTGTAGCTTCACATCATTTATGTACCCTAGACCAACTTCACTGTGGCAGATGTTCATACTTGTGGAGTTGGGTAAAGCTAGCAATCTTTTTATAAAATTATTTTCCACCCTCTAAACCCGGGTTGATCTCAGATGCCCCATACATCAGCCCCATATGCAGCACCAGGACAACACTTTGCCTTATAGACTTTTAATAGCTCTTTATTCGGCTTGGTTCCTAATCTAGGCGCAAAGCCTACAACTGCCTCAGTGCTTCTTGCAAGATCGGCAGCCCTGTCTGCTTTCAAGGTACCCCCAGGTAAGCCGGTCATCAAAATGATTTCCTACGTATGGATACGAGGGAACCTTGCTAATATCTGTATTATTTATTCCAAAAACCTTGTTTTTTTCGGGGATCTAAAGACCATTATGTGTGTTTTGAGTTGATTGACCACTATGTCCAGTCTGCTCATAAAAGCACAGAACTGTTCTAGTAGTCCCTGTTAGCCAATCGCAGTTCAGGCCATTAAAACCGCGTCCATGAGATGTTTCTCCAACCCATTAAAATAAAGTGAGAAGAGAAAGGGGGCCAAAACACAGCCCTTTCGTACACCTCTATCAAGCCTGAACGCTTCAGCTGTTTCTCCAGCAAGCCCAAATCTCACACTGGTGGTTACATCTAAATGGAGCGCCCTCATAAAGTTCACAATACTGGGCTCTTGCCCTAGGTCTGTCGTGATTGTCCAAAGTTTTGACCTATTGACACAATCAAAGTACATACATGCTAGATATACCTTACCTTCTTTGGCCACTGTATACTTATTGAATAAAAGATATAGCTTCAATCACTGCTACTCTGCCCCAGGGCCGGTATGAAAACTGAATGGAAGGTCAGTAGAATTTATTAATGAGATGGGACGTAAACATTGCGGGTTACCTTTGGAGCCTTTTTTTGAAAATGGAGACTGTAGTTACATGAGACCAGGCCTTTGGAGTGCCCAAAGTTAGAGAGGCCTTGAACACATTAGTCAGGAAAGGGTCGAAATGGTTATATTCACCCTAAATAAGTCCACTAGGATCTCCATTACCCCCCCCCCCCCATGGGAGGGAGCAACATAAATAGCTCCTCTCTCCGGGCGTGTGCAATGCCGGCTCCCACACCATGGGGGGAGCTGACTGGGCCGTGGGGTTGCACGGCCTCCTCCCTTTTTGTCAAAAAGCCAAAGCAAGTATGTCTCCTTTACAATTGCACGTTGAAAAACTATCTGAAATCCTTGATGGAGGTGAAAGATTGTTGATTTATTGGAGTGCAATCTATTCTGCAGTGACTGTCCAAGACGAGTGGGTTCTTTCTTGTTGTCTCCTGGTCTGAGAGCAGAGTCCACAGTTCTCCCTTTTAATTGCTGCTGAGTATGCAAAGGTGCCCAATCACCTACAAGTTCTGCCTGTTAGGCCCTAGCCTTCCACGTTAGTAGTATGCAACGGTGTTTCCACCATTTTCTAGGCCACTTTTACTTAGTACGGCCCGGGGGCCGCATGCGGCCCTCCTGACCTTTACATGCAGCCCCCTGATCAACAGCAGCTCTGGGCTGCTGTTTAATCGTCTCAGGACTAACAAGAAAAATATGCTAAATAAACAGGCAAGCATTTATTCAATTAATAATTTGTATTAAAAAAAAAAAAGGAAGTAACTAGGGAGTCTTGCACTAATCAACTTTAGGAACATATATATTTTAAAGACATCTTGCAGCAACCATGTAAAAATATAATTACTCTTCAGAATTCAAATAGTGCATTTAATTAACATGCAGAACCTTTTCACCTTAGTACATCAGGTTATATCAGTGCCTTAAAGTATTATTTTAAGAGTGATGGTTTTCAAAAATGTATATAGAAACATTAATTCTTCCCTCCACCCTGACAATAATGTCAATGGTGAACTAATAAGTAAAGTCAGTTGTTATATGCACTCTTTGGGTGACTTGGGTTCCTAATATAAATGAACAACATTGTAGTTTATTAAATCAAACACAGGGTAAGGTTTTGTACAGTACACGTCCTTAAGTCATTTATTTTGCGGTCCTCTTGTTTGTGACAATGAAGAAAAGGGAGGGAAAGTGAAGTAAGACAATTGCCTAGAATCACACAATTTGATGAAGTGGGGCAGCCTGGATTAGTCCCATGTTTTATGGTTTCACATTGTGCAATTCTGCTACTAGAAGTATATGATTCGCTTGCCCTACATCCTCCTTTACCGCCAACTTCCCCTGCCTGCCACCCCGCTGACATCAATGCAGCCCTTTGTCACATCCCAGACCAAACTTATTGGGCCCCTAGGAAAATGTTTGCGAGTACCCATGCTCTAGGCTGGTGGGCAGCTCAACTTACAAAAGGGACCCGAGCACATTTCCCACCAATTTTCAATGGCGCGTTCTTGATGCAGAGGAATTGGAGGACACTCCATCAAACAAAGAAGCACCTACTCCATGTAATTAAGAGGAAGTACCCTTGTTAGGTGGAGATTGAACTCTGTCTGTGGTCTTTTCTCGTCTCTATACGAGGATTCATTTTGTCACTGATTTCTGTATGAAGATGCTCGAGGAACAATCACATTGCCAAAATTACACGTGCAGAAGGCCACTGAAGACATTACCTCTTGGTCCTTTATGCAGCTGTGATGTGGCATATGCACTAGACATTCATACAACGAGGTAGCACTTACTAATTAACTAGTAGAAAGTACTCCAGTTGGGTAGACATTTTGTGCAAAACTGTGGACTCTTCTTGAATAAATACATAGGCGAGGTTCCATTCTGGTCCTGATGCTCATTTCGTGGAAATTAAACCCCACTGGGAAGCACTTGCAAATATAAGCATAGCAGGTGCCCCATTTGAAGCTCCAATTCTGTAAAGGAAAAATCATCCTAACATCTTGTGCTTGGCCAAGGCAATGCAAGTGTATTTTCTCTACAATTGCACATTGAACAACAATCTGTAATCTTCGATGGAGGTGAATCCATTGTTGATTTATTGAAGCACAATCTCTTCTGTAGTGACTGTCCAAGACATATCATTCTTTTTGTCTACTGGTCTGAAAGCAGAGTCCATGGTTCTCCCTTTTAATTACTGCTGAGTATGCAAAGGTGCCAAATGAGCTACAAGTTCTGTCCGTTTGGCCTCGCCCCTTCCACGTTAGTAGTATGCAACAGTGTTCCCTCCTTTTTTCAGGCTGATGGAAAGCTCAACATACCAAAGTGACACGAGCCCGTTTCCCACCGATTTTGATGGTGTGTTCTTGTGGCAGAGGAATATGAGGACAAAGAAGCACTTACTCCATATAGTTAAGAGGAAGTACTCTTGTGATGGAGATTGATCTCTTTGTAGTCTCCTCGTCATCTCTATATGAGGTTTCATTTTGTCACTGATTTCTGTATGAAGATGCTCGAGGATCAATCACATTGCCAAAATTACACATACAGAAGGTCACTGGAGACATTACCTCATGGCCCTTTACACAGCTGTAGTGTAGAATATGCACTAGATATTCACCCAACGAGGTAGCTCTCACTAATTAACCAGTAGAAAGTACTACAGTTAGGTAGCCCTTTTATTTAAATTTCTGCCTCGGGAGATGTGGTCCCCGGGGCCAATTAAGGGTTGGGGAGGTGACTGCATGCCACCTCCCCTCAATATATATGTTTTGGTCCTTGTGAATGGAGTCCCCGGTGCCCAAAGGCCAGCCCTACTCTGCTCACGCCAGTGTGTATTGAAGAGTAACTCTGTGTTCAGGTGGCAGTTGACGCCTTATGTTCAGCATGGTCCACCCACATTGACGTACTACTTACTAAATATTATAAGTAGCCTTGAGTTATTAGACCGAATTGTCACAGTATGACAGTTTATACATAACATAGAAGAATGTGTGCATCAGCTACTAACCTATGTACACGCGCTTCTTTTGCTTCAGAAGATGAGCTATCTGTAGAGTGTTCACCACAGATAAAAGGCTGCAGGTAGTATAATCTTTAGCACCTTCAGACCTTGGTTATTTTAAGCAGATAGTGTGTTTTTTGACAAGTGTTGCATAGAGTGTACACTGTTCTTAGTAGATGCTTTTTAATACTCTGAGGTGTGTTTCTCATTAGAGTTTCACTGTCTGCAAACAGCACTCAGATGAAGGCACCCTTCCGAAAGCCATCGGCAATGATCTGTTTTTAATGTACCTTTTGATGAACTTGACATAATAAATGGCATTGTAACGTACATGATCTGAGAAATAGTATATTTTCTTGCTCTGAAATCCGTGCCGCTGAAACCGCCAGAGGAGAGAAGCTCTACATGGGAAACACACCCACACCACCACCCACCCAAACCCACCCACCAACCATCATCCTCATCCTCCTCCTCTTTGAAGGGATCCCCAAACTCTAATGTACACACACACACATATATTTGGGAGGGGGAACCATCCCAACCCCCTGCCCCCGTTATACATACTACCGCATTCCCATCCCTGAGCCCTTAGAACCTCTTATTACGCCTTAGCCATCCCTTAACCAAAAAACCCCTTACTGCCTCATTCCTTTACCCTGCCCAGAGCCCTTAGAACCCCTTAATACCCCCTACTCTTGCCCATTCCTTAATCCATTATTCTGCCTTGCAGGGTTTGCTGTAAGTTTTTAGACTTTTTAGGACATACAAGTCGGGTTAAACACTACCTCAGTGTTTAATGCTGTTTGAATAGGCTGCATCTAAATATTGTGCCTGATTCAATTTTGGCCTATACCACATCTATCTCTCTGGGACAGGACACAAATGTTACGATAAAAAATGTTCTCTGATTTCTTAAGCAACTGTAATTCTAAAGAAGCTCTCTCTGCTCCTATTTTGGAATTGCACTATTACTTGATGGGCATTGAATTGAAGTTTGGGGCATGCAGGTCATAATGTTGGTACATAGCAGAGGCTTACAAGAAAGTTTGGATTTTTCTGTACCAGCTAAAAAAATATTTCAAGCATTGTAAATGGGTACTTGTGATGTAGGAGTACAAGCTTTGCTACACAGTCTTACTTTTTCCAAAGCCATATTTGTACTCAACCAATTACTTTCTCTTAGCCTTCCTGTGGTCATGCACAACAATCTTTGCTAAGTATGCAGCTACAATGCACAAGAACTCTTTAGTCATTAAAAAAAGTGGATGCCCACTCTTGCCCAAGAAATAATATCTGAGTAGATTTGCTGATGTCATGGTTTCTACTTAACGTGTTTGCAGACTTGCTTAAAGACTAAAGAGTAATGTACAAGTGATGCACCCTGGTGGATACAGATGTCTACCCTAAGACTTTGTGATGTCTTCTGAAGATTTGATACTATGCATCCAGTTTATTGCAAGTGCTGGATATTTTGCCAGTGCCATCAAATATCTTTATTAGGTAGCCACAGGTGTCACAATTCACTTAAGGGATGTGCAATATGGAATTAGTAAATTCTCCTTCGACTGTTCCTTTTCCCTGCAGATGACCTGTATGAATCTGTAAACGATCGTGAGCTTAGACAAGTGTTTGAGGGACAAAACCGCATTCATCTTGAAATCAAACAACTGAACAGGCAACTTGACATGATACTTGACGAGCAGCGGCGGTATGTCACCGCTGTAACAAATGAAATGGCCAACAAAGGAGCTGGCGGCCAAGGTCAGCAAATGCAGGTGAGTAACTGTAATGCTCTGATCTGCCTACAAACGGATCATTTTCAATAAAGGTTTAGCCCTGTTCCCATCTTATTTATTGCGAACACATTTAGTAACCCAAGTGCTGTGTTTTTTTTCTTCAGGTGTCGCAGAAGGACCTTGAGGCTCTTCTACACACACAGCAGGATGTACTGAAACAAGTGAATGAAATGAGGTAAGCAATTATTAATGCATTTTTTGTGCTTCATTAAAATCAAAAGACCTTCAAATTTCTAGAACGTGAGTCTAGGTTTATTAATGGCTTTCAAAATCATAATCTCAGTCCGCATTCTTCAAGTTCAAATCTGGTGTTACCCTTTGAAAGGGACTGGCCGCTTGAAGTGATTTTTGGTCTCTGCCGGGTGACCATTGAACTTTTCAGTGAAAGTTTTATTTTTTTATTTTTTTAACAAACTATTAGTATTTTAATGTGAATGAACTGACAATTGGTGATCTACACTGACAGTATGAAATAATTGCTTAGAGTCTCCTGAAGATTGTAGATTTTAGTGAGTTGTTTAGCAACTTATTACTTTGTTATTTCTGACCACTCTTCTTGCGAGTCACTCCTACATTTAATTACCTTGCTTGTTTGTGAGCAAGTGATAATTACATTCACCTAAAATTAACTAACGTGCTCCTTGCCATACTCTGTGTCGAACCCAGCAACAGCCTCTGATTGGCTTGTGGCTGACTGGGTTAAGCGTGCATCACTCACAAATATTATGGGATGTTGGCCATCTTCTTGGATTCTCAGACACTTCATCCTGTGAGATGCTTGTTTGTACCTGAATGTACAACAAAGTAGATGCACTTGGATTTGATTGATTCCCTCAATGTTCAGGTACTGCGCTAGACCCCAGTGGCCACATGGCCAAACCCTGCCTTTTATGAATTGTGAATGCAAGCTGACCCTGTAAGCCTGATAAACAGTTTACTATTGAACCTTAGTGAAGGGGTGTGCACCAGCAAAGGAGGAGGGCTGAACCGGGAGCTGCACTGTGTTGCTACTCGTCTGTAAGATTTTGGGGGCAAACTGTGACTTAGGAAGAGCCTGCTATTGCTTTGGCCTAAGACAAAGGAGGGAGACTGCCCTGTCAACTGCAGACATTTGCTGCAAGACATTTTAAGCCGTTTTTTCTGCATCTTGCAATCTTTCAACTGCATGAGAGATTTCCTCTCACTCCTCCCTGTTGTGGGTGGTGACTATGAGTTAAAAGGGTAGAGCTCAAGAGCCTTCATGGCAAACAGCTACCATGACTGGTTACTGAGGGTTTCTTTCTCCTACTGCCTCCCCAACTCTGCTGCTACCATAACCACGAAGGTCACCCAATTCTAGTCCCTGGACTGGAAAAGACTGTACACCCCTTATTGTTGCTTGAAGTCCAGCATGCCTTTACGCTTTTTGGACTATGCCCTCGGTGTGCCATTAAGCTGGAAAATAGCCCCCACCTCAAGCTGCACTTCCTGGCTCCAAATGCTCTTGTAAGTTAAGCCTTCTGACTGTTAACCACCAGTGTTCTGGCATCGCGAGTACAGAGGTCCAAGATGTTCCTGGGACGTCTCATTACAACGCAAACATGTACTGCATAATAACCAGTACCTTTGCAGAAGTCTCTACACTTTCCAAGACGTCCAAAAACTTGCTGTCTAGGCCACGATCACAAACCTTGCAGGTGTTCATGTCCCTTTTAAATGTAAATGCGTGCAAAGGAATTTCAATTACTCCCACATTTTGGTAGAAATTAATCGGCTATAAACTGTGGCGTGTTTTACTGCCTTTTGAATTTAATAGTGAATGATATTGTATTCTTTTCTAAAAGGATATGTCTAACTGGACAATACAATGGAGTGTTATTTGCTTTGTCACCTCTATCTTATCATGTAGATCTCAGCCATCCACCCAGAGTAAGCCTACACTATATGACCTCACTACCTTATGAATGTCAAATACTTAAAGAGATACGTTTTAATTAAATAAGTTGCAGTACAATCTGATTTCAGAGGCCCAAAGAATATTTGTTATAAGGATTGAGCAATTTCCTTCTAGTTATCTAGGCACCAGAGAATTGGGTTGACATTTGATATTTGTTGTTTTAAGTTATGGAATTCGATAGGTATTGTGTGCTTTAATAAACCAGCATGTTTGTGAGTATTTAAAGTAGAACCTCATGTCAACTTTGTGTCCAGTACAATTTAGGGGTTTTCAGGATTTTCAATGGTAAATCCATAATCAATACCCAGCCCAGGAGATGTCCTCTGTAAGTTGTTGGTACTTTCACCATTTTTAGAATAAAACAACACTTTCAGATTTCTAGTTTGTGATGGTGCTATAGAGCCCTTTTCATTTTCCACCCAAAGATTAAACTCTGAATGACCAAATCTTAACACTGGCTTTGTGTATAGATTGATGAAATACGTTTTTTCTTCAAGTGTTTCTCAATTAAGGTTGAACTAAAGAGGACTAAAAGGTTGTATCCTCCTGCAGTTTTATATCCGTATACACACTATATGTAGGAAAGTGGATTATTATTTGGAGTGGCCAAATTTCCACCTCCGAGGATAAGGCCTTCACTTGTCACACAAAGCAAACAAAATAAACCTGTGATCTGTCTCTGGTAATGTGACACAAAGATGTCTGGCTTAAACCAAAGGCAATATGAAAATTATGTAAGCAACCAATTTACAATTGATAAAGTCACACAAAACACTGCAAAGAGCCACACCAAAGTTTAGATAAGCAGAATTTTTTTATGAGAAAATAAGACCACGTCGACAAAAATCCAGGAACGTGGCTGAGCCGCAGAAGAGAAGCTCCTTTTCCGAGACCCACGATCTTGCACACATCGCAGTAACCAGTGCTGGGCTGACTGAAACCAATAGCAGTACCGGTCTCGGTGATGCGGTGGAATCTGTGCCAGCCACATTGAGGCGGGGACGCCGGCTGTGAGGCGGGGGAGCTTCTGGTGGCCTACCTTGAGGGGGGATGAGCATCAGCTTGAAGGCCGCATGGCTTAGGCCCGGGGTGCGTCAGCCCTTTTACTGGCAGAGAGAGGCCCGGACCCTGGTCAGTGGAGGGCCGGGGCGGTTGAGAGCGGCCAAGAGAGGGCCCGGGTGATGTCCGGACATGGGGTGAGCTGGGAGGGGAGCGGGCGGTGAACCGCTGAAGGCCGCATAGCCCAGCGCACACTCCCGACAGGGACTGAGGAGTGTGGGCCCCTAAGAAGACATCGCAGTGCCCCGGAGGAGGAATCGGCAGTGCTTGGTGGTTGCGATACCAATGCCATAGGCTAAGCTGGGCTGGTGCGATGTGCCTCCCCCCTACCGATTTGTGGCAGCCACGAGTGCCTGATGCATTTGCAGCAGCAGAGGGTGGGTGTGACTATTGGCCTCCGCCCCCCCCCCCCCACGCGGAGCTGAGACCTGCTACATCATTGCCCACAGAGGGGGGGGGAGGGAATACTGTCGGGCCTGACAGCTGATTGAGCTGGGGCAAAAACAGCGACAGCGGAGGCCTGTAATAGAGGCCACCCGGCCTGGGCCCAGAGGAGGGAGGCCTCTGCTGATGGCTGCCATAGGCCTGAGGACCCTGAAATCGACTTGGAAAAGACTTGGGCGCAATCCTGGCCTGAAGGGGGGCAGGTGAGGAGCGGGCAGTGGATTACTGAGGGCCCAGCTTCTGAGCGCACGCCTCTGGTGGAGGCTGGGCTCAGGACTCACACCATCCCCGTGGAAAATACTACAGCACTTGGGAGAAGGCCTGGATGAAGCCAGGAGGCTGTGTGAGCATCGGCCTGGGGCTGCAATAACGCCTGAGGAGTGAGTTTGGCTGCTGCAGCGTGGTCCCCGGTGCCAGGTGTCCATGGATGCCTAACCACATACAGCCACAACGAGTAGCTGGTGTTTCCCAAGTGACTGTGACTTGCTGCAGCGACACCCAGAGAGGGGGAGGGACGACTGAACTACAACGATTCCGGTCACATATTTGGGTTAGGACTGGGAGTAGAGAAGGCCCTGGGGGGGGGGGGCCTGCGTCCCTCGCTCAACCATTAAGAACCGCTAAGAGTATCCACAGGGGGCTGTCCCACTTACGCTTTTATCTCGGCTCGGACATAACTTGATCTGCAGTTCAGCCTTGGGCCGCTCGTGCTCCCGTGCGTCAAGGTTGAGAGTCAGATGGGGAGAGGTGGGCCTCATCAGTACAAGAGTCATTATGACCGTGGCCTCGGGAGGGGTCCCACTAACACCGGAGTCGTCTCAGTCACTGTTCAACTGCTGGTGCAGTTAGACTGTCCCTCGACCCTGTTTAGAAAACGGGAGCATAGGGCTGGAACGGTGAGGTCACTGCCTCCTGCTCCAATGGAATTGAAGAGTCAGCCAGAGTTGCGCGTGCCACCCAGTCGCTGTACGGTGTTCTAGCGATCTGGGGACTGGCGGGCTTGGGCTGAGAGGACTGCACTGAACCAGGCATCCAGAGAGCAGGACTAAACTACCTCTCAGTGCCACAAGAGAGGGTGAAATCCCTGACACCATGGGGAAGAGAGGCAGAATAGGCTCCCAATCCGTGGGACGCCCACCAATGGACGTGATTGAGCAACCCTACCCCTGAGACTACGCCTGTGGAGGTAGCCTCACCAGACACTGTTGCAAAACTAGATAAAATCCTGGAGGCTACCACTGAATTCAGACCGGAACTTAGAGGCAGAGTAGATGCTGTAGTGATCGAGTTGGGGATTGCTCCGGGACGACCAGAAGAAACTGTCCACCTATGTCTGAACCACTGAAACTGATATAGCGGAGCTCCAACCTGATGTATCAGAATTAGTGGCCCAAGTGCGCTCACTCACAGCCAAAGTCCAGGAACTTGAGAACAGAGCGGAAGACTCAGAAGGGCGATCGCGCCGCAATAATCTCCAGATAGTTAGGTTTCCCGAGGGATCCGACCTGGTACTATTCTTCGAAAACTGTCTCAGTCTGACAGTCGCCCGTGCTAAGCTATCTCCACATTTCCTACTAGAACGAGCCCATTGTGTGCCGCCCAGGAGGCCACCAATAGGGGCTCCGCCTAGACCTGTGGTGGCACGCGTAATGAATTACAGTGACAAAGAAGCAATATTACAAGCAACCCGCACTGCAGACCCTATTCTATACGACAACACGAGTATACCTGTTCCCAGATTACATGATGGCTGTGCAGCACTGGAAAGCCTTGTTCCTAGGAGTGAAACTAAAGCTCTGACAGGTGGGCTTAAGATACTCTTTGTCATTCCCGGCCAAACTAAAGGTGGTAGCGAATAGTAAAAAGTCCTTCTTCACTGAGCCTCCGGACCCCTGGGATTGGCAGAGTGCGCTGCTACGAGGAGGGAACAGCGGCAACATAGGCGGCGAGGACCCGTGGGGGCAGAGCAGGATGAAGAGGCCAACAGTGAGGGACAGGCCGCCAGTCGCATCAGATTAATGGTACACCTGCACAGGAGCAAGCCTGGGTGGAGCAGTCCCAGAGGTTGTCCACAGCCTCCTCCTGGTGGGTGGGGCGTAGCTCCCCGACGGAGCAGATCACAGATGACGCCCACTCGGATTCAAGAGGCTCACAGAACAGTACTGCATCGTTGATCTTACCAGACGTCAACACCACAGACTGCTGACAGTTTGATATAAGAAAAAGGGTTGAATTTCTTGACACGGTATATCTGGCTCCATCTGTGGCCATAACCCTGAGACTAGAGAGGGTGATTTGATGGGCCAACCCTCTATTCCCACCCACAGCCCCCCCCCCCACCCCCCTCCTATGCTGGGATTGCCTCCTATTGCAGATGAGGGGGATGGCGGTTTGAGTGCTGGGCCTGGAGCGGGAATAGGGGTGGGGATTGTGTATTGAGACTTGGGCCATGGCGGCCAGCTGAATGCGCTTCAAAAAGTAATAGAAGTTGTAAACATGGGTCTGGCACAACAGTTGGCCTGCTCTAACCCTTCTTAGCACTTACAGCTCTAGATGGCTGAGAAGGCCATCGCAGAGCCACTGGATAAGTCTCCCTTTGTCCTCCCCCGCCCCCCCTTTTTTCCCCCCTTCCCACCTCACAAATCTCCCCACAAGGCTCGTATAGTAATATGCAAAAACATCTTTGAGCTCCCACACATGGGATATTGAGTTAAAGGTTTGGGCAGTCACCCCATTGGAGAGCGCCCTGGTTTGGGAGTTGAGATGGGGTTTATTATCAGTTCATGTTATAAAGATCATGCAGACCGAGACAGACCGGATGTCAGTGACAGGTCTGCCACTGGATCATGCTGCACACGCAAGCCAAGAGAACCCCTGTGTCACCACTATGATCGGAAACTGGCCTGCCCCCCCCCCTGATAACACAACACAGTAAAAAAATAGCTAGCATAGGGGCTTTAACCTGGAACGTTAGGCTCACAATAGGCTCACATAGCAAAGGGGGAGGAGGTTCAGTTAAAAAAGCGTTGGCACGGGCAATGCTATAGCACCACCTATTCAGGGTTTGCAAGAGGGGCACTTATATGGATCTGACCTGGGGTTCCGTTCTGGCACATTGCTGTGGAGGTGGACTCAGAGGGGCACTATGTCCTAGTGGAGGGCCTATTAGATGGTAGACCCGTACTACTAGGAAGCATCTATGCACCAAACACGGCCCAACCGCTGGGCACATATTCCTTTGATAATGGGAGTCGATTTTAATTGCTTCCTCAATCCTCACCCAGATCGTTCACACCCCTATTGCCAGCCTCCCTAGTGATGTCAGCGGCAGCCTGTTCTCACTCAATGGATTAGCCACTGGTCACTACATGATAGCTGGCGGGGTTTACACCAGGGGATCAGGGAATATTCCTTTTATTCTACCCCTCATGACTTACACGTCAGATTAGATTAAATTTTCTGTCATCACTCAGTTCAGGCTCAAGTAATGGATGCTGAGTATCTCGGAAGGACATTCTCTGATCACAACCCATTACAGATCCACCTCCGATGGAGGGCACCGCGACCCCCAGTCCCCACGTGGAGACTGCAGCTGATGAAACTAGAAGATCAAGCCTTCAGAGAGGAGACGCGCGAAACTGTTGTCCTCTATTTTGGTGATAACTGGAACACAGGCACCTCTAGACTAGTTGAGTGTGAGGCACTGAAGGTTGTGGTGAGGGGCACTGCATCAGAACAGTGTGGGTGGGCAGGGCAGCGCTTCATGGCAACCTAATGCGGACTCACTTGGTACCCAGGAGCCTGCAGCCAGAGAGGACCCCACAACGCAGCCCACCCTAGAGAAGGCGTGGGCACGCCATTCTTGGCTGATAGAGCAGTTCCGTTGCGTGGACTTTCATGCATACCAGGTGCGAAAGCATGCCGAAGGCAACAAAACAGGCAGGCTTCTGGCTTGGCTCATCCATAGCGCAACACCAGCGATCCCAATCACAATCATTAGAGACCCTCCAGCCCGCATGCACACTACCCAATCTGACATCCATAGCGCCTTCACACGTTGCTAGCAGCGACTATCTGATTCCGCTACAGTAGAGCGCCGCACACATATAACTGATGTTCTGGAACACCTCACACTACCTACCATTGATCCCCTAGGAAGAGAGAAACTAAACACCCCACTCACACTACAGGAGATCCGTGGTGCCCTCAGGGGCGCAGCAACACAAAAGACCCAGGGCCTGGACGGATTACCCACCGAGTTTTATAAGGCATGTGAGTCGCTGCTGGGCCCGAAATTGTTAGAGGTATACCAGGCTGCCTTGGATGAGGGTTGCCTTCCGCGGTCTATGAGAGTATCCCTGTTAGTGTCAATGGCTAAACCAGACGAAGACCCTTTAGAACTTACCTCTTACCACCCACTTTCAATGCTAGGTACGGACTATAGGATCCTGAGTAAAGTATTAGTGGTCCGACTGATGGAACATACGCCCTGTCCAGTACAAATCAACCAGAACAGCTTTATCCCTGGTATGTCCACCGCACTGAATGTCCAAATACTATATTGAGTGATGGAGCAAGCCTCAACACTGTGGCCATTTTCTGCCTGTCTGGTATTAGACTTAGAAAAGGCATTTGACACCGTTGATTGGGGCTACCTTTTCTCCACACTAAGATGTGCATAACAGGGAGACTACAAGCGCTGCTTATTTTACACAGCACTCTCTGCCCCGATTCTGGTAAGTAGAGGCATCCAACAGGGTTGTCCCCTCTCACCAATATTATTTGCTCTGGCAATAGAGCCTTTGGCTCAACGACTCCGCCAGAGTGGAGAGACATGGGTCATCCCACTAGATAATGAGTTCATAGAGGGCCAGATGTACGACCCTTACATTTTGGGACTCTTAAATTCGCAAAATGCAATTTACAACAGTGTCTCAGACACTATTAGCGATTCATAATGGGGTCGCAAATTGCCTGCCTCATTAATATTCATGTTAGTGGGGAAACATTGGCTCCTGTGGAATAATAATACAGTATTTTTAATGCAATTCTGCACAATGGCAATATACAGGGTTAGTAGGATGTCAAAAAGAAAGCTGGCCACTGACACTGAGGGTATAGTCAATGTGAAAATTTCTTTTCGTTTATATAATAAATAAATGAAATAAACAATATATACATAGGGCTTGAGAATCACAATATGATTATACAACAAGCAATGATTACAAATAGTGAACGGTGTCCCAGTGAAAAAAACATTGGAACCTAAACTAATAGTGACATAATACGTGACATATGTACAAGGTTTCACTTGAAAACATTTTGGCGACCATTAAATAAATCAAAATCAGTTGGACAACACTTTATACAATCATAAGTGTTTGATAATAGTTCGCCTTTGTTAATTGTCGACGACGTTTCGACCCTATCTGAGGTACAGGGTCTCTTCGTTACTCGGGGCACTTGATATTGTCAAGGTACAAGAACCAGTGGAGCGTCCGTCTCCCAGTTTGGTTATCGCACCAAACAGGGAGACGGACGCTCCACTGTTCCAGCAGCACTCGGGGGAAACACACCGGCTAATTCAGCTTATCCAAGAGCTCCACCTGTTATTTCCTTGGCGTTCATTGCCCATATACGAAGCAATCGCCTGCAGCTTAGATCGGCTATTCTGCTGATCAGCCAGAGAAACCCACATGGTTCTTGTACCTTGAGAATATCAAGTGCCCCGAGTAACGCTGAGATATCCAGGCCCTGCCATCCTTTCTGCCTAACACTACCCTCACAAGGGTGCCCGGCCGGGTCCCTGTGAGTTTTTTCTTCACTTATTTCACGGTGACACTGCTTTTCACATTAGGCAGTGCAGGCCTCCCCTCAGGTGTCCCTACATCCTTTAGGTCCTGAAGAGACCCTGTACCTCAGATAGGGTCGAAACGTCGTCGACAATTAACAAAGGCGAACCATTATCAAACACTTATGATTGTATAAAGTGTTGTCCAACTGATTTTGATTTATTTAATGGTCGCCAAAATGTTTTCAAGTGAAACCTTGTACATATGTCACGTATTATGTCACTATTAGTTTAGGTTCCAATGTTTTTTTCACTGGGACACCGTTCACTATTTGTAATCATTGTTTGTTGTATAATCATATTGTGATTCTCAAGCCCTATGTATATATTGTTTATTTCATTTATTTATTATATAAACGAAAAGAAATTTTCACATTGACTATACCCTCAGTGTCAGTGGCCAGCTTTCTTTTTGACATCCTACTAACCCTGTATATTGCCATTGTGCAGAATTGCATTAGAAATACTGTATTATTATTCCACAGGAGCCAATGTTTCCCCATTAACTTACTTACCCAGGCTCCCCGTGAGTAGGGTTCCCTTGTTTTTTGTTCTCAGTCATTAATATTCATGAGCAGGTGCTATTTGCGACCCCATTAGGAATGGCCAGCACTCGCAGGGATAGTGGGCTGCTGGGGTCAGCAGACCACCATGTCTGTGACTGCTTTTTTAATAAAGCAGGTTTTTTTTCCTTAAAGGAAAACGGGCTGCATTTAAAAAAGAAAAATTAACCATTTCTGTTTCATTTCTTAAGAGCAGGCAGTGGTCCCTGGAACCACTGCCCGTATGCGAGTGGTTTACCATCTACTTGAAGTAGGTGGTAAACTGCGAGTGTTTTGCAGCCGCAAATGCGGTCGCAAATCAGTGTGACATTGCATTGTGACTCGCTATTAGGAACGGACGCCCCTTCCTAATGGCGAGAGTCGCAAACCCTTTTTTGCGGTTGCAAACGAGCCGATTCCCATTTGCGACTGCAAAAAACGGTCGTACATCTGGCCCATAGTCTCAATGTATGCGGACGGCGGTGTCTTGTATATACCTGGCATCTGTACGGGGATCCCAGACATTGCGGGCATACTTGAGGATTTGAGGAGGGCAGTGGGACTTAGAGATAATTGGGCAAAATCATGTGCTTCCCCCGACTCCGGGACGATTGTCCCTCACAGGAAATAAGAGTAGGAGAGCACGCTGTGAGATGGGAACCTCACACGTTTCGGTATTTAGGGGTAAACATATTCCACAACACCCAAGACCTTATAGATGGAAATCTCACCAGTGCTATTTCCTCTCTCTGTCCACAGATGACATTCTGTAGTACTCTGCCACTTACGGTACAGGGATGTATATCTCTCTCAAAGATGATACTCCCCTTGCTTCTATATTTCTTTCTTAACCTTCCGGTGTCAATCCTACGATCCACTTTTCATGCCTTGCATGCGACGTTGGGTATGTTTATATGGAACAAGGGGATGAGGTATGTGGCATTGCGCAAGCTGCAAAGGCCAGTGGATAGAGGAGGCCTGGGAGAGCCAAACTTTGAATATTACCCAGCAGCACAACTGCAGTGGCCGGCAAGGTGTTTGGTAGGTAGGCTGACCAATAAGGTAGGTAGACTATCAATGGCCAGAGCACAGACTGTGATAGGAGAGGCACTACTCCGAGGGGCAGGAACACCCCGTGCGTCCAACAAACTGGTTTATGTTGCCTGTGAGAGTTTTCGCAGGAGTATATTCGTTATGACGCGCATGGTACCCTATTCTCCGGCTATACGGGTTAGTACCATCGCATCATTCCGGGAACTCATAGGGTGGGATGGCCTGGTGACATGGTCAGACGCTGGAGTGGGTACTCTTGGTGATTTGTTTCGGGATAGAGCAATCATACCCTTCGGTAAACTACAGGAGGACTTGCCGTGGGACATTTCCTGGCATATAGCAGATTGGTGGCTGAGCTAGGCCATCTACAGAATATCACTGACTCAGAACCTGAGAAACATCCCCTTGTACACACTTTACACATCTTGGGGAACGGCCGCCACCTGGTTTGCCAAGGTGCTAGCACACACGACGACTGACCCACTAATAGCGACACGCAGAAGTTGGGAAAGAGACCTGTGCCTGGACTTGACTTCCAAAGAGAGGGACTGGGCCACATAGTATCCACTAAAATTATCCCGCAATGCTAAATTCTAATATATCCAACATAACATACTGCACAGGGATTACCTTACCCCAGCCAGCCTCCATAGAATGTTTCAGGCTTTCCCCCTATGCCCCAGATGCCACATGCCCAACGCGGATTTGATACACATGTTGTGGGATTGCCCAGCAGCGGCGACTTGGAATGCGGTTACAGACACATTAGCAACTCTGACGGATCACACAGACCTATATACATTGGAAGGGGTAATGCTTGGCCTATATAAACGAAGGAAATCCCAGAAAGTAACCTCTAGGTTCATAGACCTGGCATTGCTCATTGCATGCCGCTTAATAGCAATGCACTTGAAGGCACACACTCTCCCGAACGAGCAGCACTGGCGGTCAGCAACTTTGAAATGGGGTAGGGCTGAGGCAGTGGCGCTGCGGTGAGAAGAGTCCAGGGGGTTACGAAGAATCCCAATAGTGGGGCTGTGGGAGAACATGCTTCAAGAGCTACAGCTTCTGCCTGATACCCCATCAGAAGGATAGGCAATAGACTAACACTAAGGACGTACATGCGAGCGGCCGTGTGCCCATACTTGCCTCAGCCGTCCCCTCCCCACCCCCCTGTCTGACCACACTCACTACGGTTTGGGGGGAACTAGCCTTAAAAGACCACATCATATACCCACCCACAAACATTGAGGATCTTTCCCTCCCCAACCCCCCCCTGGGTGGGGGAAGAAGCCACACATTCTGATTCATGGCTGAAGTAGGTGCGTGCTGAAATTGGGGAGACTCACTACACGTAACAGAGATTTTTTTATGTGTCGATATTCACACGTAACAGAGATTAGTACAGAAATACAGACATCCAAAAAGGTTGACTATACTGCTGAAATCTGAAGTTAAAGATGTTAAGAACTGTTATTGTTATAATGAACCATTTACTCCTGCCAATATTCATGAATGTAAACTCTGAAGTAAATTTTACTATGATGTACCATGTGATGCAGTATAAGCTGACAAACTAATAAAAATGGTTAAAAAACAAAGTTGACAAAAATCCAAGGGCAACCGGAGATATACATTTTTAAAGATTTTAAAAAAACAGCACCAATGATGTTTGGTGTATGTGTATGGAAGCGGTAGACTGGGGCCTAGGTGTGGAGCAGTGGTTGGGTACACTAAGTGGATTGGTCCCAGTGAAAGTCTGCAAGTCAAAATCTTTCAAAGTCCCAACATAGAACAGGACTTTGTCACTCCCTGGTGGGCTACTGCTGAAGTTGTGACCACCACCACAGAACCGAAGCCTGGATACTTGAAGCAGGTAGGTCCTGCTGGAACTCTGAAGCTTTAGAAATGTCTTTCTGAAAATGGTCTAAGTCCCAACACAGAATGTGAACAAAGCTGAAATTCAGTCCAACCCCATGGAACTACCAGTCCAATACGTTTTCCTATAGGTCCCCTGATGCTCTGGAGGAAAAGGTTTGTTTCTAAACTTTCTTCTGGTGCCCAAACAATCACAGGAGTGCACTTCTAAAACCCCCGGGACCAATGGGGAGGGCACTTCGAGACTCTCAGGGCGTGGGTCACAGGCCAACAGCAAAGTCTAGTCCATGTCCAGTTGCCACTGGTAAGATGGGCACTTCCAGGAAAATGCCTCTTGCAGCTTGTTTTTACCCTGTAACGACACGGGAGGTCAGCCAAACGACCCTTTGAGTCCTCTTCTTTGTCCTGGGTACAAGAGGGAGCAGGTCCAGTACTTCTAGACTCCTCTCAGGTCCCAGATAGCAGGTCTAGTCTTCTTCTGATCTTCAGCAGATCCAGTAAGTGTTCTGAGGATGTGCGTTGATGTGCCACATTTATGCCTGGCACCATCTAGTGACTGGTGGTGACTCCTGTGGTGGTGAATCTTGGGCACCCCCTAACCAATGGGGGCAACCCTGCTCACTTCTTAAGCAGCTCCTGTTTGCCCTACTGCAAACAGTCCCACAGTGCCCCTCACTTTCAAAATACAAGATGGGGAAACCCTTCTCCCCTTGTGTTGACCTCGTATACCTACCTAGAGATGTGGCCACTGTAATGAGCAGTCCCCTCCTCTATAGTTACTCCGAACCGGCTCTTGGGTAGCTTTTCTCCCACTGGACTTGGTGCCAGCCTGATTTGGGGCCAAAAGCTGGGGCCTTTCCAAGTGTTGCCTAACATTTATTTGTGACAGGTAAGGCCCTGTTGTTGTAAATTTGGTTTGTGGGTCCAACGGCTCATCTTACCAAGAGACAAAACCACCTCCCCACTCCTAGGCCATTTTCGCTGCTCTTGGAGCTGTTTTCATACCTCATGAGGGCTATCACACCTCTTTCACACCTAATTCAGGCCAAGTACAGGCTGGGCAGGTCCTGGAGCGCTATTGCAAATTAGCCTCCAGCAGCTTAAGGCAGGGTAAAGGTATCTTTCTAAAATAATTTTTCTCCAGTATTGTATCTTTTATAGATTCACAAGCTTGAATCTTCCCCGACGTCATGGTGGGAGTCCCACGGTAACATTAGAAATAGCAGTATTAAAACATCACCATAGACCTCCAAAGAACAGAAAATCCACGAGTGACCTTTCAACCTTATTTTATAACATCCAAAGTTTAGCCAATCACAGCAGAGACCTCAGAGTTCCCTTCCCCTGTAGAGCCACCATACCTCATATTTCTTATTGCACCTCGTGTGATAGGGAGTATTCTATCTTCAACTTTTGACCTCCAGTCCCAGCTGGATATTCCTGCCTTTCCTTCTTGTGGAGATGCCAGAGCCTAAAAAAGGTCTGTTTAGGCCTTGTAAGACCTGTAGGAAGTGTTGGCTGTTCTCTGAAAACCCCCACAAACAGTGCCTATATTGCCTCTACCCTGACCACAAACCCAGGGAATGCAAATATTGTCGAACTTTTCCCGCTCCCGCCCCCCACCCGTCCTGCCCTCCCCCGACCTCTACTTAATGGAGGCCGCTGCAAACTCCAGAACGCCGCTGCCAAATTAGTCCTCAACCTACCGCGCCACAGCCACATCAACCAACACCTCCGGACCCTACACTGGCTCCCCGTCTAGAAGAGAATCACCTTCAAGCTTCTCACCCACGCACACAAGGCCCTCCACAACACCGGACCCGCCAACCTGAACCACTGCATCGCCTTCCACGCTCCCTTGCGTTCTCTCCGCTCGGCCCAGCTCTCGCTCGCAACGGTTCCCCGGATCAAGAAAAGCAGAACAGGAGGCGCTCCTTCTCCCTCCTCGCGGCCAAGGCATGGAACTCCCTACCTCTCCACCTCCGACAGACTGCATCGCTCCCTAAGTTCCTAAAGGAGACCTCAAGACCTGGCTTTTCGATGGAACTCAGTGACCTCCAGAACCGGCGGGACACCCCTGCCCCCTTTCCCTCAGCGCCTTGAGACCCGATCCGGGTGAGTAGGTTGCGCTCTATAAACCCCTGATTGATTGGTTTTTCAGCTAAAACCCTCAAGAACAGGGAGGGTAGGCTACTACTCTGGCTCCAGAAGAGGAAGGCTTCTTCAGACTCAGAGTCTGAACCTGAGGACAAGGCCCATTCTTCCTCAAGGAAAAGAAAGGAAGACGGTTCCTCTTCCCATCATGGGGACTCTAAGATATCCAAGTCCCAGGACAAATCTGAGGTGAAACACCACAAAAAACCTCAGGCAGGGACTTCAAAGTCTCCTTCAGCTCCAGCTTCTGCTTCTCTGACTCCTGTCCGGGACCAGTCTTCTCGCCCGTCGACGGCCTCTTCGTCAAAGATTCCAGCCTCCTCAAGCAAATCTGAGGTTTCTGCACCGTCGACGGCCGCTACGACAACAGTCAAGACATCAACGGCTGCAAAGTCGGTGGGATCACTGCAGACGGTAATGACGCTGTCATTGTCCTCGAGGCCTTCCTCGATCGACCGGAATCTCACCGTCGACCACCGGTCCGTCGACTATTACAGTGACGACAGCCCCGCATACAAAGGTCGCCTACGCACCGTCGACGGTGTCGCAGATGGTTACATTGGCGACGGCACCGTCGTCGAACCCGTAGACGGGACCTTCAACGGAGGGAAAATTAGCCTCCTTCAGCCCAAGCAAATCCTGGATTTCTCCAAGATTTCTCCTTTGCTCCCTGCTTCCCTTTGGACTTCCAAGAGTTAGAGGAGGAAGGTTTGTTTGGCCCTGCATACAGTCCATCACAGTTAAGGGTCAAGTGCCAAGATTCTGATGATGAGGACATTGAGGGCAATGATCCATCTTCTTACTTGGCAGGAGAATATTATTTTGCGGAGAGAGAGAAGTCTGCCATGCAGCGGCCGAATTAATTCCAGGAGCATTACCCTTATGATGATAGGGGGAGGAGCGTCATCATTTTAGGGAGCTGTCGATGAACATTCCAGTTTCTTTGGTATCATATCTCCGTCACATGATTAACGATTATGACAGACGTTTCCCGGACGCAAATGCTCCTCAGAGGCTTTTACCTCCCCAAGAGGTTCCTAGTCTTCTCCCTGGCCAAAGCACTCCCAAATCCACCAGAGAAAAAGTTCTCCCTCCTCCTATAGTCATCACGGAGGATACGCCGCCTCGACAATCTTGGTAAAAGGTTCTCTGCGTTGGTGACCACCTCCATTAGAGCCTCTAATGCCATGGCCATTCTAGGGAGATATGACCGACAGATGTGGTCAGACATCTCTGCTCTGTTGGAGTATCTCCCGGATGATAAAAAGGAAGAGGCTAAGGACATTTTGTTGGAAGGAGAAAGAGCATCTTCCGAGCTCATTGAAATTGCCAAGGACGTTTCCTCTACTGCGTTTCGCCAAATGGCAGGAGTGGCGGTTCTGCGTCACCAGGGATGGCTAAGGGCAGCCACCTTTCGTCCGGAGGTTCAAGCCAAAGTTCTCGACATGCCATTTGATAGAGGGTGCTTGTTTGGTAAGCACATATACGAGGTGCAACAATCCATAAAAGCGGACACGGCCAAGGCCTTAGGCAGTCTCCAGCAGCGCCGTTTTCAGTCCTTTCGGGGTAGAGTGCGGGGCAGTTCTTATCCTGTCCGCGATTTCAACAGCGGTATCAGCCATATCCGCAGAATACCTATCAGCCATACAACCGGTCTTTTCAATCCAACGCTACTCAGTCTTATTCGAGACCGGCAGGATGCAAGAGGCAGTAATGTGCTGGAAAGTCCCAAGTCGGACTAGGAGGCAACGAAGTTCATCAGGCCCCTGCCACCATAGTCTCACGCCACAATGCATTCTTCTCCACATCCTTTCTGAAATGGAGTTCCATTTCTTCAGACAAATGGGTTCTAGACCTCTTCTAGCACGGTCACACCCTGGAATTCATTCAGCATCCTCCAAATGATCCGCCGCGGAAAGTTCAGCTGCGTAATCTTCTGGATCTCAAAAAGGAGATACAATTGCTTCTTCTCAAGCAGGCCATAGAGGAAGTACCCCTCCGCTAACAAAATCGAGGGGTTTATTCTCACTTCTTCCTCATCAAAAAGAAAACAGGAAAATGGAGACCGGTCATGGAGCTCAGAGTGCTGAACAAGTTAATCAAAAAACAATCTTTCAGGATGCTTTCTCTTCAGGAGATTCTTCTTCTCATGGGAAAAGGGGATTATCTGGCTTCTCTCGATCTCCTCAAAGCCCATTTTCATATTCCCATCCACCCTCAAAATCAAACATTTCACAGGTTCGAAGTGGCAGGGAGCCATTACCAATTCAAAGTGCTTCCATTTAGTTTGAAATCCGCTCCCAGGGTGTTCATCAAGTGCATGGCACCGATAGCAGCCTTTTTAAGACGTTCAGGTTACCAGGTGTTTCCCTACCTGAACGATTGGCTCATAAAAGCTCTGACTTTTCAAGAGGCAGAAATTTCAACAAGATCCTGTCGGGATCTCTTCCAGTCTCTAGGTCTTTGCATCAATCTGGAAAAATTGTCCATTATTCCAGCCAAATCGCTGATTTTTCTGGGTGCACGTCTCGAAACGGATCTCGGCAAGGCCTTTCCCACTCAAGAGAGAATATTGCGTTTTCAGAGTAAGACGAAGCTTCTTTCAACAAAAAAGCTTGTTTCTGTGATACAGTACAAGTCCATGCTGGGGATGATGTCCTACTGCATCCCGCTAATCCCCAAATGCCGCCTCCACATGCGACCATTGCTGGAGCAGCTTGATGCACAGTGGATTCAGTCTCAAGGTTCATTTAACAACGAGGTTCACGTTTCATCAGCGATGAGAGCCTCAATGGCCTGGTGGATTGTCAAGGAAAACCTTTTGCGAGGTCCCTTTCATTCACACTGTGCCACAGCTGGTGATGACCTCGGATGTGTCAATGGATGGATGGGGGGGCTCGCCTTCAAGAATTACAGGTTCACGGCAAGTGGTTCAAACAGGACTCGGAGTGCCACATAAAAATTCTGGAACTCAAGGCAGTATTCCTGGGTCTGAAAGCCTTCCTGCCTCGGGTCAAGGGTTTGTCGGTACTCATCAGGACGAGAAGAACCCTATCTTCAACTTTTGCCTGACAGGGTTATCCTACGCACTAACCCTTCTTTTATACCTAAGGTGCCTTCAACTTACCACCTCAATGAGCCGATTGTCTTACCAACGTTCTTTCCTAATCCATCCTCAGCAGCGGAAAGGGAATTGGATTCACTAGATATTAAACGTTGTTTCAAATTTTATCTACAAAGAAAATAGATCTTCCGTAAATCCTCTCAGTTACTGATCTCTTTCTCGGCACCTAGGAAAGGACAAGCCTTAACACAAGCCAGCATTGCTCACTGGGTCACCTCAACGATTGTCTTCTGTCATGAAAAGGCTGGTCGCCTGCTACCTACAAACACACAAGCGCACTCAACTAGGAAAGCAGCGACTTCCTTGGCACTGTTTGCAGGTACATCATTTCCTGACATATGCAGGGCGGTAACGTGGGCAAATGCTCACACATTCACGAAGCATTACTGCCTCGATGGTTGGAAGAAGGCAGATATTACTGTTGGACAAGCTGCACTTCAACGCCTCTTTGCTTAAGGTATGCGGCTTTTAGCCCTTTTTTGTTTTTTACATACTGGTTGGTTATTTTATATTAACATGTGGTTGTAAAACTGTATGCGTATACTGACTGTTGACGTATTTTTCTTCTTTCTTTTCTTCTTGGTTTTCTGATGTTTCAATATTACGTCATGGTGGGATAGTTCGCCTACCCGCCACCTTTTTTTTTTCTCTTATTGTGGTTATACTGCTTTCTAGTCGGATTCAAGCATGTGACTCTATAAAAGATACAATACTGCAGAAACAACAAGCTACTTACCTGTACACTGTGGTTCTCCAGTATTGATATCTTTTATAGATTCACATGGGACCCTCTCTCCTCCCCGATTCGGCTCACCGGTTACCTAAAGAGTTTTGTACACTTGTGCTCAAAATCTGAGGTATGGTGGCTCTGCAGGGGAAGGGAACTCGGAGGTCTCTGCTGTGGTTGGCTGAACTTGGGATGTTATAAAATAAGGTTGAAAGGTTACTTAAGTGAGTTTTCTGTTCTATGGTGATGTTTTAATACTGCTATTTCTACTGTTACCGTGGGACTCCCACCCATGACGACGGGGTAGATTCAAGCATGTGAATCTATAAAAGATATCAATACTGGAGAACCACAGTGTACAGGTAAGTAACTTGTTTTTTCCAATATATTTAATAAAAATCCAACTTCTCCATTACAATTGGATTTTTATCAAATGTGAAAACAAGTCTTTGAATGGAGTCTGTAGCTGGTACAGGTCAAAGTTATAGATTTAAGTATATAAACTACATTTTAACTTTTCCTATGAGGCTCATCAGTGACAATATCGTTTTGGGCCTAGTCATGGGGAAACGTTGTTTCTGATGTCACATATTTTCCACTCTTAAATAATGTGCACCCTACCTTGTGAGAAGCAAGGTGCACTTAGGGGGTGACTTATTTTAAAATCGGTTTTCCTAACTGTCAATAGGGTAATTTTAAGAGGTCTGTGCTGCAGGATTCAAGCTGCTTCTGTCAGGCTACATGGGGTAGGCCTAAAGCCATGTTTTCACTGCCATTGTAGTGGATGGCACAATAGGTGCAGCAGTCCACAGGTGGCATTTAGCTTTCCATGCCATGGGTGTATTTCTGCACCATATACTATGAACTTATAGGAAAGTTCAATGTGCCAAAAGATTTTAAGCCAATTTCAACATGTTTTATAGGTTGAAGCACAAACACTGTGTACTGGATAGCAGTGTCCCAGTGTTAAAGTTTAAGATTACCAGTAGCTGAGTCTAAAAAAAAAATTTAAAATGTGGGGTAACCATATCAAAGGGGTTACTTTTCAAACTTATTTAGTTTTTCTTTAAAGAAAACTGCAGTGGATTATTGGAAGCATCCCCATTTCTACCTGTGTTATTGGGATGTCTTGCAGCCAAAACCTTTTTCTCTAGCGGATGGAACGCCGTACGCACCACCTCTCTGGCCAGTTGTACACTGTAAATGTGTTAATTTGGAAAATATAATACATAAAAATTGAGCTACTTTTTACAGTTATACATTCTAATGTGGGGTTGTGTCTGTGCATGCAAAAAGGTTAAGGAAGGAAAGCTTGCACATAATCTTAACCACTGGCAAGTGCTCTGGGAAGCATTCTAATCCATTGTGTTTTGCTGGTCTGGTTCCTGTGTTCTCCCTTGTGGAGGAATCTCGCCTGGCAGTTCAGTATGAATTGTACCCATAAGGAGCAGGATCACTACTGGTCTGATTAAGGCAATTCTCTATCTGCTGTGGTACAGTAGGCAAAAAATGATGGGTAGAATGCTATCTAGAGCAATCAGTGGCGGTTTAGACTGTTTGAAAGCATTCTTCCCAGCACCTTTTGGGTGTTTGGTGTAATGCACTAAGTGGCCAAGGGCATGCAAAGACATTGGTTTTTTGCTCGCTGTGCCACAAGATCCAAGCTTTAACTCACTGACTAGGCTTAATAAGGCTCAAACTGGCCTACGGTGCTAGTGTTGCCTTCTGAAGGGAATGCCGCCTCGCAGTTCATGATGGACTGTTCTGATGAGGAGCAGGGTCAGTACTGATTTGCATAAGGTGAGTCTCTGACTGTAGTGGCACAGTGGCAACAAACAATAAGTTGGAATACTATCCGAAGCCATTGCCTATCTATTGTTCGCTACTTGTTACCTCTGCATATATGCATAATCTGATATTTATTTATCTGGCACTTGCTTGAATTAGACCACAGTGCAAGGTTTTATGTGCCAAACAAACAAAAGTCTCTACTGCTCAATC
This sequence comes from Calotriton arnoldi, assembly GCA_963921515.1. Classification (NCBI taxonomy): domain Eukaryota; kingdom Metazoa; phylum Chordata; class Amphibia; order Caudata; family Salamandridae; genus Calotriton; species Calotriton arnoldi. Next base: position 1,007,049 of record CAWUFW010002947.1, on the reverse strand, counting down.
ATTTTTCACCTTCCCTTTGCTGGAAAAAACACTGTGGTTAGGCTGGCTACATGGCTCGATCATGGCCACACAGGTTGCCTTCAAGGTATTGGAGCAGACTAATGGCGCACAAACATGATAGGGTAGCCTCAGTCACAGCTTAAAGATAAATTTCTTCTTGAGAAAACTGGACAGAAACACCCTAGATTCATTTAAAAAAGTAAGAGATAACATACTCTTTCAAACTGTCTTCAAATATTTATTTTTTTAAATATTACAATAGATGGTGGCCCTGAGTCCGTGGTTACTATAATGGCATTGATTGGCTTGTATATCTGCCCATCGCATGTAGTGTGTTTAGGCTGTGTTGCCACTGTGCTTCTTAACAATTCAATTATGGGTGCTTCCACAGGTTAAGTTGAAATGCAAGAATAACTTCCAGATTCAAATTTCGAAGCAAAATGCTGCAGGCTTGCCCACCGCCATGCGTTAAATTGTCCATGCAATATGTTTAGACTGGCCTAGAGTATGCCATCTTTAGGCTGTATTGCTGGCAGTTTTCAGCTGTTTTCTGTCATAAGCTATTTTCTGAGCCCAAGTAGAAACCTGTTACTCACAATTTAAACACATTTTTTTGTTGTGAGAACAGTGAAGTTCAGCAGCCTTTCAAGCTCGTACTTCTGTTGTGTGTTCAAGGGATATCCAAAATCAACATTCCACCAAAGATGTTTACAATATTGTCATTTTGTGAAGTTGCTAAGAATTCTGCACTTTGCACAACTTCACCTGAGGTTTTGCATGTAAGAATTTACTTGTGTTACTCTGTCTTTCTCCATCTCAAACTTTGTTTTAGTTATGTAGGTTTCATAATAAATAAAACTACAAAGAAGTACAAAGCGTCTGCCCTTGTTTGAACAGCTGCTTGCCAGACTCTTACTTGCAAGTATAATTTAAGTTGCACATTTCATATTCTAATTAGTTATTCATGAATAGGCCAAAAAAGCAGTACAAATATCAATTTATAGTGTGTTCATGTTGATGGGAAATAGTGATAACAATCTTCGATTGATGTGTCTTTCATAGTAGTTCATGTTTCCCGTCCCATTAATAAATACAGAGTCTATAATCCTAACATCCTCTGATGTTTTGTTTTTGGAATAGGATGAAGAATCCATGAGCCGCAAAATTTTCATGTTGCTGCTTCTCTGTTATTAAAAGCTTTTATGATGAATGATCAAATTTCCTATTTGACATCTGCCAATTTATAACTAGGTCAGTTTAGTGAAATGAAGACTTGAGTAGGGTTGCGTCCCCATATATTTCCTTAGAAGCTTTTATTTTAATAATCTTGACAAATCTTTACCAAAAAAAACCAAATTAGATTTTCTTGTTAAGACCATCAGTCTGTTTGTTTACTGACTGCCCATTTGGAATTAATGTATCTAAAATTATCGTAAGGTACTCTTCTAGGATTAAATAAATGTCTTGAGATATTGGTGCATAAAAGAAACAGCCTGTCGCATGCTCAGTGCTGATCCTTTTTGGAAGAAAACAAGTTGTTCTTTTAAAGTAATTTATTTTTGGAAGATTCGATAAATAATCTGATTACATCAGCATCTAATACAGTCTTAACATATATTAAAGAATGTAATGTTCCTTTGACTTGTTTTAATACAAAAAATGAATCTTGTCTGGGTTTTCCTTATAAATGATTTGAGCCGATTACAGATGGCTCTTCATCTCAAGGTTGGTTCTTCATCCATCAGCAAGAAAATCAACTTGCTATATTGAGGAACATTACAAATGTTAAATTGCTTGCCTTTGACCACATAGCATAAATCACAAAAATCATGTATGATTTTTTTAAGCTAGAAGATTAAAACTGTTCAAAGCAAACAGTCCTAAAAGGTTAGTTCTGTAAGATGGTTTTGCATAATCATGCTGACGTAATTAAATTTATTCTTGACTAATTGTAATTGCATTTGTATAGCGCTTACTACCTCTGACGAGGTGTTGAAGGTCCTTTCGGCGAGTAGCACGCTACTCCGGAACCCAAAAAGAATTATTGGTGAATTAGTATAGGGAAATATGAAAATGTATTTGAGCGGTGGACATGTGAGTCTGTTAGTTGGATTGAAAAGAATAGTGGAGGGATAGAAGAGGGAAAAGTCTTGAAAGTGTTTATTTGGAGATTATAGCAGCAGGAGAAGGTTTGGGATGAGTAGAGGGGAGGTGGGAAGATTCAGAGGGAGGGGTTTAGAGAGGCTTGTTTGGGAGATCTGAATAGTAAAAGAGGTCTGAGATGATGCAAGAAGGTGTAGAGGAGGGAAGAGTCTAGAAATGGTTATTTTGGGGATCACAGTAGTAAAATGGGGTTTGGGATGAGTCGGAGTGGAGGTAGAGGATATATCGAGAGAGTTGTAGGGTGAGAAATATGGTAGTTCATTGGAGAGCGTAGTAGACTGAGGTTTATGATGAGTGAGAGAGTTGAGGTAGAGAATATATTGAGAGAGGTATAGGGTGAGTGCATTGGAGATGCTGAAGTAGGGGTAAAGTAATAAATATAAAGATGCATACGTACATGGAAGGTATATATGTATAAGTAGTGTAATGGATATAGATTTAAGGTGTATTTAATAAACTCAGACATTCAAGTGTTGCTGTACTTTAAGCTAATTTATTTGTTTTTATATTTTCTTTCTTCAATAGTGAAGCAATTGTAGATGGATAGTTATGATAAAAATTGACTTATTTATGCAGTTACCTATATACATTGTTAAACATAAAATAATATAACAATAAGTAATATGTACATTTGTTAAGCTGAACTAACTAATATCTATTTATAAACATGATTTTAAACATTTATACAAAGGAATACACACATCTAGGTACACATATATAATCCAAAGAACTGCTTATATTCACAGGGATATGCTGTATATTTATGTTTGAGTATGGTGGTTATGTGGGGAAGAGCCAATTCTTTAGCAGTCTTCTGAAGATAAGGTGGTTATCCGTGGATCTTATGTTTGGGGTAAAGAGTTCCATAGTTAGGCTGCTTGAACAGAGAAGGATGTGCCACCTATGGATTTTTTCTTGTATGGTGGGATATTTAGTCGAGGTGCCAATCTAGAGCAGAGGTTTCTTTGTTGAATGTATTTGGTGATTTTATTCCTGATGAAGAGCGGCCCTGTTCCATGTAGGTGATACAAAGCAGCTTGAATGTGGAACTTCTGGCAACCGGTAACCAATGTAGTGCCTTCAAGGCAGGGAAAATCAGGGCTTTTGGCTTTATGTGTAAGAGTAGTATGGCAGCAGAGTTCTGAATCCATTGTTGTCTTTTCATAGTTGTTAAAGATGATCCATGATAGAGGCTACTGGCGTAATTGAGTTTAGACAGAACAAGAGAGATAGTAGTCTGGACCTTGTGTGGAACTCCCAGGTGGGGGAAGATGCGTCGCAGAGTTTTTATAGTAATGAAGCTTGATCTTGCTAGTTTGTCCACTTGGGCATTCATTGATAGCTTGGAGTCCATGGTAAGTCTAAGGTTTCTTACTTCCTAAGATACTTTAGGCGGTGTTCCCAGATCGTCAGGCCAGGTTTACAAAGTTTATATCTCTTAATTTCAATGTATCCAGTTGTCACAGTATAGTATCTTCCCAATATGTTGACACTGTTTCAGCCACAAATATACTCTTCCTCAGGGCAACGTCTTTCCAATAAGTATTTTATTTCATGGATATGTATATCCTAAACATAAGAAAATGCACCAGAATTGCTATTGTGACATTGAAAGAGTTTCTTCCAGTGTCTATACTCTACTAATTTTCACAGACCTCTGCATAGATTTCATATTGTTCATGATTATACCAATTTACTTTTTTGTCACACCTTTTTTCACAATAATTATACCATTATTCTTAAATAAATGGCATTCCTTCATTCACTTCCTAAAAAATGTCAGTCGTCTTTCAGACATACGCTGAAGCCTTTTTTTTTTTTTAACATTTAAAAACAATCAACCAGGCAAACACTTCTTTCTAGAACCCCAGGGCAAAAGTGACCACATATCAGGTTTTTAAAAACATTGCCATGTTCAAAACTACAAGACTGTGTTGGTTTTAAAAGAGATGTGGGGTCTATTTTGCCACCGAGGTTTGAGAAAGAACTTCTTATTTTTATAGACAGGTAACCTACCTAGGAATATATTGTTTAATTTTTTTCTTCTGTTTTATCTATAAGAACTAAAACCATTTCAAAACCTTTGAAAAAGCAACCTGGATAGGAATGACTTGGTTTGCTGCAGTGACCAAATTACCCTTTCGAATGAGACGTTTGGAAAAGCAAGTTGTTTGACAACTGTTGCTCTCATTGCTTTTTATCACTTGCTATGGTCCTATCAGTTCAGTTGCTATTATCTGTTTAGCTCTGAGAAACTGGCCTGCAAATTATGAATGCTGCCTTGAGTTTAGTGGATCTTGAGCTTGTGTGCCTGCTTGCTTATTCTCCTTGATCTCTTTGAGGCTCTCAATATAGTCAGCGTGCAGGCACCCCTTTCCATTATTATACACCATTGTTGTTTTAATTGGTATATTTTGGTCATTCTCAATATTATTTCATAAAGGAAGGCGTTGCGGTCTCCGTCACCAAAACAAGTTGTGTATTATTTCCGCTGTATCGTAATTTATACTGGTTTATAGTACAGGGGATTCTGCAATCTCTGCATTAAAAACCATCTCTGATTTCTTTATAACAGGCAACTTGAGTAAATAATTTATTATAGTTGAGTTCTGATGTTATACTGCCTGCTGCTAGAGCCTGCAGTCGATGGGAAAGGTAGGTCAGATCACAGAGAATAATCGAAGTAACTGTTTAAGGAACAAAACAAAACATTGCTTTTCTTTTGTCCTCTCTGTTTTTCTAGGTTTAAAGTGACAAGCAAAAAGGAGAGATTTAAGGCAACCTGTTTTTTTTTTTTTGTACTACTTACGTATTCATGGAAAAGTTACAATCTTTATGCAATTTTCGATTCATTCCGAGCTACTGCACCCTTATTTTTTTAAACTGACGTGCATTAAACTGATTTGAATATCTTTTTGCAACAAATATCTAACCGCTTTTTTGATGTTTAATTTTGCATTAGTGATTTTATTTTTATTCTTCATGTATGAAAACATGCTCTCTCTTTCATATGAAAGAGCTGTGCACCAGGGATTTAAGTGGTTTGTGGGAAGGTGATAATGTGACCATATATTATACGGAAATAAGGACTCCCTGCCGTAAATAAGGATGTTGCAAGTCACTTCGGAGTTTCATAATCTTATAACGGAACTCTGCATTAGGCCTCGTTTCACTATATGGAACTCCTCGGTGACTTGCAACATCCTTATAATGTATGCCAGGGGGTGCTTTATCCCATCAATATTAGGCCTAATTTCCTCTATTTTTCAAATTGTTCTCTGTACTGATATTTGAAACTTTTCCAATGTTCCGTTCTGTACACATGGGGTGCTCTCCTCCTGTTTGCTCAACACTCTTTGCTCTTCTTTGGGTGATAGGAGAGCGTTGACCTTGCTGGATTTTATTAATGTGTGTGAGAATGCTTTGTGCTAGTCTGGCCTGGTCCAAGGCCACACTCTTAGATCTTCTTGTCTTCCCTTCTGCATGTGTGGTGATGTCTTTGGCAGCATAATAATATTTAAATCAGGCTGCCCACTCTGCTACTGCCTTGTTAGCAGTATTGCATTGGCATTAAATCTTTACTAAGGTTACTAGGATTGGTATAACTATCTTGTTCTCCTTGTGTGGCCTGCACTACTTGAGCGGCGTTACTCTGTGCTACGCAGAGGTTTGTGATGGGTGAGTCAGATGAGGAGTCAAATGGTATTTCTACATTAGTTTTGAATAGTGGTGATGTTATTGTTGGGCACTGTTATTGGTGTCTCATAGGAGGGGCCCATGAAAAATGAATAAACTAAATAAATGGCTGAGAGAAGTGTTGATGTAGACTTGGCATATCTGGATCCTTCTCCTTCATGACCCCATTCTTTTTCGATTCCCCCAACTTGTGGAGTTGTTTGATGTAATTTTTACTTGGCCTTTCCTTCCTTACAGGGATAGTCTGTTTTGCTGCCACTTGGTCTCTGCATTTCTATTTTAATTTAGGGGCAGTGGAATGTATGTGTTTGAGGGAGGTGGTATTGAGTGGCAGAAGGCCAGTTTTTAAAATAAATTTTTGCATGTTATTTATTGTTTCTCTGTTACTACTCTGCCCCTGTACTTGTTGGAAGCCGGTGCAGGTAATTCTGGGGGGGCCTTATACAACATAAAAGTATAAGCGGTTAAACTTTAAATAACAGGGATGTTGTTCACCTCGGTGTTTTAAGTTACATTATAGACCACTCGAGCTGCTTTCTCGTCTATTTGATGTGTCACATCCCCGTTATTCACTGTTACCCATCTATAATAGTATATGAGCATTTCACTTTAGAGCTGTGATTCTCTCGCCTAAAACTGATGTGGAGCACAAGGTGGCTGTGGGAGGGGTAGAGAAATGTTTAATATAATGTAGTAAAAAAGCACAGGTCTGGAGCGCAAACTGAACAATGACTTTGGCATCAATTGACAATGAACTTTATACCCAACTGGTTATGAAGCACTTTTAGAAGAATGACATATCGTACATTGTACTATTTTGGTCTTTGCTAAAGAGTAAGAAGAGAAAACATTTAAAGTTATGCTAATTAAGGTGCTTAAAGATTTGATCTTGCTGCTGAAAAGACACCCAGTGAGGTAAATGTGGCAAATTAATTGAGATGCTTATTTGCTAAGCTGATTAGCACTGAAATTAAAACAGTTTCAATTCTTATGACACATTTTTTGGCTTTTTTTTATTCACTGTAATGGTGAGCTCGAAGCAAAGCAGTTCAGTTTCTAATAAACCTGACTTGCATATTAAAAACAAATTTTTCAAGTTCCTGTAATCATGCAACTTGGTTCTAAATCTTTTCACCCCAAACTCCATCTGTATTTATTACATGACTGATTTGCTTTTTAGAGGCGTCTACGTTACTCCATAAAAATGGAATAATTGTGTGAACTGTCAGCAAAAGTATGACCAATACGCGAGGATACCTTTTAGAAAATGATGGAAAAACAGAGCATTTTTAGAGTACAACAAAGACACTTTATTAACAAAGTCTCTGTAATGTTACTTCCTTCTTTTAAAAGGATAGCTGTAGAGAATCTGTTGAGGCCAGAGAGGCCTCAAGGCTGTTGTACAAGAAAAACCCTGGTACAAATACAAGCGTGGAAAGAGTATAAGTCGGCTCAGCTCTCTCCAACCCTTACCCTTAAGAACCTACGGGTCTGCAAGCTCGCAAAGGTAATTTTAGGATTAGAACTCAACACATCTTCCTCTTTTGAAAGAAACCAAATATTTAGACTAAAATGTAAATAACAAGACAAAATCTTAACATACACTATAGGTTAGAAAGAATTATAATTTTATCTGCAGGCGGACAGATTTGCAAGAATGAAGTCTAGGGTACAGATTTTGATATTATCTAAGCGTGATAATGGTAAGTGCAATGAGGAGAAACCTCAATCATGCACAAAATCCTCAAACCTGTTTGGTTTCCTTACTGCCCTTCTTACTGTCTGTTACCTTCCACAAGTCTAGCATCCTTATGTAAGAACTTCTTACCATCACTTTGGTTGGGTACCTCTTCACTGCCATCCAGTTGTTTACCATTTTTCTCACTACGACTCTCAGACAACCAGCTCAACTTACTTTCCTTCTCTGGTCCATCACAAACACAGTCCACAACATTTCCCCCTTTGCGAATTGAAAGGCTACTTCAATGCAAAACTCTTCCATCACTTCAAAGTGCTGAATTACAGAATACCTCCCTAACCTGTAATGGTTCAGAAAATGTACTTTCCCCTTCTTTACTACAGTACTCTTCTTCACTTTGACAACGTCCTCAAAGGAAATGTTAACTGCCTTACAATTGTGTTTAGCATCATAATTCTTTTTTCCTACGACTTGTGCTCAGGCTAATCTTTCCTTCACAACAGCCTAGGATTTTAGACTTGGGCATCCAACCCAAATTGTCTTTGAAAGCAGCATCCTTCCTGCTCATTAGTTCAAATGGTTTATGCCCTATTGATTCACAAGGGGAAATTCTATATGCCCACAATGTATGCAACATTTCTTTCTCCAATCCAATCTAGCATTGACAACTAATTGCACCGTTCCTTTAATAACCCTATTAAAGCGCTCCACAGCATCATTTCCAGCGGATTGGTAGACCAATGGTGTCGTATGTGCACTACCATTTCGGTTAAAAAAAAGCTTTAAACGCGTCGGATGTAAGGTGAGATCCATTGTCACTTAAGACTACTTTTGGTAGACTCTCCTTCGGAAATATACTATCAAGAAATTTCCCAATTGCAGCAGCATCTGCCTTGGAAACAAAGTCATGTTCTTGTCATTGAGAGGAATGGTAAAAAACCACTATGAGATATATCAATTCTCCCCTTTCAAGAATGGGTCCCATGATGTCTATGCCGAGTCTCTTCCAAGGCATATTGTTACTGCTTATGGGACATGAAGGCGGCCCAGAGCAATCTGTGTTTTGTCAGGATCATTGCACGTGGCGCATTCTCTTACCTTCATCTCTACTGCCAATTCCATACCAGACTATCAATACAACGTTTTCGTCCTACTTTTGGTTCTAACAATACCAAGATGGCCTTCAATCTTACCTTTTATTCCTTCTGAAGGAACCACCCTGCCATTTCTCATAACTGTACCTTCCAGTTCATAGAGCTCATGCCCAACTTCCCAAAAACTTCGCAAACCCTTCTGAAGTGTATTTTTCTCCGGCCACCCTTGATTGATCCTGACCCAGACTCTTCTAAGTATGGGATCTTCCTCCTGAGCATCTAACCGTTTTTCATTGGTAATGGGCTCATCGACCTCGGCCACACACAGCTTTTCACATTGATCCGAAGGGACATGATTCAGGGGTAATGGTAACCTACTCAAACAATCTGCAATCCTGTTTTTCACTCCCGGTACGTACTTTACGACATAGTTGTAATCCAAAGGTGTCTTAGTGACGATAAGTGCCGAAAGTAATATGGTGGCACGTAGTGTGAGCTTCACAGCGTGAGGCACGTAGTGTAACCTTTGTAGTGTATAGCGTAGAATGTGTAAAAAGTATACAGTTTAGCACTGCTTGTGGCGTAGTACTGGCAAGATAGCAGTACATTGTGTCACTCAGCGTAACCTTTAAGTGTAATGTAACTTGAGCAATGATGAGGGGCTCCGATGATGTGTGTATAACGTGGAGAAAAAAGGAGGCGTGCGATGGAGCGCTGATACGCATTCAAACAAGGCAAGTGACAGGCACGCAACCCCATAGGGCTAAAAGGGCTAAAGCCCCCCCTTTCGTGTGTCTCAGCCCGGACTGCTGCAGCTCCAGCTGCTGTGGGCTTGGCTGGGCAGTGTCTGGGGTCTTATCTCCGACACGCCTACGTTTTTCACAGGTCCTTAAAGACCATTTGCATATTTACATACCTTTGTTAACTGGTTACAGAGGCTTCGTTTTTTTTCTGGTTTCATTACCCCCTGGGCCCCCACTCTGCCTATTCCTTACATTTGCATTTTACATTTACTGCCCTAGTGTGAGAATGCATTTCATGAAAAGGAATATAAAGTAGGGTTGCCAAAATAAAAATGCCAGACATGTGTTGTTTAAAGAGCCTGTAAAGACCTCGTCTTGACACTAAATAGGGTTATAAATAAAAAAGTATGTATTCATTTGTAATGTAACTTTTCTCTCTTTGTTCCCTTTATTTATCAGTCAAGGATCATTCAGACACCCCTAGAACACAACTGAAAGTGCTTTCTAGTTATATTTGCTGTTCGCATTATACACAGATAATTGCTGAAAATACGGCTTTAGATGACTGCTTATTTTTGTACCAACTGGGACATTAAACTAATGAGGTGGCAACCCTAATCATAAGACTGGAAGTTTGTTGCAGGATCAACACATTATTTATTTCCTCCACCCTCAATCCCTGATTAATGCCATAATAGCAATAGTTTAACTTATTTCTGAAACCCTACACCGCCATCAATAATATGCTGAGTTACTTCAAGTGTCCGGGAATGCACCCTGCATTCAGACAACTCACTCCTCATTCTCGCCCTTCACTTTCACGCTCACCCTGCACTCACAGCGATCACAATGCACTCACACTGATCCCCATGCACTCACACCATTCACCCGCTCACCCTGCACTCACAGTGATCACTCTGCACTCACAATGCACTTACTCTGTTCACCCTGTACCTCATCCTGCAGTCACACGAGCACACTACTCACCCTGCACTCATGTGACATTTCACTCACCTGTCCCCCTCACTGCTCAATATGCAATCTCACTCAAACAAGCCCATCACTAACCATGCATTCATTCGTCCCACTTTGCACTTACATCCGCACCCAAATTCATATGATCACCTCACTCACTCTGCAGTCTCTCCTCTTACCCTACTCTCACAATGTTGCATTGCTCACCGTGCACTCACATGGGCACTCCTGCCACCCACACAGCACAGAGGGTTAATGTGCCTGCTACAAAGAACGTGTACCATGCAGATCACAGAACTGAGTGTGAGTAAACTATGAGTAGCGCTATAAAAAAAAATGAAATGTTTGTCAGAAAGGTGCTATAGAGAGATGAGGTGCATTGTTGGTGAGTGGTAGTGAGGGAATTTGCGAAGAAGGAAATGGGGGAGGGGGCGGCAAAAAAAGACCCTAGCACCATGTGCGACCAGTGCTAGGGTCAGCCCTGGCTGGGAGTGTTAGCCTCTTTCCCCCCCCCCCCAAAGTTCGGGTCTGGTTGCGCCCCTGGCAAGTGATTAACTGTAACTTACAGTTCGTCGCATTGAAAGTTCAGTTGGCTTTAAAGATGTTCCAAATAATTTGAAATCTTTTCAAATGCTTGGCAATATTTTGATGAATATTTGAGTATGATGTATTTTCGGGTCCCGTTCCGGTTTCCTTGATTTCAGGTTCCTTTCACCTTTCTTGATTTCGGGTTCTTTTTGCCTTCCTTTTCACCAATGACCATAATGGTGTGTACTTGTACCAGGATTGGGCAGCTTGTTAACAAATTTATAAAGAATCCGTTGAGGCCAGAGAAGTTTCAAAACATTTATTCTACAAGAAAAACCCTGGTACAAATACAAGCGCGGAAAGCGTAGGTTGCTCAGCTCTCTCCAACCCTTCTGTCACCAACATTCTCTCTTACATCGCCCTTAAGAACGTTCGGGTATGGAAGCTCTCAAGAGTAATTTTAGAATTGGAACATAACAGTAGTAGCACGCCTGTTTGAGGCAGGTTGTAATTCTTCTATAATTCAATTAAAGGAAGGCACCTGGCCATGAGCGACCACTGCCGACATCCAGGCCCGGAGTCGGGGGTAGCTGTCCGCTAGCTCGCAATGATTATCTCAATGCACGGCTCCAGATCATACATAGGTTACCTCAGCCTTCTAAAACTACAGGATACAAGAGTTCCATTGTTCATCAGTCAACTGCTGTGAGAGCACCAGCGAGTTTCAGAGGCATGACGTAAAATGATGTGGCCCCCTGCAGACTGTGATGAGGGGTCGAGTCTCCAATATTGCTCAGATATTCAGTGGCCTTGGGCTGAATAGGGTCCCCTGGAGGGTTGGGGCCCCCAGTGCCACAGGGGCCTTCATTATGCCCCCGATTTGTCTAAACCAGGCTTCTCCAACGAGTAGCTCGTGAACTACTGGTAGCTCTTCAACTACCTGCGTGTAGCTCTTCTGTATACAGCCCAGCCTATTAAATTGAAAGATTTTGCTTGGTTGAATTAATTATTATAAGTATGCCAAAATAGAAAATTGAGTTTTTGAGACACAAATGTGTGTATTTTAAGAACCCCTGATTTCCAAAACATATTTAAATCTGATATTTGACTGCTGAATCATACAGCATTGGGTGACTCATTATTATAATAGTAATTATTATTATTATTATTACCTTGGTACCTGTGGCTTTACAGCTGTGGGTGTGCTCTATTACCCATGTAGAGGCATTTCAGATTGACAAAGCCTTTTCTACATTATTGGTAGCAACCCTGCAAAAAGGGGTGATCAGTGCTGTCAGTCTAGCATAGGTTGCCACTAATGTAATCTTACCCAGTGTACTCCCCACACTTCAGCCCTCCATGGAGTGGACCTCGGGTGGTAAGACAACAGAAATCACTGCCGCTCCCAGATGTCCACCAAAAGTGAAGGGAACAGTTGTACAAGACAGTAGGAAACAAGAGTCCTCTCCACAGTAGACAGACATGTCAATTTAGAGAAGTGATTTATGCATGTTATTGTCTGCGAACATCTATGTTTCAGTTGTAGCTGCTTATTTTCATTAAACTACTTCATGGTTTGATGTTTCAGAAGTGCTATAAGTGACACCTTGAGAATTGCTGGAGGGATGCAACACTTAGGATCTGCAGGCGGAGGCTATGAGACTGCTCAGCACTTCTCTGACATCAAAGAACACCTTCATGTGGTAAAACGAGACATTGAGCATTTAGTGCAAAGAAATCAGGTAATCTTTTATTATATATTTTATATTTAACCTCTGTGGTATTTTGTAACTTATCTATATGTGTTCCCATTCAGTCTGAGGGTTATGTGTTACTCTATCAAACATCAGATGTCTACATTCAAAGTAAATGTTTTATCAGATAAAATCACATGGGGGGGGGGGTGTGAGAATCAAATGCATTAAGTTCTGTAAACTAACGGAAGTCTCATCCCCTTATTTTGGTCCCGTTGCTAAATTTGGTTTCAGCTAATGTTCTTGAATCCATCCAACTGTTAATCTCAATTTAATGCCCTCCTCACCCAGCAGTTTCTGGTAGCACATCAGCTAGTATAGGGGTCACTTGGCTTATGTCCCTAGTCTTCCATAGTGTCTCCAATAGTAGACTTTTGCAAAATTTAATTTTATCATACACTGGCGTCTATTTTTCTTAGATACCTTGTTTAGGGTTTATTTCCTCCCCATGAACAGTCATTAAGTGATCATCCATCAGAAAATGTTCGCTTCAGGCCCTCTAATGTTTTTTAGACTAGTAAGGTTTCAGAGAAGTCAGAGTTTTATGCCATGATGTTTCCCCCTGTGACTGCATTCCCTGTCGTTTGCATCACCTCCCTCGCACCCACTGCTCTCCTTGGAAGCAGCAGGCTCTTTCTCCCATCTCCCACTCTCAGGATGAAAAACAAGTAAGGTGAAGAACTGATACGTCTTTCACAAAGTAGATTAGAGCGCTGTTGCCATGTGCAGTGTTCCTGTGCCAGCACTAGTAATGCAGGTAAGAACAACAGGAGTAAACCCCTAGACCTGGTTGAGATCTGGGTGAAGGAGTGTAAACAAACAACAACGTCTCAACCGGTATTATTAAAAGGACAGGTAATTAAGCATGCACAAAACATAGCAAGAGAATAAGGTAGAGAGACTCGTGATTCATTTGAATGTGCCCAAGGCATCTTATATTTTGGATGAATACAGTTTACAGAACATTGACCTATCATTGGACACTACAGATGTCAAAATTGTGTTGCCTGCTGCCTCACAGTGAACACGAAAGAATTCACAACCAACAACATGACCCACAAACTGAAGACTTTCACCAACTGCAGATCATCTAACGTGATTTATGCCATACGCTGCCCCTGCGACCTGGTCTACATTGGCCAAACCACACAAATGATTAAACAGCGGATAATCCAGCATAAAAGCTGCATCCACTGCAAGGTCATGACCGCCCCTTTGGTGTATCATTATGTAGAGAAGCAACACAGTGAACTAGATATGGCATGACAGGTCATAGATCAACCCACTCTACCGACCAGGGGTGGCAATCTTCAACTTCTACTTAATAGAAGTGAATGCAAATGGATCACCAGATGCAACTCTGTCAATCAAGGGTTAAACACCATTGATGAATGGAACTACACCATACAACTATAACACACTTACATGTACCTTCTGTCTACGGTACACTCACAACTACAACACACTTAAATGTACCCCATGTTCCCATTGTGTTGTGATGTTGACGACCATATGAATTAACACTGTATGGGCTCTGATAATATGTTAATGACTTTGCCGTTCCTGGGGCTATAGAAATGGCCCTGCGGGTTTACTTTGCCCACCTGCACACCTGTATATAATTTTGTTTTAATACTTGGTTTTGCTCCAGACTTGTTACAATTAACTAAGCCATTTCAATCACATGAAGTAGCAACCTAACTGTTGTGTACTTCATTGCACTGTTATAATGCTCATTACCATGCTCTTTACTCGTTGACCCTATATGGGCACTGTCTGCATCTTTATTCCCTTCTTTTCTCTCTTCCCTTGCTCTGTCGCACTGCCCATTCTGTCCTGGTCCGGCCACTCACCGGCTGTACACTTAGCCTGGCCCCTCGCCGGTGGTGCATCCGCCCCCTTCCTCTCCGTCATGACGTAGACACGCTGATCTCAGCGTGCGCTGTCTTTCTTAAACTCCCCGGCGCCGCCACGGAATCAGCGATTGAACTTTAGCCGATCACTTCGCGACGGCCTCCTGAGGATCGGGGACCCGACCCATGATCCACTCAGAAGGACGCCTGCCTTGCCACAGACCCCCGCTGTACTCAGCCGCCTCTGGTAAGTCCTGTCCATAGAACTGGTTTTTTGCTGGCTCCTTGCCTTGCTCCATGGCGGCCCCAGGACTCCTAATTAACCTGACTGGCCTTTCTTTTACAGTTCCGGCCCCTTGGCCGTCCCTAACGAGCCACTCCCTCCGATGGCCTCCTGTGGATCGGTGTCCCGACCCAGGTTGCCACAACAGGCCTCACCCGTCATTGGTAAGTCGGCTCTACTTTCCACTTTCTCACGCCCATATCTGCCGCCCTAGGACCACCCACGGACACGGTTCTCCTGATACCGGTCCATCCTTTCTTTCAGCTTTCACTATCCCCCACTAGCCACGCTTCGTGACTACCTCTGTGGATCGGCTTCCGACCCAGGCTGCCAAGACAGGACACCGCCTGCCACCCCTGTTTCTTCTCCTTGCCTTGCTTTCGATGCCCTTCGGGTAAGTCCTACCTTTCCCTTCATAAGCCTTGCACATGTGTCAACGCCGAATTCCCCATTAACTGGCGCCCTTTTCACTCGCAGCTTTCCCTCCTTGCACGATTGGCTCCCTTGAGGTGGATTCAAGCTCGCTGATTCGCCGTTCCCAGTCACCTTCTCCTTCTTCCCAATCTCACGACTTTCAGGTAATTCTTACCGTCCCACCGCCTGTTTTAATTATCCTTTCCCTTTCCAGACCTCATTTTCCTTATCCCTTTCTTATACAGCACCTCCATTCAGTAACCTGGTCCTGAAGATGATCCTTAATCGCTAGGATCGGAATGCCGTCGACATACCAGCGCAACTCCCGGCGCCCCTTACTATGGTTCACGAAAAAAGCCTTAAATCTGTATAAATTCTTGTAAATCACTACCTGTGAACCATAAGTCCATTTGTATATAATTATCACGTTCTCACTCTGCTCCGCCGCTGTTTCTCACTTGTCACCTGCGCCGTTCACCTTTGAGTGTCACGCACATGTGTGCACAAAGTTTTTTCGGTACCCTTCGCTTATCTTGCTCTGTAAACTGTTTGTATTCATCCAAAATATAAGATGCCTTGGGCACATTCAAATGAATCATGAGTCTCTCTACCTTCTTCTCTTGCAATGTTTTGTGCATGCTTAATTACCTGTCCTTTTTAGGTCTCGCCTGAACCAGCGCATGCGCTGCTCTGGCGAGAGTTTTAGTAAGCGGGTTTTGGAAGTGCAAACGGTGGCTTTTGCTGGCGACCAGCTTGCGTTCACGAGAGCGTGCACGCGCGCAGCTGCCATACATTCCTCGCATCGCTGGCGAGGCGCCATCTGCCTTTCCTCCCCCTCCCTCACGTCAGCCCTCCTCCCCAGAGAGCGCGTTTCCATTCCTCGCATCGCTGGCGAGGCGCCCTTCTGGGCATGTGCTGCTCCATGTTTCTTTTTTTTTTCTAGCTCCTCTTGCGGCTTCATTTCAGTTCGCCCCATGTCTGCTCCTTCACCTACTCCCACCCTTACCCCCACCATTTTGTTCCAGCCGTTAACAGGACTCACAATTGGGCTGAGGCCAGCAGTGCGAACACAGGACACACACTGCCAATACATTAACACTAATGCTGGCAGGGCTGGCTCTTTAAAGTATTTGCTCGCAGCTTGTGGAACGCCCGGCACCAAAGCCCTTACATACATCTGCGCACACCTCTTTGGCGCTACAAAAACTAACCTGGTGCTTTTTGCGAGCGCGCGCATTAGCTCAGCTGTTCCAAATCATCTCTGCACTTATTACTGTGCTCGTTTATATGATACAAAACACTGCCAATACAGTAACACTAATGCTGGCAGGGCTGGCTCTTTATTAAAGTATTTGCTCGCATCTTGTGGAACGCCTGGCACCAAAGCGCTTACATACATCTGCGCACACCTCTTTGGCGCTACAAAAACTAACCTGGTGCTTTTTGCGAGCGCGCGCATTAGCTCAGCTGTTCCAAATCATCTCTGCGCTTATTACTGTGCTCGTTTATATGATACAAAACACTGCCAATACATTAACACTAATGCTGGCAGGACTGGCTCTTTAAAGTATTTGCTCGCATCTTGTGGAACGCCCGGCACCAAAGCGCTTGCATACATTTGCGCACACCTCTTTGGCGCTACAAAAACTAACCTGGTGCAATTTGTAGTAGCAGACATATCATTACTTTGTAGCACTGTTTATAAACGTACTTATGCTATAAAAACATTAGCATCGCCAATAAGTCTCGCTTTTGGGACATTACAAGTATTTAGTCATGCAGCACAATATCCTTAAAGCAACAACATCAACTGTTGCATTTCTAAACACTTATAAAGTCCCAAAGGCGAGACCTATTGGCTATGCCAATGCTTGTTAATAATACCGGTTGAGACGTTGTTTGTTTACAGCACTAGTAATGCAGCAATTTGTTTCGCACATCAACCTGACTGCACACAGGCAGATAGTGCAGGTAGCTGACCTGCGACTTCCCGTTTGTCTTTCCGCTTTTGCCATTATTCAGATTATTGGCTTTGATAGTTGGCATCCACCTTCCTTCTGTCCTCCGCTACTTGCTTGCTCCATTTCCCTCATCTCAACACCTACGTATCTCCTTTTCCTGTCTGTTTGTTCAGCCTCTCTACTCTTCATTCCTCTAAACTGACTTTAGTTAGTGTATAGTGGCTGTGCATCCCCAAGCCAGCGCCAGGTACAGGGACCGTGTTGGAGGATCCACAAAGGAGCTGTAACAGCACAGCAGCTGCATTCCAAGGAGAAAAGTTTAAGGTTGTAGGTGCAACATACACACCACACTAAGGTAACATGTCTAAGTAACAGATACCCAGCAGCAGGCCCTGTACCCATAGCACCATGGTGGCCAAACGGTCCCACTTGCAATGGTAGGGTCATTCACCCTAGCCCTACCATCCCTTGTGGAAGCTCACATCACTGCCACAGGCTCAAAGTGCTTGAATTCATGTGGTATGCTTTTTTGTCTGACCTTGTGCCCTATAGGTTGCTACTGAATTTCTGGAAATACTGCATGAACTGACTAAATTGACTTAATAGAACTCAAACCTGCAACCTGCAGATTCCACAAAGTGCAATGAATCGGAGACATTACTTGCACTAGGTATTTAGTATCTGTATTGGGAATGGGGACCTGCTTCACGGGTAAAAACTTTCATACAGGCTTTCATCCAATGAGCAATTTTGAAAATGGGCCCATGCCGACTGACCGAGACCGCCCGTCCTGCTACTTGCTGACGCTCTTACCCTATTCTTTCGATACGACTGAACAAGAACCACCGTTAACTCGAATACAGCATCTCGAACCGTATTCTTACTCACTCGGTGGACAAACCATGGGAATACGCCTTGTAAAGCCCCAGGTTTGCAAGCCAATAAGTGGCGAAACACATGTTGGCTGTGCTTCACAATTGTTTTGTTCATTTTGCTTCAGTGATTTTTGATCTTGCGTAATAAACACTAGATGTCTATAGTACACTTTTACTAGCACATTTTCACAGCTACTTAATTAATGGGATGAGGGGTTCCCTATTTCCAAGGACAAGTGCCAATATAATTATCTTCTTTAGACGCAGGTTGGGCTAACAATCAAGATCCATCACCCCTCCATTTTTTTTAAAATATAAAAAATGAGCAAATTCACCATCTGAGATGCCTACAGCAGCATTCTGAGGGTAACTTGAAAATGCAAGATTCGAATCCATTTGACTCCAATTCAACTTATCATACTTCTAGGGTTGCAAGCGTGAGTACTCACTACCACTGAGTTGACTGATAAGAATGCCTACTATTTACAATGGTACTTAAGTGCAACTATTTATGTACGGGGATTTTAAAATGTGAAGATTTTTATAAGCAACATTACTATACAAAGCTATTGTAGAAGGGAGAAGTACATAGGCTGAGAGTAGTACAAGTAAGTAGGGGGAAGAGTTTGGTAGGACAAGGGTATTACAATGTGGGTTTGATCTTCCAGCAGGTTGTATGCAGAAGATGTGTTGCTTTTGAAGAGGTTCTTTTAAACATGTAGTTGTGAGGAATCTTCCCGGATCTGGGAAAGAGGGAGTGCCAAATTGTAGGAGCATAGCATTCGAAAGATTGACATCTTGTCTTCTCCTTTCTGCATTTCTTAACCTGACGAGATTGCTGATACGAAATGCACATAGCACACCAGAGACTTTGATCTTGGCATGAGGGAGTGCTGTAGTTTACGACTTTGTGTGGCGTGCTACTGATTCTTAAGGTGATGTGAGGTTCTGAATAAATGTGAAATTCTTTACAGGTGTGTGAGACTGTCAAACCTCTTGAAACTCTTGATCAGACAGCAGTGTGAGTGGAGCTCTTTAGATTGATCAGATGTGGTTCTGTAATGCCCCACGGGCAGGGTGTTGCCTCATACGAGCTAGTAAAGGGTCAAGATTTTACGGCTGTTCAGAATTTTCTTGCTCAGAAAAAAGCTTTTACTTTACAGAGCATGAGTAGATGCCACCAGGCAATCGGTGTCTTTATTGACTTGTGAAGCTAAGGTTGTGAGTATGTGGATCCACAGGTTTCGTGCAGTTGAACATTAACTACTTCACCCCACTACAGTCATTCCAGAGATCTGTTTCACTTGGTTTCTGCATGTGCTTGGCACAAATTTTGTTTTCACACTATTGAGCTTCAATTGGGAACTTGGCCATGCTGACCTGATTGACGGCGAGGCTATCTTTTTGTCGTGTAATGAGATTTACAGACGTAGCTTGTTGGTAGAGTTGTGCATCGTCCACATTGTCACGGATCTTGCTAGTTAGCAGACATTCAAGATCCATGTAGATATTGAAGATTACTTTGCAGTTCGTATAGATGCAGTCCAAGTTTTAGGTATTCATGTGGCTGACCTAGGATCTGTTGTTAAATTCAGATGCAAACTACTGGTGGATGGTGCTGACAACGGCTATACTTGAGCAGAGGGTATTGAGTAGAGCTTGATAAATCACTATGTCAAATGGTGCTGAGACACACAGCAGAATGCGGAGACTGATTGCTTATTTCTAATTAGGAGTGCATCAGAGACTTCTTGGATAGTGGCTGTCACAGTGTTGCATTGTGGTCAAAGTCAACATTGGTAAACTTGAAAAAATGATGTTCCTGGTTTCTCATGCAGTTGAGTGGTGACTGCATTTTAGATGTTTTTGCCTTTCAAAGGTAGGTGTGGGGTCAGTTGGTAGTTGGACAGGACATCTGGGTCCATGTTTGGTTTCTTCTTCAGGAAGAGTCAGTGGTTATGGGTCTTGAGATAGCTAAGATGCCCCAAGCTAGGGAGGCAAGGAGGAGTGGCATTGCTGGAGATGCTGAGATAATTTTACCTTCAGTGAGCTGAGGAGGTCTTAAAGGCCCTCCGTGGAGAGGGAGTCAAAATGTCCCACTTGAGTTCTCTACTATTGCAGAATTAGCTAGAATTTCTGTCTTAGCAAATTTTCTTGATCTTCTCTTCAAAGGAAATGCTACTGGGTGTGCATTTCTCCTTCAAATCCTTGGAGGGTATGACTGCTGCATTTCTTTTGCTTGCTTTGATGTTGATTCTGAAGAGGTGGACTTGGTGTCTCTCATGAGCCTCCTGTTGTATGCATGGAGGTTCTTCATGGCACTGAGGTCCTCAAACCGCTGCAGTCCGTGTCACTGCTTTTTTCGCCTTCTGATTGCTGACAGTTTGTGTGTGTACCATGGTTTGGATGAACAAGATTTGACCAGGGTGTGGGTGTCATCAGTGGTGTAGATGGTATAGCTGAGGTAAGAGAATAGAAAGCTAAAGTTTGCATCCAGATTAGATGAGTTTTCCTTTTAAAATCTGTTGACTGGAAAGCTTTTTAATGGGTGGTAGTGTTTCTTAGACTGGTTATCTTTGGTGACAGGTCTTGGGAAGTTTGGAGGTTTTGGCTGTGTGGTCAGTCCAGTCTAAAATCTCAAATGCGTCTAAGATGAGTTTGATTTTGGCTCTATCCAAGATTCAGTCCAGGATGCTGTCTTTTGTGTGGGTTGGTAAAGTGGCATTCTGTTGAATGTCAGCCATTTCTGGTTGGTTGAAAGTGGTTTCCTTTATGGTCTTAGCTGTTTTGTCACCCGGGAGGTTGAAGTTACCAATTGGAGATGCTGTGTTAGTAGTTGGCTTAGATGTGGGCTGAGATCTGAGATCTAAACCCCTTCGCTGCTAGGCCTTTCCCCCCCCCTGTGCTAAGCCTTTTTTGGGCTATTTGGGGTAGTGCGCGCTTAGGCCCCTGTAACTTTTTGACCACATGAGGTATCCACGCCAAATTTGCGTCCTTTTTTTCTAACATCATGGGGATTGTAAAGGTACCCAGGGTTTGTGGATTCCCCTGGAGGGGACCAGAAATTAGCCAAAATACAGCAACATTTTGTTTTTTGGGGAAAAATGCGAAAAAGGGCTACAGATGAAAGCGTCTTGTTTTTCCCTGCAAATGGCATCAAAAAAGGGGTTGTGGTGCTGAAATCACCATCTTCCCAGCTTTCAGGGACAAGCAGACTTTTGTCAGAAAACCAACTTTTTTTACACAGTTTTGGCATTTTTCTGGGACATAGTCTATTTTTGCTATTTTTTGTGCTTTCAACCTCCTTCCAGTTAATGGTAGAAATGGGTATGAAACCAATAATGGATCCTGAAAAGCCATACATTTCTGAAAAGTAGACAAAATTCTGAATTCAGCAAGGGGTCATTTGTGTAGATCCTTAAAGTTTTCCTTATAGAAACTAACAGTTAACTGAAGGAAAAATTGAAAATTAGTTGAAAAAAACAGCCATTTGTGTCAACGTTTTCACCTGTAACTTCTTCTAATTATGACAGCTATTTGAAAGCAATATACCGTTATATCCGCTGGACCTTTCTGGTTGTGGGGATATATAGGACTTGTAGGTTCACCAAGAACCCGACGAACCCAGAGCCAATAACTGAGCAGCATCTTGCAATGGTTTTTTATTATGTACCGGGTATATAGCAATTATTTTGGGAAAATGTATACATGGAAAAATTGTTATGAAAGACACCTATGTAATTCTGAAATGGGAACAAAATGTAGATTTTAGAAACAGTAGCTATTTGCACATTTTCGAAATTGGGAGTACCCATACTAGCATGAGAATTATAGGTCATTTTTCAAAATGACTTATTTTTTACACATTGTCTTTCATTTGGAAGGCAGAAATGCATCGAAAGTCAATAGGTAATAACAGTTGCTCTACAATTCTGTGTTACCCTAAGTCTCCCGATAAAAATGGTACCTCACTTGTGTGGGTAGCCCTTGTGCCCACAACAGGAAATGGCTCAAAATGCTACGTGGACGTACCACATTTTCACAATGAAAAATTACCCTTTTAGGTCGAGCCTCGAGTAGCGCGCAAGCGCTGCTAGGCGAAGACTTTATGTAAGGGGTTTGAAAAGCTGACCAGACGCTCGTGCGTCGTGGCCTTTTCGGGCGCTTACGCGCGCCGCAGACATGTGTTTCCCATTATCGTGCCCAGACGCGGGTGCGATAGTGGGAAACACATGCCGGAAAAAGGCCATGACGCACGAGCGTCTGATCAGCTGAGCAGGCTGCCGCGCTCGCTCGCCCCCGCTCCTCTCGTCCCCGCTCCTCTCTTGTTTTACGTGTTACGCTGGAAATGCTGGAATGAAGATGCCATGCATTAGTCCGTCCTCTCTTTCAGTCTTCAGAAGCTGTGGCCTACACCGTGTCCCGCCCAGCTCTCATGGTGTTACGTTGGGCTGTGTAAGATGGCTGCCAGGCGGTGAGGAGGAGTGGGCGGTGTACCAGAGGGTACTGCCAGGTAGGACCTGACTTGCCACTTCAGAAACCTCGCTCAAGTGTCTAGCGTTGGCCGCTGCAGCTAGGTTTCCATGCTATTCCTCCTTCAGACAGTAAATGTCCCCCTTGCTGGGAATGAAACATACAAGCCGCCGCACCGGTAGCGCTATTCCGTGTGCTTGATTGGCTGATGGGGCGGGAGGGGTGAGAGTAGCGGGTGGCGGCGGGCAGACTCGGGCGGGATCATCGGTACGCCAGCGGCTGGACAGCAGCATCGGATGGCCGGGCCGCGCTGTGGGTAACCTTCTCGCTTTCTGTCTTGGGGGCGGGGGCGTTATGGTGGGGGCGGCTGAAGTCCCGCGGGCTGCCAGACGCAGGGATTTCCTAACCCCTCCCTCTCCTTTGTCTGGCTCTCTACCCTCTGGGCAGGAGGGCGAGGATGCTGTGAATGGGCATGCATGAGCAGTGACGGGCTGCCTGGGGAGAGGCTCACATCTAGCTCAGGCGGCACGGACATGTCAAATGGGCAATCTCGGTTTCTTCTACACGGCTGTTTACGAACTTTCCACTTCTGGCACCTCTCTGTGCGTCGACAGTGGCCTTTGACTGCACTCTTTCAGAATAACGTGATTTTGAACTTATGTCCATGTTGCTCTGCTTGAGTGCACGGCAAAGATTGGACCTTTAGGAGGCAGAATAAACGCTTCCGGCAATTGCTTCATGTTTAGGGGTCTTGAGAGGGTTTACCGGGATATTGGAAAAATAAACTGAACCCCCCCCCCCCACCTGCTGTTCCTAAGAAAATAAAGGCAATTAATTGCATGTTTTCGATTTCTTATTGTTTTTGAGAGCTATGTAGCAAAACTGTAGTGTCGCATTTTCTTCCACCACTCTTACGTTTACATACCCGCCGGGCGTCAGCCAGTCATGTGCACCGGAGAGGGTTGATGACATTGGGAACCTTTAACTCGGTTGTTTGAATTTCCTACTTTTGGTTCATAAAATCAGAGGATGTTCACCCGATTTCAAAATATTTTGTTTCTTTCTTTTTGCCGTTTTCTAAGTTTCGTTATTATGGGCCTACGTGTAAAATTACTGTCCATGTCTGTAAAATACAAGTCGAGTTGTAACCCTGCTTTTACACAGGAAGACTTGCGTGCCTATCTTGCTTTGGAGTTTAGCTTATGCTTGAAAAGTTGTAATATTTATTTTGAAATGCTGTAGACCGCTTTGTGTGTTTAAAATATATATATATATATATCCTCCCCGTCTCGAGTTACCTTGGTAAAAAGCTGTTATTAATGCAAGTGATTTTTTTTAGTAATTTTAAAAACTGAATTTGATTAATGGCGTGGAGAAGACGAATGTATTCTCATTTGTTGATTTTTTTGGACCTGTTTAGGGCACATGAAAAACCTATTTACATGTTCAATAAAACCATTGGTTTTCAGGCTTAATCGCAGAATCAACCTGATCGTTAGTTTTCTACTGTGACTAACTACTGTCACTTTTATCCAACTCTAACAGCTGAAATGTAACACTTGACAGGTACCATCTTTCCTTTCCCCTGTGCTATCCGGTGACACGTTTCAAACGGAAAAGACCTACAAGCTACTTTGTAACCGTGTGTACGCGCGTCTATTTGTTTTGCTATTCTGGCAGGATTGCACACAAAGTATCGTGCGCCTCTTCTATTTGTAACTTTTTCGTTGCCTTTCAGTTTTTCTTGTGCTTTTTTTTCTCTTGTAGTTTTCGTAGTAAATGTCTGTGTTCTGCCTCCATTTGAAAAGACTCCTCTGTATGTGCTCGTGACTTTCTGAAATAGTGTTCCAGAAGCCTGTATTCCAAACATGGGCGTAGATACTACGCCTGTGCATGGTAGGAGTTTTCCCCACCCATAGGTCTCTGGCAGATATCCCCCACCCTGCACTTAACCTGCCTAAATGGCTGACCATTTCATGATTTTTCTGCTGTTGCTCTTTTTTTCCCCTTAAGCTGTTTTGCTTTTATAAAATGGCAGCCACTTAAAATCATGATTAATTTTGCATCTTAACCACATTTTTTCTCGCTCGGATTTTGGTATATTTTTACACGCCTCGGGGTACCACCCAGCACTCCTTTGTGATTGGGCTCTTATCATGGTGATACCATGCCTGTGGAACTTTTTTTCAACAGCGGAAAATTTTCAATTTATTTTTTTCTGCCGCGATTTTCAACATGGCCAAAAGATAAAATATTTTTGAACCCTTCTCCAACCAAGCACATTTAATGGGAGGAACATTTAGAACGACATATATACAAAAGTGTTAATCCTTTCGAGCCAACTGGCAATTTTATTTAAGAGTTAGGTCTCAAAAACTACTTAACAGATTTACACCAAATCAATGAAAGCACACCTGCTTAAAGTTCCACTTTCATGCCAAGGTTGGCTTGAATTTATTCACAAATTGCAACTGAACCTTAACTACTCTGTGGTGACCACCATTGTGTAAAATATGTGTGTGCGCGCCTAAATGTCTTATTTAGTATTTTGTTGCAAAATTGGATTGTCAACCAACTTGGCAAACTGTTGCAGTGCACTGAGCCACATGTTAGGGTGAAAGTCACTCCTGTTGTCACACATCTTTTATTGTGTAGTTTTGCAGAGTGTGGCCTGATTCTGTAGCACCCATGTGCTGTCCTTGGTTGGATTGGGGAAATTGACCTCGTCATGAAATTAGCTAAGAAAATGCTGTCTAGCTGTTTGTTGGCTGTAGGGTGTGGAACATAAATGATGCCTCTTTACTGGGTGATTTCCTCTCCCAGGGGTACATGCCCATTACAAGGAGCAGACATTTCCATCTCAACAGTTTCCTTTTCTTTAGATAGCTTTAGCTGTGCCTCCAACCTAATTTAATAATGAAAAAATAACTGCATACACTTATAAATAGATTAGAGGGGCTTTGTGTAAAACCTCTTCATCCATTAGTCTGCTCATTTTCTCTTCTGCCCACTACTGCATTCAGCCAGTTGTGTAACAAAGGCCCCTGCAGCACCTACAGTGTGTGTGTGTGTGGGGGGGGGGGGGGTGCCCGAGCTCTAGGGGGTCCCCCTGAGCCCATTACCCTGGCACATGCTCTCCTGAGTCAGTCCAGAGGAGGCCCCTCCATGTACTTTGCAGGGGGGCCCCCTCAAGTTTTGTTACGCCACTGGATTCAGCAAGGGGTAGTGGGTCAACACACTTAGGTATTGGCTCTCTTGCACTGTTATTGACCGCATTTTGTCTAATCATGCTCACATCTTCCTTAAAAGAATTACACTTCAGTGTCAGGCTAGCGGCCAATGCTTTACTTAGTCAATGCGTTTATCTTTCCATTCTTATCTTTTTTTTAGGTCTCGGCCTGCACCAGCGCTTGCGCTGGTCTGGCCGAGAGTTTCAGTAAGCGGGTTTTGGAAGTGCAAACCCACTGGCTTTCGGCTGGCGACCAGCTTGCGTTCACGAAGGCGTGCACGTGCGCAGCTGCCATCTGGGTTTCCTATCTCTTCCTCATTTCCTCGTCATGGCTCATTAACTCTCTGGACTCTGATGTTTCAATCGCAGCAGCAGCTCACATTACCAACTGAGGGCCCTGGACTACAGTCACATGAAAAACAACAGCGATTAGCATTGAAATGCAAGCTTTTTTTGTCTAGTTAGAAATATTGCTTCGGTGGGTTGATTTCACCTTATATCGCTATTTGTTTTATATTGGGAGTCACAGCCTAATTACCAGTATTTTTGTCTCACTCTGTTTTTTAAAATTATATTTATTTGCGCAAAGCACAAAGCTATATTTAAGGTTACTTTTCCGCGTCACTTCTTCACTCTATTTAAACTCCACACCCCCACTCTTATTGTCTCTCTCCTTCTCTCTCTCTCCCCTCTCTAATTCTCTCTACTTAATTAACTCTCCCCTCTCTATCTTTTTTAGCCTTTCATTCTCTCAACCCTTTATCTGTTTCTCTTTCAAACTCCTTCATTCACTCTCTCTCCCCTTCTTTCTCTCTATCCCGCTCCACTCTTTATTCTATGTAGACCCTTTCTCTCTCTTTCTCTCTCACCACCCTCTCTAATTGGGCATTATATCTTCACTCTATCTCTCACTCGGCAACACCACAGCATCACTCAGCGCAAGCACAGCATCAATCAGAGCCAGCACAGCATCAATCAGAGCCAGCACAGCATCACTCAGCACCAACACAACATCTCTCAACGTCATCACAGCATCACTCAACGCCATCACAGCATCGCTCAACGCCATCGCAGCATCGCTCAACGCCATCGCAGCATCGCTCAACGCCATCGCAGCATCGCTCAACGCCATCGCAGCATCGCTCAACGCCATCGCAGCATCGCTCAACGCCATCGCAGCATCGCTCAACGCCATCGCAGCATCGCTCAACGCCATCGCAGCATCGCTCAACGCCATCGCAGCATCGCTCAACGCCATCGCAGCATCGCTCAACGCCATCGCAGCATCGCTCAACGCCATCGCAGCATCGCTCAACGCCATCGCAGCATCGCTCAGCGCCATCGCAGCATCGCTCAACGCCATCGCAGCATCGCTCAACGCCATCGCAGCATCGCTCAACGCCATCGCAGCATCGCTCAACGCCATCGCAGCATCGCTCAACGCCATCGCAGCATCTCTCAACGCCGCCGCAGCATCGCTCAACGCAGCCGCAGCTTCGCTCGGCGCCGCCGCAGCATCGCTCAACGCCGCCGCAGCTTCGCTCGGCGCCGCCGCAGCATCGCTCAGCACCACAGCAGCATCACTCAGCAAGACCGGAGTATCATTCAGCATCACCTCAGCATCGTCTCCGCAACAGTCACCACTACCACCTCAGCATCACTCAGCACCACCTCAGCCTGCTCTCGGAATCTGGCATCTGTTGATTCTCCCCTAGCATCTGGCCGCTGCTAGTGTTATAATACAGGTACTAGTTCCCAACCTTCACCCTCCGATTGTTTATGCCCCCTCAAAAAAAAAGCTTTAACAAACAACCATTGCAATAGGCAGAAACAAGTTGCCAGCATTGCAAGAACAAAAGAAAACTGACAATTTTTATTGTAAATACTTTTTTAATATGGTCGTTCAGTTTTACATAATGCCTTCTTGGTCATATATAAAGTAACAAAAATGCTTCTGACACTTTTTTATTATAACTTTTCAGCATGCTGCACAGCAGCCACACTTCTCTACAGCACAGCTTGAAGACATTGGCAAAGTCAATAGCTCTGGCTAAACACTTATAAGGCCCCAAAGGCGAGACCTATTGGCTATGCCAATGCTTGTTTTGCAAAGTGCCTAGGTGTAGTTTTTTAACCCTAGCTCTGCCGGCACCTAGGGAAACCTAGCAAACCTATACATATTTGAAAACTAGACACCCAGGGGAATCCAGGATGGGGTGACTTGACTGCCTCCCACCAGGTTCTGTTACCCAGAATCCCTTGCAAACCTAAAAAATTGTCAAAAAAACCACATTTTCCCCACATTTCTGTGGTGGAAAGTTCTGGAATCTGCGTGGATCCACAAATTTCCGCCCACCCCGCGTTCCCCAAAGTCTTACGAGAAAAATGGTACCTCACTTGTGTGGGTCGGCCTAGTGCCTGCGACAGGAAACGGCGCAAAACGCAACGTGGTCACACCTCAATTTCGCAGTGAAAAATGACCCTTTTTGGCAAAGTGCCTAGCTGTAGTTTTTGAACCCTAGCTCTGCCGGCACCTAGGGAAACCTAGCAAACCTATACATTTTTGAAAACTAGATACCCAGGGAATCCAGGATGGGGTGACTTGACTGCCTCCCACCAGGTTCTGTTACCCAGAATCCCTTGCAAACATAAAAAATTGTCAAAAAAACCACATTTTCCCCACATTTCTGTGGTGGAAAGTTCTTGAATCTGCGTGGATCCACAAATTTCCACCCACCCGCGTTCCCCAAAGTCTTACGAGAAAAATGGTACCTCACTTGTGTGGGTCGGCCTAGTGCCTGCGACAGGAAACGGCGCAAAACGCAACGTGGTCACACCTCAATTTCGCAGTGAAAAATGACCCTTTTTGGCAAAGTGCCTAGCTGTAGTTTGTGAACCCTAGCTCTGCCGGCACCTAGGAAACCTACCAAACACACACATTTCTGAAATGTAGACACCCGGGGGCTTCCAGGGAGGTATGGCTTGCGTGGATCCCCAACGTTTCCTTACCCAGAATCCCCTGCAAACCTCAATTTTAGCTGAAAAAATCACTTTTTTCACACATTTGTGTGTGTGAAAGTGTGGCATCACTGGCCTCACACAAATTTCCTACCACCCAGCGTTCCCCCAGGTCTCCCGATAAAAATGGTGCCTCACTTGTGTGGGAGGCCCAAGTACCCGCGACCGGCAAGGGCCCACAACGTATTGAGGCGACCTCAAAATGGCCTTTCACAAAACGACCTGGTTTTGCAAGGGAGTCACCTGGGTTTTGGCCTGTGCTCGGCGGCCATCTAGGGAAACCTACCAAACCCACACATTTCTGAAAAGTAGACACCCGGGGGCTTCCAGGAGGTATGGCTTGCGTGGATCCCCCAACGTTTCCTTACCCAGAATCCCCTGCAAACCTCAATTTTAGCTGAAAAAATCACTTTTTCACACATTTTTGTGTGGGAAAGTGTGGCATCACTGGCCTCACACAAATTTCCTACCACCCAGCGTTCCCCAGGTCTCCCGATAAAAATGGTGCCTCACTTGTGTGGGAGGCCCAAGTACCACGACATGCAAGGACACAAAACGTTTTGAGGCAACATCAACATTGCCTATCAAAAAATGTTTTGGGCCCTTGCCTGTCGCGGGTACTAGGCCTCCCACATAAGTGAGGCACCATTTTATCGGGAGACCTGGGGAACGCTGGGTGGTAGGAAATTTGTGTGAGGCCAGTGATGCCACACTTCCCCACACAAAATGTGTGAAAAAGTGATTTCTTCAGCTAAGATTGAGGTTTGCAGGGATTCTGGGTAAGGATACGTTGGGGATCACGCAAGCCATACCTCCTGGAAGCCTCAGTGTCTACTTTTCAGAAATGTGTGGGTTTGGCAGGTTTCCTAGATGGCCGCACTGGGCCAAAACCCAGGTGACCCCTTGCAAACCAGGTCAGTTTGTAAAGGCCATTTTGAGGTCGCCTCAATACGTTGTGGAACCTTGCCTGTCGCAGGTACTTGAGCCTCCCACACAAGTGAGGCACCATTTTATCGGGAGACCTGGAGGCGCTGGGTGGTAGGAAATTTGTGAGGCCAGTGATGCCACACTTTCCCACACAAAAATGTGTGAAAAAGTGATTTGTTCAGCTAAAATTGAGGTTTGCAGGGATTCTGGTAGAAAGCGTTGGGGGATCCACGCAAGCCATACCTCCCTGGAAGCCCCAGGTGTCTACTTTTCAGAAATGTGTGGGTTGTAGGTTTCCCTAGATGGCCGCCGAGCACAGGGCCAAAAACCCAGGTGACCCCCCTTGCAAAACCAGGTCGTTTTGTGAAAGGCCATTTTGAGGTCGCCTCAATACGTTGTGGGCCCTTGCCTGTCGCGGGTACTTGGGCCTCCCACACAAGTGAGGCACCATTTTTATCGGGAGACCTGGGGGAACGCTGGGTGGTAGGAAATTTTTGTGAGGCCAATGATGCCACACTTTCCCACACAAAAATGTGTGAAAAAAGTGATTTTTTCAGCTAAAATTGAGGTTTGCAGGGGATTCTGGGTAAGGAAACGTTGGGGGATCCACACAAGCCATACCTCCCTGGAAGCCCCCGGGTGTCTACTTTTCAGAAATGTGTGGGTTTGGTAGGTTTCCCTATGTGGCCGCCGAGCCCCGGGCCAAAAACCCAGGTGACCCCCCTTGCAAAACCAGGTCATTTTGAGATAATGTGTTGTTTATTTCTGCAGCGTGAACATTTTGGCACAATATTGCAAGGAAAATGTGACAGACATTTTGAGGTTTGCAGGACATTGTGGGTACCATAACTTGTTGGGATCCACAAGAGAGATATCACCATGTACTCCCATGGGTGTTTCGTTTACGACAATATCTACAGTTGGTAGGTTATTCTTAGACGGAATGTACACCTTCGCAGACAGACTAAAAAGACAAAGATTACTGCACAGCCATCTATTCCTCAAGCACACACACATACTGGTTGGATTTGGCACGAAGGCAAGTGATGGTTCAGTATATACAATTTTATTAACAAGAGATTTCACAAAAATGAAATGCACTGTCAATAATTGAAAGGACAAAAAACAGAACCAGTGACTCGCAGCTCGTGAGCTGTAAAGCCACGTCAAGGCCCCAACCGCTTTACAGGCCATTCACACACCTTTCATACGTGATACACACAAGACCATTCACACCACCAGGCACGAAACAAACACATTACAACATGCACAAAAAGGGACAAGGTACACCCTGCTTGAGAAAGACAAAAAAAAAATATTACTGCACAGCCATCTAATCCTCAAGCACACACACACATACTGGTTGGATTTGGCACGAGGGTGAGTGATGGTTCAGTATATACAATTGTATTAACAAGTGATTTCACAAAAATGAAATGCACTGTTAATAATTGAAAGGACGAGAAACTGAACCATTGACTCACAGCTCGTGAGCTGTAAAGCCACGACAAGGCACCAACCTCTTTAGAGGCCATTCATACACCTTTCATACATGTGACAAATACAAAACCATTCACACCACCAGCCGCGGGCCCATCACATTACAATACTCACACCAGCAGACAGCGCCATTCAAGGGCCCATCACTTTCACACGCCCACATTCCTAACACAGCAACCACACAAGCTGATGGATTGCGTGGAGTGTCGCTCGGCTAGCAGTGTGTGTAGTGACCAGCAGCAAGTCACTACTCACACACTGCCAGCCGAGCGCCAGTCCACGCACACCACCAGCCAAGCGCCACTCCACGCACACCGCCAGCCAAGCGCCACTCCACGCACACCGCCAGCCTAGCGCCACTCCACGCACACCGCCAGCCTAGCGCCACTCCACGCACACCGCCAGCCAAGCGCCACTCCACGCACACCGCCAGCCAAGAGCCACTCCACGCACACCGCCAGCCAAGCGCCACTCCACGCACACCGCCAGCCAAGCACCAGCCTACACACACCACCATCACATTTAGGATTTTTTTATACAAAAAGAAAACACAAACAAATTGCAAATAGATACAAATCTACTAACACAAAATCAGAAACTAAATACATTGCACTAATGCCAACCTTGAAACAGAACAACAATTCTTAAACATTACAGACCAGGCAGTTCACTTTACCACTCATGGTTGCTCCCAATAATTCTTTTGCTTGTGGTACGCTCTATAACAAGCAGGCACACCCAGCCCAGGGTTAGAAGGACACTCAGGGCAGTACATACGAGTCTCCTTCCGCGTACCTCTTCGCCAACAGACTCTACATCTCCTAGTGGGAAAGTCTTTTGAGGGTGTAGGAGGAATGTGATCAGGAAAGTGGCGATCTTTCAATCGAGCCACATCCTCCACCACTCCAACTCTAGGAACACTTGCCTGTTCCACAACAACAAGGCTGCCTATGACAGACTGCTGAAACTGAACAAAAGTCAACTTTGACGCAGGAGAACACTCCTTGAACACAACAAAAGCATTGAAAGTTGCTAAATTGAAGAGATGGATGGCCAACTTCTTATACCAAATGTAAGACTTACGAATAGCAGTGTAAGGTTCCAACCTCTGATCTACTCTATCAACACCACCCATGTGCTTATTGTAGTCTAAAATGCACACAGGTTTGCGCACTTCAGCAATCTGACCCCAAACAGCCACAGGTGAAGTACTCTCATCATGGATGGTAGTCAGCATGTACACATCCCTCCTGTCCACAAATTTCACAGCTAGCAGTTCCTCACTACGCAAGGCACTGCACTGTCCCCTCTGAAGTTTTTTGCAAACAAGCTCTTTTGGATAACCTTTACGGTTAGAGCGGATTGTGCCACAAGCAAAAGTGTCCACTTTGAACAATTCCTTAAACAATTGCACAGCAGTGTAGAAGTTATCAAGGTACAAATGGTGGCCTCTGTTAAACAGTCCTCTAGCAAGATCCCACACAATTTTCTCTGAAACTCCAAAAGTGGACGGACAACCAGGGGGTCAATAGTGGAATCCCTACCAGTGTACACACGCAAATTAAAAACATATCCTGTCCTACTCTCAGACAACATATACAGCTTAATTCCATAGCGTACCCTCTTGCTAGGAATGTACTGCCTAAAAACCAAACGGCCCTTGAACAGGACCAAAGACTCATCAATAGATATTTCTTTCTCTGGAGTATAGATCTCTGAAAATCGATCTACAAAGTGATCAAGAACAGGCCGAATCTTAAAAAGACGGTCACATTCAGGGTGATCTCGTGGCAACGCCAAACCATTATCAACAAAATGCAGCATCCGAAGCAAAAGTAAATACCGATCACGAGTCATAACTGCAGGAAATATGGCCGTTGCCATCAAGGGACTGGTAGACCAATATGAACCCATGGACGGCTTCCTTATCAAACCCATCAAAAAAGTCAAACCCAAAAACTTCTTCATCTCTTCCAGATTTGTGGGACTCCACCGGGTAGCTCTAGAATGGGGCCTAAGTCTGGCACTGTTGTCCCTCAAAAACTGTTCAGCATACAAATTAGTCTGCTCAACAATCTCACCCAAAAACACATCATCCATAAACAACTGAAAATACTGTATAGGCAAATAATGTTCACAATCCACTCTACAACCTGCATAACCACTAAAGGCAGGCAACACCGGCTGCACCATGTTTGGATCAACCCAGAGTCCAGCACTTCCAGTAGGAAGCCTAGCAGCCCCAGGCTGCAATCCAGATGCCTCTTGCACCATCGGCACAGTAGTATCCTCCTCTAAAACAGGCACTTCATCTGCACTGAGAGTACCTTCATCATCCGATGATTCCATGTGGAGAGAAAACTCACTGCCTGAATCTTCCCCTCCCTCCTCTCCCTCAGACGCACTGTCAGTCTCATAATCCTGCTCAGAGGAAGATTCAAGAAGCAAACCAACCACCTGCTGAGCAGTCATTCTACGGCTAGCCATAATGCTTACTAATAAAGGTTACTTGTCAAACAAGTCAACAACAACAAACCCTTTGTAAAAAAAAGAAATAAACAAAATGTAGCTTTATCACAAAGACCTATATACTCCAACACTACACCACTCACGTGACAGAAGCAGCTAGACTCACCACCACCTACTCTGCACAGACACAGTAAGGATCATCAATATCCCACTAAAAAAGAAGAAAAAAAAAATTACACATAAGACAATGCAAAACATCGCAAAGAATTTCATGCTCTGAACACTAACAAATATGCTGCCATTATGACACCACTTACAAAAAAATTCATTCATGCATGACAATAATACTCATTTGGAGTACACACAACAAAAATATTTTTCTTACCAAATAAATGCAATTACGCAAAACTGCAGAACAACCACTGCCGAAACCGCAAACAGGAATCAAAAGCTTTACACTAGAATAAAAAAGGAGAAAAAAAACATTACAATCACATATGCAAATAATGCACCAGTCCACACACAATCCACCAGCCAAGCTAAGGGGTAGGTGGGCCTAACAGTATAAATAAAATATTCACCCCCGTAAAAGGGGAGCAACCCTTGCCCTTTTGGCCATTCCCCAACACAAAAATTAAAAAAACCCTGGTGTCTAGTGGCTTCTGCCCTCCTTGGGGGCAGATGGGCCTAAAAACATACTGCTATTCTGCCACCCAAGGGGTCACTCTCCACAAATAAATGCCTGGTGGACTAGTGGGAAGATACCTTTATCTTCCGCACACGATCTCTCACTACTCAACTCTACTCTCAACTCTATTCACAACTGGATGTTAGCTCACCAACTCATTCTGAATCCCGCCAAAACTGAATTCCTCCTCCTCTCTACCTCTCTCTCACCTCCTCCTGTTCAATCTTGGATGGATCAGCTGAACCTACTCAACAACAAACCCATCATTGTCGACAGCGCTAAATCCCTAGGTGTCATTCTTGACAAAAGACTCAACCTAATCTCCCACATCAACTCTATTGCTAAGAACGCATGTTACCAGTTGCGCCTTCTACGGGGGATCCGTCGGTTCTTCCCGGAGAAAGACTTAAAAACCTTGGTACAATCTCTGGTTCTCTCAAGACTGGATTATTGCAATTCTCTTCTGACGGGCCTACCCAAATCCCACCTCTCCCCTCTCAAATCCATCCTCCATTCAGCAGCTCGCCTCATTTCAGGGTCTAAACGAAGCGACCACGTCACTCCTATCCTCTCTTCGATGGCTTCCGATCGAGGCAAGATCGATTTACAAAACTGCCTGCATCACACACAAAGCCTTACAAACCTCCTCCCCTCGTTACCTGGCAAATAAATTGAAATTGTCCGGTGGCTCTCGCCCTTCTCGCAATGCGGTAAAGCTTCTGCTTGAGCCCCCCATCTTCAAAAAGGGAAAGATCGATGGCGCAATCCTTCTCAGGAAATGCGGTGAGAATCTGGAACTCGCTTCCCCCATTGCTCCATGCCACCTCCTCTACCTGGATCTTCAAAGCTGACCTCAAATCTCTTCTCTTCCAAAGACACTTTCAGAACTAATACTTTCTCTCTGAGCCCCCTCTAGGAAGTTCGCTCTTCATTGTAAATTTGTACTTTTTCCTGTACATTCCTCACCCTTGCGTGCTGGAGTCAGTGAGTGTATGTCTCTCTCTCTCTCCTCTCTCTCTCTCTCCTCTCTCTCTCTCTCCTCTCTCTCTCCTCTCTCTCTCTCTCTCCTCTCCTCTCTCTCTCTCTCCTCTCTCTCTCTCTCTCCATGAGCTGCCCAAGAAAGCTTTCAGGAGACAAGAAGTGGTTCACAATGCCACCACAAACCCACATCAATAACCAGAGGCTGCAGCAAACTCCAACTACTCGAGACACAGAAATGTCTAAAACATTTTATGCAAGGTTGACAAAACCATGTGTTGAACAGCCAGCTTCATGAAAGCTTTCCCATCAATGAACAACACGTAGGTTCTCTTAGCGGCATGCTTTGAAGAAGATTAATGTTTACAGGGCGAATCACTGAGATATACATCACCTTACTACTCAGAAAACAGAACTGGTGATTTGAGAGGTGTCCAAATGGCCCTCCAGCCGGTGATAAACCTGCCCCCCCTTCCCCCCACACACACACACACACACAACATCCCTGGTGCCTAGTGGGCATTCCTGCTGCACGATCACATGATCGTGCAGCAGGAATGCACAAAGAGGCATCGGGGGAAAGGAAAACCCTTTCCTTTCCCTCGATGCCTCTTTTGATTCAAACCCCCCCTCCCCGAGCCAAAACTCACCTGATTTCCCCGACGCGCTGGAAGCAAATGGCTTCCAGCGCGTCGGGGAAGAAAGGGAAACCCTCAATGACGTCAGCGCGCCTCGCGCGCTGACGTCATTGATGGGGAGGGCGGGGGGAGGCAGGGGAAGCCCTTCCCCTGCCTCCCCCCCCAAAAAAACAACGATCGGATTCCCACGGGGGGAGCGCCAGCGCTTCCCCCGTGGGTGGTCTTATGACGAGCTGGACTCGTCATGAGCACACAACCACTGTGTGCCATGACGAGTCCAGCTCGTCATAAGCATCGAAGGGGCTAGAGGTATAGTTCTGCTGAGCCCTGGTGGGCGATGGGATAATAGAACCTCACAAATTCGTGGAAGAATAATGTAGGGGGCAGAAGGCATCCGGTTAGGTAGCATTAAACCTACGACCGATGTTCTGCAATCATGGCTTCTTGGAGTCCAGAACATCTATTTAGAAAGCAAGTCTGAAATTTGTTTCGTTGAAGGGTTTTCTGATCAAATGTGATTACGTTCTGATCCCAGGTAAGCACTGAGAGTATTCCACAGGCTTGGGATTTTAACTCCTGGATATCTTCCTCTATGCTTTATTTTTATGAACAAATATTTTTTGGATTATGTTTGCAGCTGATGATCTGGCTAGGTGTAGCATGGGGCTAAGTCTTACTTCTGTTTTAGGCCTTTATCCCAGTGGAGTTTGTGTACAGTGCAGAGGAACTTGAATTTGATCCAGTCTGCTTCTGATAACCATTGCAGACCTTTTACATCTACCTTTATGTGGTGCCTTATACGTTGCTTAAGGCACATTTTGATTGCCTGCTTTTGTATTGTTTGCAGTCTGACAGTGAGAGTTTTGGGGAAGGACCTTGTCTGCTCATCTGGCTACCTTTTCATCTGTGGCGGAATTAGCGTATTTGGTCAGTAGTTAGAGAGCAAGAAGGTGATCCAGCTCCTTCCCATGCAGTCGACGATACAACAGGAGCTACTGAAAGTCTTTAGAATTTTTTCAGTTCAATTTCTTCCCCTCTTAAGCAGTTGCACTTGTTCTTGTGAATAATGTGTCTACCCATGCAGCACTTACTGTGCTTAACCATTGTTTTGCTGTTTTCTTGTGGACCCCTTTCTTAAACTGCCCTAGCCAAAAAATAGCCAACATTAAAAAGACCCACGCCTTTCTTCTGTTAATTCCATCGGTTTTGAGGGCTTCATCTTTACTAGTTATGATGACCAACCATTGCGTTAGCATTAGCTGTATAGTAAAGTCTCACAGCATCTTGCCTTCTCGGTTTTCTCCTATTAATTCAGTTCCATTTTTATGTATCACCTGAGCCAGCGCATGCGCTGCTCTGGCGAGACATTTAGTGAGTGGGCTTTAAAAAGCCGACCACAGCTTTTTGTGTGGCATAGAGCGTGCGGTTACGCTCACAGTTACGAGCAGAGGCGCCATCTGGCTTTCCTCGTCATGGCTCATTAAGCGCATCGCTCGCGGCGCGCGATCATTTTCACTTTCGCGGCCGCGTCACTTTTACGGCCGCGCGGCCAATGCTAGTTATTTGAGGTCCTTTATGCATTCTTTTCATGTTTGCCTTGGCTGGGTAGAACATGGCGCCCGCTTCAGGTAAGCCTACCGACTCACTCCTCTCTCGTTCGCTGCACCGGCGTTGCCTCCTCATCTCCTCCACCCTGGCAGCCTCATAACCCCTCCAGCTTGCCTTTGCCCCTCCTGTGGAGCTTAGCCTTTGTACTACCTGATTGGCTCTTTCACTTCTTCTATGAGCGATTGCTTTTCAGACACTTTATTCTCTTTTTCTTCAAGCGCTCCATGAGCATGCTGGTTTTATACACCCGACTTCTGTGTATGCTTCTCTAGGAGCTCTCCTCCCCACCCCATTCCATGTCGCTGTAAATCACAGAGTGCTTCTGCCCAACATCCGCTCCACACTGTCGTATCTGTGTGTACTTAATGTGAGCACCATTTGCGTTACACAAGGTCACATTCATTTACTAAGCACAGGGAGATTACGGGAAGTGCCCACGATCAGATGATGTTGAGCTGACGCTGGGACTGGAACCTGGTTCTCCAGTTCTGAAGTCGACAGCCATGATAGTAATGCCACATCCTCTTCTTAGACAGGTCATGTCATGCTTTGTCCGTTAGGTAAATAAATATGATTTGCCAGTCTCTTTCTCCTGGGCAGTCGGAGACAAACAGCAGACCCTGTTTTTATTATTCTCTTTTTCTTCAAGCGCTCCATGAGAATGCTGGTTTTATACACCCGACTTCTGTGTATGCTTCTCTAGGAGCTCTCCTCCCCACCCCATTCCATGTCGCTCTAAATCACAGAGTGCTTCTGCCCAACATCCGCTCCACACTGTTGTATCTGTGTGTACTTAATGTGAGCACCATTTGCGTTACACAAGGTCACATTCATTTACTAAGCACAGGGAGATTACGTGAAGTGCCCACGATCAGATGATGTTGAGCTGACGCTGGGACTGGAACCTGGTTCTCCAGTTCTGAAGTCGGCAGCCATGATAGTCACGCCACATCCTCTTCTTAGACAGGTCATGTCATGCTTTGTCCGTAAGGTAAATAAATATGATTTGCCAGTCTTTCTCCTGGGCAGTCGGAGACAAACAGCAGACCCTGTTTTTATGTCTCCTTTTTTCGCTGCCTGAGCCCACCAGCTCCCACCTAACACTCTAACCCTTTACTTTCGAACCCATCGCCTGAAGAGAGTGACCAGCAATTTGTTGATGTCAATCACTTTGATAAAATCTACAGGCCCATCTGGTAAAGTGCGAGCCAAGCAGCAGCATAGTGAATACAGCTCTTGCTAAGAGTGAGCTCGGTGTTTTCAAGAGGCCCAGGGTTCATTCTGTTACAACCTGCTGATATGCTTAAACTGGGGAGGTGAATGTATAAGTGGGGTTGGCTTAATTCAGCTGGGATGCAGGGTTGAATTGGGATAAAAAATCGGCCTGGGCACACCAAAAAAAGTGGCCCACATTTGTGTATAGCCTTTCCGCAAAACACTGCTTCAGTGAAGTTTTATGAAAAGAAAGGGGGTGAGGGGCATGTTTTATTAACTTCACTTAGATTAAAAAAATTGACCAGATTAGTTCACACTGCTGAGCCACACATGAATGCAAATGAGACCACTTCTGCGCAGGCCCCCTGCCCCGCTCAATCAGCGTACATTAATGGGCCGGCCCAGCGAGAGAAGGGGAGTGATACCTCCGCCCATCTGCCTCTAGAAAGGCCTCTCAGGCACCCACTGGCAGCATCCTAACAGCACAGACAGCCCCCAGGCTGTCCAAACAAGCATTGGCATAGCCAATAGGTCTCGCCTTTGGGACCTTATAAGTGTTTCGCCATGCAACGGTTAATGTTGTTGCACCAAGGATATTGTGCTGCATAACTAAATACTTATAAGGTCCCAAAAGCGAGACCTATTGGCTATGCCAATGCTTGTTATATTCTGTTTTAAGGAGGTGAAATAAAATTGAGGTTTTCAAACCTTGAGGCCCTCACCAGGCTGAAACCACCACATTTTACATAAAAAACAGTGGTACCTTCACGTTCTGTCTCACAGGATCTCACAGTGAGCATGTTTTTTTGCCGCAGTGATGGGAAAATTGTGCGTAACAATCAGGCTAGCAGACTGTACCTTACAAATGGTATTTCGATTCTTAGATGTTAGGGACAACAAATTACTGCATATGTATGCTTAGAGTGAAATGGAACCTTGCTACTGCAGTGGTTGATACCAGCACTGTTTTCCATTCTATCCCCGAGCCACCTTTAGACATATTGGTTCTCTTCACACTTCTTTGCTACATCAAATATTTGACCCTGTGGCCTTTGGCTAATGCCACTGACGACATCACACAATTAAACATAAAATGTAAGAACCCCAACACACACTAGCATGAGGAGCCTCAGCCGCTGTATCACGCGTGACATTGACAGCTGTGTTCATGCCGGCCAGAAATTAAACATTGCAATTTTTGGAGTGTTGTTAGAGTAATTCTGTTCGAATGTATGACAGTCCAAAACCTTTCTGTTACCTAGTGGGTGTTGCTGTGGATTGTTGGCTTGTGCGTCGAAGTGAAGATTGGTCATTACTATCCATTCAATTAGTTGGCCAATCTGTGTGCTCAATCTATTGGCTTAGATATTGCTTAGATTTTGCAGCCTCTATTCAG
Organism: Calotriton arnoldi; assembly: GCA_963921515.1. Classification (NCBI taxonomy): domain Eukaryota; kingdom Metazoa; phylum Chordata; class Amphibia; order Caudata; family Salamandridae; genus Calotriton; species Calotriton arnoldi. The sequence goes on along the minus strand of CAWUFW010002947.1, from coordinate 966,872 downwards.
GGGAGATATGGGTACATATCTGAAGGGTTCTAGTCCATCCTTGATTTCTTCTAGGATTATAAGTATAATGGCTTCTGATGCAGAACCTTCGGAGCTGCCCTTTGCCGCATATTCTTTGAAAAACTTTGTAAAGAGTTGATCTCACGTAATTTTATTGTTTTTGTTAAAAGAATTGGTGAACTCACCTGGAGCCTTGCCTTTGGGCAGTTCAATAATTGCCTTAAAAATTGTATGTTATCTGTCCTTTCATTATGAGTTTCCTGCTCAGCCTCCAAGAGAGTTAATAGCTTAGCAAGATGTTAATCTATTTTTGTGTGTGTTTGTATTTAGGTAGGCAGGTAGGTAGATTTTGGTAATAGAGCCTAAGAGTTTGGAAGATAACCTTATTTATCATAGCCATAGTTCAGCTTTTGGTTGTAATGTATGATATGTGCACCTTGCTCTTTTCATTCAAAGCTGGTTGGCCTTGAGTCGGCCTGTCTAATTGACACCATGTAGGGGTTTTGCCTTGTCAGATAGTGCCTGATAGTCGGATTTTGTAAATAGTTTATTATATTGTATTTGAGACTTTTGATATTTAAATATGCATCCTGGGTATTGGGAGTGATGCGGGTGCTTTCTCATTACTTTATCTCAGCCTCTAAGATTATAATTAATTTTCTTCAGTCAATATTTATGCGTGCCAATTTATTACAGCATAGCTACATAAGGTTTATTTTTCCGCTTACCATAGTGTTCCTTGTTTAGATGACTTTCAGACTTGTTTGTATCTATCATAATCATAGTACATGAGAGGTCGGAATGATACGTTCTCTGGGTTTCCTAGAGGCACAGAGATCGGTTTTATAGACTCCATGGCACTAAGGACTTGGTCAATGTGCCATCCTGGATCAGAAAAATAGTTGTGCTGCAACCATTACGCAACGCACTGTGCAATAGCTGAGCGAGATGTATTCTATGTTAGGATAATCAATGGAATCCCATACCCTCTTTCCTTCAGGAAAAGCACACACACAAAAAATACTAGACCGCAAAGGGCACTTTTCAAATATTTATTTAAAAACTAAAATCCTAGTCTAGTGCACACAATATGAATCGTAACCACAATGAAAACAGATAATATGGCAACGGTTAACAGAGGTGTGAATAATAGATACCACTCCAACATGATTTCTGTTATTAATACATAGCAATCCTACCCTTGCCTTGTTACTTCTAAGTGCTAATCTAGTTCTAAAATTCTAGCAAAGCAGAAAATAAAACCTATTATGAATTTTAGAGATGGCCACACCCAAATGAGCACTAATGTTTATTGTTCAGGGAAACAGGCTGGGTGCAACGATAACTCAGCGCATGAGGGCTGAGTGCCTCTTTCCGATAGTCTTCAATAGGAACTGGAGATATGATGTGCGACCTTCCACAGTGTCGCCTCTCTGCCCTTCACTTTTTGTGCCCAACTTTAATAACATAATCTCAATGCTTTTAAGAACTGTTGGTGAAAACAATGTGGCCTGTTGCACTTGCAGGTATTTTCATTCTACGAGACCGTGTTCTTTCAATATCAAGAAAAACGAAGCACATAGTTATCAACCTTCTAGAAACAAATAGAAATTACTAACATGACAATGTAAAAATGAAGCCGTCTGCATTTAGATAAAGCATTGCAAATATATTCACATAGGCTGGATCATCACATTGAAAAACAGAATTATATTAACCTAAGTGCGTCAAATGAATCATGCATATTCAGCATTTTGATTAACTGTTAACACATATTACTCAAGAAGGGGAATGCCCACGGTAACAGACACAATAATCATGACAGGATATCTAAAATGGGTTTAAGGCTTGGTTGCTCTGTCTTTTGCAAGAGCTCTCCGCTCACTAAAAGGTAATCTAAGCTTGGAGAAGATCACCAAAGTCATGGCTTCAGTGTCGCTTAAATTCTTTATTACATCAACTTCAAAAATGAGACTGGCAATAAATCACCATCTCACAGGGCACCCAGGTGCAGGCAAAATAAATAGCTGTCATAATCAGCAGTAGGTGAAGAGAATAGAGGAACTAATAGTGTGCTTGCTGCAGATTGCTATATTTCTGTTGTGAAGCGTGGTAGTGGCTGAAATTAGTGAGTTGTCCAACATTGAACAATTGGCCGAGGGACGAAGTGAAAAGTAATACCACACCCATGATTGATTGTTAAAGGCAAAGAAAAGCACAGCTGTGATACCTTCAGTGCATTGGAATTTTTAAAGCCTGGACACTGGGAAAATATCTATCTTTCCACTGACAGAATTTGATGTACTTAAGACAGCGGTGACAAGGTTTTTTATTTAAGTACATATTGTTCTCTGTTTGTATAACCCCTGACAACGATGACCACTTTTTTTTTAATTTTAGCTCGTTTAATCAGTTGAAGTGTGAGCTATATAAACATATTGTTACCAGTATTGTGGTTTACAGTATTAAGATGTGGTCTATAGTAGCACAAACCCAGAGTTTTAACTGGCTCTGGTGATTCCATGGAAGGATTAGTATGTAGCCTTTGGAACAGTTTTGAAGGTGAGGGGTGGTGCGTGGTCAACGGGGTCCTTATTTGAGGGAGTGCAGAGAAAGTATCCCATAAGACTAAATAACATGCTGGGTGGAGTCGAACATAAGTTATGCATCAGAGACTGCGTTAGGGTGAGAAGTGGAACTGACATAAGGAAAAGTGTGTCAATGTGGTCCGCTGTTAAGTAGGTGACTCGAGCCAAGACTCATATGGTGGGATAGGAAAATGTAAACAAATGGAATGTGAGGAGAGTTGCGAAGTGCAGTGAGTGGAAGAAGAGTGTGGTCAGGATCTGTTGGTTGACCATCCAGTTGACCATACTCTAAGATAATGTGAGGATGCTAAAGACATTTGAGGGTTACTTTTTAATGCTGCATGGTTAATGCTCTGTTCTTAATGACCATGAAGGTACTTGTGAATCTGTTAGCACCTGTAGTAGTTTTTAACTTTGAGGCTTTATCATATGTGTAATAACCTGTAGCTGCCATCATGTGTGACTCCAGCTGTAGCATTGGTACTCTTCCCTGTTCTAGTTGGATCATGGAGGTTCCACCCTCAAGCAGCTGAAGATGTGAAGCTGCCAATGCTGGTTGTGTTCTATGGATGGAAATAAATACTTTATTTTACTGCATCGTGTGTGCCGAGCTACTTTACTACAGTTCCCAGTTCCTTTATTTCTCGAACAGTATTTGAAGTCAGATTGTGAAGATTATGTAATTCAAGCAGATTATTTTATATGGTCTGAACATAGACACGCTTTCAGATGCTCTGCTGCGGATGCTCGAGGGGGCCTGACCCTCCTGTCTCTCTGGTTGGGAAGAGTTCAGAAAGCGGTGGCTTAGAGACAACAGGTGCCCAAACTATGTGATAATAATAAATAATTACTAGATAACATTCGTGTTCATTTTCCTGGTCTGTAATTTTGAAAACCTTTCTGGCAAAAAGTGCATATGCAAGTGCAAAACAATCTTCATTTTCGAAAAAAGCCCATGTCGGTTGCTTGCAGATTAAATGCAAAAACGTATTCTAAATTATTTGGGAAACTTTTGTACATAATTTGGTTAAAGAAGGTAATAGTAACGCCTTACTTGATTAGGATGAGCTTTGAACTGTCTATTTCGGCGTAATTTTAATGTTATGTTATTTATATTTCTTAAGCGCAACGGTTACCCGAAGGTGTCTTGGCGCTGCGTACTGCCTTCCGGTTGTCAGGGTGTGAAATAGCCTAGGAGGAAAAAAGCCAAGTTTTAAGTCCCTTCCTAAAAGTTAGCAGTTCTGTGGTGCTCCTGAGGTGGAAAGGAAGCTCATTCCAGGCCTAGCGGCGCAAGTAGTGAAACTTCTTCCCCCCCATTTTGCTTTTTTAAAGGAGGGTACTGCCACTAGTCTTGCTCCAGTCAATCTTAGTGCTCTCCTAGGAGTGTACCATTTAAAGCAGTTTTAGGTGTTCCGGGCCTCTTCCATGGAGGGCCTTGAAAACTGTGCACAAGGATTTGAGTTAAATCCGCTGTTTGACAGGGAGCTAATGCAGTTGTTTTAATCCTTTTTTTATTGAGACCAATTTAGATGTTCCGGTCAAGAGTCTTGCTGCTGCGTTCTGCACAAGTTGAAGCCTGTTAAGATGTTTCTTTTGGATGTTTAGATATAAACTGTTGCAGTAGTCCACGCGTGATAATATTAGGGATGTTATTACTACCTTGTGGCTGTCTGCTGGCAAGACTGACATCATTTTCCGTATTATCCTAAGAAGATGGAAGCTAGTCGAGGTAACCGCGTTCACTTGGTCTTCGAAAGTCAGTTTATTGTCAATTAAGACTCCTCGGTTTTTTGCTTTCCTGGTTGGCTCCGGGAGCGTCCCTAGTTCTTCTGGCCACCAATTCGGTGTCCAAAAATTGGCATTGCTACCAAATATGAGGACCTCAGTCTTGCTTGAGTTCAACTTCAAGCAATTCATTGTCATCCACAGCCTGACTGCTTTCATGCAGTCGTGGAACTTTTTCCCTTTCTCTACCTCTTGTCCAGGGCGTAGTGACATCACTATTTGTGTGTCATCTGCGTAAGACGTCAACTGGAATCCAAAGGATCTAATTAGCGCGGCCAAGGGTGTCACATAGACATTAAAAAGCATGGGACTAAGGGAGGACCCCTGTGGTACTCCACATGGTAGGGAGAACGGTAGTGAGCGAGCTTTATCAAGGTCCACGGTTTGAATCCTTTCTGTAAGGAAGGATTTAAGAAGTTTCCAGGCCTTGCCTGCTACCCCGCAGTCTGATAAACGGTCCATCAAAATATCGTGATGGACCGTATCAAAGGCCGCAGAGAGATCCAGCATGATAAGCGCTGCATTGCCTCCCTGGTCCAGGGCCTCCCTTACTTCCTCCGTAGATTTTATCAAGGCCGATTCTGTGCAATGATCTGCCCTGAATCCGTATTGACTGGAATCTAACGAATTCCTTGCGCTGAGATGGGTGGTGAGTTGGGTATTTATAGCTTTTTCAACCATTTTTGCTGGCAGAGGTAAGCGAGAAATTTGCCTGTAATTGTTGGGGTCCTTATAATCGAGGTTGTGTATTTTGAGTAAAGGGAGAATGGACGCTGTTTTCCATTTATTAGGGAAATGCCCCGCTTCAAACATAGCATTAAAAAGAGGAGTCAGTGCCTTGCTGATAAGCTCCAGGACAAGTTTAGTCACCGAAACTGGGCATGGGTCATTTGGGGATCCTGATTTGATGGCGGCAAGAAGTTTAGTCGTATCCTGTGTGGTCAAAGACGAAAATTTGTTAAGGATAGGTTGAGGCTCGGTTAGGTTTCTCAGTGGCATAACTGGCTCCAGGGTTTGTGTGGTTGAGGAAAGGCTAAACGAGGAGAAGATATCTTCCACCTTTCGTTGGAAGAAAGTGGCTATTTCCTCACAGAGTTCTGGGCTGCTTTGGGATTTTGGGGTAGGTGGAGCGGTCAAATTGACTACCGTTGTAAAGAGTTCCTTCGTGGATGATTTTGCCTTTGTGATTTGTTCCATGAAGAAAGTCTTTTTGGTATTAAGCAGTAGCTGTTTGTAGCAAGTGATGCTTTGTTTGTAGGATACTTTATCCCCATCATTGTAGCCTCTCCTCCATTTCCGCTCTAATCCCTTACAGACGAGTTTTTGCTTCCTCAGTTCTTCAGAGTACCAGGGAGCTGAAGGCTGAGACCGTTTGGGGGTCCATCGTTTCACTGGGGCTAGTTTTTTGCATGTTGCGTCTATCAGTATAGGAAGTTGTGGCGTCCTCTACATCTTCAGAAAGACGGCAAGCCGTCGCCCGGAGAGAAGCGGCTAGCCCCGAACTATTTATTTCCTTCCAAGCTCTAATTTCAATTTCCATTTTAGGTCCTAATGTGCTCCGGTGAGATTCAGTGGATGTTAGATCAAATAACACAGCGGCGTGATCAGTCCAAGTCAGAGGTAGCACCTTTGTCTAATTTATTAGGGGGTTGTTTGAGAATATCCCATCAAGAGTGTGTCCTGCCACATGCGTAGGACCCTCCAAGTTGTCTTAGTTCCCCGCTATTCATCACCTCTACCAGAGTACTGGTGTCGGGATCGAGATGAGCTTCCAGATGGAAGTTAAAGTCCCCCAGAATCGTGAAGGAGTCACCACATAGCCCAGCCTCTAGCAGAGTCCCAATTGACTCAAGGAAGGCGCCTCTTGGGCCTGGAGGTCTATATAGGAGGATACCCTTGAAGGCATTCTGCTGGGCTGTGTAGAAACTGAATGATATTGCTTCATAGTCTGTATTAGACTCCATTTGGAAGGAGGACTGAAGGGAGTTATGATAAATAATTGTGAGTCCTCCCCTTCTCCTGTTGGGTCTATCTTGGGTGTAGCATTGAAAGCCCTGAGGTGTGGCCTTTGCGAGGTCTGGTCCTGAATGTGTATTAAGATATGATTCTTATTTAGCACTAGCGTTATGAATAGTAAAATTTCTTCTATTTCACACTCATTTTCCTTTGCTGTGATTATAACGCTATCTTTTATTTTCACTATTTCAATTGCATACGTCTTGGGTTTAGTTTCTCTGTCATGTGAAATGTACGTTCCACAACTGAAACAAAATATTTGAACTAAATTCACGCCCTTCAAGAGTCACAATCAAACGACGATGTAACTCTCGAGTGCAAAAGACCAAAATTGTATTCACAAGAAAGAACATGCCACCGATAATGAATATTTAAATCAACAAACAGAATAGCCTAAATGAGGAGTTGGACTGTTCAGAGCATTCGTTTTCCGAGAATGCACAAGTGTGACTATTGTATATTATATTCTATAGCCTTGTCGTTCGCGTCATTAAAAAAAAAAAAAAAAAAAAACAATGTCATTGGTGCGTTATTATTTGGTGTTTTTATGTAGTAGTTTTAGAAATACATGCTGCAGTAAATAATAATGGTTATTTTTTTTCTTTTCTTATAAAGCCAAGTGAAAAGCAGAAGTGCCCAGAAATTCAGTTTCCATCTTGTTTATCAACATCACACTTCTTCATATTTGTAGCAGGACAGACAGTATTATTTGTGGGGTACATCATGTATAGGTAAGTTACTTCACTTAGGGATGGTGTTTATGATTTAAATAGTAAAAGTATTTCTGATTGTGAATTGCATATAGGCGGTGGTGAAGTGTAAAAATGAGGCTTTCGTGTCATTCAGTGTAAAGAAATATGCTGGGATTTGTTACTTGCTAGGCGATGAACTGCTTTTCGTGTTTATAAAAATGCTGATTATCTGTCTTTTCACCCACTCCAGACTATTGGGAACAGTTTTATTAAGTGAGGCCAGGGGACTGGGTGTGCACATTCCGAACACAAGGTTTTATATCCATATTTCGGCCAGTCCTTTCCCGAATGTTTGCAAAGGAACATTCTCGTTCTCGTTTATAAGATCCTCTGTGTGACTTTGGGTGCAACCTCAAAATATCCCTAAATCTGGGTCCTTCCGCAGATTGTATTGCCCTGCATCGCGTTCTAACCAGGACCTTTGGTCCAGTGCATTCTTTCCTAAAACTTAAATTTGTAAGCATTTACAGGCACATGCATCAAAGGAAAAACCGGTCGCAAACGGGCAGATTCTCAGAATCTGCCCCTTTGCGACCGGTATTTTTGCATTTGGGATGCATCATCCCAAATGCAAAAATCGCAATTTAAGTAATCTCTAAATTGCGATTACTTAAATTGCGATTGCATTTAAGGAATCGCAAATTGAGATTCCTTAAATGCAATGCAACAAAGTAAAAAAAATTGCGATTTTGCTATTAGGGGGCGCAATTTACCATGAAGTTGAACTTCATGGTAATTTGCAAAAACTTTGAGAAATGCACTAAAGTGCATTTTTCAAAGTTGAAGGTTACACACACACACATGTCCTTGGGACATGTGTGTGCGCAACATATGTGCATGGATCAATTTCAGGGGTCCAACAGGGTGTCCTTTGACACCCCTGCACCCTTGAAATTGCATGCATAATTGCGAGTACCTATTGGTACTCGCAAATAGCGCTTGTAATTTCCCATTCATTCCTATGGGCCTGTAGGCCCATAGGAATGAATGGGAAGCCATTCCTTATTTGCGACTCGCAATTTGCGAGTCGCAAATAAGGAATGTGAAGAATCGCTATTATTATAGCGATTCCTACATGCATAGGATTTTGCAAATCCTTAATTGCGAATCCTTAATATTCGCTATTAAGGACTCGCAAAATCCTAGCTTGATGCATGTGCCAGTTAGTTAATAAACAGCAGTGGGAGTGAAGAATAAGGTGTAGAGACTGAAAGCTGTTGGCAAATAGTGATAACAAATATAAAACGTGTTTTCTTCCCGGGACAAGAAGCAAAACAGAGAGGCTGTTTTCTAAAAGTACTGATTTTCAACTTTCCAGAGACAAAGCACCTTGGTGTGTGCAGCGTGTTGTGGTACTAGCCTAAAAGTAATGGATACCATACAATACGTGTTATAACACAGAGATTCTATGTACTGACTGGAACCAACAGACACAAATGGGATAGTCAGGCCGCGGCCGGTCTACGATCACCAGGTCGGTGAACATTCACATGGGTTTACTAAACACCCAGAGGATCGAAGAAAGAAATCAATCCGCACCACTCACTCTTTCACAATACCACAATCCCAGGGTGCAATATATAACTGATCTGCAACAGCCATGCGCGATTGTTCACCTGGACGTCCAGCTGGTGGCATCCTATGAGCTGGTAAGGCGCATGCGCAGTGAAACAGTTATTACATCAGCTGTTCGAGGTCATTCATGGAAATCCCACACATCACCACCTCTGAGAGGGCTGCAAGGACCGTACCCTATAACCTTACCTCATTTATTTAATGACACCTACAATTGGATGCAAACGTTTACTGAGAAATAACCCTCTTGCAACAATCTCACCGAAAATAAAATCAATTCATTTTGGCACAGGGTTAGAACTATTGTTAGGGTCATGGTTACTGCAAGAGTAAAGTTTAGTGTTGGTGATAGGATTATGTTTAGTGTTCAGTCACCCATCCATCATTGTATGCGCTCAGCCACTCATTAAAGCACTCAGTCACTCATCCTTGCACTCCTGCATCTATACATCCACCCCTCGTCATTCTTGCTTTCTCTCACTCGCTGAGTCACAATACCACAGATACAGGCTAAATAATCCATAACAAGGCACTTTCATTCGTAAACCTCTCCTATTGCCCTGTTACAGATGAAATTGCACCCAGTGCATGAAGAGCAGAGTACAAGTACAGCACAGAGAATGAAGCTATACGTAGAGTGCAAGGTGCACATAGAGCAAGATACGCAGAGTACATTGTGCCTGCAGATCAAGGGAAATTTTCAAGCACAGTGCAGCCCACAGAAAACATGGAGAGCACAAAGTGCACAAAGTACACTCATATGAGATACGTGTAGAGCACAGAGTATACAATGTGTAGAGTAGACATGAAGCACAGGGCATATGTAGAGCACATAGTGCACAGCACGTGTAGCACACAGCTGTTAAGTACATGCGAAGCACAAATTACACGTAGGGCAATCAGAAAATTGTACACACAAAGCATGTAGAAATCAGAATATACGCTTCGCACAATGTGAAAAAAAATGTGCAGGAAAGAAAACGACACAGACCCACAGGCAATGGGGGAGCCACGCACATGATGGAGAACAAGGGGAAAGAGGACTAGGAAGGAATTCAGGCATAGGAGGGCAGATGAAAAATGTGATGGGTAAGAGGAGTGGTTGGGAAAGGAGAGTGCACACTGGAGCTAGCGAAGAAGATACCATGAGGTGGGAGGAGGGCGCACATGCAGTTTGGTGAGGAAGAGTATAAATACGGGTGATGAGGGCACACGCTGTGGCTGGGGGAGGAGAGCACCGTAGGTAAGAGAAGGGCATAGAAGGTTGTGTGTGCTTAGGCAATAGAGGCGCCAACCACCTTGTGGGTGGATAAAAAACAAAATGTCTGCAAAGCGTTGTATCAGGGGTCAGTACAGGATAAATAAAGATGAAAAAAGAAAGGGGAGGGAGTGGCAAGTGAAAGAGAGAAGAATAGATTAAAAATGAAAGGGGAGCAAAACGAGTAAGAGAGAGAAGGCGAACAAAGAAAAAAGTTGAGTGGAGAAAAGTGCCAGTGGAGGATGTGTGAAGTGTACAAAAGGGAGAGAGGCTAGAGTAAGAGAGGAATAGGGAAGAGAAAGGAGCATATCAACAGGAAGCAGTAGGATGTGAGAGGGTGACAAGCATAACACAGAAGAAAAGAACAATGGAAATGGTGCAAATGGCAGAGGTAGCGAGAAGTGGAAAGAAATGAAATAGAAGAGCTAAGAAAAATTAAGATATGCGAATAGGGGCATGCATTGGAAAGGAAAAGGTAATAGGGGAGACAAAGGAGGAGTAAAGGGGGACCCAGAGTAAAGATGGATGGGAGCCTGGTCCGTGAGGCTACCTAGGTCTGTCTTCCTTTCTGCCATCCCATGCCTGCAACACCTCGGACCACAGCCTGGCAATTGGTCATCGCCGCACCCCTTGGTTATCTTCTTTCATTAATGCTCTCTCCTCTGCCCTGGCCCAGGCGTTCACATCGCGTTCCCAATCCACCACGCTAGGTCCCATCTTCGTCTGCCAACGAAAGGTGATACGCCTTCGCGCTAGGACCAGCGATAAGTCTACAAATTTAGTGCCCACTTTCTTAGCTTTAGGTCTTGGGAATTATCCCAGAAGGATTGACCTCCGCCATACAGGGCAATAAACATGCTAGCACCTCATTGAGCACCGCTAAAATCAAGCACCAGTAAGAATGTAGGCTTGGACAATCCCACACAATATATACGAATCCCACATCTTGTGTTCCACATCTCGGCCACTGCTGTCCCAAATGCCACATACATAATATTAAGTCTATGGGGGTGAGGTAGGTCATATGCAGAAAATTGAATTGCATAAACTTAGTTTAGTGTTCCTAGAAATTTTCTTCGGGCTGCTAATGACTCTACTTCACTCCGCCTTAGTCAGCTCCCTGCCCACTAAGGCTCCCCATTTCTCCCTTGTGTGTCGTAGGGGTTGTATGGCCATCTCCAAAACGATATGCATGTTTCAAGGGAGCGTGTCACTGGGCCGAGATTGCCTTCCATAAGATCGTTTGGTTCGTGAAACACTTGTATGCCCAGATACTCGAAGGAAACCAGGAGCCCAGTTAATGCCTGTCGGGAGGGTTGCAGGTTGATGTAATGAGGGCTCTATCGGGAAAACATGCGTCGTGGACTTATTAACTCGGACTCCCGTCATTGCCACAAACTCCTCCAGTATGTTCAGGGCATGAGTTATCCCCCGTGTACCGTCTCTCAGATATAGTAATAAGTCATCCGCATATAGGGAAATTATGTGTTCCCTTACCCCCAGAAGCAAACCGTGTTGTGTCCCTTCCTGTCTAAAACGCTCTGCTAGTGGCTTAATAGCTAAGGCAAACAATAGTGGGGGACAATGGGCAGCCCTGCCTGGTCCCTCTGTGGACGTCATAGGAGGCTGAGACTACGCCTCCCGTCCTGAGCCTTGCTGTGAGGCTAGTATAATGCAGCCGTACCCATCGAAGCCACCCATCTCTCAGTCCCATCTTCTTCATAACGAGCATTAAAAAAATCCCATCTCAGGGAATCGAATGCTTTTTTCCAAGTCAACCGCCATTACTATGGCATCTGGGTAGTTGGCTATGTCATGGTGGAATAAGACGTGGTAAAGTCTTCTCAGGTTCCCTGAGGCTGATCTAGCGTGTATGAATCCATTTTGGTCAGCATTGATCAGTCTCTACATATGTGGAAGCAGTTTCGTGACTAGGATTTTACTGAGTACCTTGAAATCCATATTTAACATGGAGAGTGTGCGAAACTCAGACAAACTGGTCATCCCAGATTTGGTTTTCAGTAAAGGGACCACTAATGCCTCCCTGATGGAGTCCGGCAACCGACCAATGCATAACGAGCCCGCGTATACCTTCTCCAGGTGGGGGGGCAAGGAGTGGCACAAATGCAGAATAAAACTCTGCTGGGAGCCCATCTGTTCCCGGAGTTTTACCTTAGCCATGTCTTTGATAGCGGTACAGATATCGCTTCCCCCAACATTTTCTGCACGGTAGGAACTACCGTACTTGGCTGTAGTGACCCTAGATACTTGTCTATGGTCTCGGGTGGTAGTTTGATTGGTTTCCTATATAAGGTGGTGTTACTCACAAAAGGTGGAATTAATAACCTTAGGCAAATACAGTGTGGCCTCTTCACTATTTAGTAATTGGGTAATGGGCGTGCCCCTGCTCTCAGGCCTAACTAGCCAGGCCAAGAGCCTTCCTGATCATCCCCCTTCCGCATGTTGCCGTTCTTGGTAAGCACGGAGGTCCAGCAGACGCAACCTTTCCAGGGCTGCATTATATTTACTCTTGGCCTCCAAGAGCTGCACCTTGGCCACATCTCCTGCTCCAAGTCTATTGTCCAGCAAATGTATTTGAGCTTTAAGTGTGTGGAGCTCCCTACTGAGTTCTCACGCCCACAGTCTGTCCCATGGACTGGCGTCACACCTCCTCCTTAAACGCATCCCATTCAACTAGGGAGGTACTCGCCGTACCCTGGTTCGCCCGGAAGTAATCTGAGGTAGAGGGCTGGAACTTGTCTCTGAAACAGGTGTCTTCCAAAAGGGCGGGGTTAAGGCGTCAAACCCGGATGGCCAAACATTCACTGACAGGGTAGAAGCTCAGAAGCAATGTGCTGTGGTCTGATAATGTGTCCCAAGTATTCCGTACAAGTCACAGCCGAGCTAAGTTGAGCCGAGCAGAGAAACATATCTAACCATGTGTGCAGGCAATAAAGAGCTGAAAAGTAGGAGTAATCTCTTTGTTGCCCGTGCTGCAATCTCCAGATGTCTATAAGTTCCCATAGCTCTAGCCAGTCTTGGAAACCTCTTGATATCGCAGTTGCTAGCATACCCTGTACTGGGGGAGTAGATCCATGTACGTCCACCACGCAGTTAAAGTCCCCTCCCAGGAGTAGGTTACCCATCGCCATTTTTGACAGGGGGCCGGACAATTTCTGAAGGAACTGTGTTTGATTCTGATTTGGGGCATATATACTCCCAAACGTCCCGGGAAAATGCGGAGTATGAGGTCGCAAATAATTGGCCGCGCCTTCTTCCACCATGAGATTTTTATTCCAGGACAGTAGTTTTATTTCCCTAAAGGGGTTGCCCACAGCTGTCATTGAGGCAGTAGGTATTTCGTCCCCTCCCCAACTCCCCATGGTATTGCCCAGCCGGGCACCATAGTCAGAGCGGAACTATAGTCTGAACCCTGGCTGCACAACCTTAACTCCCAAAAACAAGCTCCCCTACCCAAGCCAGCAGCGCAACAGCTGGCCGCCCAAACCTAAAAACAAACCAAAACATTATGAATAGAACGCCGCCTTTAGCTTACCAGGCAGAGCACTCTATTGGGGGGGGAGACACATGGTGTGGATCGAGCACATAATGCCCGTCCCAGCCTTCCTTTGGTACCAAGGGTCACCCCAGTGGCCGGTGAGGGCACTGCACTTCGCTTTACTCCATCACCCAATGGGACAAAACCAAAAAGCCTAAACAATATTCACATGTATCCCACTTAAGCTCCGGTGCAGGAGTGCATCAGGTCTCTAGGGTCATCAAAAGCTCCTAATAGTATGTAATCTGCTGATTGATGTGTCGCTTTCGGCAAGTATGTCTCACTGCCAGTGGAGTCCCCCGAGTCCTGAGGCCGCATACCTGGACCCCGACAAAGCATCCGTTGCTCGGTCTTGCTTCTGTGGGGTCATGATCTGTGCTACAGCCTGCAGTGCTGCTCTCCTGTCATGCTCTATCTGTGAGGCTGTAGGTTTCTGCAACTGAGCCCTCCTCCTTGAACGTTGTTGCTTTTCCTGGCGGGATATTTTGCTTGGCTGTAGCCCATCTGCTGTTTCGGCAAAGGAGCACCTGCATTGTAGGCTTCTAGCCCTGACCATGTTTCCTTGGGAGAATCGCAAAAGTGAGTGTTGCCATAGAGAATGATTCTGAGTTATGCTGGAAACATTTGGGAGAATTTGACTACCGCCTTACGAAGGCCCTTGTTCACTTCCAGAAAGGATGTTTGTTGGGCCTGTACTTTGGCCGTGAAATCTGGGAACATCAGCACTTTGCTATTGTCTATCGTGTAGGGTCCATGTGTGCGGGTCTGTTGGAGTATGCTGTTGCGATCTCTATAGTGGAGGAGTCTTGCCACCACAGGGCGGGGCGTCACCCGGGTGCCAAGGGGTGGGCAGGGACCTGATTAGCCCTTTCGAGCGCTTTAAAACTGGGAGAGGCGGTCTCGAGCTACTTCTGTCCAAAGCCATTTTTCCATGAATGTGATCCTGTTCGATCCCTCAGCTCCTTCTGGGAGTCCGACTCCCCTAATATTGTTACTGTGACTGCTGCTTTCTGCATCCTCGGCCCGTCTTTCCAGGACGGCCACCCTGGTCGTGAGTTCCTCTATCTTAGAGGTTGTTGCCTTTTGTTCCGTCTGTAGTTCAGCTACTGAGCACTCCCCTCACCCTGTCTACCAGCTTATGATGTTCTGCCTGCAAAAGTCCCAGGCCCACTGATACCGCCCCAATGTCTTGCTGTAAGGTGGCCTTGGTATCTGCGATGGCAGCCAACACTTTGTCTAGGTGTGAATGGATTGAATCTTCTGTGCCAACGTTCCCCCCCGCTTCTGGGGGTGCCGGAGAGGCATCTCTCATACTTGACTGTGTGCCCCCCTGTTTCTGTTTCTCTTTATCCATCCTGCCTACTGGTGGCGTGAATGCACCCTTAGGTGGGGGCAACCTCACCTCACTGGCACCGGGGAGTCCTGATTCTTATCCCGAACAGGTCTCCCAAACTGTAGGAATTTTCCAGCTCTCTCCGAGAATTCCGTTGGTGGGGGCACGCGCTCCATGCCCCGCTCCACCTCAGGTAGTTCTTCACTATCTTACCTTGGCCCCAGGGCTTATGCCATCAGGCAACCCCTGTACTCAGTGCCCGAGGTGCCCCCACGCCCTTGACACCTTGGTCCCGAAGCAGCCGGCCAGTCGCTGCCGGACCGGGATCCGCTCAGATTTCACTCCGGCGTCGGGGTCTCACCCCTGTGGGGCCCGGGGCCGTCCTTGGTCACCCCCGGACAGTCAGGAGTTGTTGGGTGGGGTAAGGGGGGAGGGTTCGGGCCTCCCACCAAGGCCCAAGTTTCTTATCAGGCAGGTTACAGAAGAGGTAGGGATCCAGGAGAGCAAGGGGGAGAAGGAGTCTCTTCGTTCACTCCTATAGGCCGCTCCGCCACTCTCAGCAGGGGTCCAATTCTGCCCCTGTCCCACAGAGGCCGCCCACACCAAGCCTCATGGCGGCGAGCGCCCAGTAGAGCACCGGCCTCCAGCCACTCTAATTGTAGATCTCTTCTCTCATTCACCGGGCCTCGAAAAAAGGCCCCGACCTCCTTTGTTCCCATATACAGGGCGCCCTGGGGCCTCTTCACCCAGCCTTCTGCATCTGAAACCAGGCCTGCTCAAGCTCCTCGCCGGCAACCAGGGAAGACAA
The DNA here is from genome assembly GCA_963921515.1 of Calotriton arnoldi. Lineage (NCBI taxonomy): Eukaryota > Metazoa > Chordata > Amphibia > Caudata > Salamandridae > Calotriton > Calotriton arnoldi. The sequence continues at coordinate 951,198 of CAWUFW010002947.1, read as the reverse complement.
GCATTGGCATAGCCAATAGGTCTCGCCTTTGGGACCTTGTAAGTGGATGAAACTGTACAGAGGACATCATATCCCTGCCGACCCCACACACGTAAAGGTGTAAAGTACACACCACCTGCTTGCGATTTCAGTAAACAGAACAGCTGCAAAGCAGAGCTCTGACGGAAGCCGAGCTACCTCGGTCTCCTGCAGGTGGTTTGTCATCTGCTGGAGGAGGGCGGCGGCTGGTGGGCCGCCCCTCGGCAGGCCTCCCTGGCTGCGCAGTCACTCAGCACAGCCGGCAGGCTGCGGGGGAGCGGGCAGGCTTCGCGGGCGGCCTCGTCCGCTCTAACCCGCAGCCATCCATTACCAGCGAAGCAGCTCTCAGGAGCTCCGCAGTGCCAGCCCCTGCGAGGCGATCGATTGAGGAAGACGGCGGAAATACAGCGGGGAAGTGAGGCTCTCCGTCCATTAGGGCCGCAGCTCTGCGCCAATTAGAAGGAAAGGAAAATCATTACTCAGCTGCGGGCGGCGGCCAGCCCTGAAGTGCTCGTTTTCCATCTGGCGCCACTCATTCCTCTCAAACCTTCCCTGCAGCCCCCAAGACACACATCAGATAAAGAGCCCTCGGCACGAGAGGCTTAACGCCGCAATAGCAAGCACGTGAAGCACAGCTCTTCCCTGTCAACTGGACCTGAATTGTGTGATCTTGTGTTTTTTGATTGGCGCCTACCTGGTCATGGCAGGATGCAATACAAAAGACGCGCAATGTGAAATTAGGGTAGTCCTTAACTGTGGGGCTTATTTACAAGCCCGTTGCGCAACCGTTACGTCATTTTTCCCCTGTTAAAAGTGACGCGCCGACGGCGCAACGGGCGTGTAAATAAGCCCCTGTGTACCGCATACATTTTACTTAGCTGCCAAGTGTCTTGTGCGGACATCCAGTCCTGGCGATTGTCATCTAAATCCAGTCCTGGCTTTCCATACAACCGTACTTAGCGTTGTGGGACTAACGGGTTTCAGGTCTGCCTTTTCAATTACAGGCGTAGGCTATGTGTCACAGGGTGGCGATTGCTGTTGAGCTAAGACCAGGGTTGGCAGAGTGCCACCCTTGACACGGGCCAGTTTCTAGTTTACAATATCCATCAGACCTACACACAGTGTGTCACCCTCTGGTGCCCACTGACTGCAGGAGATCTAAACACCCACCAAAAGGGCACACATTCTTTGCGACTTCTTGACAGAGCGTGAAAACTGTGCCGCATAATTGTGGTGCGACTGCACATCCTGCATTCTTGAAAGCTACGTTCCTATCCAGGGCGATTCAATGTACAAAGGCTGTGCTAATGAAGCCTTTCAAATCAAAGTGCACCTGCTGCATTCCGTAACGCGACATAAATAAAGCAGCCTTTAACGCAACATAATTATAGCCGCCTTTTACTACCCAACGCAACACCCTTGCCTCTTGATGCTTCTAGGCTGAGTAGAGTGGGCAAGTTAAAACAAGCGCGTCCGTGAAAGCTGCACAAAGAGCTTCCCCTGATCAGTGTTCTGTAACAACCCGCCCCCAGAATAGGTAGTTCCTTTGGAGGCAGTTGAGTTTGAAGTGTGTGTAAAGTCTGTGGATGCGTGTTACTTTTTGAGTGGGTCTATATATTATTGATAATAGGGTGCCACCCGCCAAATGCGCGAGTTGACGGTATGGCCCAAGATCAAACAGAGTGGCCGTTCTGAGAGGGACGTAGCTCTGGTAGCCAGGCCTCAGCTAGTGTTTGCCGCATCTGTTTCCCACAGGCCGCATGCTAACCCCGCCTTCAACCCCCCTCCCTCTTTCCGAAAGGCAAGAATAGTTACATCGTTACTGCCTGATAAACGCCTCCACCCCCTTAGTTAAATGTTTTTTGCCCCTTTGTATTTTTAGATACGTTCAGCCAGCCCCGATTTTGCTCTTAACACAGGGCAGAATCTATTAAGTGTGATCTGCCGGGAGCCGTGCATTTAAAGCGTTCCATTAACAGGCCAATCTGCCCCCTCCCTACGCACCCATCAGCGTGCGCCTCACACAGACCCGGCTGTCGGCCGTAATTACAGCCGCTTTCTTCTCTGAAAGGAAGGCCGATCCCGGGCTGGTGAATGGAGAGAGAAGAGGGCGCCGATGTGATTACTTTTCTTTCACGCACCAAGCAAAGCGCTCGCCCACTCACATCAACCAGAGGACCTGGCTCCTAGGCGAGGGGCGGCTGTCGTGAGGGCTCCAGGGAGTAGCCACAGTTTGCATATAGAACAAGCCCGGGAGTGGTGCGCGCGCGCTAAAAGGAATTTGCACCAGGGCCAGCGCGACCGCCATCCGTTTCCAATTAAGATAATTGGAAACAGATGGCGCTGCTGCTCGCTCCCGAGCTCCCTAGGCCATGGGGGAGGGAAGGCGGGACATGCACCCGCCTTTGGCCAATTGCGTGCTGTCTTTCTTAGAAAGACGCACGCAAAGGCCAATAGGTATAATGAAAAAAAAAAACACGCACGAGTGTGTGGTGCGAGTTGAAAAGCCCTTACTAGAAGCCTCGCAGCGCGCATGCGCGCTGGCTCAGACGAGACCTAAAAAAGCTCCTTGGCACAGTCTCAGTGCCTCCCTGGGGGGGACAGGAAAGACAATCTGCAATTAGGACAAAGGAGGGGGGAGCACTTATCCAGCCGTGTAGGCTTTCCCACTCTGCCACTCGATTTGTGCAGCAGTGATGGCCCGGGGGCTCGTCCGTCCCTTAGTCGCGCCGGCATCGCCCCCAGCACTGTCCTCACACCGGGCCTCGATGATGGCCCGGCCTCCCTCGCCGATCGCATTCCCAAGTCGCAGGAACCTTCCTGAGTCGCTCACCCTGCGTCCCGCTCCTCTGGCGAGCCTCCAATGTCCTCCCGCCGTAATGCTCTCAACGGTTTCTAAAGGGATTCCAGCCGCAGGTCTTCCCTTTCAGGTGGTGTTTTGGACTCACTGCGGATCTTGATCGCCTTAAGAGGCAGTCGCTGCTTTGGCCCTCTCCATACTCGCCCCTTTCTCATATGTGACCCTTTTATGCGCTGGTCTCTGACGTCTGCAGCCCTCGCCGAAGCATGGCCGCCTCGGTCCGGGGGTCCCTCTTCGGTGCGTCAGCAGAGAGCTTGTTGCCTTCTCCCCAGTGATGGCAGAGTATTATCAGTTCAACTGCACCGCCCCAGCGCCTCCGCTGGGGTCCCTGAGCTTAATGATGCAGAATGTTTGAGGCCGGGACGGAGCTCGGGCTCACACATCTGCCATGTTTGACGTTTTGGCCACGCCCCTGCTGTAAAGCTTCATGCCTCAAAACATAAACACCGGACAGCCTCAGTGTTCCAGTGACCGTGTTTACACATATTGGCAAGCGAGGGCTAGTCTGTCTGTCTTTCTTTGTTTCTTTTTTTCCTTCTTTCTTTCTTTCTTTTTCTTTCTTTCCTTCTTTCTTTCTTTTTCTTTCCTTCTTTCTTTCTTCTTCCTTCTTTCCTTCTTTCTCTCTCCCGCCCATGGTAAAGTTGAATAAAACGGAACATTTTAGTGTTTTTTGATTTGCAGCTTACAGTGAGAAAGCATAGGTAATGATTACAAACTGTATACGTTCAGTTTAAAGTTCCATGGCATTTCACTGTCTAAGCAAGACATGTTTTCATAAATTATGCTGCAGTTTTTCCTTTATGCACTGCCTTCTTTCTGCGCTCTGGTTGTGACTGCAGATGGACTTTTCAGTAGACGAATTTACACATGTGCAAGAGCAAAACGTCACTCCCGAGAAGGGAGGCGCTGGCTGCAGACAGCTGACCAATGTCCTAATGCTCCTCCTCTAACCCCCTGCTGGCTCTTCTTAGCAGTCTGACTGTGTAATAAATTGTGTTTGGCAAAACAAAATGTTTTCTTACATGTTCTGTAGCAAAAATTTAAATAGCAAAACATAATATTAAAACCTAAAAACAACAAATGGCAAAAATATACTTCCATGTTTTCTACACGTGGCTCTTAGAAGCCACTGCTTTGCAAGGACTATAATTGTTATTGTTAGTGTTTTACAAGCGCTTCGTGCATGCTCTGATGCACTTCTCAGTACATGTGATTACACGTGTATACGGGTCTATTGAGTCCAGCCTGTGTTCTGCAGTGCACCTTCATGTGTGTCATAGAGTACTGTGTTGGTCCTCGAATGTACAACGTGTATATTTGCAGGAAGTGGCTATTGTGTATTCTTATGAACACTATGTATAATCAATTCAGCGCAGCACCTGCCTCTGTATGAACAGTTCTGTGCAGTGCACATGCCACTGACAACTTTAAGATGTACAACACACCATATTTTTCACGAATCACTGAACAGTCTGTGTTTCGCACACTATGTACTTGAAATGGACTGTACTGTGCACAGCACAATACCACCTGACACAAAGCACTAGATGAATCCTCCGGGGTTCAAAAATACATCTCGTGTTTGTATAAAGTGCTAGTAGTGTGCATTCCATGATAATGTCCACTCTGTTACTGTACTGCACTCTGTGCTGCACAATGAGCCGCAGCATGTGGCATAAAGGCTTTATGCTCACATTGAGACGTGCTAAGGTTACTTAGAGTGCTGTGCAGTGCAGAGTGCATACCGGGCCTTCAGTGCCAGGCACACACAAGACATACCATTGAAAATGATCTCAACTCTCTGCATACTAGTGTTCTTAATAGAAGCACTCTGATGTACAACACATCGGTTCTGTTAGGACTACTAGAGCACAGCAAAGTCTGGACGATTACAAGTAACATGTCTACATGTGCCTGTATACTCGTCGATGCACAGCGGAGCACATATCTCAGACAAAGAGCACCCGGTCTTCTATCCATGCCACCAATACTTTGGTATTCCACATCCGGATTAACTCGATAGCAGTGTTTCTGCCTGGATCCCCTGTCTTATGCACATATGGATCAGGAGATTGTGTGAGCAAACCTGTGCCGCTTGTTTTGTGTACTGTGCCACGTGAGTTCTAAATGTGCACCGACAATGAGCACACAGAGTATACCATCAAAAGGCAGCTGACTGGGGAGCCAGGTTCGAGTCCCGGCGGTGCTGAACAACCTGTGATTCGGAGCAAACTGCTTAGTTGCCAGTGCCTAAACCAAAAAAAACATAAATGTAATGTCCCTGTGCCTAAATAAGAAAAAAAGAAAATTGTTATGGTGGTCTTATATAGCGTGAACTCAAGTGCTTTACAACACTGCAAAAATAAATAAAACATGCATTACTCTTTCCTATAAATGCTCTCACTTTGAAGTCTGAATGCACAGTAAATGTGACTGGATAAGAACAAAATTTACAGGCTAGTTTACAGAAAGGGAGCGCTCAAAAGCATAAGACAGCGCCTGATATTTGACCTCGGTCTTTAAATGCCCTGCCAGTGTGATGAGATAAGAACAAGGTTTAAAGGCCTGTTGACAGAAAATGAGTTCGTGGAAGAATACAGTGAACACGGCTTTTTCATCGGGCGGGCCGAACTGAACTTGGACAACCTTAAGAAAATAAAGCCAGCAAATGGGAAGCAAGAAAACCTGATTTACAAACGACAAAGCCAATGGCAAGCGATGGGCAGTATGCATTCCCAGGTCAAATTTCTGAAACTCCCCAAGATGTCTTTTGCATACCATAGAGCTGCACTGTATGGTAGGCTGCGACAGAAAAAAGAAAACATGCTGCCAGCTAAATGTTCCCCTCCCCCATATGATTACAATAAAAATTTAAAAAACATTCACTCACATGGATGATTTACAATTGATATTTTTAAAAAAAAGCCTTTAACTTGTGCCATGCATTATACTATTTGTTGTGAAGATGAGAAGAAATTCTCAACTAATCAACCAGTCAAATTGAAGGCAGCTGTAATGTCACTTAAACGCTTTATAACGGCAATTTTAACAAGCATGGATAAATGCAATAGGTTTCGCCTATGTGTTTATTAATAATATTTTTGTTGTAAGTTTTAGCTTGGTGAGCAGGTGTAAAAGTGATATGGTAAACTAATATTTGAACAGGGTACCTGAATGCCAGGCACTATGTTACAAGGAGAGTGAAAGGGATACATAACAAAAAAATCAATAAAGGAAAACACAAGAGAAGGAGGGACTGAGGAAGGAATCAAGAAGATAAGTAAGGATTTAAGAAAAAAGAAAGGGAGGGTCAGCGAGGAAGTTAAAAATCAAAGAGAAGAAATGAGTGGAATCTGGGGAGTGAAAAAGAAAGAACGGAAATGTGAAGTTTTGGATGAATCAAATAAAGGTTTAGGATGTTGTGGTCACAGCACCGACACTCTGGGCAGGATATTACCTAGCAACAATTGTTCACAGGGAACTAATTTTCAAGTGAAATTCTTTTTGCACAAGCTTTTACCTTGCGTTGATTTAATCATAAACAGAAAAGGATAGATCAAGTTTGGCATAAGGTAGAGTCCATCTACCCTTAATCAATTATAGCAATACATTATTAATTTATTCTGAGAAGGAAGTTGCCCGAGGGTTATGGTAATTTATACTCCCTTCAGCCGAAATGAGTAATACATTTATTCATGATTTCAGACATGTTATATCACACCAATTATATATTTACAGTGCAAAAGCAGTGATTCGTACGTTTGTTAAAAAAGGAAAAAACAGTGACAATTGTGACCCCAGTGAAGTGACCATAACCAACGCTCTGAACATATAGTGACTTAAAAATCAAACGACAGGTTATTGGAGTATTTTAGGGATGTCTTGTGTGGTTTTGATTCAATAATCCAGACCAAGAACCACATTCTTCTCTGGTGCTTTATTCAGACTATCCTTAGAAGTTGCAGACGACGTTTCGACCCTACTTGGAATATTGAGGGTCTCTTCAGGACAGGAATATCCTGGGGACTGCAAAAGCATTAATTCATATTAGTAAGGTATAAAGGGGGGAGGGGTGAGGGCTACTTTAAATGAATTTAAATGGGCTTACCTAGGAGCACCTAAGCTCAAAGTGGCAAGCGCAGAGGTAGGTGTTGAATTAATTCTTCTTCAATTCAGTTGTCTGATGCCAAAGGAGGAGGAGGAGGAGGAGTGGAGGGGTTAATGGATCAACCACTGTCTAATTATGCATGGTCACTTAGTCGTTACACAAACTCACCGTGTGTTTCAATGGTTCATCGGTTTCAAGGTTGAATCAATTCTTCTTTAATTCGATTGTCTGATACCTGAGGAGGAGGAGGAGGAGTGGAGGGGTTTAATTGGACCAACCACAGTCTAATTAATTATGCATGGTGACTTAGTCGATACATAAACTCACCGTGTGGATCATCAATATCAAGGATCTCCTGTGAATGTTTGGTACTATCGTCTTAGTTAAATAACCCTTTTATCGATCAAGGTCCCTAAAAATAATAACATAACGTCAAGGGTGATAAAATGTTAACAGCTGATGGGTGCACGGCTGAGGTATCAAAGGACTCACTGTTTTCAAGGTTTAATAACGCCTCAGCAAGGGGTGAATTCTGAGGAGGCACAATAATGGCAGTTACAAGGATGCTGCGGAGAGGCAACCCTCAATCAGGGTAAAATTACCGTACTTACTAGAATCAGAAGCAGTCAGATCATTTCTGATCAGCGAAGCCCAGGGCGTACTGCTGCACGGTCTCGTAACTCGTATTCCAGCAAAATTCTTCGAGGTTAGAGATAAGGGGACGTGATGACGTCTCCTACAGTGTGATCACGAGGTCCCGTGTGAACGTAGTAGAGTCAGGATGGCTCAACCGTGTGTAGCGGCCATCTTGGAGAGTGATGAGTATTAGTTAGTCCTGGTATGATATCTAAATTTATTGTGCCTGTGTAGATTATTGGAATATTTAGGCAACTTTCTATGGAATTGTAGATGCTAGTCATATGATAATAGGGGCACCCAGGATAGCTGATTGAATTCTCTTATTGTACACCACTTATGGGCACCATACAGAGTTGATCACAGCATAGTACAGGAGTTAGCTAGAGGTAAGGGGGTGTGTCCTATGGTGCGATCACATGGTCGCGTTTGACCGTGGTGAACGTAGTTATGTCAGGCTTGCCCAACCCTGTGTGGTGGCCATCTTGAGGGAGATTGGACAGAATATTAATCAATCATGATCTAATATATACATTGTGTATGTACAAAATATCCGAATATTTCAGCAACTTTATATGAAAATGTTGATGTTAGTCATATGAGTTAATACCATAATTGAGGCAAATGGGATAGCTGATGGAATTCTCTTATTATGCACCACCTGTGCGCTCATTACAGAGTTGATTGCGCATGGTACAGGAGTGAGCTGAAAGTCCATGATACGTGCACATACATGATTTAAAACCATTTATGGAAACATTCGCAAAAGATGACATCGTTATTTTAAAAAATGATTTAATTGAAAAAAAATTAACATTTATTGAACATGTCCATATAAAGTCATCCAACAAGAACATAATCCCTGATTATACATCACTATACAGATTACATAAGTCTAGTGCAGTAATGATGGAACTCACGGATTGTGCATCTGGAACTTTATCTTCTGTGTAGACCCTGGGCGGGGCAACACTTATCTACTGAAGGACAGATCATGTTCCTAATTCAGAGTGATAAACTTGCGCCATTCCTCTAGGCTGTTAAGGCCCTTTCTAATAGAGTTGCATTTGCCTATCCATTTACACTCTAGGCTCTGTAAGATTGACAGATCTCCCCCTCTCTGGGGGATTTTAGCTTTTTCAATGATCTGCCAGCGTAAGTCGTCAGCTGTGTGGGTCTTTTCTGTGTAGTGCATTTTCCGTTAGACATCCTATTCGACTCCTATGTTGTCCAATACATGCCTTTACTGGTTGTGATGTCTGACAAATGTATATTAGGTTGCACGGACACCATATGCAGTAGACTACATGGGAAGTAGCATAATTAGTGTGATCTTGTAGGGTCATCTTTATATTTCCATGGACAAATTCCTTGGTGTTGGTGATGTACTGGCAGGCAATACATCCACCGCATTTGTAATGAGCCTTGATGGGCGGTAGTCCCCACATACTTAGGATTGTTTCCTCCTGTTTGTTTATACTAGTGTCTGAGTGTACTAGATGATCTCTAATGTTTCTACATTTTCTATATGAGAAAAGTAGAAGTTCCTTTAATAAACTCATGGTATTTAGGGTAGGCCAGTGCTGTTTGATGGTTTTGACAATTTTCGTACTGTGTGGACAAAAGGTGGTCACACAAACTTTTTCGTTACAGGAAGTCTTTTGTTTAGGTTTGAGTATTTCTTCCCATGGGCTATACCATGCTCTTTTCATAGCGGTTTTGACTAGTCTCTTAGGGTACCCTCTTTCTCTTAGTTTGTCGCTCAGTATATTCCCTTTTTAGAAAAAGTCTTGTTTTTCGGTGCAATGTTTTACGCAGCCTCAAAAATTGGCCGTATGGAAGTCCATCTTTGAGGGCTCGAGGATGGAATCTACTGTATTGTAATAGTGTGTTCTGTAGGCTTCCTGTATAGGCTCACAATAAGCTCATTGTCCTTGATCTCACGATCTAGGAAAGGGATCTTCTCCTTGTTGGTGTTGTAATTGAATTTAAGGGACATTGCACACTGCAGGGCGTGAATCCAAAATTCCTTTTATCACCTCAATGCTTTCATTTTGGGGGATATTTGTGTACAGGGATTCTATGTCCAGTGTTACTAGTGTATCTTCAATAGGATTGTATTCTAGTCCTTCAATGAGGTTGATCATGTAAGTGCTGACTCTAACATACGTGTCCAGAACGGGGACAAACTCCTTGATAAAGGTATTCATATATTCACCAACCGGTTCCAAGATCGAACCACATCCCGATAAGATGGGTCTACCTGGTGGATTAGTAGTGTCCTTATGAATTTTGGGGAGGGTGTATAGGACAAGGAGTTTTCGGACATTTTTTGTTTAGGAATTCAAACTCCAATTTTGGGTTACGCCTGGCAACATACACCAAATCAGGACTTATTGGGATCCCAGTTATATCAGCAGGAGGGATGTCCAGAGTGTCCTTTTATTCTTCTCTCCAGGGCCTGTGCGCATCTCCCGTAGCACCAGTCAACCCACGGGGGGAGGTAAAAGCAAATTGTTCATTCAAGGAGGCCAGGAGTTATATGTCTTTAGCACCTCTCATTGCCGCAGTCACTGACCTCATTGGCTCATTTGCATCCGGTTTGCAAGCTCTCGCCCCACTGCTCCCATGGAGCTCTGGTAGGGCCACATTCTCAAGGTGCAGGGCCCGACCGTCGCATCCCAGTCCTCCGGGGTCACCTAGAGTCAAGGGTTACACCACGTGTCACTGCAGCAAGGCCTGCATCCACGTCCGCCACCTCACTGGCCCTCGCCCTCATCTGCCCAGACTACTCGGCCTTGCCTCCTCCGCACAGCCATGGCCCGGCGACAGCAGGGCCCGGTGATAGCGGGACCCGGGAGCACACTGCGCTCCGTGTCAGAAGGCACCAGAAAGCACCTCAACCTTCGCCAGCCATGACTCAGTGGGGGTCCGCATCCAACACTGCTCTGCTCTCTTTCTGCGGCCGGTAGGAGCAGGGTGCATCGGGCCAACCCGGCACCACCGCTCACGTTTCCTCAGCTGTCTCTGCTGTCAAGGGCCAGTAGTAGTTGTCAGCACGCTCCCAGGACCCTGGTGGTCATTCCTACTGCCGTCTAGAGTCAGATGGGCATGGTAAGCATAGGATTGGTAGTAGGCTGGTGGGAGTGATGGTGAAGAATATCTCACCACTCTGCCATCTTTTCCAGCCCCAGCTTTATAACTTTTTGCCTGAATATTACCAGTTCCAAAAACAATGTCTCCTCCCCTGAAGACACCATGCTTCACACCATGCTGCGATTGCAGGAAACAGATGTCTGTTACTGACCCAAACAGCATCTACCTGTGGTGTGTATGGTCTAAGTATTACTCTTAGTCTTGCAACCGATGCTTCCTGATGCACCTGTAGACCATCATGGTGGGCAAGGGGAAGCTGTAGACCTCTGAGCACAAGAAGTAAGTGAGGTCATGCTTCAGAACCATTCCTGCTACCGCTCCATGTTGCCATCCCCTGATAAGTCGAAGCCTAAATTGAAATACAAGACTCATCATAAGCAGTCCAAATGGGATTTATCTCCCTCCTGTTGTGCCCGCTCTGGGAACTGTTCTTCTGTTGACCCTGAAAGGATACAACTCCACTCCCGTCTTTTGACTCTGAGCCTATCCCAATGCTGGTCCTGATGCTCTCCGAGTTTCTTAGGCCGTTGTCGACCCCACAACAGTTGGGGCTTTCAAAGAGATCATTCTACAATTCTTCTAGACAATTCTGGGTCCCGCTGGAGTATCTTTGGGCCCATGTATTCGTCGGGACCCCCAATCGGACTTCTGCCAGCCCATGCTTCCACACCTGCACTAAAGGCCATGTCACTTCCAGCCACTCTGACGCCTGCATGTGCCCCCGAGGCACTGACTCTAGACCCTATCCCTGATACCTGTTTCGGATCCAAAGCAGACTTCAGCCCAACATTGCCAAATGTCTTGTTATGAAATATCTAAATCTGGGATGACTCATTTATTTTCTTCTGTAGCACTCTCTTCTGGTGGACACTCTATATGTATTGCTCACCTTTTGAGTTCCCTTCAGAATGGATGCAAGACTTTTTCAACAATTGCTCCTGTGCAGCAGTAGAGTGGTGATATCGGACTCCTTGGCGGCTTGCACCTCCTTAGAAGTGACAGCATGGAGCTATATATGGTTGCCACCCCTACTCGCTGACATCAGTTTTCTTTTGAAACTTCACCATGGCCCCAGAGCCAGAGCAGTTGTCATAGATCATAACACGAGAGTGCGCAAACCTAACTTATGACCTCTTTTTTTAGTAACCACAAAGTCCCCTCCCCAGAACCGGGAGGAGGGAGGGTATTGAGCAATCTGTAGCATGATAGAGTATCCACCAGGAAGATAATTACCAAAAGTAAGTAGCGTGTTCTTCTGCTGGATACTTACAAAAGCAGTATCCCACTCAAAAGGAGAATAGTGTGCTGAAGAGTGCCCCTCCCTGCAGACTTAAGTATCACAACAGTAATGCATGGCAGCCTTGCAGCAGATGTCCAGGATCAAACATCTCTCATCAGTACCATAGTGTGATGGCCTAGGCTTTGAGGGAATGAGCCCAAAGGTCCTCAGGACAAGTTCACTTGGCTAGGGCATGAAACATTTTTATGCACAGGACAATCTATCTAGACACTGTTCATTTCTGAACTGCCCTTCCTTCTGCAAATCCAGTAAAAAGCTGGTCGTCCACCCAGTATTCCTTAGTCAGATCTTGGGATCCAACCTTTTCCTCCTGTCTTTAGAGGGCTGTATCAGAGACAAAAAAAAGCAGTCCCCATATGGAAGGGTGATAACTACTTTCAATAGGAAAATGCCTGACTTCGAAGAACCACTTTTCAGGGAAAAGGGTGGTAGATGGTGGCTGTACTGACTGCTCCAGAAGCTCACTCACATGGTGCACAGAAATAATCACAGTGAGGAAAGCATTATTAATAGTCAGCAACGTCAGGGAAGAATTGTTCATAAGCTCAAAAGAATGCACGTTGAGAACATGAAAACCAAATTAAGATCCTACTGTGGCATTATATAGGGCGTTAGAGGAAACAAATGAGAGCCCTTAAAACACCATCACAATGGGAGACTTAAACAATGATTGTTGGTCAGGCAAATGTAGAAATGCCAGAAGGGCTGAAAATATTGATGCCGCCAGCAGAGCCTTGCCATGCTTGTGACAAAACAAACTGCAGAACATCAGCCTCTTTGGCTTGAAGAGCATCACACACCTTGGCCTGAAGAGGATTTGCCTGATCTCCTTGCACCAGGCCACAAACTTCATCCAACGATCAGAATAAACTCACTTGGTTGATGGGCACCAAACTGGCAGCATAACGTCCACCACTTTAGTGGGCAAATCAAACCCTCTCGGCTGGTTTTACTCAATCTCGATGCATGGAAGTATAGGTTGTGGAGATTTGGCTGCAGAGCCATGCCCTGTTGATGAGACCGACAGCTTCCAGAAGAGGTAGACAGAACAGGGGACAATGTTCAGGCTCAGTAGGCAGGAATACCAAGCTCTCTTAGCCCAGTCTGGGCTATCATCCGAGCTCGGTCTTTTTTGACCTTCTTCAGAACTCTGGGCAGACGTGCCAGTGATGGAAATGCATTCAGGATACCATAGCCCAACTGTAGAAGGAATGCGTCTCCCTGGGAGCTTTGAGGCAGAAACTAAAGCCCACAATAGTTGTGAAACAGCATGTTCTTGTCAGTGGCAAAACGCTTTACCCAAGGGTGAAGCCTCCTTGCTCCACATTTGGGGGAAGACTTCATTTGTGGTCAGACAGATTGATGTCTCCTGAGCTTGTCCACTCTGGCATTTAGCGAGCCGGCAAAATGATTAACTGTCTGAGACATTCCTTGGAGGTCGACACACCGCCAAAGCGGTAGCACCTCCCAATACATTGCCTGCAATCCTACACCATCTTCATTATCAAAGTACCACACAGTGGTCTTGTGTTGTCCAACAGGACCTTCTCCTTTCCCCGCACCCCCATCCCTTCCCTCTTGAGAAGACTAAAGAAGGGCCTATCGAATTCAAGTGGTTCCAGAACGGCTCCTCTGTTCCACCAGAAACCAAAGGCTCTGATTTCCACCTTGTTCTAGCTGACTGCCCCACACATACATCAGTCTCTTCTGAGAGCCCTTTTGGGGTACAGAGAAAGGCCTGTCACAGGTCAGGCTGTCTCCATCAGCCAACACCAACTGTCCCAGACTGCATCGTCCGAGATATAGATGTTGTCCGAGAGGCAACCCAACTTTTGAGCCCAATGCAGAGCTTGGATGTGCCAAAAGCACGGGAAACAAGTAGGATGCTTGAGACCAAGAAGCTCATAACAATCAACCCTGGAACACAGGAGTGAGCCTGAAACTCCTGCACCATAACCTGAATGTTCTGCTCTCTGTGCTGGGACAGAAAGGCTTTGAACGCCACTGTGACTAGGATTGCCCCAGTTAAGGGTGTAACCTGCATCATTGCCAGTGGGATTTTGGTTTGTTAATAGAGAACCCCAGGGAGGAGAAAAGGGAGATGGTTATCTGCAGGTGGTCTACGACCGACTACTGGAGCTTGCTCTCAACGGCTAGTCTTCAAGCTACCGGAATGTGCGTGTCCATGACCTTCGGGAATGGGCTTCAACCAGAACCATCCCCTTCATAAACGCCTGGGGGCCCAAGCTGAGATCAAAGTGTAAGATGGTAAACTGAAAGTGTTTGGACGTCACAATGAACTGATGGGAGCCTCTATGGGACTGCAGGAAATGTCCGTAAGTCCGGTGAAGCCATCCAGTTCTTTGGATTTGAGACATAGAGGATCTAGGCAAGTGTCAACATCTTGAACTTGTCCTTCTGAAAGAAAGTTTTCAAAACCCAAAAGTCTGAAATTGCCCTGAGCCCTCCATCTTTCTTGGGCACCTAAAAGTACAGGGAATAACACCCCCAGCCCTTTTCTGCTTCTAATAAATTATCTTTCTATAGCTAGTATGCTAAACAGTGAACCAACATCCTGGGGCAGGATGGAGACATGGTCTGCGAAGTCTGAACCAATGGTCATTTGTACGATCGCTGTAAAAGCAGAGTGCTCCTTTAGGGTCCAAGCAATGGAGTTTCTCCTCCTCTTTTGAGTAGTGAGGCGGGCCAAAGAACGCCGGAGGAGCGATGGACTGTCTGAAGTGAAAGGGAGTCATGCCTTTTAGTAGAAAGGCCGCTCTAGTCCTCAGCACCAATTTGTATGTAAAGAACGTGGAATGGAGTGGCTGGCCTGGCAACACTTGACGATCAGTCACATGAGGCGCTGAGGTGATTGCAATGATGAAAACCATCTTCAGGGTCAAGAGATGTAGGAAACAGCTGTGTAACGGCTCAAAAGGGGTACACATAAAAAAGGAAAAGACCAAATTATGGTTTCATTGTGGCATTATGAATGGTTTAGAAGGAAATGTGGACCAAACCTTTGAGGGAATTAATCTGAACCGGTGATTTGAACAAATATGGTTGGTCCAGTAAACAAAAAAAGCAAAAATGGCCAACAGATCACTTTTAATAGTGCCCACTGCAAGGCCTTGCTGTGCTAAGGAGAAAACAAACTGTAACAAATCTGACAGTTTAGCCTGCAACAGGTTCATGTTATGGGTGCCAAACCAAGCCACAAACTTGCCTCAGCATCTGCACAAACAGATTTTGTTGAAGGACGCCTGGTCACCAGGATGACATCATGTACTTTGGGAGGTAGATTGAATGCAGCCAGGTGTCGCTGCACAGTCTCCACGTATGGAGGTCTAGGTTGAGCAGGCCTGGGTTCAGGACCCTACCCTGCTGCTGAGACTGAAGATCCTACTGTAGCGGCATCCTAATTGGAGGACAGATGCTCATGCCCAAAAGTACTGGGTACCACACGTCTTGGCCCAATCTGAAGTCCCTTAGATGACCCTGGCCTGGTCATTCCTGATCTTCATCAACTGGGGCCAGGAGAGGTTGCTGGAAGGCATACAGGAGTCCTGTTCTCCACTGTAAGGGGAGGGGTGGGGGGGGCTGCCTCTCCGAGAGAGAGCCTTCTTGCTAACTCCAGTGCACAAAAGTGTTGAGCCTGCATGTTCTTGGTGGTGGCAAAGGACACCAGCTTGATTTCTTCCCATTGTTGAAACTCTTCCTGCTCCTCCTCCGGGTTTAGTTGCTGTTCGTGATGATCTAGGCGTCGCCAGCTGGTTTTGTTTGCTCTGGTGTTTAAAGATCCTGCCAAGTGGTGTACAATCCGGGAGATGGTCTGACGATTAGCCAAGAGTAGGAGCTCAAAGCCTCTTGGCACAAAACCAAGCCCCCCTTCTGCCCTGCTTGTTGCAATACCACATGGCAGTGGTGTGTCCGTGAGGACCTGAACCAGCCTCCCTTTCATGCATAGTAGGAGGGCTTTCAACACCAAGCGAATGGCCCTCAACTCCAGTAGATTTACTTGTAGGTGGATCTCTACCTGAGACCCGAGTCCTCTGATGTCCACCTCCCCCAGATAGCCACCCCAACCCAGCAGTGATGCATCTGTCACCAATAGCTGCTCTGCATGAGGTTGGGATAAGGGGTCTGCTGCTGGTCCATTTACGGCAGAGCAGCCGCAACTACAGATCTTGTGCAGTCTCCTCCAACACTTGAGTGTAACCCAGCAGATTCCCTTGATGCTGGACACACTGAGACTTCTGATCCCACTGCAGGGCTGACATTTGGCATCTGGTTTGGTCGACGAGCAGGATGCTGGAGGCAAATAACCAAGAAGGCTCAGAGCCCAAGTCACTGACATCGAGGATGAAACATCAGGATCATAGCCCGAATGTCCTGGGCTTATTGATCCCGAGGGAAGGCAATGTATCCAGGATAGCTCTGAGGAAAGAGGGCCTCTGTGAAGGAGTCAGGTGTGACTTTAGCACATTGATCGTGAGCCCACGTGATGTACGGTGGTTCGCCGTAGTCTGGAGATGGTCCACAACCGACTATGGTGAGTCCGCCTAAACAGCCAGTCGTCAAGGTAGAAGAAGACTAGTACCCCTGACCTTGGAAGGTATGCTGTTACCACTGCCATAACCTTTGTGAACACCCATAGAGCACTGGTGAGGCTAAAGGAGAGCACAGCAAACTGAAAATGCTCGTAGACCACCTCGAACTGCAGGTAGCGTGTGTGGTTTTGCAGGAAGGAAATTTGGAAATCGGTGTCCTGCAGGTTCAATGCTACCATTCTGTCACTTGGATCCAGGGCAGAAAGAAACTGGTCCAGAGTGAGCATCTTGATTTTTTTCTTTCCGCTAGAAGAAATTGAGAGTCACAAGGTCTAAAATAGGGCGAAGTAATTCAGAGTTCTTATCTCCCAGGCAGGGACCTTCTCTATAGCTCCTTTGTCCAAAAGAGCCTGAAATTCCGGCAGCAAAATGGATAAGTGACCCTTTGAAATACCCTTTGATGTGGGTGGAAATGCGGCGTGACAGAAAGGAGAATGGCAAGACGTAGCCTCATTGGACTATTTGCAGGACCCACAGGTCAGATGTTTTAACTTGCCACCCATGGAGAAAGTGACTTATCCTGTCTCCAACTGGGCGGTCATGTGCTACTATTGGCAAACTAAGGGCATCATAAAAAAGGTGATGGATGGAATGCATGAATTAATTTCAGCCAGTGACAATCATCTGGAGCTGCATCCCAATCAATCGTTTTTCACCCATCATGCAACCTTAGTTCGGACCGAGCTGTATGCAAATCAGTCTTGACCTCCGACCCTCGGTCTAGGTCCACTGTCTCCCCGCAGCTCCTCTGTGCCGTCTCTTGCCTCCAGACCCCGACCTCCTCTTTGGGAGGTTCGAGGCTGCTGCCTGCTCCTGCAGCCCGCTCCAACTGGGACCAGACTGCCTGCAACCACCGTAACCTTTCTCAGCCATTTTTTTTTTCTTCTTAATTTTTCCCTGTTGTGCCACTGTTATTGTGCCCATCTGTGTCTTGCTCTAATTCCACCACTGTTTTTATTTTCTCGTGCCTGCCTTTTCCTTTCGCCGCTGCTGCCCCTGCCACCCGGAATTCCCCCGCTCCCGCCTCCCAGCCTCTCCTCCCTCCCACCTCCCCTACTTAATGGCGGTCGCGCCACCGGCGCGCCAAAGGCAAGCCCGACCACGGCCAGCGCCAGGAACCCTGGACCTCCCACTACCCATCGCTACGACACCACCACCCTCCTCGCACTCAATCCTGGAAGACTTGGAGAATGCCAACAGGCCTCGCCGAGCACGACCCACGGCCAGTTCTCCTGCCTCCACTGCCGCCAGACCCTCACCGCCACCTCGGCCTCCAACACCACCATCGCCAGCACCGGCGACACCCTAAAATGCATCCTCCTCAACGTACGCTCCGTACACAAACATGCCATGGAAATCTGGAACTTACTCGACTCTCTCTCGCCCGACATCGCCTTCTTCACAGAGACCTGGGCCAACGCATCCTCCACCCCTGACATCAGCACCGCCATCCCAGACGGATACAAGATCCAGAGGAAAGACCGCCCCAACCACCCAGGAGGGGGCCTCGCCATCGCCCACAAGAGCACCCTCCGCCTCACCACCTCCAGCGAAACCTTCCCCTCCGCCGAACACCTGCACTTCCAGATCCAGACCACCCCCAAAGCCACACTCCGAGGAACCCTCATCTACAGACCCCCCCCGGCCCCTGAACACCCTTCGCCACCACCATTACTGACTTCATCGCACCCCACGCCATCCCCTCAACAAACTACATACTCATTGGAGACCTGAACTTCCACCTCGACAACCCCAGCCACCCCAACTCCACTATCCTTCGTGACAACCTCGCCAGCATCGGACTTAAACAACTTGTCAACACACCGACCCACAGAGCAGGACACACCCTCGACCCCATCTTCGCGGCAGGAAACAGCGTCCAATTCAGCCACACAACGCAGCCGCCATGGACCGACCACCACTGCGTACACTTCGCCATCAACAAACCCAAGGCACCCAAACCAGCCCCACGCCCACCTCGAAGGAACTGGAGCAAGGTTACCGACGAGCAACTTAACTCCACCCTCACCCGAGACAACCACACCTGGGCACCTGACGCAAACGACGCAGCCAGAGAACTCCACACCTGGATCTCCACCTGCGCAGACGAGCTCGCCCCGCTACGCAACCCCGACAGACAACGCCCCAGGAAAGCCACCTGGTTCACCACCGCTCTCCAAGAAGCCAGACGCACCTGCAGATGCCTGGAGAAGAACTGGAGAAACACCAAGACAACCGAAAACCACACCACCTACAAGGACGCCATGACGGACTACCACAACCAGATCAGAGCCACCAAGAGGAACTTCATCCACAACAAAATCCTGGCCAACTCCAAGGAACTTTTCAGTGTCATTCAAGAATTCACGAAGCCACAGACATCACCCCATCCCAAGACCTCTGCGACAAGCTTGGAACCTATTTCCACCTCAAGATCAAAAACCTCTACGACAACTTCAGGCCCCCGGCCCCCCAGAAACACCAGCCAGCCCACCATCTCCAACTGGACACCGATCACGGCCGAAGACGCCGCCTCGACCAAGAAAAGCATCTACTCGGGGGGGGGGGGGCACCGACCCCTGCCCCCCTCAATCTACCACAGAGCTGTGGCCGCCATCGCACCCGAACTACAACGCACCATCAACACCACCTTCAAAACAGGCACCTTCCCAGACGACTGGAAGCGCACAGAAGTCAGACCCCTGCTCAAGAAGCCCACAGCTGACCGCACCGACCTCGAACTATCTGCCCATCTCGCTCCTCCCCTTCGCAGCCAAAGTTGCAGAGAAAACAGTCAACAGGAAACTGACACGATTCATTGAAGAGAACGCCGTCCTCAACCTGTCCCAATCCGGATTCCGAAGCAACCACAGCACAGAGACTGCCCTACTCGCCGCCACAGACGACATCCGCACCCTCCTGGACCAAGGCCACTCCGCAGCCCTCATCCTACTCGACCTATCAGCGGCCTTCGACACCGTCTCCACCGCACACTAGTCGCCTGACTACACGATGCAGGCATACAAGGAACAGCCCTGGACTGGATCTGATTATTCCTCACCGGAAGAAGCCAAAGGATCAGACTCCCACCCTTCCTCTCCGACCCCATGAAAATCACCTGCGGAGTCCCACAGGGTTCATCACTGAGCCCCACCATCTTCAACATCTACATGGCCCCCCTCGCAGCCATCGTCCGACAACACGGCCTCAACATCGTATCCTACGCCGATGACACCCAGCTCATCCTCTCCCTCACCAAAGACCCCACCACTGCCAAACTCAACTTCCAGAAAGGAATGCAAGACGTCGCATTCTGGATGACCAACAGCTGCCTGAAGCTCAACGCCGAGAAGACAGAAGTCCTCGTCCTCTGTACCACCCCTTCTGCATGGGACAGCACCTGGTGGCTGACCGCCGTCGGAAGCCCACCTACCCCCTCAGACCACGCCAAGAACCTCGGAATCGTACTCGACTCATCGCTCACCATGAACCGACAGGTCAACGCCGTCACCTCCAGCTGCTTCAACACCCTCCGCATCCTCCGCAAGACCTTCAAGTGGATCCCCCCTGAGTCAAGGAAGACAGTCACCCACGCACTCATCACCAGCAGACTGGACTATGGAAACGCACTCTACGCCGACACCAACAAGTCCCTACTCCGCAAACTCCAGACAATATAGAACACCGCCTCCAGATTCGTCCTCGGCATCCCCCGACACGAACACATCAGCCAACACCTACGAAGTCTCCACTGGCTCCCCGTGGAGAAAAGAGTCACTTTCAAAATCCTCACTCACGCCTACAAATGCCTACACAACAACGGACCCAAATACCTCAATGACAGAGTCAACTTCCACGTACCCAAAAGAAACCTCCGATCTTCCAACCTCGCACTGGCCGAAACCTCGCGCAACCACAGAGCCAGAGCAGGCGCAAGATCCTTCTCTCACATTGCAGCCAAGACCTGGAACGACCTACCGGCAGACATCAGACGCGCCCCCTCCTTGAACACCTTCAGGAAGACCCTCCAGACCTGGCTCTTCGGCTAAACAGATCTGCGGACCCCTCCCCAATCCCCCCCCCCCCCTCTCAGCTCCTTGAGACCCTCACGGGTGAGTAGCGCGCTTACAATTCCCTGATTGATTGATTGACCCTGCTCCAGTGGAAACAGTCCAGCCTGACTTGCCAGACTAGGACCACCCTGAACTGGAACACAAGCAACCCAGGACTGGTTTCGCCCTTATTAGGGCTCATCAGCCAGGTATCGCTTGGATCCAGTGGCACAGTGAGCAAGCCATAATGGACTGTTGAGCCCTAACAAGGATGAAACCAGTCTTATGTTGCTTGTGTTCTGGTTCCGAGAGGACGTGGCCTAGCAGTTTGGGTTGAACTGTTCTCATTGGAGCCGGGTCAAGATTGATTTGCACATGGCTGGGTCTAAACTGAGGTGGCATGATGGGCAAAATAAGTATGGACTTGGAAGTGGCCCTGAGCAATAACCAGTGATTAATTCAAGATTAATTCAAACATTCAATCCATCACATTTTTTGAATACTTCCAGAGGAAACAAAAGCAGCTTGGAGGGTGCTGCTAGAGAGGCTGGGGATAGGGAAGTTTGCTGTCCCTGCAGGCCTAAGAGACTGTCTGCCAGGTCTCCTTTCCTGACCCCGAAAGGACTGGCGTGCCTATGTTGGGGGGAGCATGGGGGGAGGGTAGACCTTGATGCTGTCTAAAGGCATAACCCTAGTGATGCCTAAATTGGGGTGAAATTGTTAGTGATAGGAGTGTCGAAAGACCGAGGGAGAGCACAGTGGCTTTACTCTTTTGAAGCACTCGAGGGCTGGGTTGGCATTCTTGCAAAGAAGTTGAGACTAGGGGTAACGTAACTCTTGTAATTCAGTGTAGCGTAATCACGCGGAATTACATAAAAATTCTGTGAGATTGCCTATAATTCTGCATTTAGTGCAATTTCTTAACACTAAACTTCCCCCTCATATTCAAAATGGGTGCAAGAATGCATTTTGCACTAATAAATATCGCTAAATGCAACAGAACACGAATAGCGAGCAACCATTTGCGTTCGTTAAATGTTCTCTTCGGGTAGGATTTTCCCCCAACGTACTCACAGCATTTATCACTATTTTCTCAGCACAAAATTCCCCCATTGTGTCGAAAATAGGTGCAGGAAATAATGTTAAATGTGCTCTTGGGGTAGGATTTCCCCCCCAGCTTAGTCCTGGCATTTAGCACTATTTTCTTAGCACAAAATGCACCCTTACGCCTAAAATGGACCCAGGATGCATTTTGCACTAAGAAATAGTGCTAAATGCAGTCAAACATGAATAGTGAGCGCAAGCCGTCGTTCGTTGTCGCTAAATGTGCTCACTGTAGGATTGTTTCCCCCCAGATTACTCTTAATTA
Source organism: Calotriton arnoldi (assembly GCA_963921515.1). Classification (NCBI taxonomy): domain Eukaryota; kingdom Metazoa; phylum Chordata; class Amphibia; order Caudata; family Salamandridae; genus Calotriton; species Calotriton arnoldi. The sequence continues at coordinate 929,089 of CAWUFW010002947.1, read as the reverse complement.
CGCGAGCAGTAGTGATTGCGTTATTATCGGTTATTCCAAGTCAAAGAGTAACACGGAATTACCGAAATTACTCTGAGTACTCAAGCTTAATCAAAATTAAGCCCAGGCCATGACAAGACCGGTCAGGAGGCATATCCTTGGGTGACATCTGAATTTCACCCTAAAAGTCTGTGGATCTCACCCACTCATGGTGCCGCAGTACCACGCTAGTATCGACCGTTCTGCCTGAACAGTCTGTAATGTCCTGGTTGCCTGTACTTGACCGCATCCTGGCCATCTTGAATAGTCTCTGCCAATTTGGCTCGAAATTCTTCTGGGACTGCAGATAAGAACTCATCGAAAGAGTTCATAATGCAGCGGAGTATTTTCCAGCAAACAGCAGGCGTTGACTGACCTGAGGGAAAGACTAGCAGTAGAAAACACCCTCCTCCCAAATGACTCAGTTCTTTTTAACTCTCTTTTAGTAGGAAAAGAATTGGAGTTAATTTGGCAGCATTTAGCCCAAGAGTCCATGAGGGTGTCAGTCGGGCTGCATTGAAAGGCAGTAGGGGTTCAGATGAGGGTTGTTCAGATGGTAACACTTCTGTGAGGACTTTGGCTTTTACATAAACAGAAAGCATCTGCAAATCTAAGACTTCATCTGCCTGCCTAATGACCATGACGAATGAAGCAGACTTCTGTAGAAGGGACGTTGGAAAAACCAGCCCTGTGTCAGGGTAATTGTCCAGCTCACTGGCCTTTTGTAGGTCCTGATAACATTTTTCATCAAATGGTGGGAACAATTTGTCCCCGCCATCATCACCAAAAGCTGATTGACTGCTGGACCGACCGAGACTTTGGAACAGTTGCTGGAGCTCTTGCGGGAAGGTGGGGAGGGGGGTTTAGGGGCACATCTGCAAGGCAAAGCCCCTGTATTATCAGAGTCAGAGTGTATGGGGGCCGGATGCGTGGGAACTGATCCAGAATACAACCACTATGTCCTTCGGTGCCATGAAAGGGCTGTCCCCCAAAGGCTCATCTAAACCTTTTATATTGTTGGTGGAATTAACGGCCTGCCGATACGAAGCCCTAGAAATGGGTCCTAGCATTGCTGTCTTTGAAGTGCTCCAACGCAGAATCAACTTTTTGTCCAAAATCCTGAAGCTGGGATGCCTGCTCGTCATGTGGCATGCATCCGGGCATGCTATCAGATCACCACATTGGTACCAGTGTTGTGGGCGACGCAGTCTAATTTGCCAAAACTGGCTCTCAGTATGTACTTTGCCAAGTCCTACCCATCATGAATTGTTTGTGTGAATGTATTCTGAATTCCTGACTGGGAAATCTCACTGGCCATATCCCAGAGGTGTGTGTATGTAGCGCCCTAGAAGACAGCCTGGTAAGTCATCGGGCATTCAACAATTTTTGCAAAATGCATACACTGATTAACCAATAGAGTTATTGACTAGGTGCCCATTTCAGATGCTACTAAAGATGAGAATGACTATAACTATTTTAGGTGTAATTATTGTAGGTCATACGTAAGCTGACATTTTTGCTATAAAATATTTTCACACTTCCACGTTAACTTGTGTAAACAAATTGTGTGTATAGTCTGACATTCCTTCCCCTACGTAGCAAATGGTAACTTTGTTCTTCTCTGTGCCATATGCTCACACTGTGTCTGTAGTGGGTAACCTATAAAAGAACAACCATTATCAACACTGTTGCATAGGGATGTTTAGGTGCGTTGCATCCCCTTCAAATCCTTCTACTGAGAGGGAAAGCATACCTGCTTAGGAACTGTGAGCAGGAGAACCATGCATGCTATAAACAGGCCATAAAGTTGTTGTCACTGAAGTTCAATTGCTGTTTAGAAATATTGAGAGAGTATAAATAATATGGCATTGTTTTCTTTCTTCAGTGAGATAATGCACATGACAAACTAAATTGCACAAGCCTGGGTGCTTGTCTAATATAGTTAGTACTCAGCGATTTACTTTGGTCAGCTTCAGAAGGATGAAGGGCTAAGTTGGACTGACTGGGATTTAGAAATGTGAGCTGCTGGTCCCTTGTTGACAGTTCTGTTCAATTTTATGTAAATAGAACTGGAAAAAGTTAAAACAACTTTGCTGTTTATTAACTGTAAGGACCAATCTATAATGACTTATCTATCATAATAAAGGTAAGCCCAGTTGGTAGTGAGCAGGTTCATGAAGATGTCATCTGGAAAGCTGAACAGTATATTAATAGTTAGTTAGTTCTGTGTTTTCATCTACTCTATTGTTTTCTTTTAGGAGCCAACAAGAAGCAGCAGCTAAAAAGTTCTTTTGATGACCCACCTGTCATGTGTACACACAAAGAACAATCTGAAAGTTTGAGAGGGACTTCAGTAGATTAAATTATTTAAATTTTGCAAAACATGATGGATTTTGTTTTGTGATGTTATAACTGAGCTCAACTTCTTCAATACAATGAAATGATTACAGTCGAAAATAATTGTGGGTGGTTTTATTATACATTTTTAAATGAATTGGTGCTTTGCTGTAATACTTCAGAGGAACATTGACAGAAATGGAATTGAAAGTTGCATCTTTTAACTGGTTCATTTCCCTCGCATTTAGGTGGCAGGCCCAAATCTTTTATTGTATATATTACTCGCCTACTGCAAGCTGTAAGTCACTGGCATCCGTAAATGTGTTCTTTTTTTCTTTGCAAAGACAATTCAATTCAAAACAGCTTGCCTTTTTGTGTCTGATACTATACATTCTGTATTCAGCTAACTCTGCCCTTTCTATCATCATCTTCACTCATATCTATAATACATATATTTTTTTACAAGTACACTGTAAACAAATGGTTGCAAAAGTTTTGAAAATACGCCCAGTGTCCAATAACTTTCAAGCATTCAAATGAATGGAAATAATATTTATTTTGACCATAAATATGTATTACCTTAAATATGTTTCAATGGCAATTTTTAATTATTTTTTAGATTTGTACTAGCAAGTATAGAAATGTGTTGATATGAACACAAAATTATGTTTTTGAAAGACTTTTGCAAAGATCACTGTGATTGTTCGTTAGTTATAGTTTTTTGTCATTCTGTATAGGACGGGTAAAATTTCCTGCCAGCTAAATATTAATTTTGTGAGTACAAAAAAGTCGACCTTCAGTACTTCTGAGCTAAGGTACACATCTGGGGTATATTTAATCCATCAGTTGAATATATTAAAAATTATTATAGGGGTTTTTAATGTCATTATTTAGTATACATTGGTCCAATGAACTCTTGGCTATCCATTTCAGTAAAATTAAAGAAGGTATTACTTTTAGAAAAGTATTTTGTGTCATTTCCTTTGTTGAGAGGCAAGCAATTATTTTATTTCATGGACTAAGATTTACAATAAGTGCTCTTGAATTAATTACATATTCCCAGTATGTGTTCTAAAATGGTCAATGAATGATCTTACTGCACCAGTATTGTTTATGATCCCCTTTTTTTGTTATGTAAAGTTGGATACAACTAATACTGTTTATTGTACTAATAGCAATAGATTTAAGAGAAGTGAGCAGAAAAACTGTTCAGCAATAATGACAATTCTGATTTAATTCAAATGTACTTACTATGAACAACTGCTCGTGATATTTGTTTTCTTTACAAGAAAGTATTATTCATTTAGAAAGGAGACTCATTTTTCTTCAAAACAAGTAGTTGAAAAATCACCTGATTGTGATGTGAAAAGTTTGTTTCAATTAAAAACAATTTATTACATGTTGTGAAGGGAATCATAATACGGAAGCTGGCTGTTATCTATATATATTTTTTCATGCTCAACTTTGGTGCCTGAAAAAATGTGTTTTATAGATGTTGTTTTTATGTTGTGTCCACAATATTAATAATAGTTAAATCTATCAAAAAAGTATTTTTGTTTCTTCAAAAGATTTTAAAGACAGGCTTTTGATCATATTCTTAGACTATCTATCCTCATAAAACCAGCACAAACAGGACAAGGAAACCTTATCTTATAAATTGAATGTAAAAAGTGCAGAAGTTATAGATATGCCATACACTTGCATTGTCAGTATTTCAGAAGGTAAACAAGAGTAGTTTCTTTTTCGTAGCTTTAATAGCTGGCAATATTGAACTATAAATATTTTAGCGTAATAATTTATTTGAGATAAGAAAACCAAATTCATCTTGTTGTACTGTGGTGGTGATTAACCATTATGCTAACTATTACATTTTGAAAATAATAACAGGATGGGTAGGTGTAATCAGAACACACAGCACAGTTTGTTAATCCGGTTGTGCTCAGGTTGATCCTTCTCTAAAATATGGTACTGCCGTTTGAATTTGTCATTTGTTTGTACTGATAATGAATATTGTAACTGATTACTAAATGAAATGCAAAAAACATCAGAAGATAGAACATAGCATCTAAAAATGCATACCACTAATTTATAATAAGCTGTTATCCGCCCTTTATGGCCTAACTTTTTAAAATGAAGCTGCAGTGCCCTGTTGCGAGGTCTGATAGTTTCTCTCCTTAAGTTGTCTGCATACATGTGAAAAAATTACATATTTGTATGATTTAAATGCATTTATTTTTTCAGGTGAATTTCTTTCTGCAGTGTTTTTATGTGGTTATTTTTACTGAGTTTTAATGCAACTTTACAAATATGTCCGCTAACCTAAACCAATGTAAAATCAGGATTCTGCATTTATTTTTATCTGAAGAAAATTCTTTGTTGTGCCTTTCTCTAGACAACTAAAATTCAACTATTTTATGGTGCATCACCTTTCACGGGTCTAATGCCAATTTGTGACCGAAGGCTTACTTAAGTGTACAAAGTATTTTTCAAGTCCATTGTTTTAGCATTTTAAAGGAGTGTTTTTTATATATATTAAATGTATTATGGGGAAGAGTAAGGGTTACTGAATTAGTGTAAAAGTAATTGTAAAATCAGTGATGTTTAGCAAACTAAAGGACAGTTACTTTCAGAGTGAAGATATAAGACCCATATCTGAGCATACATGACCAAGAGAGATTTAATTGTACATGGGTGCTAGATGCTCACTGAAGAATTTGCCAAAGTGGTTGGAGCAAATCTGCATGCATTGAAGTCTTTTAATTGCCAAGCATTATCCTCTCCCTCTTACATTTTGTACACAATTGAAATACCAATGTTTTGAAATAAAAGTGCCATCTTGCAAAATGACGCAGTAGGTTTCCTGAATGATAACAGCAGTCTCTCACATACATGATTTGGGGTGCAAAAGTGATGTTGATGTGATCTGGAAAGTCAGGCATTGACTTGTTCTAGTGAAAGGTAGAGGCACCTCCTGTAGGAAGCTGGCTTTGTATATACTATACCAAAGTAAGGTATTGTGTGCACAGTGTCTAGGGAGTCCCCAGAGGTATAGCAGAGACTAAATTAGGTAAGTACTAACCGCTCTCTTTGTTGTAGTGTGGGTGAGCAGTTAGGCTTATCCCGAGGGTATGTTAAGCATTTATTACATTCACTCAATCAGGACTGAAGGCACACACTCAGAGACTGAATCCAGACCAATTGGGTAAGTATAAAAAAAGGTATACTTGTATTTTATTTCTAGAACCAAGCAGGACTTGATACAGGTAGGTAAAATATACTTTAAATCATAGAACATTTCAAGAAGTGCAATTGGGAGTTGATTTGTAATATTTACAGGTTTGTATTGGTTCAAAAAGCAGTTTAAATTACACAGTAATTACTTTGGATTACATTCTCGTTACTTTTGGATTGCATCAACCACTCTGGGTGATATGCCTATATATCACATCCTAGACTTTGTCACTTACAGGTAAATGCAACAATTATCAGTGTAAAGCATAGTTACTTTCTTCCCATACAAAACAGCAGTTCAACACTGAACATTTTTGGAACAAAAACTCGTGGCGTTAGTTCCTATGGGAGAAAAATGGTTATCAGTTTCACAGGTAAGTAAACGTTCTTAGGAGTGGGAGTTTTGGGGGTTGGGACCAGGGTTCCCCCCAGGTCTAGGTAGGCGCTCAAATTGCACCACCAGCGGCACTGGGGCGGCCAGTTGCAGAGTGCAGGGGCCCAACGTTAGCCAATAGGGCCTTCGATCAGGGACTGCTTACGAGCAGGCCACTCGGCTGTGGGAACAGAGCTCCTGGGGTTACGGTCAGCACTGCAGGGTCAACAATCAGCACAGGAGCTGCACCACCAGCGGCACAGGGGTGGCCGGGTGCAGTATGCCAAGGGGATGTAGGGGACCCTGTGGATTCCAATGGGGACCTTCAGTTCATGCTGCAGGCTTGGGCAGGGAGACTTCATGGAGGCGACCACTAGCTGGAGACGCAAGTTGGGTTCTTGGGGAATACCTGGACACAGTCGGTTGGGCCACCCAAGGCCGTGGGGCGTCCGGTCTCTTTTACCAGCTCCGGTCGCGGTAGGTGGGACCCTTCAGGTTGAGGCTTCAGGCATAGGCTTGAGGGGGTTCGGGGATCACCAGATCCCAGGTCAGGATCACTGGGGAGACCTCCTCATGGTGTTGGGCCACTCAAACTCGGGCCGTGGGCGTCTGGTGCAGAGTGGTGCAAAATCGCAGAGCCGCCTGGATCCGGATTCTGTGGGTTGAGTCTTTGCTTGAGCAAATTCGGTGCTCACTGGAGACAGAGTCTTAAAGATGGGCAGGTCTAGGGTAGGTCCTCTGGGCTCTGGGGGCTGCCGGCTGCTGGACTCGCCGAGGTTCTCGCTGTAGGCAGGTTGAAGTCGGGACAGGCCGGTAGGGCTGGGGCCAAAGCAGTAGGTGTCCTTTTCTTCCTTGGTCATCACGGTCGTTTTTCTTTCTTCCTTGAATCTGAGGAGGCAAGATTCAGGGTTCCCCCTAAATACAAAATTTATGGGCGTTAAAAGGGTATGTGCAGGCCGTGACCAATGGGTCCCTTCCTTGGGGTGGGTTCACTTCCTATTATGCTACCCTCCAGTGGGTGGGGGGCATGAGCCTCTCCCTAATTGGCTGGGTCCCCTCATCTTTAAGATGGAGGGGACTGAGATGTGTGCTTCACCTCGCCTCCCCCATCTGAGGGGTAGGGTTGGCAAAGGTGGGCACACCTTTCTTCCTAGCTTGTTTCCCGCAGATTCTACCGCCCAAAGTGGGGGGCAGAACCTATGGGAGCTAGTACCAGTGGGAGCCAGTAGCTGGGGCCATCAAAAGGCAGGGACAGCTTACATAGGCCGCAGACCTTTGAAGCTTCCCTTTCGTAGACCCCGCCCATCCTGGGGGAGGAGGCATGACTCCCTCTACCCAGGATGTGCTTTGTTTCTGGACTCAGAGAGCGGAGCCTCTCTACCCAGGGGGTCCAGAAACCTGTCTGGTGGTGGCAAATGGCAGGCAGCCATTCAGGAACCACACCAAGGCTGGCTGTTTTTCAGGGGGCATCTCTAAGATGCCCTCTGAGTGCATTTTACATTAAATCCCACACTCTCATCAGTGTGGATTTAATGTGCTGGGAAGTTTGCTACCAAACTTCCCAGGTTTTAGTAAAGCAGTTATAGAGCTATGGAGTTCATCGAGAACAACTCCCAGACCATATACTCTTTATGGCTGCACTACACTTACAAGGTCTAAGAATGGACTTCGACACTGTAGGGGTACAGGGCTCATGCCACTGTACCCTCGCCTGAGGGCTAGTGCACCCTGCTAGAGGGGTGACTAACCTAGGCCTCAGGCAATGGGTTGCAGGCAAGGCATATAGGGATGTGTGCCATGTCGACTCTTCACTGTTCTGTGCACCAAAACACGCAGCCTGCAGTGGCAGTGTGTGGGTGTTAAGGTGCAGGGCCTCTAAGGGTGGCACAGTAGGTGCAGCATCCCTTAGAGGCCTTCCCTGGTCACAGTGCCCTTGGTACCCATGGTATCTTTTACAATGGCTTACCTGTGGCCAGAGATGTGCCAATTGTGGGTACACACATACAGTTTTGGGAAAGAACACAGGCCCTGGAAACCTGATAGGCAGGGACCCAGAGCACATCAAGTCGCATCAGATGTCAGGCAAAAAGTTGAGGGTTACCATGCAAAAAGGGTCCCTTTCCTATACCTCCTACATATAGAGTTCCTTCATGTACATAACATAGGTGCAAGCACTTCAGCGGGTCCTAGCCCAGTTCCAGTTGCTAATCGATGAGAAATGAGAAAAAAAAATCCAAAGTGAACTTTTTGCATGTAAAATAATCTGTTATGCATTCCAATGGAGGCTGGAAGGATATACCAGAGCAGTCAACAACACAAGACGAGTGTGATATACTCCACTGGCTGAGCTGCACAAAGGCAGATGAGCGCTGTACAGGGTCACTGTGCCTCTGGAACCAAGCTGCACCCGATTACAGAGGCCCAGTCAGGGTAAACCGGTATGGGTTGCTTGTGTTCTGGTTCTGAGAGGAGCTGCCATGGCAGTTCCGGCTAGACTGGTCCTATTGGAGCAGGACCAAGACTGATTTGCATATGGCTGAGTCTATTCTTAGATGGCATGGTGGACTTAATTACAATGGGTTTGAATGCTATCCCAAGCGATTGCCATTAGTTGGACATATTGCAAGCATTCCTCTTGTCACCTTTTGTGTGATAGTTTGCCATGGGTAGGCCATACATTTTGCAATGTAGTACCAATGAAGGTGAGCTTTAATAAAAAATACACAAGTGTAAACTGTAAAGCAGTCACTGGGTAATTGAATGCATATTGCAATGCCCGATTTACAGAATCAATTGACCACAGAACAGAGGCAACACAAGGAAAGATTTTGCTCCTTCCCACCCTAAGTTAAAATCTCTATTCTGGCCTGATACTCCTTGATCTCTAGACAGGCTTTAATACTTGAGTATGACAGATTCTGTACCCTGCGAAGTGTGGATGGGAATCTGAAGCCTTTGAAGAAATCCAACCATTCCTTCAAAACTCATAGGGCCTGATTACGATGCGGTGCTGACTGCAACCGACAGCTTGTCGGTTGCGGTCCAAACCGCATCTACTGCTGTGGTCCGACCGACTCATTAGGAGTCATGCGGCCGGAGGCAGCAGTTGGAGGGACCGACCGACACAATCCGACGGGCTCATGGAGTCCGTCGGTTGGAATCTCCTCATAATCTCTTGAGGACAGCGTTTCCGCCGCCGGGATTATGATCTCGGTTTCCAGCAGCCTTTTCAAGTCGGCCTTTCCGACATGGAAAGGCTGTCAGAAAGCGACTTTGGTGGCCCCTAGCAGGGCCCTCTTCCCCCCTGGCCCTCCGCATGTGGCCCTGGGGGCACCTATGGTGGCCCCCTCAACATCACTGCACCGTGTGGTGCCTGCCACACGGTGCAGGATGTTAAAAAACTTCAATGTTTAAATGGGAGCTTCGGCGGCGGGCGATTTCGGCCCGCCGCACAAGCTCCCATTGAAAAATTGAAGTTTGCGATCGCATCCTAATTGCAGTGTTTTAACCGCCGACCTGAGGTTGGTTGATTCCAAATCCGCAGCGATGTCGGTCGGAGGCAACTCCGACCGACATCGTAATCAAGGCCATAGTATTCAAATTGGAGTTGATAAGTATCCTTTATGAAATGGGATATTTTGCTATGTCTCTAGTGTCCTTGTTTGTATTCTTTCTGTTCAACATTAGGTTGTGTCGCAGATAATTTAACTGTTCCATCTGCAATTCTGAGAGCAAATTACGAATAAGACGTGTTTGGAGCATGTTTATTTACAGAACCAAAGGTATCTTTGCCACAGTGGATTTCGAAACTGGAACAACTAAGATCCATGGTCGGAGTAGAGAAGTATCTCCCTCAATACCTAAATGGCACAGAGCTCTATCCAAGAGTGACTGATATCAGTGATAAATCAAGCATTTAATTCAGTTTAGAAAGCATTATAAAGCTTGACTACCAGCTTCTGTATGATCAGATCTTTCTTGGCTGAATGACCTAACACCCATCAGGATCACACCAACTCAATCCTGAGGTTTACCTTTGAGTTTCATCTCCATGCAGTTCATGTATACAAAATGAATTTACCTTACTCCGTTTTATTAACCCCCCTGGCTAGAAAAGTCGATCTTTGATACAAACATTGGTCCTCTAGCAGATTGATAACAGCAGTGCATTGCTAGAAAGGTTACCACAATCCTAACTTGTGCCTTTCTTTCGACAGTTGGCTTGTTCTCTGGCATGAAAACACGTAACCACATTTCTTCTTGTGTATCCCACCTACTGTAGCTCTCTACTGCGGTGCACAGCATTTTCAGAATGTGCTGCATAAGACACATTCACCTACACTAACTGATGGTTCAAGAAATAACATCAGCAAAGTACTGTGATGTGTTCTTGCATGTTTGATGTTCTGTCTGATGAGAGTGCGCCTATAGACCTGTTTCTGTGTTTGGACCCTGCTGTACAAGTGAGGTTGTCATGTTTCAATCCTGTGTTTCATAGCTATCAGTTGGAATCAGGCCGCAGGTAGCTGGAAACTGTCTTTAACAGCTAGCTTCTGGTAGTGCACTTATGCTTTGTACCTATTCCAAGTAACCTGTGTACAGAACTAGCAGTCTTTTTCCGTAAATGTTACTACATGTACCTACCTGCCAGTAAATATTTATCTTTACCTATGGTGATCAAGGCACAGGGTACATCGGCTGGCGACTGTGGTAGGATTTCAAGAATGCAGTGACTATAGTGCAAAATGGCAGTGGTAGAGGCAGCTACAAAAGATAAAGAAATGTGTATATATACGTACACCACCATTGCAATTTGCCACCCTAAGAAAGGAATGGAGATAGTCAGAGCAGGATTGATTGTCAGGCTGATTATAGTGAAGAATAGAGAGCCTGTGCCCATTTGTAAGCAAGTGTATTATCAATTTGGGTGGATGGGAGTCCACCACAAGGAACAAGGCCACTAAACCTGTTAAGGTAAACCACAGTGTCAATAATTAATACCTTGTCTCAACCTCCCCCCCCCCCCCGTTACCTGTGGCACAGAGCAGACCGGTTTAACTTAGCACATTTTCCTAAGCAATAAAACAGTTAAAAACTCAAAACACTACACAATAAAAAAAATCCCACAATCAATTTAGAAAACTAGAGGAACATTTAATGAGTAAAATGACAAAAATTCAATAATGGGGGCAGGAGATATGAATTTTTAAAGATTTAAGGCAAAGGCACCAAGACAAAGTAATGCGTCAGTCAGTAGACATTGTTCACCATTGACCGGCACTTAGGCACGATTCAGGCCAACTGTGATGGAGTGTGGGGTGGATACACTAAGAGGGCTTACCCCGGTTAAAGATTTTACCTTCTTAGTCTCTGAAATTGAAGTTGAAATCCTCCAGCAGAGCAAGTTTACGGGCCATATTTTCCCAAGTCCTCTCGAAGCCATGTAACCACTGGACAAGGACCCGCTGAAGCCATAGGTTGTGGCAGGAAAAGCTTAGAAATTCACATTTTGCAGCCACCAAAGTCTTCGCCTTAGGGGAGTGGATATTTTTCGCACCTGCACCTGGCCAAAAGTTCCACCTTAGGACTTAAATGTTTTATGGAGCTCAAAGCCCTCAAGTGGGGCATACCTGAAGCTGTATCCAATTAAGTACCTTCAGAATCTTTCACCTTTGCTGCAAGGTCTTGGAAGTCCCAACTCTTTCTGGAGCAGCTCATTTTGGTCACTTCTTAGGCTTCCATGACCTCAGGGGGTCCAGCACTCACTGCACCAGAGGCCACTAGCAGGATCCAGTCCAATTCCATTTCCTACTGGTCAGCTGCACACTTCAAGAAAAAGTCCTCTTGTAGCCACTCAGGAGAGAGCCAACTGGCCCTTGGACTCCACTTAGTCTTGAGTGGAGCGTGTAGAATGGCCGCTGAGGCCTTAAGGTTACTTACTGCAGCTCCCCGCCCAAACTCCATGTGGCTCAGTCCATGCACCGCGATCCTCTGTGGCGGGTCTCAGGCAGTGGGAGCAGCCCTTCAGATCTCCACAAAGGTCTCAAACGGGTCCAGTCGTCTTCTGTTCTTCCACAGGTTTAGAGAGTGTTCTGATGACCTGTGGGTGAGGTGCCAGCTATGTAGGTTTCACAAGCCACTGGGTGTAGGTGTCTCCTGAACACTCCCTAACCAATGAGAAAAATGTGCCCTGGGGCAGCACTTCCCAGTTTTGCAGCACATTGTTTACCTTCCTGCAAACTATCCCACAGTGCACTATTCCGAGGCAAATCCAACATGGCAGAATCTTTCAGCCCCTAAAGAGAGCTTCTGGGCCAGCTATGGGCATGTTTAGAGAAATGAGCAGTCGCCTCCTCTTCAGCTACACCAATCTGGTTTTGGGACCAGACTCCCCTCCCACTGGGCTGGTGCCAAGCTTTCTACAGAGGACCTCTGGAACAAAAGACTTCTCTTACCCAGGGGGGCGTGGCCAGTCACTGCAAGAAGACAGACGCATTTTAACATCGCTACGCTTAGCGACACACAATCTGGAATACATCGCCATGATCTACACTGAAGTGGCCTGTAAGTGAGGCTGCTTGTGGTGTGGAGGCGAAGCGGCATCTACTGAACTGTTCCCAGGTGGTGAGGCTGCCATTTCACTGCCTACAGTTTGAGTGCGGCCAGGGACCGCAAGGCGAGGACCAAGGCCTGGAGCACGGGAGGAGGCCCCCTGCACCCGGAGAGGTGCATGGCTGCCTTGTGATGCCTGTCATGGGTTGGTGGTACCACTGAGAGTCTGCGTGGTGCCTGAACCAGATCGACCAGCCCAGACACACCCCAAGGCCTGGGGACGGCACCTGGAGAGACAGAAGCGACGGCGTTGAACTGTACAGCGGTTCGGGAGGCCCTGATCTGCTAAGTGGTATCCTCCTTGGACTCTGCTCCGGCCTTACCTCTGTGCCGGGAGGTGGCTAGAGCCCATCCCATACAGGGGCTATCCCTGCTGCCTGAGACCCGCCGCAGAGGATCAGGGAACATGGACTGAGCCACATGGAGTTTGGACGGGGAGCTGCAGTAAGTAGCCCTAAGGCCTCGGCGGTCGCTCTACACACTCCACAGCTAGAAGGGATCCATTTCACGCCGGCAGCAGCTCTCCCTTGACCTGGCAACCAGCTGAGCCGCTTCCTGACCAGAGATTGGGCAGGGAGCTGCAGTGAGTAACTTTTGGGCCTTGGCTGTCGATCTACATGCTCCCCCGCAGCCAGCAGGGATTCCTTCTGTGCTGGCAGCAGCTTCCCCCTTGGCACCCAGTTGAGGGGCCCCCTGAATCCGATCTTGCGACTGTTCTGTGTGACCTCCCCTCCCCCTGTGATATCCATGCTCCCTCCCTTTGCTGTGGACATTACTTCCCCACAGGAGGTTTCACTCTATGTCCCATTGGCTATGTCCGGCTCAGGGGACATATAGCCTGACGTCTCTTGCCACATGGGGGACTGGGAGCTGCAGCGCCATTTGTCCTCAATTGACATTCTGGAGCACCCTTCCACTTACAGTCCAAGGAAGAGTGTGTTTGTCGAAGATGGTGATGCTCCCTTGCCTTTTGTATTTTTTCCACAACCTGCCTGTACGCATACCAGGCACCACTTTCCATGCCCTGCATGCTATGCTGGGGAGCTTTATTTGGAAAAAAGGCAGGTCGTGTTGCGCAAGCTGCAACTACCTGTCGACAGAGGGTTGAAAGCATCCAATTTAGAACATTATTATTTAGCGGCACAGTTGCAATGGCCTGCTCGGTGGCTGGCGGGGCGCCTGATGGGTGAGTTAGGACTGCAGTTGGCGGTTAGAGCTCAGCCGGTAATTGGGGAGGCGCTACTCCCACATGCGAAGCTCCACCAGGAGGCTAACAATTTGCTGTACATAGCACATGAGAGCTACAATAGAGGCCTGTGCCTCATGCCGCTTATCACACCATATCCCTCTGAGATCAAGGTAAGCACGATTGCACCATTCTGCGATTTAGTTGGGAGAGAAGGACTGGAGGACTGGGAGGATGCCAAGGAGGGGACTCTAGGCACTTTGTTTCAGGATGACTCACTAACTCCAAACAGAGTGTGAGTTGCTGGTAGGACACTTCCTGGCTCATGGCAAGTTATTGGCGGAGCTGTGCAGACTATGGCATATCACCGACACAGAGCTTGAGCAACATCCTTTGGTGCACACACTCCACATCATGGGGAGTGGTCGCAGGCTCATCACTTGGTTTACTAGGGCAATGGCACACCACCTGAGACCCCTTATTGTCGACCCGCAGGAGTTGGGAGAGAGATATAGGCTGTGAACTGACATCCAAGGAAGAGCGCTTTAATACCTCCGAAAGTTATCACAGAATGCTAAATTCCAATACATACAACATAACATTCTCCACAGAGCTTACCTCACACCGGCATGCTTAAATAAAATGTTTGGGTCTGACTCCATCTGCCCCAGATGCCGACATGGCGCATATGTTCTGAAATTGCCCGGCTCTATGGTGTGCGCTCACAGAATCGCTGTTGGAAGCGACGGGTCGCGATGACCTGCTCACTATGGAGGGGGTGCTATTAGGGCTGTTCAAATGGAATAAGGCCGTAAGAGTAACTAACCGTTTCATAGATCTGGGGTTGTTAATTGCCCGCCTACCCATAGCAATGCACTGAAAAAGCAGCCTTGCTACCGGTATTGCAACATTGGTGTACAGCGACAGTCAAATGGGGTAAAGATGAATGCGTGGTGCTTAGGCGTGAGGAGGTCTAAGGCATGCAGGGGATTCCCATAGCAGCATCGTGGGACGCCATATTGCAAGACTTGCAAACGTACAAAGAGACCCTCTCGCGCTAACCTCTACCCTTAGTAGAAGCTCAGCGGATCACTATATCACTCTGTCCGGCTGGCTTGCCTCCGTCTTTCCTACATGCTCCCCATTCCCTTTCTCACGCAGCCAAGCCCTTAGGGAATTAGGGGTGTGAGGTACTGTCGCAATAGCTACATCCCTGTTGAAGAATGTCTAGTGCAACAAGTTGGGTGGGCGGGCACTGAGAAGGGGAATGTCATAAATATGTCAACATAGATACACTGTACAAGATCTCCAGTCATGACCTATAGTTTGTAACCGCTCATGTATTCAAGTTATGAACCAATTTGTCCTGCTCACTATGGCCTTTGATATATCTGTACTAGGCCTGTGATGAGTTCAAGATGTTACTGTATATTGTGTTGTATCATCATGTTGAAAATCAATAAAAATTGGTTAAAAAAAAAAAAGCTTCCCTTATTCAGGTCTCCTTTACACTTAACTATGAATGGCCAGGCCTCTTCTTGGTCTCTAGTTTCAAGTTAATGAAGTTCCTGGACCCTCCCCAGCTATCCTTCCTGAGTTATCTGTCACATAACCCATAACTAGGTATTACTATAAAAAAGGGTTAATCCATTGTTCATGATCTAGGAGCTGTTTACACTTTATTCATTAAGGGAATGCACTTGCAGGGCCTTCCTCCTTGCAGGCTAATGCTAATTAGCCTACTGGGGACTCAGTAGACACAGTCTAACGTTTTAAAACTCACTTTTTCTAAATATTTATTGAAATTGAATTTGTTTTTTAATAAACATTTTAAATAGTGTTTGAATTATTCCAGTAGCTTTGTCTGAAACTGTAGATAGGAGGGTTATTGTTTGGTATTAGTGTTAGAGAACATAGAATGCAGAGTCTTAGTGTTAGGGAGCCTAGAATGTAGAATAGAGAATGTAGGTGTCAGGAGATTGTATTGTTTGAATTGCAGGGCAGTTGCTTCTTTCCTGGCTGCCCTGCCGGTTGTTTTACCTGAACTGAAAAATATAACTTGGTTGAAGACACCCATCTGTGCCTGTTCTTTGCGGAATCGGAATCTTGCACTGGCAATGAGCGGAGAAACGAATCACAAAGTACTGCCAGCGCAGTAGTGTTGGAGTTTGGGACCTCTGGAGCGCGTCTAAGTAGGTCCGCTGCTTCAGTAGGAGTTACGGTGTCCCATGATTGGTATTCCCGAGCATCCCTGGACATGTACCTGGATTGTTGGTAAGCTGGGGGACATAACTTTAGTGGAAACGGAGCTCTGTTATGTCACTGAACCGCACGATGCTTCTGCATGTGACAAAGAAAGTTCTCAGCTGCATCTACATCACTGGACCACACTGCTTGTACGTGTGACGAGAAACGCTCTAAGTGGCATCTTCAACAATGCTATTCATGTTGTGTACGTAATGTGCGGCCGTCATTCTGGTTGAGGATTAAATGCATTCCTCCACTTTATGCTGTGTGGTCTAGCAGCTGTGGTCACCAGCTCTTGTGCATTGCTCCCTGCTTGCCATTTTAGTCAAGAGACTAGTGTATTTGTAGTCTCTATCAGCACTGAATGCGAATGCCCAGCGTTGACGGCGGAATATTCAAACAAGTGAGCTTGCACATTTTTTATTTGTTTCTTCATCTAGTGGCATCTGTCAGGACCAAGGTGCAGCTCAGTGGATTTCTGAATTTTGAAGGGGAGCTGTGATTTGCACACCTTACCTCGGTGGGTCACGGTGATCTGCACACCCAGTTGTGCTCAACCTTAAACTCATTTGATTGTGCGTCACACCTGGTTGTACTGCATCAGTGGTTCGCTCACCTCTATGTTATGTTATAAAGAATTTATACAGCGCACGTACACCAAAAGGTTTCATGGCGCTACTCTAGAATATGCCGGGACCGATGGGGATAGTTATTCATAAGCCTGCCCGGACAGCCATGTCTTAAGCATTTTTCTGAATCTCAGAAGATCAGTACATGACCGGACCTCCAGTGGAAAAGAATTCCACAGTCTAGGGGCCAAGGAAGCAAACTTACAGCCACCCTGACGTTTTAACTTGAAGGCGGGTATGGTCAGTAGCTGAAGGTGGGCTGAGCGCAAGTTACGAGAGGGAGTATGCCTTGATAAAAGACAGTTAATAAATTTAGGACTCCGACTGTGAAGAGACTTAAAGATTAAACATCCCGTCTTAAAGGCCGTACGTTGGGAAATAGGGAGCCAGTGTAATTTTTTTTAAAGGGGTCTGGCTGATTGCCATCTTGGTTGCTGATGGATCAGTCTTGCTGCTTCGTTCTGGACCATCTGAAGCCGCTTGATTAAAAAAAGTGGCATGCCTAGATAGATAGAGTTGGCATAGTCTAAGTGTGATAAAACCATGGCTATTACAACCTGTACCAACGCTGCGTGAGTGAGCAAGCGACTGATCTTTCTGATTTTGCGTAATTGAAAGAAACAGGTTGAGACCACTGCACCAACTTGGGATCTCAACGACAGGTCGTTGTTTATGATAACACCTAGACTCTTGACGGAGGTAGAGGGTTCGGGCGGACATCCAAGTTCCGCCGGCCAATAGTGTGGGGCCCAAAAGATCTTACTACTCCCGGTCAGGACCAACTCAGTCTTATCTGGATTGAGTTTTAAATGATTCTGGTCCATCCAATGGCGAATGTGGAGCATAGTGGCCTGGAATTCCAAGATTGAATTGGGGGAGTTATCTATAGTAAAAGTTAACTGTAGATCATCGGCATAATTGAAGGTAGTTACCTTCCGTGCCTTCAGAGACTGAATCAGGGGTGAGAGGTATAGATTAAACAGGTGGGGGGATAATGATGACCCCTGTGGGACCCCACAAGTAGTTGATAGCTTGGGAGCGGTAAATGAATCCAGGCGAACCGATTGAGTACGGTCTTCTAAAAAGGAGCCAATCCAGCTAAAGGCTGGGCCCTGAATGCCGGCCAGCCTGACACGATCCATCAGAATTTCATGATCGACCGTGTCAAATGCGGCCGAAAGATCTAAAAGCACCAGGGCCTGAGGAGTACCCCTATCCGCTTTATCTCGCAGGTCGTCCAGTACAGCTAGAATCACTGTCTCTGTAGAGTGAGCGGGACGGAATCCCGCTTGATGGGGGTCTAGATATTCAGAATGTTCCATAAAATTAGACAAACACTTTGCTACATGAGCTTCCAGGACTTTGGCGAAGTAGGGGAGCAGAGAGATGGGACGATAATTTGATAACATCTGGGGGTCTGCTCCCGGTTTCTTTAAAAGGGGAACCACAATTGCATCCTTAAATGCTTTAGGAACACGGCCCTGCGAGAGAGACTCATTCAAGAAAGTCATGATAATACACGACAGTCCAGGAAGAATGTCTTTTAAAATATGAGGTGGACAACAGTCCCTGGGTGAGCCAGATTTGACTCTAGACAGCAGGTCCAGGAAGGACTGGGTGTTGATG
This sequence comes from Calotriton arnoldi, assembly GCA_963921515.1. Taxonomy (NCBI): domain Eukaryota; kingdom Metazoa; phylum Chordata; class Amphibia; order Caudata; family Salamandridae; genus Calotriton; species Calotriton arnoldi. The sequence continues at coordinate 910,830 of CAWUFW010002947.1, read as the reverse complement.
GCCGAAAAGTGATCCAAGATAAATGGATTCTTTTTTATAACAGGGGTAGTCTCAGTGGGGCTAAATTTAGGGATACTAGCTTTAATGTTAGAAATTTTCTCCACAAAGTAGGTATTCAGAGAGTCACAGAGCTCTTGAGTAGGTGTAGGTTTAGGTAGGACTCTCGCTGCATTGGATAATTCATTGACAATGGAAAATATTTCCTTCGATCTATTATCAGAATTTAAAATTCTAGCAGAGAAGTGAGCCGCCTTGGCTGCCATAATCGCTTTTTATATTCATTCCGAGCTTCTAAGTAATGATGTTTCTCATCAGGAGAGTAGCTTAATCTCCATTTCCTTTCTTTCTGGCGAAGGGCCAATTTTTGATCTCTTAGCACCTTAGAGAACCATTTCTGTAGCGTCAATGCGACGAGCGCATTTTAGTTTCCTGAGCGGAGCATGCATGTCACTGGCCTCTAATAGCCATGCTGAAATGTTTGCTTCCAAGATATCGACATTAGTGTCAAAGGAGGGGGATGCGCTAGCTAATGTAGCCAGAAATTCCTGTTTGTTGAGGGCACTCCATTTCCTGATCATGCCACCCTCGACCTTGGGGGTCTTGCTACTCGAGGGAATCATTACCGTAAATTTAATTAGGTGATGGTCAGACCATATACATGGTACAATCATGGGCACGGACGTTATAATGTTTGTGGTCCAAGCTTGATCCAGTGTGTGTCCTTTGATGTGAGTGGCTGAGACAAGGTGCTGGGTAAAGTTGAGGTTGGTTAGTAGATCAGTCAGTTCAGCAGAATGAGGCCCACCGTGTACGTCATTAGACCAATAATTTAGGTCACCTTATAATAGTATTTTAGCATAATTAGTTGCCAAATTGGCTATTTGTTCACTTAGCAAAAGAGGAAACAGGGGCATGTACTTCGGGGGCCTGTAAACCAGGACACAAATAAGCGGAGTCAAACTAGACTCTAGTTTAATGACCATGTTGTCCACTGCGGGGAGACTTAAGGAGGTAATGGCAGTGAATTTGTGGTCTCGGTGGATAATCGCGGCTACTCCACCACCCATTTTTCCTAATGGTCGATCCACATGGAGGATATAGTAGTCGTGAGGTAGTGCGGCCAATACATCAGGAGTAGAATCAGGATTCAGCCATGTTTCTGTGACAAAAAAAATGTCTGGTTTTTCAGATATTAAAAGCAAGAAAACATCCAACTGATGCTTGACTAGGGAGCGGGTATTTAGATAATATAAGCAGAGTTCTGTATGTTTAACTTGAGCAGTCCTCAATGCCCGAGGTGTAAACGAAATAAGTTCTGAGATTTCTGGAAAGGTTCTGCGTGCCTGAAGGATTTCAAGAAGACTTAGACGCATACAGATAGCAGGGTTAAGTGGGAGCGACAATTGATGAAAATTCCTAAGTTCCTCTGAGGTATACGTAACAGTTTGAGGATAAATTAGGGCCCCATGGCCCGTCAGGGCGCAGACAAGCTTGCCTTTGGCGCGCCTTCGGTGCGCCTTCGGCGCGCCCGCTGCGCGCGTCCGCTGCGCTCCCGCGCTACAGTGGACATAAGTACCGGTTCCCCGCCTCTGACTCCTCCCCCGCCCGGCGTGATTGGCTAAAGCCGAGGGGTGTGCTCAGGAGACCGCAAGGGAGCCAGCACTGCTAGCGCTACACGAACGTAGGTATTTAGAGTTTAAAAGCTCTTAAAATACATCAGATTCAGGCAGTTTAAAAAAAAAAAATATCACACAGTAAAATAACAGTCCGCAGGGTAGCGGCACAATTTCTAAAGTGCCCGCTCCCGCGCTACAGTGGACATAAGGACCGGTTCCCCGCCTCTGACTCCTCCCCGCCCGGCGTGATTGGCTAAAGCCGAGGGGTGTGCTCAGGAGACCGCAAGGGAGCCAGCACTGCTAGCGCTAGACGAACGTAGGTATTTAGAGTTTAAAAGCTCTTAAAATACATCAGATTCAGGCAGTTTTTAAAAAAATATATCACACAGTAAAATAACAGTCCGCAGGGTAGCGGCACAATTTCTAAAGTGCTCGCTCCCGCGCTACAGTGGACATAAGTACCGGTTCCCCGCCTCTGACTCCTCCCCCGCCCGGCGTGATTGGCTAAAGCCGAGGGGTGTGCTCAGGAGACCGCAAGGGAGCCAGCACTGCTAGCGCTAGACGAACGTAGGTATTTAGAGTTTAAAAGCTCTTAAAATACATCAGATTCAGGCAGTTTTAAAAAAATATATCACACAGTAAAATAACAGTCCGCAGGGTAGCGGCACAATTTCTAAAGTGCCCGCTCCCGCGCTACAGTGGACATAAGTACCGGTTCCCCGCCTCTGACTCCTCCCCGCCCGGCGTGATTGGCTAAAGCCGAGGGTGTGCTCAGGAGACCGCAAGGGAGCCAGCACTGCTAGCGCTAGACGAACGTAGGTATTTAGAGTTTAAAAGCTCTTAAAATACATCAGATTCAGGCAGTTTTTAAAAAAATATATCACACAGTAAAATAACAGTCCGCAGGGTAGCGGCACAATTTCTAAAGTGCCCGCTCCCGCGCTACAGTGGACATAAGTACCGGTTCCCCGCCTCTGACTCCTCCCCGCCCGGCGTGATTGGCTAAAGCCGAGGGGTGTGCTCAGGAGACCGCAAGGGAGCCAGCACTGCTAGCGCTAGACGAACGTAGGTATTTAGAGTTTAAAAGCTCTTAAAATACATCAGATTCAGGCAGTTTAAAAAAAAATATATCACACAGTAAAATAACAGTCCGCAGGGTAGCGGCTACAATTTAGAGTAGAACTCATTTTTCTTTCTGGAACTAAAGCATATGGGGCTTAAGTTGTGTGGCTTTGTACATTCACATAAAGTATTACCATGCAGCAATCAATTAATCCACCAGCTCCCTTTTTGTCATCTCCTGGTCTACCTCCTGTAGGAACAATGGAAGGAGGGATTCGAAGCCTACTTGGAGGCTATTGAGGGTGAGGTTATCACACACCCAAAAAAAATTGTAATATTACGTCACTCTCTGGGTACAGAAGGCAGGAGCAGGAAAGTGTTGAAGCATCTTCCTGCGTCGCCTGTGCTAGGGGAAGGTGATGTACTTGATAATTATGCCTCAGCCATAAAGGTGTTGGACCTGCGTTTCAAGAAAAAAAGAATGTCATAATGGAGTGTCATAAATTTTACAGGAGACTTCAACTTCCTGGTGAGTCAGTTGAAAATGTTGCTATTGATTTAAGAGTATTAGCTGCCACGTGTGACTTTAAGGTGTTCAAAGAAGAAATTATACAGGACCTGGTAGTGGAGAAATCCAACTGTAAGAAAGTGCAAGAGAAGTTGCCGACAGTAGACAAGCTCACATTAGATAAGGCTGTTGAAACAGCGAGTGGTATAGAGTCGACGACGAAATTCATGGAACAGATGTCTGTGAATACACAAGTGCATGCGCTGCAGTCGCAGGACAAGGCAAAAAAAGTGGCATAAATCTGGAGAAAAGAAAAAACCTCTGGAGTGTTATCGATGTGGGTGTAAAATTCATCTGGGGAATTCTCCTACGTGTTCTAGCATTCACCAATGGTGCGACAAGTGTAGGAAGAAGGGATATTTTATGAAAGTCTGTAAAGCAAGGTGGTCTAAGGAATCGAAACCTTACAAAAGTGTGAACACAGTAGGAAACATTCCTGAGATAAGAAGTCAAACTGATTCTGATGAAGGGAGTGTGGTGTTCATGGTTGGTGAAGGTCTAAGCAATAAGAAACTAAGCGAGGCTACGAAGATGATTGATGAACTCTTATTAATGAGTGAATCTGTCATTACGAAGCCTCTTTGCACAATTACTGTCAATCGAGTCAACATCAATATAATGGCAGATTCATGTTCTTTTTTTATATTGATTAGTGTTGGAAAAATAGCAGGATGTCCATTTAACACAGTCCAAAGTGAAACCTGTTGAATACGGTGGCAAACCCATTGTGAAGTAATGGGAGAGTTTGATGCACTCTTAAACTTCAAAAGGAGTGTGACAGATAGCACTGTGTGTGTAGCTGTCGATGGCTCAAATTTGCTGGGTTGGTTGGATCAGAAGAACCTGGGAATCATGTCGGATCCCAATAGATCAGAGCAGGTAATGTTGTACAAGTAAGTAGTATGTGCGGTGTCAGTAGCAAAAAAGCGTTTGGACTGAAGCATTCCCTGAAGTGTTTGAGGGAGGTTTAGGAAAAATTCAAGGTTTCACACACCAAATTCAGTTGAAAATCGGTGTGGAACATGTCATACACAGGGTAAGACATGTTCCAATTGCTATGAGGGAGGAGTTGAAAGTAGAACTTGAGAAATTATGTCTACAAAATGTAATTGAGTCCATAGAGAGCACAGAATGGCTTTCACCAGTTGTTTTGGCTAGGAAGCCAAATGGTACTTTGAGGATGTGTCTCAACTTAAGAAACCTTAATGAGAGAATATAGGTTGATAAACATCCTCTGCCAAACATCACCATAATGCTAACAATGATAAAAGGGGCAAAACTATCCACTACCCTAAATATGTCCTCCGCTTACCACCAGATTTAGCTGCACAAGGACTCGAGTCATCTGACATCCTTTGTTACACTCAATGGGGTATACAGGTTTAAGCGAATGCCATTTGGGTTTACTTCGACCTCATCTGTATTTAATTGTGTAATTGAAGCAATGTTCAAGAGCATAGGTAGGCTGTCCGGTTTTAGGTTTAAACCTATAATAACTGATAAAACCCCTCTGAAAGAGAAATAGCCCTCACCAGTGAAAACATATAAACACTGAAAAAACATGCACAACCACAAACTAAATGCCATTCAAAGAAAGGAAAAAGAGAGTGAAAGAGTCATTTTTCTTTCTTCCTGAACGGGCCAATACAATGTAACTTCATTATACAAGCTAGCAGTAAGAAAGACTGGGCTAACATTATTCTGCTTGAGTTTTGTTGTTTAGGTATGCCACTAAAATATTGTTTCTTCTTCCTTTTGCTTTTTTCAGTTTTGTGGTCTTTGGTCTAAAGATGCATGGTTTAGAAGCATGTTTTAGGTCTTGTTTAATTATTTTATAAACTGTAGAGAATCAGGAACTATCAAAATCATATTTGATATTTTGGCTGCGTTTGATTCTATACTGATAGGTGAAATGGCTGGCTTCATAAGAATCTTTCCTAATATGTGTCATCACATTTACCCACAGAGAATGGGTAAAAACCCTTAATACATCAGCCCCCAGTTTCTAGTGAGTCAGTATTTATAGTAGGTGAATTGCCAAACACCCCAGGCTTTAAACATTCAATGCAAGGTGTAGTGATAGGTATATGTGAAATGAGCGCTATCACCAAGCATCTGGGTTAGTGGTGAAAACATGACACCAGACTTTTGGAAAACATGGAACGCAGTGTCACTTGGAATGCTCTGCAAAAAAGGTTCTTTCCAAGTTCAACAAAGATTGGAGTGATATTATTTGTATTTGCAGTGATTCAGCTATGTATATGAAAAAGTTGTGTGATGACCTGTCAAAATTGATACCTGAGCTGAAGTGCTTCCCTGTAAGAGACCCTTGCCACTTGTTAAATGGTATGCTGAAAGCATCTTTACAGTCTTCAGAGTTAATGAGAAATGCTATTGACTTTTTAGTCCATTCTGGTGCAGTTTGTTTATGCACAGGAACTAAAACGCAAATATTCTCATTTCGTGCTTTGTGTGGCATCAAAGAAAGAGTCACCCCAACTGTGTCCCTTAGCTGATGGTTCTCAGTCCAAGGGGCTATGAATGCTATATTATCCATGTGGCAACTGTTTACAGAATTGTTGCTGAGTGATGATGCCAAAGGCAAGAAATGTGAGGATCTTTGGTCGCATATTGATAGTGATGTGAAAAAAGTACACTCTACTGCATTCTTAGATTTTTACAGGAAAATATAACTGCTGTAGTGGACATAATAAAAAAAACTACAGTCTGAAAACACCCTTGTTTGCCAAGTGTTCAGCATAATTGGTGTAGATGTGAAACATCTCCTTGAGAGTACGCTGGGCGACACCTTTAGTGACTTTGGCACTGAAACATGTTCCATGTTAGAGTGCTTGCCATTTGGTAAGCAAAGCAATGTTGAAGAGAAATTCAGGAACTTTTATTTTACAATGAATGAGAAATGGCTTGCAATGATGCATAGAAATGTCCCTTCACCAACCATGGCATTTGAAGTCAATAAAACCTCACTGTGGTACTCTGTACAAGTTCTAGATCCCTTCCATAAAGGGGTATTTCCTCCGTAGTTTCAAAAATGCTGCTTCATTTTTGACCGCTTCAATAATTCTGATGGCATAAGCGCCCAGTTCAACGCAAATGTTGCAGAACCTGCCCTGAGAATCACAATCTTGAAGTGCACCAGTATTGGCATAGAAAGCTATGTCAGTGGCCAGAGTTAAGAAATTGTGTACTGGCTGTTTTGGCGTTGCCATCTCAAGTGCCAATGTTGAGAGGGCCTTTTCACAGAAGTTTACATGGGAAGGAAAGAGCGAGCGCACATGACTAAGGACTCACTGAAGAAGTATTGTATGGTGTACTACAATAAGTTTAATTTGCAAAAATCTATTTGGACCTCACATACGCTATACGTACACTGTCTATATACCATGCGCTATCAGTGCAGAAAGCACGCAATAATAAAAGCAAAGCATTCCATAAACACCTGAAAACACTGTTTCTGTTGTGTTTAATGGTTCAAAAATGTGTAACCACTGATAAACCACTGTTTTTTAAGGTATTGAAATCACTTGAAAACCCTGAAAAAAAAAAACACCAGAATTTACCAAAAATAGAAACTGAAAACAGGAAAGCCCAGGCATAGGTAATATGAGATGTTTCCAAGATGACATTGATTTTTGGGGCAAGTGAGTTTGAGCATGATAAAACCCTGGCTTTAGTAGTGTCTATTTTAAAGGATAAAGGGGTCACATCGATGGCGAGCAAGTGCTAGTTTGCAGTGACAAGTGAGGATTATCTGGGACATCAGTTGTCGGCCGTAGGAGTGGAACCCAAAGAGAGTTTGGTTAAGGCTATTAAGGAATTTCCTGCACCCCAAAATAAAGACCAGTTGCAATCAATCTATGGGATGTCAGAATTTTATGCACGGTTTGTGCCAAAGTGTGCTGAAAGAACAAAAAGGAATGAGAGCGTTGTTAAAAAAGAATGTGAGGTTTGAGTGGTTAGACGAAGTGAACAAGGAATTTTGTGTGATTAAGGAAGTGATTGCAGATTCCATGCCACTCAAGTTATTTGACACACGTGATCCATGTATTGTGGTGATGGATGCCAGTCAGTATGGATTGAGTGCTGTGCTGATGCAGGTGAGGGATGGCAAGGATGAGGTGGTGGCGTTTCTGTTGTGTGCCCTACAAGGTGCAGAAGGCTCATAGTCATAAAGCGAGAGGCTTTAGTGTGTTGGAAGGGAGTGAACCATTTTAGGAGATTTTTGTGGGGTATTTTGTCTTACGAATGGACCACAAACCCCTGGTTAATTTATTCACCAAGCGGGTAGCCTACAAAGCAACTCCTAGGATTGCCAAATGGAACTACAAACTGCAGGAGTTTCAGTTCAAAGTGGAGTACATGCCGGGGGTGAAGAATATCTACGTGGACTGTTTGTTACTTTTGCCCTTGAAGGTGATGGTGGGAGAAGAGGACAGATGATTTTCTGTGTAGTAGCATGTGCCACGGAGGATGAAAGTGGATGCATAAAGGAGGAGTGGAAAGAAGCACTGAAAGAAGATGGTTTACTGCAAGAATTGATATCATACTTAGACTAAGGGTAGCCAAATGGGAGAGCGGAGGATTCCCTTAAAATGTATAAAGAAATTTTTTGATGAGTTGAGTGTGTCTGATGGCATAGTTAGGAGAGCCAATCTATTAGTGGTGCCTAAGAGTGCATGTGCCAAAGTGATAGAATTAGCACATGAAGGGCATGTAGGCATGAGAGCTATGATAAGGAGTGTTAGAGATACTTTTTGTTGGCCAGGATTGGATAGGGAAGAGATGCATTGGGTAAGAGAGTGTACAGCGTGTACTCTCAGCGATAAGTCACAAGTGACAGTCCTTAGTCCAGTTAAAGCGGTGCAGGTACCGGAGAGATCGTGTATCAAAGTAGGAATGGATAAAATTGGACCAATGAACATGTTAAGGGAAAGCCAGAGAAATGGAATTGTTTTGGTTGATTATTATTCTCGCTGGCCTGAGGTGAAATTTGTAAGAACTATAAATACGTTGGAGGTGGTAAAGTTTTTGTTTGAGCTGTTCTTGCGGGAAGGCGCTCCGAGTGAGTTGGTGACGGACAATGGTGTGCAATTTACATCTGAAGAATTTGGTAAATTCATGAATAAATGGGGTGTGAAACCTGTAACAACCTCCCTGTATCATCCTAGGAGTAGTGGACTGGTGGAGAGATGCAACAGGGTTATTAAAGACAATGTACAATTGTCGCTGGCAAATGGGTTGGATTGGAACAAAGAAGAGGAGGATTTGATATGGGTGTTGTGCACCACACCCAGTGCGGTCCCTGGAATGTCACCTTTTGAGTACTCAAGGGAAGGGTAGCTGCTAATAAACTGGTGCGTCCATGGATGAATGGATTGGAAGTATCTGAGGAGAAAAGGGAATGTGTTGGTGCTAAACGGGAATGTGCACAAAGCAAACATGTATCTGGGGACAAGGCATGTCGTTTGGAGGTTGAGGAAGGGGATTGGGGCAGAGTTAGGTTGCCGGGTATTATTACTAAAGATCATTTGAAGTTTTCTAATCCAAAGAGTGGTGTGTGTGAGGAGAAATGTGTTCAGGTTGAACAAGGAAAAGCTGTCTTTGCAAAGAGGTCCAGGTATTACTCATGGTGTTGGTGAGCCAGCTGGTTAACCAGTAATATGAGAGAAACCATTGGTTGATGCTTCCTGTGACAGAAATCGCCCACACACGAGAACTCCTATGAAAGGAAGGCACCTGTGTCGGTACCTGATTATGCACTTTAAAAAATGTTTTTTCCTTTATTAACTTTGTTTATCTTTTTAATAATATTGTTTAATGTATAAGGGGAGGATGAATTGGGTCTAAGTATTAGAGAACATAGAATGTAGAGTCTTAGTGTTGGGGAACATAGAATGTAGAATAGAGAATGTAGTTGGCAGGAGATTGCATTGTTTGAATTGCGGGGCAGTTGCTTCTTTCCTGGCTGCCCTGCCTGTTGTTTTGCCTGAACGGAAAAATAAAACTTACTTGAAGACACCCAACTGTGCCTGTTCTTTGTGGAAGTCGGAACCTTGCAGTTATGCTTAAATTTGAAACTCTTAATTTTTTTCTTCATAGGAATGCTCCGGTCTTTTACAGTGAAAGAGCATTTGGGGGCTACTCATTGTAGGTAAATGCCAACTTTAAATTCTTGCATGACCACTTTTAAATACTAAGTACCTTACCTTGTGGGCAACAAGGCCTACTTAGGGGTCGTTTATTTAATAGTTATAAGTACCTGTCAAAAAGAGTTTAACAAGTCCGCCTTTAGGTTTACAAGCTGCACAGGTAGGCCTGAAGCCATGTTTCCTTTGGCAGCTTAGTAAATGACACATGTGCCTTGGACCACAGGTGACTTTTAACTTTTCCATGTACTATAGCCTACTAGAAAGTTAAATATGCCAATTAGGCGTTAGCCAATTTTACCATGCTGTAGGGGTCTGAGCACATACACTGGGACTGGACAGCAAAAACCCAGCAGCATCAATACAAGAAAATGGGGGTAATCATGCAAAAATAGCCACTTTCGCACACCATTAAAATGAGGGTCAGTTTTAGGTATATGCCCAAGCTGATGGTGGTGCAGAGTGAGTAGATGTACCCAGTAAAGACTGGATCAGTGCTAGGCTAGGCATAAGAATGTGGATGCACTATTTATCTATGGTTAACAACATTTGAGAAATGCGATAATTGGATCTTTTATACTGCAACATTTTAGGGTCTATGCAAATAGATGGGACAAATATACATCTACCAAGACCATTGTTCCTTCTCGAGGTTTTTTTTATACAAACTGCTAAGGCATTAAAATTAGAAGAAAGGAAGAAAAGGCTTTTCCAACCTACTGCCGAGATGAATTTCTGAGCCATACAACCGTAGACCTGTGCAGCCTCCCTTCCACCAGCCTCTTCTGGCACTTGGAATGATACCTCATTTTATGTAGGTCGAGGATGAGGCAGGGCCTGAAGGAGGGGGAGATGGAAAAGTTAGCAACAGAGACATTATCAATCAAGGGAATGCCAGAAGAAGCTAGGTTTTACCAGTGGTAACATCACATAACGTAACATAGACATGGCTCCCTTATTTAATCTCTCTCAACATAATTTTTTATTTTCCAACACATTTTACAGTTTTATCTAACATAAATACAGAACACCAAATAAGGCTTGTGCCACCAAAGCGACAGTACAGTGAAGTCGTCGTGATTTTACCTAGTTCATCTACAAGTTCAATCACTAATGGCCAGCATCTATTATAGTTACGATCAGTGGTTTAACAAAGAAAAATGCAACTTGTTTGGTGGCCTTAATGCCTACCATCCCCCCCCCAACTACCCTCCCCCCAACCAGATTACATCAACCAACCTCTTTAATCGTTCAACAACCACCATCCATCTCAAACAGGCCCAGTACCCTTGATTTAGGTGAATAGTCTCTCAACATGGGCAGTAACATATCAATGTGCTCCACATTTTCACAAATTTTATATTAGTATGCTCTATGTCATGTGGATTTTTCTAGTGCTATAGTTTGCCACATTTCTGCTATTCATAAAGAAATGTGTGGGAGGGGATCTGTTTTCCCCCACAATATTACAATTAGTTGTTTAGCTTCCCCTAAAGTATGAATATGTAGGCTTTTATTAATCCTTAAGCCGCATAATGCTGGTTTAGTGTTTGAGGAAAGCTATTTATTATATGGTGTTGTTGTATGACTGCACTGTGTAATAAATGCTCTGGGCTACCAACTCGTCAAGGCAGGCTACTTCAGCTTTTGTGGCCCTGTCTCTATAACAGGAAGTCAGCCGACTGACTCTTGGAGTCACCTCTTCGGTCTGAGGTTTGTGCGCAGGTTTTCCTCAAGTAGGGTACCACAGGCACAGTCCTCGCTGCTAGCTCAAGGAGCAGCAAGTGCAGTACAGTCGTGGTGCAGCCTTTCTTTGCTGGTTCCAGGGAACAGCAGGGCAGTCCTCCTTCTGTCCACTCTTGACGTGATTTGAGGATTGGGCACCGGGTGCCTCTTTTATGCCCAGAACTTGCCTTTGAAGGGATGCGGTTGCTACTAGCCAATGGGACACCAGGTCCCTTCACGCCTGATGACAACTAGGTCAAATATAGCATCCAGCTGTCCCAGGATGCAATATTTTGCCCAATCCCAAGATGGCAGAACCCCTCCCTTGGTGGGGTGTGGCTACCTAATGGCCACATGCCCATGAGTAGACTGGTGTTGCAACTGTTTCCCCCTCTCTGTCCCTGATGCCAACCTGTCTAGCAGTACACAAACACAGCCCTCTCTCGTGTGTGCCCATCATTTGCACTTCAAAGGCGGCCTCTCCTTTGAAGCTTGCCTTTTGGGATCACACCCCCTTTGGCCTTCCTGCCAGGAGGAGATAATACCTTTTGCAACAGCAGGTCCCTTGTGTTCCCTTCTGAGAGTTGTTCATACCTTCCCCTAGGAGGGCAGAAGGCTGTTTGCTGGCCAGCAACCGTAAACGGTAACTGGAAAACTTGAGCAACATAGTGGCAACTTTCTTAAGTTACATTAAAGTTTAGGCATCAAGTCTGGTTTAAAGTAACGATTTTTTTGATACCTTAAATTACCAACTTTAGTAGTCCCATTCAGAAGTTAGCACAACTGAGTTGTCAGTGTGCAACTCTGTACTCGCCAATGGGGCTACTAGATTTTCTACAGCAAAAATGACAATTTGGGAGTTTAACTGTTAGAACATATAAAAACATGTCCCACATTTTAAAATTGAGCACTCTGCCTTAGGGGTGACATATATATTAAAAAAAGAAGGGCCAGACTTTGTCATTAACCTAAATGGCGAAGTTGGGTTAGCAGTTTAAACCTGCTCTACCAGTCTGCAACAGCATGCTGGGAGATATGCTTTGCTTTCTCACACTCGTGGTGGCACAATAAGTCCTGCAGTCCATGAGGGACACTTTATGTTAAAGACCCTGAATTCCCCTGGTACCATATACAAGGGACTTATAAGTAAGTTAACCTATGCCAATTGGGTATAAGCCAATTAAACATATACATTTAAGGGTCAAAAACGGCAAGCATTGAGGCCTGCTCAGAGTCATTACACCAGTACCTAATAGTCAAAAAGTGGGGGTGAACCTGCAAAAAGCCATTTCCGCACAAGTGTCAATTCATAAAAGTATCTTCTCAGGCGATCACTCTATCAGATGCCCCACCAGCTTATCTATGTGGCTCTGCACTTCTTGCCAGAATATCTGGATTTGAATACAATCCTATCTGTGTGGAGTGAGGTACCATCTCATCTGTAAGTTATATTCTGTCTCCCTATGGGCTAAACCCCAATGCTGTTTCGGCATAGTCTGGTAGCTTTTTTTCCATTGGGTTTCAGTTCAGTGAACTCCTTTCCCAATTATAACTCCCATTGTGTCTGACAGGTCCCCTTTGTACTGTTTCCCCCAATGTGGAGGATCGCCTATATGAAGCCCATAGTGGATTCAAATTTAGACATAATTGTCACAAAAGCAGTCAGTTGCATGGTGGCTACCTTTTTTACTCTGAATGACTTAACCCTGTCCTTTACAAACAAGTCATGCAACATAAGGTACTCGCCCAATTGCCATATTTTAAATAGTTTCCCAGCTAGAACTGGGGTGAAGCTAAAGTTCTGTTGCAGATGTGTAAATGGCGACTGATACATGGAGTGCCCTCCCTCAATGCCACCCTATCCCATAAGTCAAGGGCCATTGTAGTTATGGCTGGAATGTAGAGATTGTGTGATCAATGTTCCTTTAGCAGCCATGTCCATGCTATGTGTTTTTCTATCTCCCTTTGGGACCACTCAGCAATGAACCTCAAATGGGCTGCATAGGAATAATTAGATATATCTGGGCAGGCTACTCCTCCATTTTCTTATGGCAACATCAGCTCTTCTTTTGAACTATTCTAGCCCTCCCTTGGGACCATACAAATGAGAGCAGTCTCTTTTGCAAGGATTGGATTTCATTGTTCTTATGGTCCTGGGCATATTCTGGAACTAATACAGGAGGAGGGCAAATACATTTATTATATATCATTTATATGTATCAGCCAGTATAAATATAGTCCATGCCATCTGACTAGATCTGGTACAATTAGTGCTTTCAAAAGGGCCAATTAAGCCTGGACCAGTCATAATTGATGTAGTGGAAATCACATTTCATTTGTAGGGGTGCATTATACTCACACGTGTAGAGCGCACCCGCATATAATCTTTTGTCGTATTAACATGAGGTGTTAGAAATTTGAAATGTATTAATCCGAAACGTGATGTGCTTAGGCCATTGAAAAGTAACATGGAGAATTAACCTAGAAAGTAAATGTAACTAGCAGAAAACATTAACGTGAAGAACTCGTGTTGTGAAACTGACAATTATTCATGTACTAAATGTGTTTATTAATTGTCATTTACATGTAGGTAAATGCATTAATTGAATGTGTCTTATATTCTATGCAATTCGTAAAAGCTTTCATGCTGTTTCTTATGTTACCTGAATTTTGTAGGCCTGAAATGCACTTGTCACCGCCTCGAAAAGGCCTGGAGGAACTCCAAATCCACAGAGGCCCACAACGACTTCAGAGCCGCCACCAACGCCCTCCACCAACTCATCAGAAAAACGAGGAAAAAAGCAATTGAAGACAGAATCTCCACACACGCGCACCACAACAAAGAACTCTTCAGCATCATCAAGGAGTTCGCCCAACCCTCCAGCGAGTCTACTGACATCCCTCCCTCACAAGACCTCTGCGAAAAACTCAGCACCTTCTTCCACCTCAAAATCAAGAACATTTACGACAACTTCGATGAAGACAACCAACACACTGAAACCTCACCAGCCACCCCTGCCACCCGGAAGCCAACGATTGACAACTGGACAGCCCTCACCACCGAAGACACACTGAAGACAATGAAGTCAATCCACTCCGGGGCCCCCAGGGACCCATGCCCCCACCACATCTTCAACAGAGCCGCCGACACCATCGCACCCATGCTCCGCCACACCATCAACCGCTCCCTGACGAATGCCTCGTTCCCCGACGACTGGAAACACGCCGAGATCAACCCCCTCCTGAAGAAGCCCTCGGCGGACCCCACCGACCTCAAGAACTACAGACCCTGCTCCCGTTCCCAGCGAAAGTCATTGAGAAAGCCATCAACAGCCTTCATCAAAGAACACGGCATCCTCAACTCCTCCCAATCCGGCTTCAGAAAAAACCACAGCACAGAAACCGCCCTCCTCGCCGCAACAGACGACATCCGCTCCCTACTGGACAGAGGAGAAACAGTAGCCCTCATCCTCCTCGACCTCTCAGCAGCGTTCGACAGTCTCTCATCGCACCCTAATACGCAGACTCCACGACGCAGGGATCCGGGACAAGGCCCTCTACTGGATTCACTCCTTCCTCTCCGGCAGAACGCAGCGGGTCAGACTCCCCCCTCCCCCCCCTTTCCTCTCGGACCCTACACCTACCACCTGCGGAGTCCCCCAGGGGTCCTCCCTCAGCCCCACGCTCTTCAACGTCTACATGGCTCCGCTCGCCCCCATCGTCAGAACCTACAGACTCAACATTGTGTCGTACGCAGACGACACCCAACTCATCCTCTCCTTATCCAACGAACCCAACACCACCAGACACAACTTTCAAGAAGGCATGGAAGCCGTCGCCAAATGGATGAAAAGCAGCTGCCTACAACTCAACACCGACAAAACAGAAGTACTCATCTTGGGCCCAAACCCCGACGCCTGGAACGACACCTGGTAAGACCTTCAAATGGATCCCCCTCGAGCACAGAAAGAGCGTTACTCACACCCTCGTCACCAGCAGACTCAACTACGGCAACGCACTCTACGCCGGAATAAACAAAAACCTCACCCGCAAGCTACAAAACATCCAGAACGCTGCCGCAAGGCTGGTCCTCAACCTGCCAAGACTCTGCCACATCTCCCAGCACCTGCGCACACTCCACTGGCTCCCCATCGAGGCTAGAATCACCTTCAAGATTCTCACCCACGCACACAAGGCACTCCACAACACCGGACCAGCATACCTGAACAGCCGACTCAAATTCCACGCACCCCAAAGGACCCTACGATCAGCCCAGCTCTCCTACGCCATGGTCCCCCGCACCAGAAAGACAAGATCGGGAGGCCGCTCCTTCTCCTTCCTTGCGACCAGAGCCTGGAACGCCCTTCCACTCCACCTCAGACAGACATCGCTCCCCATCTTCGCGAGAAACCTCAAAACCTGGCTCTTCGACAGACCCCCTCCTGGATGGATTGGAACCTGCACCCCTCCCCCCAGCACCTTGAGACCCTCACGGCTGAGTAGTCGCGCTTAACAAATTGATTGATTGATTAATTGAAATGCAGTTCCCTGGAAACTCTTGCTTTAGACTTAACAGTTGAATTTCATGTGTGGTGTGAAATTTGTTCTTTCTCACGTCTGTGTTGCAGGTGAAAGAAGCGCTCATGTTAACTAGAATAATGTCTTCATTTTATTAGCCAGGCAAGGAGAGAAGAAGAAGTTACAATCGTGTGGCTTGAGTCGATCAAGGAAGGTCATTGTGCTTCACACAGGAGAAGGCCTGGAACCAAGGACAAATTGTTGCAAGGAAAGAACACCGTTGTCCCGGGGAAAACTACCTTTAGGATTGTACCCAGAGCAGATGGCGTGATCAGCAATGAATCTTGGGAAAGTTACCTACAATAATGTGATATTGGGAGTAGGAAAGGGCCGCTTTCTTCTTTTGCCTTCAGAGAGAGAGCTTCTGAGATCAAGCTCTGTCTTGATAGCTTTATGCTAGCTGACCCATTGAAGGTGGAGACACCTCTTAGTAAGACTCCACATGCTGACACCTTTTTACTCTTCTCCCTGACGATGCTCAAGTAGGGATGTCACTTTAGTATGTGTAGGGATAGATTCATACTTTTTACTCATCAGCCCTCGATGCAGAAAAACTGGGACTCATGCTTTCTGATCCTCTGCATTTTATTTCTTGAATTAATTGTTTTACTTATGCTACATCGTCTTAACTGGATACGCAGATTTGGCTTCATGCTAATTCCGATGTATTTTTACACTCTCGTCTTGAGGTGTCTTTATGTTCAGTTAGTTTTGGCATTGTAATAAATTAAACTAACCTTACGTAGTTGTCTGTGGTTACTATCCTTGTGGAGAGGTGTGGTGCAGCGGCCAGGGCAGCTGACTTCAGAGCACAGGGTTCACGGTTCGATCCCCGGCTCCGGCGGCAGCTCAGCACCATGTGACTCTGGGAAATAGCTCACTTAATTTCCACTACGGCCCCCAGCGCCTTGAGACCCGTAAGGGTGAGTAGCTGCGCTATATAAAAACGGACTTACATTTACTTACATTTACTATGTGTCCAAGAAAATTCTTGTTTAATGATTTGCAGTAATAACACATTTTCTCCCCTCTACTCTTCCATGCTGCTAAAAAGAGTCATCGGATTGTGATTCTAGAATAGGTCCAGAACTTATGGGCCCAACACTTTCATATTCATACTTGAACTATTAATGCCCAAATAACGGATTGTAGACATGCTCCTTCGAAGAGGGGTAACCAATTTGAGCCACTCTACTTGATCTACTGGGAAATGGATGTAAAGAATTTCTGATTTACGTTTATTAACTTTGACTCCCGATATCCGCTCAAATATTTTCAAGGCCTTTATAACTTCAGATTAGGTGGATTCAAGTTTTTGTTGGTGAGACGGTAAATAAAGATTTTGTGCTTAGTGTATCTTAGTGTTATCGCCCTAATCTTTGATGATTTTCGTGTATGCGTAGCCAATGGCTCAATGGTCAGGGTGAACAACAGGGGTGATAGGTGACAATGTTAACTCAAATTCGGGCTCTCAGGCTGTGATAGTTCGCAAGAATCCATCCCTTCATCCTAATCTGTTTAGAACCTTTTCCAGGAACTCCCAGCTCACCCTGTCAAACATGTTTTCTGCATCTAGCAAAATCAAGGCAGCAGGGATCCCTTTTGCTTTCATTTTCTCTATCAAATGGGAATAAATAATCAGAGCCCTGCTGTCCCACCACATATACCTAGTCCACGTCACCATGGCTGGTAAACGTTTATCCAACCTTGAGGGCAATACTTTAGGAAGTAGGTTAATATCCGAATTTAACAGGGTTATCGGACAATGTGAATTGCAATCTACTAGATCTTTCCCAACTTTAAGGAGTACTGCAATCCTTGCCTCTCCCATCGAGGGTGTGACCCTCGAGTCAGCCATGAACGAGTTAAACAATGTGGTCAGTGAGCCAAGCAGTATGACCGTATTAGATTCAAATGACTGGAATTCTAGAGGAATTAAAAGGCATTCATAAAGAGTACCAGTGGCCCTTCACAACTTACCCACCACAGGTAGACCGTCTCTTAGAAACAACCCTATTAGCCAAATCTCAATTACCACTGTAACAATAGATGTTACAATTGGTGGAGAGTCAAAAAACAAAATTCAATTGTGTTCTAGATTGATCTGATTTATTTTACCATTTAACATAATTCATTTCAAATTAATAAGTATTTAACAACCATACTCTTATTTCAACAGAATACTGGGCTTAATGAAATGTTTCAACAACTGATTCATTAACATTGTACATAAAAAGTATTCAAATTGATTGGATTGACATTTGTCCAAGGAGCTTTTACCACCTACAATACTGCCAACATGTGTTTTGCAGCATTTATACTTGCCACATCTTCAGGGCTCTGATATACAATGTACAGGGCTGTCCTCTGTTAGCTGATATTTGCTTTCCCAAACCGACAGGAAAACAGGTCAGTTCGTATAATTATCTATGCAGTGCTTTCCAAACTGTGTGTCGCGACACGTTAGTGTGTCAGCTGCTGTCTGTAGGTGTGTCACACAACGCGTCTAGGCAACGCGGTCTAGGCATCATGCAGGACTGTACTGCGCATGCTACTGATGCATTACCTGTTCCTGCGGAAGAGGAGGAGTCTCCTGTGGTGGACAGTGATCCGTGATTGGAGTCGGAGCATCACTGCTGCTCGCAGCCACCCTCCTGCAGACCCATTGAAGCATCCGGCAGCGGCAGTGGTGGTGAGTAGACTGCTGGTGTTTCCTGCAGTGCTCTGCACCACCCCCCACAGTCCTGTTCAATCTAGGGCAGGGGGAGGCCGGCAGCACCATCGCCAGCGGCCATCCGACACTCACTGCTGCTGCCCTCCCGCAGACCCGTGGCACCTCCGGCGGTGAGTAAGGAATGTGGCGGCTCTCGCTGCTGCGCCCCCGCAGACTCTGCCCCCTGCAGACCCTTTCAAGCTTATGCAGGGGGTGGGCGACAGCAGCATCAACAGTGACGCAGCTCCACATGCTCGTGGTTCCTGCAACGCTCGCTGCTGTTGCCGCGCGCAGATCTATTCAAGCTTACACAGGGGGGAGGAGACAGCAGCATCGCTAGTGATGTGGCTCCTGCAGCTCCACATGCTTGCTACCAACCTCATACATCTCATTAAAATGGTAAGTGTTGCTGGTTATATTCAAATTGTTTTAATTCTTGCACATATTTACATATTGTTACTCCTAAATGACAGCAGTCTTGGAAATGTATGTTATTATTTTACAAATCATATATTTTGCTAGTAAAACTCAATTACTGTGTCGCAAAATGATGCATGTCTAATAAGTGTGTCACCAACATGAAAAGTTTGGAAAGCACTAATCTATGGAATCATCTCCCCGAGATTGATACAGTTGACATAGCTCCAGAATAATTATGATTCAACAGTTACCTTCCTTCCTGATAAGTGATACTCCTATTGCATCTTCATATTAATAAATTTCTATATGTGCATTGGGAAACCGGAGTATAAAACTGAGCGGAGAAGAATGGAGTTGTGACACACAAAGCGTGCATCATTTACTTTGTGGAGAAATTTACTAATGTGATGGTGAAATGTGAGGGCTGGTAATGGTGAGAGTGAACCCAGGGATATATGCAGTGGCGGCCACCACAAACAAAGGGTGGAGGGGAAGTGTGGGGGGGTCTCAGGAAACCTAAGTGCGCATGTGTGTTTGGCTGGCCTGAGATGGCTGGCCAACACACACATGCACATTTAGGGAGTGCAGGTAGCATTCCTCCTCCCCCCTCCAATGCCTCGGCCCCGCCCCTCCCTACAGCACTGGCTCGGAGCCGGCAAATGAAAAATAAAACGATGGTAGAACATTGTTTTATTTGTCATTTGCTGGCTCTGAGCCAGGCAGTGGGCCGACGCTCAATATATGTGAAATGTCTCTAAAAATGTTGCATTTCAGGACTCAGAGAAATGTTGTGTTAGAGAAACAAGTTTTTTGCAAAGAGACAAAAAAACTCTGCCGGAGGATTCCGCGAGAGGCAGAGTGTGTTAGGATCATGCTGTTCGCTGTGATTTTGAGCACCGGGTGTTTGTCTCGCGCTGTAAAATCATCGCGAACTGCAGCCATGAACCATGTGCAGCGCAAGAGGGCGCAGCTTCCTTTATGCTGCTCGAGTAGATATTCTATTCAAACGGTCGCTTTCTCAATGCACATTGAGAAGGCTGACTTCCCTCATTGAGAAATCTTGCAAGGTTGATTTTCCTCGCTCGCCAATTAGACCTTGGTGAGCGCGAGCGAGGAAAAAGCTCGCCGGGAGGTGGATTTTCGTCGCTCGCACTCATGAACTTGATGATGACGAGCGTGAGCGAGGAAAAAATCTCCGCTCCGCTCCATGGAGCGGAGTTTTTGGGAACTCCACGTGCTCCGCGGAGCGCACAGTGCAGAAAACTCCACAAACTGAGCAAAGGTCACCACCCAGGATTAATAGAGTGGAGGTACAAAGGGATGCATATTTGCCAATGAAAACAAACAACCAAAAAGTTGGTATCCAAAGACTAGAATAAGATGAAATGTTGTTGCTGTGGTAGCAACAGCATACAAACCGTTCTAATTATTATGCCAATCTATTTGCAGAAATTGTGATAAGAAAGGGTGTTTTGCCAGAGTATGTCAAACTATATCTGACACTACAAAGATTGATGGTCAAATGGATGAATCTAACAGTTTCAGCCTTAGAACTAAGAAAATAGTATTGAGCGTTACTGGGTCAGTGAATGACAATATGGAAGAATGTTACTCCTGGGAACTCGTCATGCACTTTCATAGGAGACCACATTTGGGAAAAGATGGATGATAGAGATGGTATTGAACTCATGAAACTTGACATTAAGCCATTTGGGGATGGGGGTGTTACAATAGACCTGATTGGGTTTGTTCTTTTGTTGATACACTTCAAAGGCAGAGAGATATGGGGAAAGGTTTTTGTGCCTAAAAGAGGCATTGTTTACTTGGTGGAGGCACCAAAGCTGAGGTCATTGTGACTATATTTCCTGAGGTGTTCAAGTTAGGTCAACTGAAAGGTTTTAAACATCGCATTGTGCTCAAGAGTGTTGCCAAACCTGCTGTGCACAAGGTTCCTCATTTGGTGCTTGGTCATTTCGAACGAGAATTGAAAAGGTTGTTGAAATGGGTGTAATATAAGAAATTGAGTCTTCAGAGTTGTTGGCCTTATTGGTTTGAGCACTTAAGGATAATGGGAAAATTATTAGGATGTGTATTGGTCTCCATGATCTTATTAAGAACATTTGGGTAGCCAGGCAACTGCTACCTAATATTGGAGAGGAAGTATTATTATTGCAGGGGGCTCAACTGTTCACCGTTATGGATTTGTTAGCTGCATATCACCAGGTGGTGGTAGGTAAAGAATTCAGGCATTTAACTTCTTTTTACGACATTAGGAGCATATTGTTTTATATGCATGCTGTTTGGACTAGCAGTAGCGTATTTCCAGAAAGTAATGCTCAAGGTTTTAGAAGGCATTCAATGTGTAAAGGTATTTCAGGATGATAAGTTGTTTTTTGATGTTAACAGGGAGGAACATTATGCTACATTATTAAAGTTTTCACTAGGTTGCAGGAATATGGTCTAGTTTTAAAGAAAGCAAAATACAATATTAGACTAGGTACTGTATCTTATCTAGGACACACTATCTGTAGTGAATGGATCAGTCCCAAGTCCGATCTCGCTGAATCCATTGTGAATGCGCCTAAGCCAAGCAACAAGGATGAGGTGCGATCTTTGCTTGGGTTAGCTTAGTATTATAATAAGTTTATTCAGAATTTTGCAAGTGTGGTCCATCCAATCAGCCAGCTTCTAAAAAAAACTGAGAGGTTTTTGTGTTCACAAGACTGTGCTGAAGCTTTCAAACAGGTAAAGTCTTGTATTAGGAAGTTAACCACGTTAGGTCATTTAGATGTTTTTAAGAAGACAGTACTAACTACTGATGCAAGTTTAAAGGGTTTGGGAATGGTGCTGTCTCAGAAAGAAAATGTTGTGAAGAGATTTGTGGCTTTTGCCTCCAGGGTATTGAAAGCAGAAGAGCATTATTCCATTGTTGGAATAATGCACTTGGAATGCAACTGGGGCATACAAAATCTGACTTTTATGTGTGGAGTTTGCCTTTTGTCATGAGAATGGATCACATGCCGTTGGTAAGTTTGTTTTCTTGCAAGGGGAGCGCGAGTGTGACCTCAAGAATCAGTAGATGGATTAAGGTGTTGAGTTTCATTTTTAATTTGCATATATTGCTGGATCACTTAACCATATGGCAGATTGTCTGTCCCTATTACCGGTGAATTACCCTAAATATACTCCTGAAGGCAGTTGTGTATTTTGGGTGCGAGAAAGTGCTCGTACCAAGAAAGAGAGGATGGAGACTTTAAAAGTGGATGTTAACTTGTGTGTACATAATCAAGGAGTGGCAGGAGTTGAAGAATCTCTCTGAAGATGAGAGGTTTTTAGTTGGTGTGGAATCAGTTATCTCTGGAAGGAGATGTGTTATGCTGCGGTCTCTGGTTATTACCATCTGAGGGTATACGGGAAACACTTTTAAATTTGGCCAATGAAGATCATTTAAGCAGGAATAGGACCAAAGCGAGGCTTAGAAATCATTATTGTTGATCTCCTATGGATCATACGTAGAGTCTATGGTAAAGGATTGCTTGCAATTTGCCAGTTGTGATAAAAGTAAAATGGTCAGAGGCACCATTGTCACCGGTGGATGTACCAATCAAACCTTGGAGAAAACTGGGTTTGGACATTGTGGGTCCTTTGAATCTACTATACCCTTTGGAAAAGTTTATCATGCTAGTGGATTACACCACTAAGAGGATTTCTGCTGGTTGTGTTATCACTGTTACCACTGACGCAGTGGTTGAGTTTCTGAAAGACAAGTACACTAGAGAAGAGTGTTCCTGAATGTATTCTAAACAATAATGGGGTGTATATACCTCATCATTGATGCAAGATTTTCGGAAGAGCATGGCTGTTACTCATTTAAGAACAGCTCTTTATTTGCCGCGGCGGAATGTGTTACATGAGAGCATAAGTAAATTGGTTAAAGGGTGTGTGCAGCAGGTGGTAAATGGGAAGTATTGTTTGAAAAGTGTACTCAAGGAAGTGTTATGCTTACCAAACTACTCCCAACTAAGTCACTGACATGAAACCTTTCCAGTTATTAAAAGGAAGAATGGCTGGGATTAAAGTGCATTATGAGTAGTTGAAAAGAAAGTGTAGGAAAGGGAAAATACTGAGTTAGGGGTTGTAAAATAAGATTTTAAGTCATAAAAGGAAGTACAAAAGCAGATTTGATCTCATGCGTGGTACTAAAGAATGTTTGTGGTGTGTTGGGGCCAGAGTTCTGATTAAGAAACCAAGAGGTTACAGGAAGGGTTGCAGTGGCTTCTTGGAACCTATTCAAATTTTAGAGGTGAAGTCTAATGTTGTGAAAGTGGATTCAGGTGACTGGTGTAGCATGTTGCGCTTGGTGAAGTTTTCTGGTAGAGGAAAGGTTTAGTACTTAACGTGCTAGTGAATATTTGGGACTTGTGGTCATGATGTTTGTTGCACATGAATCAAGTCTCATCCACACTATCCACAATTTCATAAGTGTGTAATTTAGTGAAAATATTCTGTTATGTATTGTACATTCATTTTGTCATTACCAAGTTCTGGTATTTATTAGTGTCTTGTTTTGACAAAGAACCATTTTCATGTGGCGTGTTTTCCTATGTTTTTTTTTGTTAGGATGTAAATATATTCCATACCTTTTTGGTACATTGGATGTATGACTCATTCTCACCTTTTCTACTTAAGGAGAGAGGATGGAGCAGGGATAGTAGGAATCCTTTTCTGTTGCCCTGATGAAGGCCCGACAACCCACTGGGTCACATTCATGGGCAGAGACATGTTGGCAAAAGGATGACTGACACACATCTAAAATTCATCCATGAGAAATGATTTTACCCTGCACAGTGTACCCTTAGAATAAAGGAAATTCCTTAGGGTGTACACTGAGGCAGTTCTAACTATTTTCTGCATCCTACATTTGTCTTTTATTATTATGTCTGAGTTTCTTCATTGCAAGGGTGAAACTGCCTTGATGGTACTTTACTATCAGGGTGGGTCGAACCGGCAAATGTTGAAGCCTAACACAATTAGGTGGGTGAGACCTTTCTGTCCAGTGATTTGAAGGCAGCCCCTACGTGGCCTATTGACACCCCCAATGTGTGCAGAGGTGGATTCCATTACAGTATTTGTTGTGTGTTGGATGTTTATGTTCTAACAAGTTGCCAATTTATTTTTGAAGATGAACCACTATGAACTATTGAGTATAAAAAGAAAGAGATATTTCTTCTTTTGATTGAACAAGATTTTTGTGTATAACAGTTCATAGCTAGAGTCTGGTTTTTTTGTACCATAGGTATCCAGACAAATATTTAAGGGTCTCTGTTAATTCTCAACATGTCGACTAAGTCAATGAGCTAAATTTTTCTTTAGCAAAATATAAAAACGCTGATATTTCCTGAAGTTTTTGATTTTGTACCTTTAAAATTAGTGGTTAGATTTTGTTTTTGATTTTTGTTTAGTGTTTTATAGAAGGGGTATGGCAACTGGCAAGCAAAGATGCTGCTTAACGTTTTGTATACTTTTATTAGTTTTGATATTAGTATTTTTATTTGGCTTACTGTTAGTTGTGAGCGTAGTCCTGGGCACACGCGGTGAGGGTATTAGTAATATAATATGTAGAATTGATGCGTTATTCAAATACAATGGTCAACATCAGTATTTGTCCAAATAGGTATTTTTTTATTTCAACAACAACTGTGTTGAATATAGTGAACCAGCCGACACGTGTTTCGTCACTGGGAAAGGTCCCGTGACTCATCAGGGCCGAGGACCGGAAAAGAATACAGCAACCCTGTGGGGTTAACTCGAGATCGGGAGTAACAAAATTATGGCGCAGAAGAGGCGCTGCGCTGGCATCAAGGATGCAGCGAGGAGAGAAACCGCGGGTGGTGGTCTCCCTCTGTTGGCAAGCGTGATTGCACTGGGGCGGGTGCGCCACGGCAATCGTGAAAGGCAGGAAAAGGGGAGCGAAAGGAGGCTGTCCAGTGTCCGGCTCAGTAGATGCGGTACCAAGCCAATCAGGCGAGGTACAGGTTAGGCCCGGGTACGGGAAGTTGAGTAGTATCAAGGGTTGTAGAAGGCTGTGTGAAGCAGACGCCTGTCTGGGGTCCGGATCGGAGAGCTGCGAGGACACACTGGAGCCGAGGAAACTCGGTTTCCTCGGCTCCAGTGTGTCCTCGCAGCTCCCCTTTTCCTGCCTTTCACGATTGCCGTGGCGCACCCGCCCCAGTGCAATCACGCTTGCCAACAGAGGGAGACCACCACCCGCGGTTTCCCTCCTCGCTGCATCCTTGATGCCAGCGCAGCGCCTCTTCTGCGCCATAATTTTGTTACTCCCGATCTCGAGTTAACCCCCACAGGGTTGCTGTATTCTTTTCCGGTCCTCGGCCCTGATGAGTCACGGGACCTTTCCCAGTGACGAAATACGTGTCGGCTGGTTCACTATAATTCAACACAGTTGTTGTTGAAATAAAAAAATACCTATTTGGACAAATACTGATGTTGACCATTGTATTTGAATCGGAGAGCTGCGAGGACACACTGGAGCCGTGGAAACTCTGTTTCCTCGGCTCCAGTGTGTCCTCGCAGCTCTCCGATCCGGACCCCAGACAGGCGTCTGCTTCACACAGCCTTCTACAACCCTTGATACTACTCAACTTCCCGTACCCGGGCCTAACCTGTACCTCGCCTGATTGGCTTGGTACCGCATCTACTGAGCCGGACACTGGACAGCCTCCTTTCGCTCCCCTTTTCCTGCCTTTCACGATTGCCGTGGCGCACCCGCCCCAGTGCAATCACGCTTGCCAACAGAGGGAGACCACCACCCGCGGTTTCCCTCCTCGCTGCATCCTTGATGCCAGCGCAGCGCCTCTTCTGCGCCATAATTTTGTTACTCCCGATCTCGAGTTAACCCCCACAGGGTTGCTGTATTCTTTTCCGGTCCTCGGCCCTGATGAGTCACGGGACCTTTCCCAGTGACGAAACACGTGTCGGCTGGTTCACTATATTCAACACAGTTGTTGTTGAAATAAAAAAATACCTATTTGGACAAATACTGATGTTGACCATTGTATTTGAATAACGCATCAATTCTACATATTATATTACTAATACCCTCACCGCGTGTGCCCAGGACTACGCTCACTTTATAACTTGTGGATCCCTTGATTCACAGATTCCCCAGGGGTTATCGGGTTATTCCCCTGACCTGGCAGCACCGCACTACTAAAGGTCCGTCGATAGCACACGCAATAGCCTGAGCGCCATTTCCTGACTAAACACAAAAACCCCCATTCTAACCTCCATTACTGTTAGTTGTGTTTGATTTCATCAGTTGGATATGATTCTCCTTCGAATGAGGGAAGAGTTAACCACTGCATATAATAGTATAACATACACAAAGTTAACACACAGCGGTACGTTTTTAGCCAATTTTAAAAAGAATGTTCGCTCAAATTGATTGTCAGAATAAGCAAACATAATGAGAGTTAAAAACTGTTACATTTGTACATTTCTTCCAACTTCAGTATCAGAGGGTGCAACCAATTTGCAACTCCTCCTAGACAATTTCCTTGTCTTCTAATATTTTATGTTAATATTTTCTTCAATCAAGAATTTCTAGTACCTTACAGACTACAACATCTCCTTGGAAGCTCTTCCTGAAACTGATGGCTTAAAATCTATTTCTAATAATTTAAGATCAATTATGCATGCAAATCTGGAAACTTATAAGACTAACAACAAGCATGTGTGTAAATTGAATGATGTGAGAATTAGTAGAAATTGGGAAGAAACAAGAGAAACAGAACTAGAAGAAGAAGCTGAAGAGAAATTCAGACATTCAAGGATGCATCCTAGACTGAGAGTGGAACAGGAAAAGAAAGGAGTTATGTGCATGGTGTGTGAGAAATTTAATCAGTCTTAGTCAAAATAATTTATTTGTAAGAGTGAGTGCAATATGAGTTATGAGGTTGATAATGAGTGTTTGATTGCTGAAGGACTGATTCTGAGAGGAATTTATTATGTTTGAGGTAAGACTGCTTATTTTAATTTTCCACATAAAGGGGTGGGAAGCTGTTGTCTTGCATTGGTTTTTCTGTATGTGTATCATGCGAATGAAAGGGGTGATATGGTTCTTGAAAGATCAAAATGTGATTTTGTATAGTTGATGTATATGTTTGGTGTCTTGACTCCTATTGGTGTGGCTTTGAATGAAGTGAACATTTGGAAGTTGTCTACTCTGGTTGATTAATTGGCTACTAATATTGCAGGAGCATTAAGTAAAATAAATAAAGAGTTTCTGACTCTGTGCATTGATATTATTCTCACGAATGAAGGTGGAGTCTGCCATATGTTGAAGGTTCAACAATGTTGCACCATTATCCCTGATAATTATAAGCTTATTAATAACTACATTAACATCACTATTATTCTGTGTGAGGTAAAGGCTCTTAAAGAGCATGGGTTGTGGGAATCAATTGGTGTGCGGTTCAGCAAGATTGGAAAGAGTTTTGCAGAGGTTGGTGGGGGTGTTCTAAGGAAAATACTAATCCCATCATTTATTTTTGAATTTTTTTTATTATTTTCAAAAGAAAAACAAAAAACTCAAAGGATGCGAAACATGCTGGAAGCGTAAAAACATTGAAGGCCGTGACAGTGCATCCGTCGGACTCCCAATTAGTAAAACAGAAACCTCATATACTTTTGGCCAAATAACAAGTATCTCTGTCTTTATATGCTAAAATGCATATAGTCATTTGATTTTGATCCAGAACCCTTGTGAGCACGTACAGTTGAGCTAAAATGGAGGACAAATGTAATCTGACTTGTTAAACATTGTCCCCTATATGGGGCACCAAATACCCTTATTTTTAACCGTAATCCGAAACGAAATGTTCAATCCATGATGAAATAGCTTTAAACTCTGATTGTTTTAATTTATGTGCTGCTATATTTATTAATTTTAATAGTCTGTATTCTCTTTTTTTTTGTACTGATGGATTGTTTGATGCTTTTATGATACTCGTTGTCGAAATAAAGCTATTTGACTGACTTTATATAGTCATTTTACAAAAGTGAAAATGAAAATTTAGCAAGCAGTGAGAGAGGTGATGATTTTGGGATCCTCCCTAGCCTAGGGAGAGAACCAAGCAGATGCCTTGAAAACAAAGAGCACATCTTGCTGAACGATTCGGTGGTGGTCCCATCCTCTTAGGACCACCCAAAGCACAGTTATGGGCAAAAATACAATCCCAACCAAAGGCCCTGCAAAGCATTATGGGACGAGATTAGCAGTGGGCAGTGAATATTATAGTATCCAATATCAAAATAATTCTACAAAGAGCTGCAGTTCAACTAGTTGTTACTAGGTGTCCCTCACGAGTCAAATGCAAAAGCATTGAAATCCTTTCATGAAGCTGCAGTTCCACTAGTCGTTACAAGGTGTCCCTCATGAGTCAAATGCAAAAGCTTGAGATAATTTGCTTTAAACCGAGTTCAAATTGTGGGTGTGTGAAGAGGGCATCAACAACATCCACAAAGAAAAGGAAAGACGAAATATCTTAATGGAGGGCAAATAGGCTTGTGTTTATGATAAGATTAAGTTTTTGGAAGAATCAATATACAAGAAGCTGAAGATAATAGAAACTGTATTCTAAATAAATATTAGTGTGATTTTTTGATAATTGATTAATCAGTCCAAGGGGGTAGCTGAGATAGCTGATTTTGATTTTTTTAAACATGCGTGCCTAAAGTTAGGAACATTATTCCATTTTAAATTGAAACACTGTCCATTGCGAAATTGTATTTTCCTGTGCTTGTCTAAACTAGGCCCGAATTAAGGCCCAAACTCCATCTTGGATTCTAACGCAGCAAGGGTGTGTGTTTTCATTTCTCCCCTCCTCACAAGTAACAAAGTGTACGCTTATTAAATGCTCTGTGTTGACGTGCTGTTCTTGAAGAAATCCTTAGGAATCTTTTTACAACATTCAGAGCCCTTCCGGCATGTGTTATTGTAGGCCTATTCATTATATCATCCAGATGAGATGTTAATAAGTCATTATTGAAAGATGTTGGCCAATTCTGAAGGCTGAATTACATACTTCAACAACTGGAGCACCAGTAGGAGGACCAGGATGAAATCTGTTTTCTCAGCAATAATATTTCTATCTTGTCTGCATTGATTTTGATTGAAAGTTATTGTTCATACAAGAGACAACAGCGATAAGGCAATTTGAAAAATTAAGGTGAGAGTTGAGAGTAGGTACATTAAGACAAAGCAGTATTTGTATATCATCAGCGTATGTAATGAAATATTAACTGTGTCATAAATTTAAAATGAAAAGTAGAGAGGTGAACAGCTTGGGTCAGACCTTGGAAGTAGAAAGAAATTCAAGACAAGGCTTTGCACTGTACCCCACCCTAAAGAGACTGAAGAGAAGAATTCTGAGACACCTTATTGAAAGCGCCAAGGGGTCAAGTGAAGAAGGCATGCTGTGAAGAAGGCAAAAGCATGGTCAAGAATGGCATTGCTTTCTGGAAAAGATAAGAGTTAATTTTGTTTTTAAGTATTTTAGTTGGAAAATAAGATTTGGGGAGATTGGGGCGGTAATTGCTGAAGTCAGAAGCATCGGCGGAGGACTTTTTTAGGCAGAGGTAAAACCATTGCTTGGGTCCAGATAGCCGGAACCTCGCAGCTTGATCCAGGCATAAGTTGCAGAGATTTATTAATCAAAGCAGAGGTGATGAAGTAAATTTCCAAATTAAGTATATAAGCTCTATAGTGGTCTAATGGTGGACCTGCCTTCATAGAGACAATGCGTCTCTTTTGACTTTCCCCATTCTAGAAGTATAAAGTTTAGAAGAACAGATTAGTGCAACTGCCCAATTAAGTTGAACAGTAACCAATGGTTGGGCTAATTTCGAAAAAGCATCTGAGATTGTGCTGATTTTATTATGAAGAAAAAGAGATCATCAAATAAGGCTTGCAAAAATGGAGTTGATGTTTTACAGCAGCCCGAACTGGTAAGTATAAAACTTTAAAAATAGCCTTGGTGGAGTTATTGGCCTGATCGATTTGCATAAAAGAATGATTAGCTCTGTTTAATCTGACTTGTTCTTTTTTTAATTCCTCAGAACCTCTTGGTAGTGTAGGGGTTTATCAGGAGTGTAGTCAGTGCACCATTCTCTTTTACAAACTGATTTGCATTTTTAAGGGTCTCCAAAAACCAGGGTGCTATGGGTCTGGTACGGTGACTACAATATTTTTTAAAAGGGCTATCTGGCCTTACACAAATACTAGCCACTTGTTATCAGTAGAGACTGTCTTTTCAAGTGATCCTGCCTCTGGAGGAAGAGTCAATAATTCTGGAGCTAGATTATTATTGGATACCTTATGCCTAGGACATTTAGTAAATACATTCATGTGGAGGGTAGATACAGTAACATGCTGAGTCAGCTTCATTACTGTCAGTTTCTTTGGTTTGCAGCTTCCACTTCAGAATCCTGCCCTATTGGTTGAACTTATCCTGGTGATGTTCATGAAGTTGTTTGGTTCCCTACTTGGTTTGTTACACTGTTGGGGGGAATTTGAGTTCACCCTTACTTGGATGACTGACTGATTCATGCCACGACTCTCCAGTTGGCCCACAGTCAGACAGCCTCTGTGTGTTTAGTGTAGAGGGCACTTGGGTGGATGATCGTAATGCGGTAATACCATATCTGGCCAGACAACAGAAAGAGTTAAGCAAAGGTCTTTTCCACATTTGTGCAGGGTTTGTATTTCTGCTTTGTGCCAGGGCTGTGAGGCTCAGAGCTTATCTTGATGCTCTGCTGACTCATAAGTCACCTCCAATTCATCTTTCACATCAGTCTCAGGGGGGACATGCCAGCTTGTGTCATCTTAGTGGCCTGGCCCATTGTGATGAATGTGTTTTCTTACTGGGAACCGGCTTAATGAGACTGTGAATCTCAGGTTCCAGTCACTGGGGTGCACTCTACAGTTGTGTTCTGTGAGCAGTCCTCTTTTCCATGGGGTCGAGCTTCATCACTCTCTGTTAATTTTGTTGAATACAGATGCTAGTTCTAGGGAGTGACTCTGGGTCTGGAGTCATCTCATCATCTGTGGTCAGCTCAGTAGACTGATATGTTATCGAACTGAAAAGAGCTGAAGGTAATTTAGATGGGGATGTTGTCATTTTGTGGATATCTATGGGGGAGAGCTCTTTTGGTTAGTTTGGTTGATGGTTTTAGTACAGTCATCATAGCAGAATACTTTAGTCCTGCCATGGTGAGGGTACTCCGCCCTCCAAATTTTCGAGATGCCTTGCGGCCCAGCGGACAGCTCTTGAATTTCCATAAACTGCTGTCACAAGTAGACAGCCTTAAAAATGCTGTCTTTACAACCGAATGCCTTTACGACATCCTTTACCATGCATGTCTTTGGCACGAATATGCCTTTACCACACATGCCTTTTCCATGAAATGTAAGTATATTTAAGGTAAGTGCGTGTATTTAAAAAATTAATATATATACATACATGCGCAAAAAAATTATGAATTTACTTGATGTCATTTGAGATGTCATGAGGGATGCCAGAAATAATTGTCATAGAACATTTCATGAGTGATGATATATGTGAGGTCATAAGCAGTGCATGGCGGGGGCGCATGTTATGCTTAGTGCTACTAACTATAACTGCTGAAATTCTGTGATTTCTTTTAGTTTAAAACATTAATGTTGTCAATGAGAAGTTCACCTAACTATGATACTTTAACCTTTGTTTTTTCAGTGAATTTCTAAGGTTTTTTTTTTAACAAAAGAGATGTTTTTATTACAACTAACTATAATGCAACTTTAACCTTTGTTTTTTTCAGCACATTTCTAGTTTTTTTTTAAAGTAAATTAATTGTTTTTGTGATTGTATGTATGATAGAATGACTATATAATATATGTTGTGTCCAGACATTGTTAGTAAAAAAATGTTTTTTTATTGTAACAAAACAGGATATGGTTCACAGTTCGCAAAATATTTATAAAATGTGTGTGAGAATCAAACAGATTAATATTTCTATAGAAATCATTTATTTGCTCAGTTATTTGAACTCTGATATCAAGACATATCACCAGCAATCTTTTTTTGAGGTGTCATTACTCTTGCAAGAGGATTGTGGGACACTCGCAGGACATTCTTGAGATCGTATAGTTCTATGCTAGATCTATTGTATATGGTTATCATGTTTTCAGTTACTATTTAATACTAATCTATAATACAGTAGTGAATAAAATATGGTTGGATCTTTATTTATTTAATTTTTTTAAAGTG
Organism: Calotriton arnoldi; assembly: GCA_963921515.1. NCBI lineage: Eukaryota > Metazoa > Chordata > Amphibia > Caudata > Salamandridae > Calotriton > Calotriton arnoldi. The sequence continues at coordinate 878,656 of CAWUFW010002947.1, read as the reverse complement.
TTGGCTGTCATGAGATGCCCGTGATAGCTGGATGCACAATTCCCTGCGTGGACTCCGAGGGGGCTGTACTTCCTGTTCGGCTCTAGTGAACCACTCGCGAGATCGTACATTTAGAAGTAAGTTAATTACAGTAATTTTGAACAAAATGAAACATTCAACATGTTGTTTAAGGTAGAAAAATGAATTGTGTACTGTTCTACGGAAGATATAAAGGACTTATTTTTTACGGTCTCGCAAAATGCCTGTGAGACACTTGTGAGTGGTCCGGGAGAGGAAGCCCACCCTAAGGAAGGAATCTGATTGGTTCATATGGATGTCTTTATTTAGAAGAAGAATATTCCATCTGTTTTGCTTTAATTCACTATTGGACTTTGGTCAAACTAGATATATTTGTCTTGTTCCCCTATCCTGTTTCTCTTTCAGCAGAAAGATGTCTTCATCTGTTTCAGATGAACAGCCAGGGGCTTCTGCACCACCTCAGCCACCCAAGGAATCCTTTGATGGGCAGCCAGTGAAGCGCCCTCAAGTGAGGGGTCATGTACATTCTTAGTGAAAGATTGAGTATTATTTTGGATGCCGCATTCTGGACTACCTGTAAATGATTAAGCAGATAGTCTGGGAGGCCTAAACGTGATAATGGCTTGGACCACCGTTTTCTTAGTTTCTACTGACAGAAAAGGAAAGCATTTTTTCAAAGAGTGTAGGATCCTGAAACAGAAGCCCACCAATGTCTGAATTTGGAGTTGGAAAGACAGGGCACTGTCAATTTTAATTCCCAGGATTTTTACTGTGCTTGGTAGTGTGCTTGGGGGAGGAATGTCTTGCAGCCACTAAGTCCTCCACACCTCAGGTGAGGAGTTACCAAAAAACACAATCTCAGTTTTATCAGGGTTGCATTTTACTTGGTTAGATGATAGCCAATTAAACACATTGGAAAGACAGACCTTAATGGCCCTTCCATCAAATTCCTCCCCCTTTTTACAGGTAAAAAGAAGCTGAGTGTCATCCGCGTATAATATTACTTTCGCTCCCCGAGCCTCTGCCAACACGGCTAGGGGTGTAAGATACGAACTGAATAATGTGACACTCAGTCCCGACCCCTGAGGGACTCCTACAGCCAGTTCACAGATTGGGGATGAGCACGGAGGAATCCACACTTCTTGACTTCTAATGTTTAGAAAGGAGGTCAGCCGCTTCAGGGCTAGGCCTTCCATCCCAATAGCCTGAAGGCAGGCCAACAATCTTTTATGGGGGACAGTGTTGAAAGCTGCCGATCTAACAAAATCAAGATGGCTTTGCCTCCATTGCCTAGCGTGCTTTTGATGTGGTCGATTGCTTCTAACATAGCTGTTTCAGTGCTACAATTGGCTCTGAAGCCTGACTGACTAGGGTGGAGGAGGTTGTTATTTTCAAGGTAACTCGAGATGTGTGAGTTAACATGCTTTTCTAAGATTTTTGAGAATGCTGGAAAAATGGAGATCAGCCTATAATTGGCTAGAACCTTGGGATCAGCCATAGTTTTTTAAGTAAGGGTAGGATTTTAGCATGTTTCCATCTGGTGGGTACAGTACCAGAATACAGTGATTAATTTAGGACTTGATAGCCAGAGCCACTTTAGCGAGTATGCTGGGCGGGCACGGATCAGATGGGGACCCTGACTTTAGTCCCTTATTGACAATTAGATATACATCCATGGAAAAATAAGGGAGGTTAGGTAAACTGGGCGCCTCCTGAATACTTCTGTTTGGACCAGCTACCTCAACAAGGCTTTCTGCTTTCTGAGTAGTATTTAGCAAGCTTGCTTGGATTGTAATTATTTTGTCATGGAAATACTCAGCCAGCTGTTTACACCATTTAACAGAAGAATGTAGATGATTAGTTGCCACCTCTGGATTCAGAAAAGATTTCATGATCTTAAAAATGTCTTTATATTTCTTCTCTAAATGTTCAACTTTCTTTTCAAAGATTTTTTCTCTAGTCGAATCTGAAAATAGTACTCCTTTAGAGCTTATCTATATGTCTTTGTCCGTCATATTATAGTTTTTCCGCCAGTTTCTTTCAAGGCATTTACAATGTTTTTTGCAAGACCACAGGTTATCATTAAACCAGGGGGTCGACTGTTTAGTTCTAAGGGATCGTGATGCATTAAGAGGTGCAAGGTCATTGATATTGTAGAGAATCCAGTCATCAGTGCGCTCAGCATCTAATTCTGTATCTCCAGACAGAGAGGAGGGGTCTACTTCTTGAGCACTGCATATAGCTGCAGGCGAAATCTTATGAAAGGTTCTAGTCATAGCTCTTATTATTTCAGAATGGGGCTGATTATGATTACATTTTGGCCAGTTGCATCTGACCAAGTAATGATCCAACCAAGCCAGTGGGAGTGGGTCAAACGTTGCTGTCTTAATATTGGAGAAAATTGTATCTAAAGTGTGACTGGCCTTTGTGGTAGGTTTGGACATCTGTTGTGTGCATCCAAGAGAGGAAATGATATCTGTAATGGTGGTCACCTCTAGATCTGAAGGTTTGTCCATATGGAGATTTAAATCCTCTAACACCATAAAATGTGCATATTTCAAGAACCATGGGACCAGAGTATTATTTAGAGATCTCAGGAAATGGCCTGCATGGCCAGGGGGCCTATACATTAGGGCCCCTGCCATAGACTGCAGCGGGGACAGTAAGCAGCAGAAACCCAGACTCTCGGCGCGCTCTACTTCCCCTATGGGGATTGGGTGGGCACTCATATTGACTCTTGTAGATTGTGGCCACCCCACCACCTCTCCCCTTAAGGGGATCCATCCAGAGTATTTTATAACCCCTGGGAATAGCATTTGCTAACCTTGGGATAGAACATTCTGTGAGCCAATTTTTGTTTAGAAAAAGGAGGTCTGCCTTTTCATTCTCTAGTAACTTAAAAATATGCATTTCATGTTTCTGCAAGGAACGAACATTGAGAAGAGCTGAGAGCTTGCCAGCAACTATCCTACATTAATGCGTAGAAGTAGTAGACTTGCTTATGTCTGGGGCTTGAGGGATCCAGTTTCATAGAGTGCAGCAAAAGTCATTACTCAGTATAGTGGGCAGAAATTGGGGTGTGCAAGACTGCTTAGGGGCGAGGCTACGCAGAGTGTAGCTAGTATAAGTATTCAGCGACTTGCCCTCTGCTATAAAACTGGCAGAGAGGCTGGCGCTGGTCGCTTCCAGGACACTGACGGGTGCAGACGGGCTTGCCTTAGGCACCCCTGCTGTGCATTCGTGCAGCACCTCTCCTAAAGTACATGTGGCCAGGGACTAGAGCACCTCTTGATGTCCCGAAAGAGGAAAAATGGCCGATAACGAACGATAAGTTCCCCCAAAGTTTTTTTGCTGCTCCCATGTAGATCATGTGAAGAAGCCCAGTTCCCTCGTTTTCGATTATAAGTGCCCCGATGCCTTGCTAGAAGGAAGAGTCCGACTACAGGCATTGTTTATGTAGCGCAATCACCCTAGGAATACCCGCTATGTGCACACTAGCAGGACAGGGCAAGCATAACCAAAATGCCATGTCAATTTATTAGAGCGACACCCAAAAATAAACATAATGCAAATATGTTTATGCTTGCCTTGTCCTGCTAGTGTGCATGTAGCAGGTTTTCCTAGGGTGATTGCATTATATAAACAGCCTCCAGTAATACTCTATTTGTATTATATTTATTCTTGGGTGTCACTAACAAATGGACATGGCATTTTGGTTATGCTTGCCCTGTCCTGTTAGTGTGCATGTAGCGGGTATTCCTAAGGTGATTGTGCTATATAAACAGTGCCTATAGTTTGACTTTTTCTTCCAGCAAGGCATCTGGGCACTTATATTCGAGAACAAGGGAACTGGGCTTGTTCTCATGATTTACACTCACCTGTGTCTATATAGTAGCTCACTAGCATATGAAATTTTTAAAGAGTGATTAGATTCATTGTACAATTACAAGGATTGACATCTCACACACCAAGGACATTAAGGCTGAGGAAGAATTTATCCATGCTTAGATAAAATATACAATTCAGGTACATTCCGTTGTATCATTTAGAATGTCTAGAGAAATATATTGTTTTCATGTATAAATGCAGCTCTTGAAAAAAATAATTTTATATGAATTTCAGGCCGATAACAAGGTCCTTTCCATCTAACCATGGCCTGCTTATACACCGAGGTACTTGAATTATTTCAGAACGCGTCCAAATTTGGACTTATACACTGTCAGATCAGGAAAGATTTTCTTTTCTAATCCACGTTACCACCACGCTTAACAAGAGAAATTACTAACTCAAGGTACAGTCCTTTCACTGGTTTATATGGATTATTAATTCATGGTGGAATTGGATCTACTCAAGACTTGAATATTTCAAAGCATGTGTGGTATATAGAACATTACTTCCATAACATTCTTTTCCTTTAATGCTTTTATGCCCCAATCATGTCAAAGAAGTGGTCTCACCGTCATAAGGAATTGAATATGTTTGAAAATTGATATGCACTTATGCCTGTGACATTTTTCTGTATGTTACTCTTTATTAACATTTGATATTCACAGGACATAATGCCCAGTGAATCCAATGTTACCTAAAGATACCTCTTTTTTAATCTTGTGATAGTAAATTTCTATCTGAATAAGATTGTACAGTCAAAGTAATTTTTGTATGCATACGTTTTGTCTTGTGTACAATTTCAATAAGTTGTGCACACTGTTTTAAATGTTTGTACATATTTCATGTATTTTGCAGCCCTGAAGAAGTCCAGTTGGACGAACCACATTGGCTATGATAAAAGAAGTTTTCAAAATGAGAAGAAAATGAATAAAGGAATTGACATATAAAGAAAAGCCTAATTGAATCTATGCATTTGTGTTTGAACTTTGATTTAATTCTTCAACTTTGAAATTGATTTACACATCATCAGATACAATAAGAACGAATGGGTGCTGAGTCTTCTCCAATGGTAAATGTTAATGGAATTTATTCCTGTGGGGGAAGACTAAGAGGACTGGTCTTCCAGACTTGTGCACCACTGTGTTTGATCATTAATACTTCCCACTATAGTGATTATCGCAGTTTTCTTTTGTCTCAGTCTCTCTTTTGTAAATCACTTGTTGTGTTTGGGCACACCAGCACTATCACTGGAGGTCTAAATAATGAACATGGAGTTTGATGATAACCGTGAGGCCATGCTAGGAGACTTGTTTTCTAAAGGGGGATCTAGCTCAAAAGTAGACTTATCATACTCTTCTAAAAGTGAGGGATTAAAAGATACGTTTATTAGATTAGAAAGACTAAAAAAGGATGAACTTACTAAATGGTAGGATGGTCCTACGCTCAATAAATATATAGAGAATAAGAAAATACAGAGGGGCCTATGAATACTCATTTTTCCAAATTTTGAGGACCTAGAGATGGACCTTTTGGAAGAGTGGGAAGAGGGCGTATACAAGGCCTTGTGCAAAAAAAATACTAAAACTAGAAAAGTAAATAAATGAAAGTAATCTACATGAGGCTTTAAAGAAAAATGATGAGATTTTAAAGAAGGACCTGATTAATTATAAGTTATACTTGAAGGATCAAAAACGGAAACAAAAATTCAAACGAGATCATGGAGACTATGAAAGGGGAAGGATTTTCACCTTTGACAGAAAGTATGATGACATCCCAGCTAGAGCAGGAACGGGCCCGTTAAACAGCACAAGAGATGCTAGCATATCATCCAGTAGTGCCTCCCTATCATCAATGGACAGTGATCCAGGGGAAGGTACAAGCAAGGAGGAAATCAACAAGTCCTCTTTGTGTTTTTTTTTATGAGAGGTACAAAGATACAGTCTGGGGAACAGAAAAAGAGCCCAAAATGACAGAAGGGAAGAATCAGAAGGGGAGGGAAGAAATACAAAGCCAGGTGTACAAACCAGGCTACAGACCAGGACCATACAATCAAAGAAGCAAACCTAGTGATAGACCAGTTTGTGACACACAACAAATGATCAGGCATCCAAAGAGTTGAGAATTGTGAATTTGTCCTCCAAGATCCTTTCGGAACATGAAATGGTTCTTCTCAGTAATTTTGTGGACATGCATGTTGATTTGTTTGCGTTTGCAAGAAAGCTAAAATTAAAGAAGCATTTCAGTGAACATCCTCAAAAACCTTGTCAAATGTCTCATACTTCAAACTCCTCCACTTTCTCAATTGCCAATTGCTGACATTAATGACATACATGTAGTGGCATCCCTGGATGAATGTTATGATGTTGGGGATTTATTGCAGCTAGCAACTGAACTTAATGTTCAGGAGGATATGACCATAGATAATGTTTTGAGACTTCCATCCAAATACATGCCTCCTAACACCCACAAAACTGTAATTGATGAGTTTTACCGTAAGGTGACACAAGATTTGTATAAACTGGAAGATCTACACCATAGTGGGAGTAGGTGTAGACACAATTCTAGTGTGACTAAGAAAGATAGAGAAGTATTGAAAAACTTGAGAGAGGACCAGAGCATAGTGATACCAGTTGCGGCCCGTGCAGGTAAGGGCGGTGGGGCCATGTGGGGAGTATTTTGACAGACGATGACGAGGGAAAATTAATTATTTATTTAATTTCCCCTGGTCATCGTCTGTCGAAATACCCCCCACACGGACCCACCGTCCCACCACTCTTACCTGGACGGGTGATACAAGAGGCTGATATCGGGTGGAACATTGTTCTCATGAACAAAAGTGATTACTTGGGAAAAATCAACAGACAGTTACAAGATAATGCATGCTATGAAAAATCAAAAGAAAAACCGATTCCAAACATTGAGAAATTTATCAATGACAGACTAAATGATTGGCATGAATCCTGCCTACACACAGACTGGGAATACAAATATCTTCAGGTGGGGTGGCCCAGATATCCCTGTATATACATATTGCCAAACTCCACAAGACTGGCCCGCTTCCACCATTTCAAGCAATGGCTCTCCCACAGAGTATTTGGCTAAATATGTGGATGGTTTTCTGCAATCTTTTGTTAAGAACTTGCTCTCATAGTTGAGGGATAGCAAAGATGTACTATGTAAACTAGAGGACTTTCAGTAGGACAGTGAGGACCTTATGTTCGTCACAATGGACGTTGAAAGTTTGTATACTTGTATACAAATAGAATGGGGTTTAGAGGTACTTAAGTTCCATCTGTACAAACACAATGCAAGTCATTTTGAGCACACTGTAATGTTACTTGAAATGTCCAAGATTATACTGACTAGGAACGTCTTTCTACATAGTGTGGTTCCCCCAAAAACAAGGTACTTCTATGGGCTCCAGGTTTGCTCCATCATACGCAAACCTTTTCATGGGTTTGTTTGAGGCGTAGCATGCCCGGGAATCCAGGGGCACAGAATTGGATGAACAACATCATTTTTTATGGTTGTTTTATAGATGACATATTGATCTTCTGGAATGGCCCGGAGAGTGATCTGTTAGATTACCATGCTTTCTTAAATGACAACAGATTTAATGTCAAGCTAACTCTCAGATGCCACAAATGAGAAATGGAATTTCTTGATTTACAGCTGTATATATATATCCGAATGCCATCCACAAGGACATTTTAAAAAGCAAACGGCTTATACCAGTGTGTTTCACGCCACCAGTGCACATCCCAAATCGACTATAGAGGCCAGACCCTATGGCGAAATGGTAAGGGCCAGGCACAACTGCAGTCAAGATGCAGAATTCACCAAAAGGTACAGTGTATCCAGCAGGATTTTAGGGACAAAGGGTATGATGACGTATGCTTATCTAAAGCTGAAAAGAGGGCTAAGAAACTAAATAGAAAACAAACCCTTACAAACAATCTAGGTCATAAGGATAAAAGAGTTGTAACTAACAAGGAGGCCATATTTATTACTAAGTATAATGCAGACAGTAATCATATTTTTACACGCTAAGGAGAAATTGGCACATATTGGGTTCCAACACACTTCCTAAAGGAATTGTTTCACGGAGGCCAAGAGTAGTCTACCGTAGGGGTACCACTTTAAAAAAATCTCTGTCCCATTTAATTGAAGAACACTATTGATAACAGCATTTCCACCACATGGATTTCTGATAAACCTAAAGGTTTCTATACATGTGACGTGTGCACCCTTTGTCATTTCGGGCAGTACAGGACTATGAAATTTAAATATAATTCTGCCACCGAATATAGCATCAGTTCTTTCATGAATTGCAACACGACATTCACAGTCTATGTTATAGGCTGTGTGTGTGGGAAAGTCTATATTGGCAGTAGTGTCAGGTGTCTGAAAACACGGATACAAGAAACGTCAGGGCAATCAAACATCTGGACAAAAGATACCCATTAGTGAAGCATATACGTGTAGTGCAGCCCATTAACACACAGATTTGGTTGCATGCTCTTGAGCAAGTAACTACTAATGAAAGAGGTGGAAATAGAGAAGTGCACTCAGGCAGGCAGAAGCAAGGTGGATATGCCGGCTCAGGTCTGTCACACTGGGATTGAATAAGGATAATGAATTCCATCACTTTCTATAATATCGGGTATTAAGAAATCAGAATAATTCCAGTTGATTTCACCTGATCAAAAGCAACCGCCAGTTCCTAATTGCTACTTAAATATTGTATAAAGCTGGTTTGCTTTACTAGGGATGGTTTGCACTAACCATGGTTGCGTGCTTATTTGCACCATCTGTTCCTGAATGAACATAGGAACTACTGATCATATAAGACTATGTTCTTTTTTCCTATCACTCAGTTAGAAATGATAGTACCCTGACTGATTGTACTGGCATATGTGGTATAGATTATATAATACATGGCCACTTTAATAAGGGTCTTTTCATGTTTTTGATTTTGCCTGTTCTAGTCAAAAATATGTCCTGGATGAATAAACTAATGTGTTTTACTGGGTAATATTTTCATTCTTGTTCTTACGAGCGCCGGGCGTTTTAGCATGATTCCATTATCACCGGTATTGTTAGGAATGGGTTTTTTAGAAAGTTTTTCGAATAATTTATGCCATGTCCACGAATACTCGCCAATTCGTGGTTTCTGTTCTATGCTGCCTCTCGTGTCAAGTTTTTAACGTTTACTTGCTTTTGATCGTGCCTACAACCTTCGTGCAAACCTGGTGGACTGCACACTTGCAATGGGAACTGTCTTTATCATCGTCAGGAACTGTTGTCTTGCAATCGTTCGATTTAAGATATGCCATTTCAACTAAGGGTGGGCGAAATTGGCGGAGTACCACTACGCGGAATTCTGCGGAGTTGAACAAAAACATCCGTGAAACTCCGCTTAACTCCGTTCCATCTCATCCCAATTAATAAAACAGAAACCTCACATACCTTTGGTAAAACAAGTAACTATCTTTACATGCTAAAATGCATATAGTCCTCTCACAAAAGTGAAAATATAGCAAGCAGTGAGAGAGGTGATGATTTTGGGGTCCTCCCTAACCTAGGGAGATAACCAAGCAGCTGCATTGAAAACAAAGAGCACATCATGCTGAACGATTCGGTGGTGGTCCCATCCTCTTAGGACCACCCCAAGCACAGTTATGGGCAAAAATACAATCCCAACCAAAGGCCCTGCAAAGCATTATGGGACGAGATTCTAGAGTGCAGTGAATATTATAGTATCCAATATCAAAACATTCCTCAAGTGGCAGCGGCTCTCCTGGCTCAGCTGAGAGCTAATACTATAATATTCACTGCACTCTAGAATCTCGCCCCATAATGCTTTGCTGGGCCTTTGGTTGGCATTGTATTTTTGCCCATAACTTGCTTGGGGTGGTCCTAGGAGGATGGGACCACCACCGAATCGTTCAGCATGATATGCTCTTTGTGTTCAAGGCATCTGCTTGGTCCTCCCCCTATGTTAGGGGGGACCCCAAAATCATCACCTCTCTCATTGCCTGATATTTTTCAAAGCTCACTTTTGTGAATTAGTTATATGCTTTTTAGCATGTAAAGGTAAAGTTGTTTTATCAAAGGGTTGTGGGTGCAGTAGCTAACTCCGCTACGTGGCGGAGTCGGAGTTTTTGCATGAATTCCATGTTTTCAATGTAATGCGTAGTTAACAAATCTCCGCAACCTCCGCTAGCAGAGCGGAGTTCATTGCCCACGGTTAATTTCAACAAAGGAACACTTAGGATGTGTAGCGGGGATAACGTGGTACTTTGGCATCATGCCACACATTTTCTGTCCCCCTTTTTGTTTGATATTACAAGATGGCAATGGTTTTCATTTCACTTCCCATTACTTTTGTGGAGGTTTGAGAGAATTATGTGTACATAAATGTTTGTTGGGGTCATGTCATGTTTTCTATGTGTGGATTGTTTGATTGAAGGAAGTATGTTAATCCTAACATACACTCACATATACAAGTAACATATATAGATTCATCTCTCTGATAACAGGAATGGCAATATGTCCTTAGTTATAACCTAGTTGGGGCTATCTTTTTTCATTTAGTTCCACCCTGTTAGACATTTAAAAATGACGGCCATGCGCCTCTTCCCTTGCTTGTTGGATTGAAGGAAATACATTAATTTCAAATACGCATACACATATAATGTATGTATATACATTTATCTCTCTAATGACAGAAACGGTAACAAGCCCTTATATATGACTAATCCGGGGCTATTTTCTTTCTTATAGCCTTGCTTTGCTTGACATTTTAAAATGGCGGCCATGTTGGAGACACAATACTGCTCAATTTGTCTTGAGCACCGCAGGTGAAATTGATTTCCCGGGTTATTTAAATCCCTCCCAGCACACAGTGCTTTTCTGATATTGTCTATTGATAGGCGACACTATGGTTGTGAGCTACGATATACACAGGTAAGAGTTTGCTGGAACGTGACATATTTGGTGTTGGGTACCAGCCAGTTTGCATATTGCCAAGTTGAAGCAAGTTCAATATGCATGATGAGGGAAGTTTGTGTGGTCACTCTCTCTTCCCACGTGGGGCTGTATAATTGTTCATGGCGGTTGTTTTGATGCCGTTGTCACCTCATGGGCAACACAAGCTAATTACTTACTGCTTGTGTAATAGGCACCGCCAACCAAGGGGTTGGTGTATGTTTTAGGTATTTCCAACATTGTTGAGCAAGATATATTCCTTTGCACTTGAAAGGGGCACGGTACCATACACATATAGAACGCTATACAGCTGAATATGGTGCCTGTGTTCTCTAAATCTCTTGTGGTTTTCATCTATTTCCTCCAACAATTTGCGTGCACCTGCAATTAGAGGTGCACACCATTTTTCAAAATGTTATTTTGTTTTACCAAAGAAAGTTTCATGTCTAATAAACTTGGACCAATACCCAGGATTCAGCCCGAAAAGAGAGAAAATAATACTTATTTTCATGTAGTCACGTCCTGGGAAATACAACGCGTTTATTTTGATTATTGTTTTAATCAGGTTCAGCTACACGCGGGTCTTTTAGATTATTTCAAGATGGCAGGAACATTTTCTCAAATTATTCACAAGCCTCCAGTAATACTCTATTTGTATTATATTTATTCTTGGGTGTCACTCTAACAAATTGACATGGCATTTTGGTTATGCTTGCCCTGTCCTGTTAGTGTGCATGTAGCGGGTATTCCTAGGGTGATTGTGCTATATAAACAGTGCCTATAGTTTGACTTTTTCTTCTAGAAAGGCATCTGGGCACTTATAATCGAGAATGAGGGAACTGGGCTTGTTCACATGATCTACACTCACCTGTGTCTATATAGTGGTTGAATAGCATATGAAATTTTTAAAGCGTTAAGATTTGTTGTACAATCAGCTCAATAGTCAATTTTATTTTCATTTTTAGAACTGTCATAGTTTGTATCCGACCAGGGATTGATATCTCACACACCAAGGACATTAATAGTGATGAACTTTGTGAGGAGAGATTTATCCATGCGTAGATGAAATATACTATTCGGGTACATTCCATTGTATCATTTGGAATGTTTAGAGAAATCTATTGTTTTCATGTGTAAATGCAGCTCTTGAAAAATATAATTTTATATGAATTGCAGGCCTATAACAGGATCCTTTCCGTCTAACCACAACCTGCTTATTCACCGGGGTACTTGAATGAATTCAGAGCGCTTCAAAATTTGGACTCGATACACTTTCAACTCAGGAAAGATTTTCTTTCTAATCCACTTTACTGCCACACATGCCAAGAGAAAATACTAACTCAAGATACAATCATTTTACTGGTTTATATTGATTATTAATTTAAGGTGGAATTGGATCTACACGGTTCTTCATTATTTCAAAACATGTGTGGTATATAGAACGTTATTTCTATAACATTCTTTTCCTTTAATGCTTCTATCCCTCAATCACGTCAAAGAAGTGGTCTCACAGCAATAAGGAATAGAATATTTTTGAAAATTGATATGCATTTACGCCTGTGACTTTTTTTCTGTGTGGTAATCTTTATTAACATTTGATATTTACAGGACATAATGCACAGAGAATGCAATGTTACCTACAGATACTCCTTTTTTAATCTTATGATAAATTTCTCTTTGAATAAGATTGTACACTCTTGGACAGTCAAGGTCATTTTTTGTATGTATAAGTTTTGTCTTATGTATATCATGTCAATATGTTGTATACTCTGTTTTAAATGTGTATATATTTCATGTGTTTTGTACCCCTGAAGAAGTCCTGGAGGAGGAAATGCGTTGGCTACAATACAAGGAAGAAGTTTTTAAAATGAGAAGAAAATAAATAAAGGAGTTGCTTTTAAAGAAATGCCTATTAAAATCTGTGCATTTGTGTTTTAACTTTGATGAAATTCTTCAACTTTGAAATTGGCTTACACGTCATTAGATACAATAAGAACGAATGGGTGCTGAGGCATTTCCTATGGTAAATGTTAATAGGATTTATTCCTGTGTGGAAGACTAAGAGGACTGGTCTTCCACATTCGTGCACCACCATGTTTTGATCATTACTACTACCCACTACAGTGATTAGCACAGTATTCTTTTACTTCAGTCTCAGTCTCTCTCTTGTAAATCATTAATTATAGAGACTATTTTATTGAAGCACACTGCCCTGTCAGCTGAGACATTTTCCCAGAGTAACATATGTGCAAAGTAGTCTGTGAGTATAGACTATCTCTGTGTGCATACCTCTCTTCATAATGATGAATGTCCATAGAAGAGTATAAAATGGAGTATCCTCTTTGTTGAAAACTGTGTCTTGCACAACTGGTGTCCATTTTGATTGTGTGGGACATACTCACCTCTTTTTCAGGCATCTCCCAATGGAGACAGGCATACGTAATACTTTTGCACAGCAGCTGATAGGAGTGCATATTAGAGAATGAAGATGCACTGCTCTCTCTGCCAATACCTCGCTCTTCTCTCAGAGGTCTCTATACTAAAGCGTGGACAAGGACTGATGTCTTTACTGACACCTCACTGTTGCATGACAAGCCTCCATAGCTGCATAACAAAATAATTGGGTTCTCCATTAACAAGTGTGTGTTGAATAAAAGATGTGCATACTACCATAGAGATACATATACATGCAGCAGAATATTTACAGTCCTTGAAGATGAAACTGCCAGTTTTGGTGAATATTGCAATACTATAATAAAAACTGAAATGTATAATAAGTATTAGGCAAAGAAATCAAAAGTAACTTTAAACTTTTTTATTACAAGAAAACTATTTAACAACAATACAAAACTACAACTATAATAAACTATATGAACAACTATTAAACAACCAAAACAAGCAGCTATATAACTTATTACATTTTTTTACACTCATCAGCAAGCACCAATGTCTCCCCCTTTTTGCTTTAGTTGCCTACTGGCTTTTGATTCATGTAGCACTTCTTCTCCAGTCTTTTAGCCACCTTAGCCGTACAAAGAATCTTCAGTTTCCTGGTATATATTAGCAGGCTAGGTGGGAAGAAAGTTTCAGTAAAGCAACATATGTATAAATTAAAGTTCACAAAGCCTAGCTTGTGCAGAGTTAGCTTTTGGTGCTCAACTGTTCAGTCACTCCCACATCCTTCCAACCTGAAAACAGTGAGCTTCAAGAGGTAGCTATTGCTGAACAGCACAATAATCCTGCTTGTGTTAACAAGGTTCTTCTTTGCTGCTCATTTAAGCAATTAATTATTTTCTCAGTCAGGTTTCCATTTTCCTCCTAAAAAGGACAAAATAACAAAAAGGATAAAAGTTACATACTGCTCAATAAATCATAACAGTGAGACATCATTATATTGTTTATCCTTTACTACATTTTTCGCCCACAATCACATATTTGTATCTAGTGCACCAGTAACTTGCATTTCTTTAAACATGTAGTAAGAATAGTAACTATTGGTTGAGTCTTGGCCTTTTTTTTTTTTTTACTTCCCCATATGATCTCACAAGACACCTCGTGGCGGGCCAAGTAATTTTCCATGCGGGTCTCGCAAGAGGCTTGTGGGATTGCAGGAGTCTCATGCGGCAAGCCTCACTCCCTGAAGCTTGCACTCTGCTCTTGCAAGACTCTTGCAGGAATTCAACACAAATGTAGGGAAATATTATATGGGAAGTACTAGCCTCTCCACTGAACACTTTGTTGGATAATGGGTGCGCATGCTGGAGTATTAGGCTGGACTACCCTCTACTTTCAAACCTCTCTTTCAAATAATAACTATGCATTATAGGGCATGTGCAGGGACTGGCCTCTTCGCTGAGAGCCCTCTTTTGCATAACAGGTGTACATAGTAGGGTATGTGGAGGGACTGGTCTCTCCTTTGAGACCTCTCTCTTAGATAACAGTTATGCATAGAAGTGAGTGGGGAGGGACTGGCCTAATTTTCAGACCTCTATCTAAGATGATGGGTGTGCGTAGTAGGGTGTGTGGATGGAGTAAACTCTCCTTTGAGGCCTCTGTCTCAGATGATGGGTGCACATAGTAGTGAGTGGAGAGGGACTGCCCTTTCCTTTCAGACCTCTCTCTGAGATGACGCATGTGCATAGCAGTGATTGGAGAAAGACTGCCCTTTCCTCTCAGACCTCTCTCTCAGATGACAGGTGTGTATAGTAGGGTGTGTGGAAAGAGACTGGTCTCTCCACTGAGACCTCTGTCTCAGATGACGGGTATGCATAGGAGGGAGTATGGAGGGTCTGCCCTCTCTTTTCACACTTGTTTTTTGGATGACAGGCATGTGTAGTAGTGCATGGGAAGGGACTGCCCTCTCCTGTCAGACCTCTCACAGATGATGGATGTGTGTAGTAGAGTGTGGAAAGGAACTGGCCTCTCCAGTCAGACCTCTCTCACATATGACAGGTGTGCGTGGTATGGTGTATGGAGAGAGACTGGCCTCTCCACTGAGTCCTCTCTCTCAGAAGACAGGTGTGCATAGTAGTGTGCAAGGAGGAACTATCCTCCCCTTTCAGACCTCTCTCTCAGGTGACAGGTATGGATAGTAGCATGCGTGGATGGACTGGCCTTTCCTTTCAGACCTCTCTCTCAGATGGCAGGTGTGTGGATGATGACAGGCCTGTCTTTTCAGACCTCTCTCTCAGATGACAGGTGTGCAAAGTAGGGTGTGTTGAGAGAGACTGGCCTCTCCGCTGATACCTCTCTCTCAGGTGACAGGTTTGTATAGTAGTGAGTGGAGAGGGACTGTCCTCCCTGCTAACACCCCTCTCTGATAATAGGTGTGCACAGTAGGGTATGGGAAGAGACTGTACTCTACTCACAACTTTTATCAGGCCGATGAGCATAAATAGTAGACTCTGATAAACACCCTCTCCTGTAATATTCCTTACTACAGTAGCAAATGTGTATACTACAGTGTATTCAAAGATCACCTACTCCTTTCTACTTTTCATGACCCCGCAAGAGTCTTGCGAGATCATAACTTTTTTTATGAAAAAATAATTAACATTCTAATCATCACAGTACTTAGCTCTAACACATTTCCTCTCAAAAACAAGGACCACCATATGCATTCCTACTAATAAATTGTCTTGAGAACTCAATACACTCCTTTTTTACTATTCATGATCTCGTGAGAGTCCTACGAGATCTTAAACATTAGTTAAACACAATATACATTTATTTTCTTCACAGTATTTATCCTTTAGATACCTCCTCTCTAAATCTAGGGGGACAGCATGCCTTTCTGCTGCCCCCTTAAATAGCCTTTTTACTTCATTTTCACAACACCCCCAATTTCCTACAGTAAACAGTAATGGCGGCCATTTCATTTTTAACATTCCAACAGCCAGCCAATCAGAGCACTCGCTCTCACGGGACTCTGGGGACCCTCTCACTCCTACCAGAGTGTGAAGGCTCATGGGAAAAGTGGGCCTCTCGACCAAAAACAGGAGCTCCATTTTTTAATTTTGCACTCTCGCAGGAGGCCCGCCGGACTCTCGTGAGCCCAACTGCATAATTATACAATTATTTTGACCCTTACTATCTCAAAAACTACTGAATAGATTTACACCAAATCACAAAAAGCACAATCTGCAGATTAAGATCTAGATTCCTGCTGAATTTGGTGCAATTCCGTTCAGCAGTTTTTTGCTGTATCCTTGTCTAAACAAGCCTATGGTAAATGCATGGGGATTTTGTGTTTTAGGACCCCTTTTTTCTTGGCCCCCACTTGATAGAACACCCCAAAAACTTCCAGGAAGCAGCTGAGGTGGATGCACTTTTTTTTTTAAGTTTCACAAGGACTCGTCAAAAGAGGACAAAGTTATTAGCAAACCCAAAAATGCTTTGTTTATGGAAAAGCAGACCTAACTATAACTGCCTAGAGAGGATATGTGTATATGATCACTGAAAAAAATCTAAAGGTTAAAGTAACGTTATAGTTAGGTGAATTTGTCAGTGTGAACATTGTTTTGACCTAAAAAAACACAGAAATTCGCTAGTTATAGTTAGCAACACTAATTATAACTTGCGCCACCGCCATGCACTGCTTATGACCTCACATATGACATCACTCATTACATGTTCTATGACATCTTTTATGACATCCCTGATGACACCTCAAATGACATAATTGGTGACATCACTGATGACATCATCTAAGCTTTTTTTGAGCACATTGCTCAATAAACTGGTATAGCTTTAGAGGTCTAAATGCAAGTACAAAATAACTCAGAAGAATATGAGCCATGATAAATGCCATCACAGAAACAACTCCCTTAGCTGTAGAAAGAATGGGTTGCATGTCACAATGACCCTACACTACACGGGTAGCATGGTTCACAATAACAATCAACCACAGATATAGGGGAAATCCTCATTTGATGCAGTGTTCATTTTGTAAACACCTGTTCAGAGCAAGCCAAGTTCCTAAAATACTGAACGTTTCTACCAAAAACAATGCCCTAGTATGGCAGCTTTTATATGTATCAAACGTCCGACATTCACCAAACCAGATTGAAAAATCAAGTTGATATAAGTAGAGAAGCATACCGTTACCAGTTTTTACTCTATGGAGATTGTTTATTCTGTACCATACTGTTTGCAGACAGTGAAACTCTCATCCAGTATTTACTAAGCAAAGTGTACACTCTATGCAAAAACTTGTCCAAAGAGCGACTATATATATATATAAAATAACCAAGGTCTGAAGGTGCTAAAGAACATATTACCTGCAGCCTTCATACTGTGATGAAAACTTTACAGATAGCCCACCTTTAAAAGCAAAGCAAGCACATGTACATAGATTAGTACCAGGTGCACACAGTCTTTTTTTGTTGAGTAGAAATTGTCATGCTGAGACTATCCTGTCTAATAACTCAAGGCTTCTTACAATACAAAGTATGTAGCACATATCTGTGCTCTGCTGGAAAAATGTTCTGCAGTACTAAAAAACTTGTGAGGAACATAATGAACCCAAGTCAACTGTCACCTGCACACAGTTACTCATCAATACAAAGATTTATAACGTGTTCAATACCTCTACACAGCTATGATGTTAATGTTCACACTGACAAATTCACTAAACAATAATATTTTGTTCAGTGAATTTCTAAGATTTAAATAAAGAAAGAAAAAAAGATCCTTTTACCACACCTAACTAGAACGTTACTTTAACATTTGGTTTTTTGAGTGAATTTGAAGTGTTTTTTAAAAATATATGTATAAATACATTGAAACTAAGTACTCCAGCGATGTTTGCATTGAGAATGTTCGTCGTCTTAGTTTTTGTAACTCACATATTGGGAAATGTTTCCAGCATAGTTTTCATAGTCTTTGTGTCTATTTTTACTTAAACCTCATACTTATATTTCAAAAAGACACTGATTAGTTTTTACTCTACTGTAAACTACGTGTTTTCACTATGTACATCCATTTTTAAGTTGCGTAATAGCTCTTGCGGGAGGTGCACGGGTGGCTTGCAGCAGATTTGAGAGATCGTAGAGTTATACATTTCATTCTAATCTATTGTACAGAGTTCTTTTTCATGTGGTGAATTATTATTGAAGGCTAATCTTTAATAATTGAGTCATTACAGTATGTATATTGTAGTAATTCTTTTTTTTTTTTTACAAACTTATGCTCTCGCAGGACGATCACTGGAGTCGAACACAAAATTGCCTGCATGGACTATGAGGGGGCTGTACTTCCTGTTTAGCTCTCACGATCCGCTTGCGAGATCGTACATTTTGAATGAAGTTTATAACCATGTATTTTGTCATTTTGAAGAAAATAAGAGATAAAAAGTGTTGTTTAGGTACAAAACTGTTGATGTATTTTTGCATTTGAGATATAAAGAAATTCCTTATTTTTTTAAGATCTTGCGAGATGTCCGGGAAAGAAAAGACATCCCAAGGAAGGATTGTAATTGGTTTATAGGGATGTCTTTATTTAGAAAAGAATGATTCCTTCCTTGTTGATTCATTTTGTTATTGGGTTTTGCTGTGGTTAGACCTTTTTTTGCTGCCTCTCTGACATTGCTGATTTTCTGTCATCAGAATGTCATCCTCAGATTTAGAGTCACAGCCTAATGCTGTTCCTACAACTTCAAGGAGAGTAACAATCACTTAGGGAAGGGAAGAAAGGAGACCACAAAAGGATTTGATAGGAAGTAAATTCTTTGTTGTAAGTAGTTATTTCGGCACTACAGTACAGTTTATGCAAAAGTAACCAAAACACACAATTGTGCACTGAACGTGCTTGTGATAGTGAACAGCACAGTAACACAAAGGAGTGAAGAACAGTCTGATCGGCGCAAGGAATATATACAGAACTTGTAATATTGGTCAACGAAACAATAAGGATTATATACAGAGCAAGTAATTTTTCGTTAGAGCTGTTTAAGTAGACCACAGTGACGCCAAGTATACGCTGAATAGTCAATGGCGTTTCGACCTGTTCAATTCCAGGTCATCATCAGGACAAGGTACTTCCATTGTGCAGGTAATTATCCCGTAACCTCTCCTGTGCTCTGACTTTGGCCTCCTTGGCAATCTCCAATTTCTCAGTCATAGGTTTACCATTGCTTAGCACCGTCCCTTGCTTCCTTATCGATCTAACCAGGAATTTCCTTGATGCTTTCGCCTTCGGGCTCAAATTCTCAATACCTTCTGGATCATTTCACCACTACCAGAACAGGTAGTTTTCTGCTCCCACCATTAATATCTCTTGATTTATTCTCTTGAACTCTGGGCCTTATTCTTCTTTCTCTTCATACAGCACTACCCTGAATAAAGTAACCTTGTCCTGATGATGACCTGGAATTGAACAGGCCGAAATGCCGTCGACTATTCAGCGTATACTTGGCGTCACTGTGGTCTACTTAAACAGCCCTAATGAAAAAATACTTACTCTGTATATAATCCTTATTGTTTCGTTGACCACTATTACAATTTCTGTATATATTCCTTGCGCCGATCACGCTGTTCTTCACTCCTTTGTGTCACTGCGCCGTTCACTATTACAAGCACGTTCAGTGCATAATTGTGTGTTTTGGTTACTTTTGCATAAACTGTATTATAGTGCCGATATAACTACTTACAACAAAGAATTTACTTCCTATCAAATCCTTTTGTGGTCTCCTTTCTTCCCTAAGTGATTGTTACTCTCCTTGTACTTGCCCCCATAAATGATTACCGGTTGAGGCATTGTCTTTTGGTTACATACTCCACCCGGGTCTCGACTGGGTTAAAGGGTTTACTCCTGCTCTTCGATTCCGTTCCTACAACCTCAGCCACCCAAGAAGTCCTTACTGTGGCAATTTTTTTAAATGACGCCAGGTGGAAAAAAGTATCTGCGAAATATGTCCGATGTAAAACATGCAAAAAGGATTTCAGTAAGGTCAGCCAGAGCAAGCAATACAGCATGAGTACCACAGGGATGTGGCGACATTTGAGAGTTATTCAATGCCTTGCTCGGGCTGAGTTCGCCTGTGCTGCAGAGCATGATAACTCCACAGGGGTGTCCATGTCTTTTGAACCTGATGACACTTTGCCTGCCAAGGTACTCAACTCTCAAGCAGATAACAACCCTTTTTATTTAAACACAGCCCTTTTTTGCTGCTTATGTAAGCAGATCCTTTTTATTTCTGAGACATGCAGGGCTGCACAGGACAAGCTTGTCCAAGATTATAAATGCCCACCTCAGCAATAGTTTGTTTTTTGTAATATTTTCTTTTAGTTTTTTCTCCTCTTTGTTTTAATGATGTTTTTTTTATTTACTCCCAGTTTCTTGTTTTTGTTGTTTACTTTAAAAAAAATACAAAACTGTTAAAAATGTTAAACACCAAAAAATACAGTTGCTAAAAAATGATAATTAAAAAAACTCTTTTCAGAGCTACCCTATACTTTCATTATGTATGTTGTTTGTACTATGTTATCCTTTTTCTTTCTTCTTGATGACTCTCATGAAACACTCACGAGAGCCACAATGCTCTCATACATAGCATGGGTGACTCTCATGAGCCTCTTGCGAGAGCCAGACGCACAGTCCTCTGCACAGTCCTCCGCATCCACACGCTCGCTAGCCTCTTGCGAGAGCGTACTTTTATAATGGAATTTACATTTTAACTGAGCATATCCTGCTGTAATATGAATCATTTATATGCACCATATTTTCTATAGCTCTCTGTTTTTTAATATGATCTTGCGAGATCGTAAAATTAAATTAGGGGAAGAATTTACATTTTCCTTAATTACATTACTTATCCCTTATAATCCCCACAACTAGACTATGTGGAGAGACTGGCCTCTCCACTGACACCTTGCATATAGGGAAACAGTGCGTAGAGTAGGGTGTTAAGAGACACTGTCTCTACAATCACACCTTTGGCCAGACTCAGTAGTATGCATACTAGTAGGGTGGGGAAGATACTCAACTCACATGTAAGACCTCACTATTCCATAGTAAGTATAACAAGTAGTAGCCTCCCCACTGAGACCTCTCCCCAGGGAAATATCCATAAATATAAGCGTGTGGGAATGGATTTCACTGTCCACTCACACCTTTCCTCAGCATGACAAACATATACATTAGTACGTAGGGAAACAGCGTCTTCTGCACTAACTACTATCCCCAGGACAACATGGATGTGCATTACAGTGTAGTGAAGCAAAGGCCTCCATGCTGTCACCTCTCCTTTGAACAACAGCAATATGAAGTGCTATCTGGGAACGAAGTGACCTGTCTGCTAACACATCTTACCAGGGTGAGAGGTGTCTGTAGTAGGGTTTGAGGAAAATGTATCCCTCTACTCATACCTCCTCTCATGCTGACACGTATACATAGTAGGGAGTTGGGAGAAACTACCCTGTTTCCTGTCACAATTCCCTTGCATGATAACTATGTGTAGTATAGTGTGGGGAGAGATCGGCCTCTCTCCTGTGACCTATCTCTTGGATAATGGGAGTGAAAAGTGGCATACCTCTCTGGTCACAGCTCTCCCTAGTATGACAGATGTACAAGTGTGGAGTTGAAATTACCTACATGCTCAGAGGTCTGCCTTGCCTAACAGCTATAGAGACTATGAAATGAAAACACACTACCCTCTAAGGTGAGACATCTCCCCAGAGTAACATGTGCGCAAAGTAGTCTGTGGGCTGAAACTGTTCTCTCTGCACATATCTCTCTTTTAACTGATGAATGTCCATAGTAGAGTATAAAATGGAGTATCCTCTCTCTCTCTTGAGAACAGTGTATTGGACAGCTGTTGTTCATATTTGATTGTGGAGACATATTCACATTTGTTTCAGACACCTCCCAATGGCAACACCCATACGTAATAGAGTGTGCACAGCAGCTGATAGCAGTGTGTATTAGAGTGTAAACATGCAGTGCCCTCTGTGCCAAGACCTCTCTTGTATCAGAGTTCCCTATGCTACAGCATGCCCTACAACTAATCTCTGTAGGAACACCTCACTGTTGGATGATAAGTAACCATAGCTGCATAGCAAACTAATTGGGTTCTCCATTACCAAGTCTCTGTAGGATAAAAGATATGCAGAGTGCCATTGACATACATATTCATATAGTAGCAAATTCACAATCCCTCAACATGGAACTGCCACTTATACTGAATATTGCAATGCTATAATAAAGTTGAAATTTATAATAAGTATTAAGGAAAGTAATCCAAAGTAACTTGAAACTTTTTTTACAACAAAACAATACAAAACTACAAAAGCTATAGTAACAATCTATATGAACAACTATAATACAAAGAAAACAAACAACTTTAAAATACATTAAAAAACTTCTACCACTCATAAACAGCTGCTACACACACAAACATTGTTGCTTTATTTGCCTATTGGATTTTGATCTTGATAGCATTTCTTTTCCAGCCTTTTAGCCACCTTAGCCTGCCAAAGATATCATATCTATAAATTATAAATTGCTTTTGTCGTCCTAAGTGGGAAGGTTATCCCCCGACGTGGGTCCTGTGCTCACTGCACCACTGGATTCAAGCTAGCCTGGCTGATGAGGGGTGATGCCCTGAAACTGGTCCCAGGATGCTTGTTTCCGGTCCAGGGAGGACCTGGCTTGGCAGTTCAGGCTGGACTGTTCCCATGAGGCACAGGGTCAAGACTGATTTGCATATGGCTGGGTCCAAACTGAGGTGGTGTGCAATGTTCCCTCTAATTTTTTTCCTCTGTGTGTGGCAGTGGAGGGTCTCTGTGCGCTGCAACCATGGCTATGTGCGCCAGGAACCAGACCGCGCGTGTGTGCAGCACCAAATGTCACTCCAAACGTTTACTTAAAAAAGTGAAAAGATGGTGCATTTCCACACATACAGCGCCACGTTAAGGGTCTTAAGGCAGGTTTGCAAATTGGATAAACACGCCATGACATGAATTGGTTACACAGGCAAGTACACTTCAGGTTTAGAAAAGCACAAGACTCCAACGGTGGTACCATCATAAGATTTTACTAAATATTCCTAACTGGAGCACTGTTCATTGGGTGAGGAAATGTTGAGAGCCTATACAATATCACATATACACAATAAGTTACAAAATTACATAACATTTACAATTTGATGTGAAAGCTACTGAGTAATGTCGGGCTATCCCGCCAGAGATAGTTTGTAAAAGTCTGACATCCAGGCAAACATGGACTGTGGGAGAGGGCCGTTCAGACAAGTCAAGTGGCATCACTAGATGGGTGACATGGTTGCTTCTCACGGCGATCCTTGCCATTTTTCCAGTGCTGATAAACTCTATCGAGGTCAACTTTCCCATTCAGGAGGTAGGCCTTTGTCCTCATCAGCATATCCAAATGCTTCTGCTCTAGTCTATTTCTCAATTTACTCTTGATATTATTCATGAGGCTGAATCCTCATTCACAATCTGCACTAGATGCTTCAAATGTTGCGCAGACATCAACAAGCTGAGACACCACACTATACTGAGCAGCATTGCGTACAGTGAAATTCGCCATGTCTTGAAAAGTGGTAAATAACCCACCCTTTACATGTTCTTCCACCACATATTTATATTCTCTGTCGACCAACATCTTCCAGTGTTTCACAATCACCCAGGACCAAGACATTTTTAAACTTTTCAACAAGTCTTTGTACATTCTCAGTCCCAAAATCAAAATGTGATTGTGTTGCTATTGCCTGGAATTCAAAACTTGCCCATTCTTTCAGTTCATCTTCAGGGAACCTTTTTTGCATGTGCTCACAAAGAAGGGAAAAAAAAGACAAAATAGGCCCACTGTCAAACTCTTGCCTTTCCTTGTACAACACCATCAGATCTCTTACATTGCTGCTCCAAAAGACAGTGTCCCCCAAATACTGTTCCTTAATTTGGCCAATCTTTGCTTTTGCATACTGTACAGCTTCAACAGTAGTCAAAGAACTTTTTTGGAATGGTTTGCACAAAGATGCAAATTCACCCAGAATGTCATTAAGTACTTCAAGGGAAAATTGGTAGCTGGAGTCTGATAGCTTTTTGAAATAATATTTAGCAACTGGATCATTCTCCTCAACTTTCTCATGCTCAAAGTACTTAAGAACAGCCTCGTAATTACGAATTAATGCACCAACAGCAAAATGCCTTGAAAGCCACCGGACTTCATTCAGTGGTCGAAAAGAGACAACTTCACATTCAGTGACCGATGCAATTTCATCCAGCTTGGACTTCCTTGCAGGAGATCTTGAGAACACAGTGTAGACAGTCCTCAATAATGTCTCCATCTCTTTAATCATTGGAACCCTCTTCCAGGCATCATCAGCTCCCAAATCTTCTCGATGGGCGACACAATGCTGCTCAACTAGATGAGGAATGGATTGTTTAAGGCAAGTAGCAACACCATTATTCTTACCCAGCATCACAGACGCACCATCAGATGTGAACATGACCATTTTCATGAGGTCCAGTTCATTGGCAGTGTAGAATTCTTTCACAGCAGTAGTGATAGCCTCAGAATTACAAAAAGTCAGCTTCACTATGCCCCCAAACAGTGTTTTGTGCTCTGTTGATGTTACAGGTCGGAACTTGAAGTACAGGATGAGCATTTTTGTAACAGAAATATCTGTGCTCTCATCAATTATCAATGTGTGATACAAGGCGTTACGAAGTTCTGCCATAGCTTCACAGTGTATAACGCTATTGATGGCCTCAAGGAACTCAAAGGCATAGTTCTTGCTCCTCCAGCTGTCTGGTATCTTCACATACAAAGCTAGGTGGTCATGGATGTCTTGTACAGATAACATTGAAGTATTCATCTTGACTGCCAGTAACACGTTGTTGATGAGAATCTTTATCTCCTCAGGCAGGGATCTTTGTCATTCAACTACTTCCATTCTATTTCCTTTGTCAGTGGCAGTTTCTGTCAGCATTGCCCGCACTCCATAACCAAACCTGGCAGCAGCACTTCTGTTTCTCAATATCACCATGGCAGACTCGTGAACTTTGCTAATTAAATGGCGTTTCATGTAATCCAAGTTCCAGCCATCACTCCATTTCTTCCCTGTGGAAAAGTCCCCAACAATCTTGGCTTCGGCACATGCTTTGCAAATTAAGCCCACGTCTGGACTGTATTGAAATAGTTCCCCGAGTTGCACGCAAACCTTGCTTCGTGATTTCTGTCTCTCAGCCTCCACAATTTCTTTCATGCACTCTTCCTTGAATATAAGGCAACATTTCTTCCTTTGTGGAGAAGCACCGCACTCTCCCGAAGTTACAGCTTTGCGCTTGAACATTTCCGTGCCCGCCGGTTTGAACCTGCTGTGCCACAAAGCCTGCAAAATAAAGGAACATGGCTTACATTGACGCCTATGCTCATGAATGCAATCTGTCACGTAGTACTGAGGTATCGCCGGCAAAACATAGAGTGTAATTACCTGGATTTTTCTGTTCTCTGCCCTGCCAAACTTATATGTAGCACTGTCCGTAGAGCCTTCAATAGAAGTAAAGATTGTTATGGCACAGTGTGATACAGCAATATACCATGTGCACCATAAGGGAACTAGACTAAAACAATTACCTGTTCTGCTTGTACTCACGGACGCCCGTTTAAATGTGTGGGGTACTATCTGCGAAACCTGCGACAGAAGAAAACATGGGTAAGTATGTTATACTACAATGTACAAGATGCACCAGAGTTTAACTCTACCAAACAATTACCTGTTCTGCTTGTACTCACGTACGCCCGTTTAAATGTGTGGGGTACTGTCTGCGAAACCTGCGACAGAAGAAAACATGGGTAAGTATGTTATACTACAATGTACAAGATGCACCAGAGTTTAACTCTACCAAACAATTACCTGTTCTGCTTGTACTCATGTACGCCCGTTTAAATGTGTGGGGTACTGTCTGCAAAACCTGCAACAGAGGAAAACATGGGTAAGGTATGTTGTTATACTACAATGTACAAGATGCACCAGTTTAACTCTATCAAACAATTACCTGTGTGTTCTGCCTGTGCAATTGTATTCGTACAACGGTCTCACAAACCTGCAAAAGAAAAGCGGTGCAGATTGTGAATCTATTTACCCAGCAACCCCCAACCCAACGAGGATCGTAAACAGAATTACCTTGTCTTTGTGGGTATGCGCACCTGACCACTCAAATCCAAATACCTTACAGACTGGAAGCCCTGCAATTGAAGACAAGATCGTTAGCAAACGCTCGAAGAGTTACAAACTATGAATGGGACCAGTCTAGAGACCCCAATAGGAAAAATGACCAAATAGTTACCTGGGATTCCAGTTCAGGGCAAACAGGCACGTGCCCATGTGCTTCATTATTAGCATCCATTATCTTAAACTGGCCTATAAATCTGTATTGTGCGTTACACCTTCTGTGATGCAGCTTTTCCCTGACATTCAAACTGCGCAAATGGTTGAGTTGGGGGAACAAGGAAATTCACAAGGAGGACTGAGCAGCACACAAGCCATCAAAAGATCCCACCTGAAGATGATGCAGTGGCATGCAAAAAATTTGATAAAGACTTTCTAGCAATTTTCAGGCTACCATAAAAATGTCAAGATAACTCTGAAGATTGATGGACCTGCTGCAGAGAGATCTGAGTTTTGTCTAGTGGAAGTTTTGACTCATCATAAAGTAGCGGAGGAGGTTAAAATGCCTGATGCAAAGAAGCTGGTGAACCATGCAGATCACAAATAGGATGCAATGTAAATAGGTCAGTGCATTACTGCTTCTGTCAAAGAGCCCCTTTCGTTACTTGCAGTTATAAGTTTAAATCCTAATATAGAACATTGAGCTATTAACTATCAAAGAGCTGCATTCCCATTCATTGCAATGGCAGAAAACCTGCGACACGACAGACCACCCGAGCGGAAGAGTAACATAGCTTTTGATTGTAAGAACCTAAGGGTGTTTTTGAACAGTAAATAAAAAAATTCAGCCTTAAATTTACAAAATCAGCATCAAGAGGAATAACCTTCAATCATGTTTTACTTGCAGATAAGTTTAAACATAACACAGAACAAGGCACAGTAGAGCGGCCTATTCAACGGAGTTCCTCAAATACTAAAATAGATGCTTTGATCTTATTTTGCCATGGAAAACAGTTCAAGAAATGCGTGCCTTCACCCAAGTTATTATCCAAGCACTCACAATACTTCAGACAAAGCCTCTAGATCAGAACACTACACCCCAGATGCAGCATCCAGAAATAGAAACGGTCTGCAGGTTTTATTACATATGCAAACTGCTTTCAGACAGGGAAGGACACATGAGAAAGAACACACTAGGGATGCCCTGCTCCAAAGATGGTTCTGGCCGCATAGAAATACCAGTAGGTGGGTTCTGACAATCTACTGGGGAGTGTCTGCAGACCACCTGACTGCTAAAGCAGAGGTCTGGCACCACCAACAAGGATGCCCTTTGATGATTATTTAATTAAAACTACCAAATCATCGTAACTTAGTTATAGAGGATATTGGCAGATATATCAAGTATTGCAGAATGATGTTTTGGTCAGCAGTACCCACAGATAACGTGTATTCTGTCAAGTTTTTGTTAGTCTAGAACTACAGGATTGCTGCAAGGCCACACTAATGACAATACAGCATTATGCAAATCTCTGTTACATCATTCACTGTTAAGAAAGGGAACTGCACGTTAGCACAGATCTATATGTTGGAAAAAACAAAAACTGTGTGAGGTATCTGGTACACTTTTTTAAATAATGAAAGAAAATAATTGTGCTGATGAAACCCAAGATGGTAACGTAACTGACTCGCTGGTTTCATTAGATGGAGAAAAAAGAAGTTGATAGAACTGGCGGGAGAAGGGGGTGTCGACTCTAGTGTGTTACTGCACACAGTTGGGAGTCTTGTAGACCTTGGGAGAGGGGGAGGGGAGAGAGGCAGGGGAGAGAGGCTGTGATCTCACTAAAAGAAAATGAGAAGCTGTGGGAGTTCAGATAAAACTCTAATGGAAGGCCTATAAATATGTTCTGTATTTTAACTCTTTACCCAAATAAAGAATACAAAGGAAAGGTAAAATCCTCAATATTTTCAAAGAATGGACATTAAAAGTAAGCAACAAAACATGCTGGTTGAAAAGACTGTAAATGTTTAGACTTCAGCCACGTGGACCGTCTCAACTTAGGAATTAATAATGGCCTCTACAGCCCTGACAATGTGGCCTTTTGTCAGAATCTTTAAAGACCTTTTGACGCAGGTAAATCGAGTGCCCGAATGTGCTACAGCAACAACAAAAAAACAACAAACGTACAGGCATATGAAGTGATAGCGCAAGAGTGATCTTGCAACAGGCTTTTCTAAAGCAACTCAACTGCAATGCTGGCGGTCGGATTCAGTGGCGAGCAGCTGTTGTATTACGGATCTCTGATGCATTCTACAAAGCAATAAACACGCATTCATGGGTGGCATGGTGCTGCATAATGAGGCGCCGCTTTAAGGCACACACAATCTACAATGTGCCAGAGATTGCCCTTGGTTAAGAAGTGCAAAAGAGTGGTGTCTTGTGCCACTTACACGTCCTTAGTTTAAACGGAGAACTGTGACCCAATGGAGTGGGATTGCTTCACCTTTCCAACCCACTGCAGGTGCAGCAACCTTCCTTGTGCAGGGCCGCTCGAACACTGTGCACGCAGACGAGGCTACCAACTTTTCAGTTGAGTCTGGGCTATCCATATCTAGGCACGATCTCCACGCTGCTTGCCAACCCCTACATACACATTACAAATGACATTTATTTCGCAAACTGGACTCTAGCATTAGGCAATGCTAACAGTGCCTGCTCAGCCACTCTAAGCTGTCCACCGTGTTGTTTACAAACCCAGCAGCACTATCTTTTCTTACCTGCCCCACGCAGCATGACACAGACATGCTGCCGGCTTACAGCACAACCCAGTTCCCACTGAAGTGGCTATGGTGCCGGCGGCAGAGCCTTCCCACAGTGCAGCCCTGAGCTCCGCCGGCAGCAGGAGAGCAGGCGATCCGAACCCCTATTGCATTGCGGGGCACAGTCAGAAACGCCACCTTTCTCTGCTCCGTTCTGCCATAACCCTGATTGTTCACTGCTGTATTCATGTATTCATGTTAATCACAGCCCCTTCATGAGCTGTGATTAACATAAATACTTAGACAAAAGCACACAATGTGCCCCGCACCGCGCTTTACTAACAAACGAGTACAGCAAGTTTAATAACACAGCGTGTACTTTCAGAATTAATTGAAAGTACACGCTGTGTTTTTAAACTTGCTGTACTCTTTTGAGTAAAGCGCAGTGCGGGGCAGATTGTGTGCTTTTATTTAAGTATTCATGTTAATCACAGCTCGTGAAGGGGCTGTGATTAACATGAATACTTAAACTAAAGCACACAATATGCCCCGCACCGCGCTTTACTCAAAAGAGTACAGCAAGTTTAAAAACACAGCGAGCTGGAGGTTACACGAAGATCTCAGTAACAGGAGCCAAACGCTCATTTATGATACAGAAATGGTCTTTGTGATTCTTGGAAAGACGTTTTGTTCCAGTGCTGCAGCTAAAAACATTCCCATGGTGAAGAAAGGGGACACTGAGAACCCCCAGATAATAGAACCAAGTGCGTGGTTGGTAATACTGCGTCATTAAGCAGGATAACAATAATATGTGAGGGACTTTGGGAATACCGCGTATGGGCACAGTCAAAGTCTAAGGGGCTTATTTACAAGGCCCTTGCGCCACTTTTGCGTCATTTTTAACGTGGGAAAAGTGACGCAAAAGTGGCGCAAGGGCCTTGCTATCTGCCCCTAAGTCTGCTCAGAGTGAAGGCCTCACACCTCTGTTTGTGGTGATGAAGTTCATGGTTCTAGCCTCGAATAAGAAGTCAGTCCTGTCATTACCACCTGTTTACAATTCAGTCACCTTCCTCATTCCTACCAGCTCCTCGCATCTTTCCGATCCGAACTGCCCTCGCGGAAAAACCCCATTTCCCCGCAGTAGGGGCCTCGAAGACCAGGTTTCTCAACATTCACTGCTACATTCTTCTGGTGGAATCCACCTGCACCCTAACACAACACTGTTCGAGGCTCCACGTCACTTGTGATCTATTTTCACCAGCCCAGGAGAAGGGGCCCGAGGCTGTCTGTTCCCGCGAATCTGGTGACATCAGATCCGTGTGGTCTCCCCTCGCCCCTCTGGGCGTCGCAGGCCTCCTCTGAGGGGATAAGGTTTTCCCCCTGGCAGGAGTATATATTCCACGGCCCAAGAATCTTTGTGAACACAGATCGGAGCTCCAGGCACGAAGCATCTAAAGGCCTGAGGCAGGGCCGGCTTTAGCGATGGTGGCGCCCGGTGCGAGAATAATTTTTGGCGCCCCCACACCGCATGACCGCCTCCCCGATTCTCTCACTACCACCAGGCATAAGTGCCCCTCATCTCTCCAATCATAAGTTATTGCTAATCAAGCGCCCCCTTCCATAAGGTCGGCGCCCCCTCCACAGGTCAGCGCCCAGTGCAGCCGCACCAGTCGCACTGCCCTAAAGCCGGCCCTGGCCTGTCACTTCCACTGCAGAGCGCAGCCGGTTCCAGCAGACGGGGTCTTCCTTCATGCTGTACTTCCAGGCAGGGGTAAGGCAGCTCTGTCAGTGAGTACCACTGAATCTGCTATTTGAGTGCTTAGAAACAGCAGAAGTGCGGTATGAGGCGCTATATAAAAACAACATTAATATTGATATGTGATTCTGCCAAGTGTTAGGTGAGCTAGTTAATGTGCCTGCATTTGTAACGACAGCGCATAGCGTCAGTAGTGTGCCCATGTAATAATCTGAGCATCACATACTAGCTGCTCAGGTTTTACCGTATATATCTGGAGGCTCTTGTGTAGCTTTCACAAAGCTCCTATCAGAGTCCCAGCAATCCTCAGGGAACTAGAGTGCGCTATTCCCGTGACCAGCACTGCTTTAAGTATTTATTTATTTATTTGATTGGCATCACACTAAACATAGCTCCAGGGGCACTTCGCAGCGCTAAGGAGCAACCGACGGGCTCAGCAGTCAATCACAGTGTGATAGATACCAACATTAACAGCATCATGTATGTGTTTGCGGCTATAAACTGTGTAAAAGATGCGTGCACTGTTGCCTCGCTGCAATGGGTGCTAGCGGCGGCTTCTTCCAAAGCAGGAAGGATTGCGTTGACCTGTTACCTGAACCTTAAACTTGCCTCCTTTTTGGGACATACTTAAATAAAAGCACACAATCTGCCCCGCACCGCGCTTTACTCAAAAGAGTACAGCAAGTTTAAAAACACAGCGTGTACTTTCAATTTATTCTGAAAGTACACGCTGTGTTTTTAAACTTGCTGTACTCGTTTGTTAGTAAAGCACGGTGCGGGGCACATTGTGTGCTTTTGTCTAAGTATTCATGTTAATCACAGCCCCTTCACGAGCTGTGATTAACATGAATACTTAAATAAAAGCACACAATCTGCCCCGCACCGCGCTTTACTCACAAAAGAGTACAGCAAGTTTAAAAACACAGCGTGTACTTTCAATTTATTCTGAAAGAACACGCTGTGTTTTTAAACTTGCTGTACTCGTTTGTTAGTAAAGCGCGGTGCGTGGCACATTGTGTGCTTTTGTCTAAGTATTCATGTTAATCACAGCTTGTGAAGGGGCTGTGATTAACATGAATACTTAAACTAAAGCACACAATATGCCCCGCACCGTGCTTTACTAACAACCCCAAGCCCCACGCCAGACAGCCAGCCTTACCTGCACTCCCAAGTCCCTACTCTTCCTCTGTCCACGCCGCATCCAGGAAGTGCCCGTTTTTCGCGCCGCTCGCTTTTTTAAAGCAGCGGCGCAAACTCTCTCGCAGGATGTCATGTGTGTGCGCGCGCTCCACATGGCAGTGTGCGCTTGCAGGAAGAGAGGTGCGCGCACGCACCTTAAAGGGAACAGTGGTGGCGTGGTGAGCAAAAGAACAATGGATTAAACCCAGATCTTTGTGACTGGGGGTGAATGTTTGCATTGTTCAGCATTCCGGTCATCATTTGTTCCTTTTGCTTATGCAATAATTGATAACAGTGATACATCAGCAACTGTAATGTAAACTGTACATTGTATCCCTCCATCCCTCTTGTTCTCAGCACCTTGCCCCCTCCCAATTTATGGTATACTCTTGTGATTCCATGCCTCTTGTACAACTCTATGACTCTGTAAAGCGCTCTGATACCCTAACGGGTCACGTTCGCGCTTTATAAAACACAAAAATAAATAAATAAATAAACATCAGTGTATTTTCTAAACCTTTCTAAGTTTTTCACCCACAATCACATATTTACATCTAATGCACCAGTAACTTGTTATTCTTTTCTCCTGGAAAATTCCACACCTTCCCCCGGTGCAATTTTTTTCACAAATACATTTTAACATGCCATCAAACCTCATTTCATAAAACTTTATAAAGTAACACATTCCTCTTAAGACACCTTTGCTAACACTCACCACAGCTTTTCACTCTACAAATAGCAATATCACCACTCAAACATCTCATAGGGCTAAAGTATATGGACAATCAGACTCATAAGAACAGTTCAGATTGCATTATTACATTCTTTATTTTATATTTTCAGAAATACCGATTCCTTTACTTACAAGTATATATAGTTTCGGGTCAAGTTTATGTTTATTTGGTTTAGTTCTCAGCTGAGAACAACAAATATTTAAAACATAGAATTACATTCAAGATAATAAAATTGCATTCTAATACAAAGTTAAAAAAGATTTAAAAAATTTAAACATATTAGAACAGACAAATTCATTAGGCGGTGCCTTACAAAGAGAGATCAGGTTCTGAACCGAGGTGATTCTACATTTTGTTCGAATAGGTTGTATAAACCTCTTTCTAGCTTCAACCACAGTCAGATTTGGACAAGCAAATAACACATGTTCCAGGTCTTGCACCCCACCATTACACAGACCACAGAAACCATTAGCTTCTTCTTTTGTGGACCACTTAGAGGTAAATGATTTTAGAGGAAGTATCCCGAGACGGAGTAATATAATACTTCGCCTAACTCCATGCTTTAAGTTAAAATGAATATACTGCTGCATTTTCTTGTATAAAATATACGCTGACACTATTGTATATAATGACAGTTTGGAGCAATGTTGGGTGTCTAGATCGAAGCTTAACCTTGGTGTTAAGTGTTTTAAAAAAAGTTTCAAGTGAGCGGGAGTCCAAGATTGCAGCAGATCGATATTAACATTTGAGATTTTGAAAGCACTATATACATTCCTACGAAATACATATTTCGGTGATCCTTGTTCAAATGTCTCTGTTTTTAATAAGGATCGAAGGGTTCCTTGTTCTGCATGGATGAGGTTATATGCCCATCTTATAATATTGGTGATGCCTCTGGCGTAAGAGCTGACTAATGAAAGTTCAAGACGGAGAACTTCTACCGGTACGGCTTGTGCCGTCTTGGTTATTTTCCGGAGAACTTTCCCCTCTTACCGCTCCAGTTGAATCCATTGGCTTAATGGAATATATTCGAGTGCATATGAAAGTACTGGAGGGATCTTAGAACTGTATACTTGAAGGAGAGAAGAGAAGTGCCTTTGGCCGGTAGAGGCGTATAATCTTAGAAGTGCCCCTACGTGTACATCAACTTTACGGGTCAAGTTCTGCAGGTGAGGCAAGTTTTGCAAAGTTTGTGAAAAAATTCTCCCTAGATATGTGTATTCCTTTACAACTTCCAGCGGTTTTCCCCCTAGAGTCCAGTTATATTTTGCATACCGTTTCCTACCTGTAAACGGAACAATTTTTGTTTTTGTGACATTTGGTATTAAATAATTATATTCCATGTATCTATTAAGAACATTCAGATTCCTTTCAGACCAAATGATGTTAGATCTAAGATAACTACGTCGTCTACATACATCATGGTGTAAATTTTATGAGATGCAATTTTGGGTGGAAAGTTGCTAACCGGTTTAAAACATTCGGGCAGGTCACTAAGCTAGAGAGAGAACAGTATGGGGTCTAGGAGGCACCCTTGCCGGAGACCGTTAGGTGTAGCTATTGGGCTAGTAAGACCCTTCTCTCTCCCCATTTGAACTTGACACCAAGTATATATAGTTTGTACACTTCATTTTTAACACAATCTGCAAACCTTGCTCAAATCTCTCTACATTCTAATCTTCACTTCTCAAAAGCTATATTAACACAACTATACCTCCCCAAACAACATTTCACTCTGTAGACATAGTGTAGAATACGTTTACCACCATTAGTACACTTACTGACACTTCACAACAAAGTTTATTAAATATATTACTAAATATCTGAACTTGGACTTCTTTCTTAAAAACAAATGACCACACCAGTCGCTTTCAACTCCAGATAACTTCTGCTGATCACAACTCAAAGAGACTTCCTTCTCCTCCAAAGAACAAAGGACAAAGTGAGCTATCTCTGGTTCTGCGCCCAATCACATCACAGCATTTCTTCAACCATGTAATAAGAATGGTAACTATTGGTTTAGCCATGTCCCTTTTTTGTTTCACTTCTCCCCATTTGTTTTGCTTCTGACTTGAAACAATAGGACACACAAACTCAGCACTCTCAAGATGAGGCAAATGTACTGCTGCACCTTTAAATGACATACGTAGAAAAGAAACTATGCGCTCTCAAGATGAAGCAAGGAAACTGATTCAGATGCATTATAAAATTAAACATATGCATTTATTAATTCAACACTTTTAAAAGGAAAACAAAATATATTGGTTAATGCCGATTGCCAAATATCAACTGAAAGGAGTCAAATGTAGATAGCATGTGGAAACTTATGAAATATGCACATGGAGCAAAGAAACTCATGAAATATATACACAAAGTAAATAAAGAAAATATATCACAGAACGAAAATCTGTCAACATTCTGGTCAGCACGACTGGGAAGCCCTTAACGGTCAGGCAGAAGTCTCGATCGGGAACCACCGAAGATTTTCCCTGTGACAGTGCGTCCACTCCACAGGCGAGCTTCTGTCCGAGAGCCAAGATCCCCGCCTTTAATACTCTTTACTTAACCTGAGGAGAAGTTTCTAGAAACCTCTCCCCCTTCCTTCTGTTATTCAAACCAAGCTGACCGTACCAGTCTGTGTCAGGGTCTTCACAGAAGCTGGCCAGGCCTTTGTGTTTTGACTCTGAGACAGAGCTGTACATTCCACACATTTCTCTGGCAAACACAATCTCAACCCCATGAAAAGTATCGAGTGCGCATCCCACACAACATGCTCCAGATTACTCTGCACTGTGAAGAGCGAAAACTGGTAAAGAGCAAAAACATCCCCTCCTCACCCGGCAACTGCATGAGAACACAGCAAATGAAGTCAGTTATACAAAATGGAGTCGATGGTCGATGTACCATTCCTGATAGCATCACATACCACCCTTTGACCATTGACTCTCATAACATATTGGTCTGAAATCTACTATTTTAGGTTGAAACATGGATAAAAGATTAGGTAAGCATTAAACACAACAACATAATAATATCAGAATACATATTGCCATTATTATCCTACCTAAGATAGAGCAAAGTTTACCAAAATCAGGTAGCCAGCGAACAACCAATCCGACTGTCCTTTATCTATGTCCTGTCTCACGCCTTTAACCAGTTCATTTAAAGCTTCAATGTGAGATTGAATTGATTAAAAATAATTTGAAAGGTTAAAGCAGGGCATGCCCTCGAAGTCTAAACACCCATGATCATGTTTTAAGAGTAGGTAATCGATTGCTGCCCTATTCTGTAAGATAGCTTTTCTTGCCCACTGCATATCTAATAATAATTCTGCCAAAGCAACAGATGTGTGATTAATATTTTTAACCATCAAACATGCTAATTCATTAATAGTCCAAGAATTATAAATGGTTAATTCTGGAACTCCTACTATTGAAGCAGCTAAACGTATATATTCTGACTTAGATAATAAATAAACTTGAGAGTCACAGTGTTTATTGAGCTAAACAGTTTCCCTCGTGTTCTGGACATGCAATGCTGGATTCAATGGAAACATCTTGAGTCCTAACTGCGTAAAAGCACAATGTCCACCTATAATATTCACTGGAATATGTGTATATGTAACATTACCACTTCACAGGGGACTCATGTATCTCAGGTACATCATGCAACACCTCTGTTTCTCCAACTGGGGCCTGCGCCACCTGCTTGTGCAACACTGTAGTGCCTTTAGGACCTACTCGGGCCATGTCCTGTATGTACCATTTCCACTTGATTATGCTGGCTTCTTGGGCATGCCCTATTCTGTGAGTCTTGGGGCAACTCATCACCCATTGCACTGTAGGAATTGCAGGTCTCAAAGTCACATTGTGCCCCAGGGTCAACTGCTCAGTATCCACCAGCTCCCAATAACATGCAAACAACTGTTTTTCAAAGGGAGCATACTGCTCTCCAGCATCAGGTAACTTCTTTGCCAAAATTGTAAAGGCCCCCTCTTCTTTCCTTGCTTCTGACACAAACTCCAATTAGCATATTACCCATGAACTGTCACGTTCAGCTCAACATCACCCTCTCGTACTGGCCATAAATTCTAAGCACGCTGTATAGCCTCCTTTGCTGATTCAAATGCATTTTGTTGCTGCTCTCCCCATTCAAACTAATTTTTCTTTCGTGTGACTTTGAACAAAGGGTCCAAAATTTGCCTTTAGTGAGGCATATGCTGTCTCCAAAAACCACACAATCCAATGAACCTCTGGGCTTCCTTCCTATTTCGTGGCACAGCAAATTCTTTAAACTTTTGTCTCACTTGTGGCACCACTTCTCTGTGTCCCTAATGCCATTGGATACCCAAAAATTTCACATTTTGAGAGGGACCCTATACTTTTGTGGGGTTTATCTCCCACCCTTTGCTCTACAAGTGTTCCACAATCCTGTCCAGTTGAATCTGCACTTGTTCTTGTGTCTCTCCCTGTATCATCATGTCATCAATGTAATGGCAAAGCTGCACCCCAGGAATGACTGATACCTCATCAAAGTGTTACGCCACCAGCTCGTGACAGATGGTAGGACTATGCAAGTACCCCATAGGGAGCTTTTGAAATGTGAACTGTCTACCGGCCCACAAGAAAGCAAATTGCTCCTAGTTCTCGGGGATATTGATATAGAAAAGAAGATATTGGCAATATCAATAGTCGCATACCAGGTCCCAGGAAGTTTCTGTATTTATTCAATTAAGGTAATCATATCTGAGACAGCAGCAGTCAGAGGAGGAGTATGCTTGTTCAATTCATGATAATAAACTGTCATATGAAAACTACTGAAACTTTTGCGCACAGGGTTATTCCAGGCGGTAGTGATTGGAATCACCACCCCTACCTCTATCAAGTCTCGTATGGTCTCACTGATCTCCTCATGCCCTCCTGGAATTCTATACTGTTTCATATGAATTACCTTAGTAGCCTGGGGCACCTTTATTGGTGGAATCTTAAATGGCCCACCCTTACGGCGGCAATTGAAATGTACCTTTTTGATCTAAATTGATAGCATCCATCATCCAAGTACAGAGTCATTCCCTTCAAAATATCAATTTCAATAAGATATTCGGAGAGGGGCCCTATCAATACAGTGTACTCACTTTTTGGTATTTTCCCAATTTTCATGTGGACCTTTGTTTGCACAGCTAGTGTCTCTTTTCCAACTAAACTTGTAATGGTGAAGTACTGTTCTTTAAACTTTTTCAGATTTCTATATATCAAAGTGGCCTCTGCTCCGATGTCTACTAGGGCTTGGGCCTTCTGAACATTATGATGTTTCCAAAAAATGTCTATATCAACGTAGGGTCTATTACCTTTGTGAGCCCATCCCTGTACGGGAGCTTGTCTCACTCCCTAATCTGCTTCCAATCTGTCAACCTTTGCCCAAGACAAATCCAGGTACAACCTGTCATACTCTCGGGGAAACTCCTCCTCCCTCCTGTTCTCACTGAGCCACTCTTCGTCTAAGTCTCTCTCCTGCTTCACCTTCAAATGGGTAATTCTTTCTCTCTCTTTTTCCTCTTCCTCTGGCTTTCTTTGTCCTGTTTATTCACTTCCCTACTTCCTTCTTTCTTGACCAGCCCTCGCTTCTGATACATCTCCCACAGACTCCTGGTTTCTATTCCATCTATCTGCTCTTTCTTCACACCATCCTTCAACAAAGCTATGAACATATCTCTCCTGGACACCCTGTTATTGTCAGTCTGGGTCTCAGACAGGGGGGCTCTTTCAGTCTTTATCCAGTCCCCTAACTCCTCCAACTCACGAACCGCCTCAATCAGCTGCGCCAAATTAATACTAGTCTGGTTAATCAACAGGGTCCTTATCACATGTTTTGGGCCGGAGGGGCTGAACGGATTATTTTATTTCGCACTGACACTGTCAACAGTCCATTCACCAACTCATGTGCATTACCCAGGAAAATTGCAATTCTCATTACTTCCCCCTTAAGTCTCTGCATAGCACCTCTCAATGTGAACCAAGATTTATCATGCACTGGCCAGTCTGACTCTGTTGGGTACTTGTGGCTGCACCCAGCAACCGGTAATTGTAGCAGGCTCATTTGATTATTGTCTCTATAATTCCAGAACTGTTCCTGTACAGTAGGGTCAGTGCTAAGTGTACAAAACTTAACTGCGTCTCGGTGGTCCAACATCCCATGAGTACTCTGATTACAGGAAACGGGCCTCTCGACCAATCACAGGGCTCCATTTTTTAAGTTGCGTTCTCATGGGAGGCTTGTGGGACTCTTGTGAGCCCAACCATTCAAATTTACAATTATTTTTTACCGTTAATAAAAACTACTGAATGGGTTTATACCAAATCAGAAAAAGCACAATATGCGGGCCAAGATCTAGCTTCTTGCTGAATTTGGTGGAATTCCATTCAGCAGTTTTTGTTGTAGCCGTGTCCATGGAAAATGCAAGGGGATTTTATGTTTTGGGACCCCCTTTATTCTCTGCCCCCACTTGACGGATCACGCTGAAACTTTCCAGGAAGGCGTTGAGGTTGATGAACCTTTATTGTGGAAAGTTTTCGTCGAATGGGGCCAAAGTTATTAGCAAACCAAAAAACGCTCCATCTATGGAAAAGCAGACCTAGCTATAACTGACCAGTGACGACCTCGACTAGGTAATATATATATACTGGGTAGTTATAGTTAGGATTGTGTTTCCATAGGAAATGCATTTTTTGTGTTGCGAATAACTGGCGCCGTTTGACGAATCTCCACAGAACTTTCCAAAAAATGCTCTTTTTTGCCTAGCTAGCGCATGGAAAGTTGCAGGTTGATCCGTCAAGCAGGGGCCGAGTGAAAAGAGGGGGTACCAAAATGCATTTTCCCCATTAATTTTCCCATAGGAACTTTAGAAACAACAACAGCCTAAACCACTGAATGGATTTACACTAAATTTGGCAGAAACCTACATCCAGGTCCAGAACAATTGTTTTTGTGTTTTGGTGTAAATCCGTTCAGTAGTTTTTTTTAGCAAATAATGAAAGACAAACTTTGCATGTATAGGCACACAGAGGCTCAGCGTATCCCGACAGATCTCAAAGTGAAATCTGATTGGCTGCCACCACCTTAACCAGGAAGTGGTGGCAGCCATCGTATGACTTGAGACTCAGTCCAAGTACTAAAAGAAACACAAAAAAGACACAATGCCGATGAGTAGGAATACCCTGACCCCCTAGGCCTGGTGGTGGGCTCGCAGGGGGACTTTGCCTGGGCCCACAAACCTATTTTTTAAAACATTTTTGCCACAAATTCACAGAGGATCTGTGAATCCATGGCAAAAAATAAATAAATACATAAAAACCCGGTCTCCCACACTTATTTTTTTTCTTCAAGCCCCACAGGAGTGGCAGGTCCCAGGGGGAAAAAATATTTATAATTTGGGGGTGGGGCTAGTGGTGCCTCTCTCCAGGCCGATTTCATCCCCTGGGATCCCATCCCCCGGGGCCCGGCCATATATGCAATGGGCATTGGGCCTCTCCCCGTGGCCCCCAATCGTAGTGTTATGGATGTCCTGGGTGGGCCCCATGGCACCCACCCTTTGTTGGTTGGGTCCTGGGGGTGGGGTCCCAGGGACTGAAATCAGCCTAGGGAGGGGGCCGTTTAAATCCCTTCCCATAAATGAGGGAGCTAAGTTATTCTTTTTTTCTCAAGTTATGTTTTCAGGCCAAACCATGCATTAAATCTCTAACTATGTACAGGCAGGGGATGATTAAAGATAATCTTCGCGATTAAGTCTAGGAAGAGCTCACAGAATGTTGGGTTGCTTGGTGAGGATTGTAGATCAGGAGAAATGTCCATTATGTTTTGGCTATCAAAAGAATTCAGATGCTGTATGGACTTCTATCCAGTCAGCCAGATGGCATTTTTACCAGACCTCTACCAGTCTTTTCATACAGAGGATTTTTTTTGAAGTATTTTCAGCTTGCGCTGATGGTTTCATGTAGACCAGGTGGTGTGTCACTACAGTGCCATGTTTCTGTGATGAACATTAGGTCAAGTCTAAATGCTGATATTAGTTTATAAAAGTTCAGATTTTCTTATTATCTGGCATAACTTTAATGAGTGTGCAGGAGAGGAAGTGAATAGATTCAGCAGTAAATGGGTCTCTATGGTGGATAAGGTAATCAGTTAAGGGAAAGGACAGGAAGGTAACGTCAGGTCATTAAAAGATTCAAACAGATCAGGAATACTTTACAATGTTAAGGAGAAGCAGGGAGAGAGGTGTAGATGAGATACAGTTAGTAAGAGGAATAGAATTAGAGGAGCAGGTAGAAAGGAGGAAGGAATGAAGGATGGGCAGAGGAAAGTGGCGTAGAAGGAGAATTTTAGGATGGGATGGAAATGTGTTAGCAGTTGATGGGTGTGAGGCAGATGAAGGAGTAAGATTACAGATATTCTTGGGCTTTTGAGTGGGGATACGAGTGAGTGATGGATGTAGGCAGGTATTAGACTTTGCATTCTTAGGCAATTTGTTTTCAGAATAGAATTAAAAGATAGGGTATGTATAGAATGCGGAGATGGGAGGAGGCAGAGAGAGTTGGTGAGAGATAATTAGAGGATGGAGTAGTGGGCAGAGAATTATGAGGTTGGTTAGTGGAGGTCGTAGTTGAAAGAATAGAGAGTTTTGTTTTGGGTGTTAGGAGGATGAGAAAAGGTGGTGCAGAAAGGTTAAGGTAGATAAATGGTGGAGGATGCAAGTGGGATGAATGGGAAATGATGTTACGCTGGTGTGGAAGAAGGTATGATGATAATGTTGCAATCATATGATGGATGTTGAGTCTAGAATAGCGGAAGCATATCTACAAGAGGACTACCAGCATTGATCAATAGAACTAGAGTGGAATGTCCCCCATCATATCCAACTAGAGTTAGGACACTCCAAAGACCTATGGTTCAGTTAGAGTGATCAGCTTTATCTACATGACAAACTTGTGTAAAGTAATTCATTTACAGTAATAGTGAGTGTGTAGGGTGAACTACTTAAAGGCATTGATGGGTAGTGTTGGATTTAATGGACACCAGATTAGTGTTCCTAAGGTGGACCGTCCTGAGAGGGTGATCATGCAGCTAAATTGAGATGAACCAACACAGCAGTAGTGTGTCTTTTGAAGGTACCCTAGGCCAGTAATGGGGCAGGGATCCTTACTTCCCAAGTGGCAAAACTCCAGGTTTAGAATAAAGCATCTGCCAGTGGTAGGGCCTTCAATTTGGAATCATTTCCTTGCTGCGTTAAAGGGGGTTCTGGAATTTCTTATGTT
Source organism: Calotriton arnoldi (assembly GCA_963921515.1). Classification (NCBI taxonomy): domain Eukaryota; kingdom Metazoa; phylum Chordata; class Amphibia; order Caudata; family Salamandridae; genus Calotriton; species Calotriton arnoldi. Next base: position 836,395 of record CAWUFW010002947.1, on the reverse strand, counting down.
CAAGGTCAAACTTCCTTCTAATTTTGCACTGAATTGGGAACGTTTGCAAAATAATTCTTTAACTCATGCTAGACTATATTTATGTATGTAACGGGGCAAAGTTCACACATTTATTGTTTGTTTTATTTTGTGTTATGTAATGAATGCTTGTTTGATGCCTAGAAGCTAGGTTCTCCTGTTCTTTTGAATACACATTAAGAAGCATCTCGGGTGGCTACATAGCAACGATATTGACAGGGTTACCCAGGAGCCATGAAGGCAGAATCCAGGAGATGCAGCAGGCACCACAGTAGTTGTTTTAAGGGACTCCCCCAAAAATGTCCATGGGTCTACCTAGGAGCCATAATTACAGAATCCCAGAAAAAATCAGACACTGCACTCCTGCATCTATGGGGGGCTCAGCATGAGAAGCAAAATCAGAGCTGAAGATGGCGCAGACACTATAGTAGTGGGCCTAAGGTGATATGTTGAAGTATCTAGGGGGCTGCGATGGGAGTGAATAATAGTCACACAATAGTTGGTCGAAGCGGCTATCTAGAAGTAGTGATGGCAGAACATAGGAGTTGCAGAACGTAATACAGTAATTATCTAGAGGGCCACCTAGAAGCCTTTATATTGGATGCGTAGCAGCAACATTGGGAAAAACCTGATGAAATAATAGTCACCCCTAGTAGTGAGTCTAAGGGACCCCCCATTGATGTGATAATATTAATTCCTTAGGATGATGTAGGTCGATAAACAGAGAAGTTGGTGTGTGGAAGCGGTGAGTTGGGGATAGAGGCTTGGCTGTGTGAGGTGCAGGTGCTCTGGCCACAGGTCCATTACTGTCCCTAAAAGCCACAACAGGAATGTTACCACTTTAATTTTTCAAGACCTTCACCTGGATGCCCTTTTGTAGGGAGAATGGAATCAATGGGCTGGGAGTGTAGTGATTCACTGTGTGGCCCAGTGGGAGGAGACGAAGAATGGGGGAGAGCTGGAGGTATATAACTTGGAGACACCTACTGCCGATTGCCTAGGGTATCTCAGGCATTCTCTAGGACCCGCGCACTTCCAAAAAGAATGTAATCTGCACGGTTGGATCCCCAGCCACAAGTGGTGGAGGGTGGCAGGTGGCCAGAAGGGTACACCCAGTAGGGCCTAGATGGCAAGCGAAGGAGTTCATATGACCAATCTCATTGTTCAGTCTCTGTAATGAATAGAGTCAGTGGGCACGAAAGAGTGGAGACGAACTAATAGTTTCAGTGGCGAAGGAACTGATTGACAGGGAGTAGAGGCGAAACGAGCCTTATGCCACTAATGCGTCATCGCTGTCTCCTGCCCTAGGTGCAATGCACCCCTGCCCTAGGTGTAATGCACACAGTGTCTGGAGCAAACCTTGTACCTAAGGACAAAATCCACACAAAAGTTAATACAGTTGAGGCACGGTAATGCAGATAGCGATCCCGTATGATAACACCATGCAGAAATAACAGAGACAGCATTTTCTTCAGTGTTGCGGCTAGCCAGTCAGATCATTGTGTAACACAGCACTAGCACCACAGCACCGAAATTATAGATGAGAGAAAAAGCTCTCTTGGCCAATCAGAATGGCCTATTTTTAAAATGTGTCGATACTTGTGGACTCCCACGGGAGCAGTTGCACAGATATAACTATATTTTTCCAAGGGTTAACCCTCATTTATGCCCAACCTAGGCCCCTCTTGAAATGCTAATTGCTCAAAAATGGCTTAACTGATTTAAAAAGGCACATTTTCTAAGTTTTATTGTTTGGTAACTTTACTGTAATTCTGTTCAGCCTTTTTTTTCAGTATCACAGAGCAAAGTTTTCTATGGGAATTAACGTGGGAAATCGCATTTTTGGGAGGACCCTTTCTCTTGGTCCCCGCTTGATGGAGTGACACAAAAGTTTCAATGAAGGAGCCAAAGTGCACAAACCTCTTTTTGGAAAGTTTCATGCAGATTCATCAGGAGGCACCAAAGTTATTAGCAAATCAACTCAAACCTATCCTATGGAAACTCTGACCTTTTTATAACTACACAGTGGCGACTGCCATTGTGTAACTTACATTGCTATATGCACACAGACATATATACATATATATTGTTAAGTTATGTGCATTTACATTGTTAAATATGTCTACCTTAAATGTGGTTAATTTATAGGTTTAAAAATAAAAAAGTTTAGGTTGTGAAAAATGTAAGTTATCAAATATAAAAAAATGCGGACCTAAAAATCTAGAAATATTAATCAAAATGTGTTTAGTTGGTTTTTAACAAAAAGTGTGGTAAATAAAATGAAAGAATCTATCTATCTATCTATCTATCTATCTATCTATCTATCTATCTGTCTATCTATCTATCTATATTCACTGAAAAAACCAAAGGGTAAAGTAACGTTCTAGTTAGGTGAATAGGTCAGTGACAACATTAACGTTTTGAACTAAAAAAACACAGAAATTCACCAGTTATAGTTAGCAGCGCTAACTATCATTTTGCCTTTCTACCTAATTTTGTACAGCCTGTGTCCAGCTAATGGGTGTAAGTGTTTACAAAATGCATGTGCTTCGAATGCATCATAGATGTGTAGAGGTATTAAACACAATCTAAATCTTTATTTTGAAGAGCAAATCTGTGTGCAGATGACAGTTGACTACTTATGGCCAGTATGTTCCATGCACGTTTTTTGGTTTTGCAGAAAAAGATTCCAACAAGGCAAAGATTCTACATAGTAAATAAGTATTGTAAGCACCCTTCAGTTATTAGACAGAATCGTCGCAACATGACAATTTCTACTTAACATAGAAGACTGTGTGCACCAGGCACAAATCTATGTACAAGTGCTTCTTTTGCTTCAGTAGATGGGCTATCTGTAAACGTTTCACCACAGTATGGAGGTTGAAGGTAGAATGATCTTTAGCACCTTCAGACCTTGGTTATTTTAAGTGAATAATGTCTTTTTTTTTTTTTTTTTTTACAAGTGTTGCATTGAGTGTACACTGTTCATAGTACATACTTGTTAATACTCCACGGTGTATTTCTCATGAGAGTTTCACTGTCTGCAAACAGCGTGGCACAGAGTAAACTCCCTCCATAGAGTAAACACCGTTTTCAGTACCCTCTTTTCTACTCATATCAATTTTATTTTTCAACGTAGGTTCGAAGACTGTGAGGGGTATGATACAGATAAAAGCTGTCTGTGGTAGGGCATTAATTTTGGAACAGACGTTGAGTATCTTGAGGAACTTAGCTTTCTCTGATAAGTTATTTACATATTCAACACTGTGTGCTGAGCCTGGCCCTTTCTGCAGGGCCATCCCTAAACTTTTTGCCTTCCTCTCCCTACTTTTTCCTGAATTCGTTTTTGTTGGCTTTAGGACTCTGTGTCCTTTACCACTGCTAACCAGTGCTAACATGCTCGTGCTCTCTTCTCAAAACATGGTAACATTGGCTTATACCCAATTGGCATATTTAACTTACTTATAAGTCCCTAGTAAAGTGGAACTACATGTATCCAGGGCCTGTAAATTAAATGTTCCTAGTGGGCCTGCAACACTAATTGTGCCACCCACTTAAGTACCTCATTGCAGAGCCTGAGTGTACAGTTTAAACTGCCATTTTGACCTGGAGATGTAATGTATTTAAAAAGTAGGACATGTACTTTTAACTTTTACATGTCCTGGTAGTGAAAAACTCTCAAATTTGTTTTTGACTACTGCAAGACCTACCTCTCCCATAGGTTAACATTAGAGTTGCCTTATTGCATTTTATAAGTGTAATTTCCAAATGGGAAGAGATAACCAGTTCAAGTTTGTTGTCTCTTGAATCACAATTTAAAATCCTAACTTATGGCGAAGTCGTATTTTAAATTACCATTCTGAAAATACCACTTTTATAAAGGTGGCCTTTTCTTGCCTTAGCTGTTTGGTGCCTGCAGCCTGTCTCTGGTCACACGACTGGGTGTAGTTGGCAATTGGGCTTTGTGTATTCCTCCTAATACTGCCACACCCAATGGGAGCTTAAATGTGACTGGATGGGTCATCACTGGCAGGCTGGGAGGGAGGAGCTGGGTACAGCCTCCCTTATACCTGAATAGGCTGTGCCCTGTCTCCACACAAAGAGCTGCATACTCCCTGTAGTAAGTCTGGAGCCAGGGAAGGCAGGATACCGGGGGGACATCAAAGGGAACCCTCTAGAAGCTTCTCCCCCACTTCAAAGGCACTACTGGGTATAAATATTGACCATCATACACCACCACTTTAGTACACGTCTGGCCCTGTGGATTCTCTTCCAGGAAGGGCTACTGTGCTGCTGAAGAACTGCCACTTTGCTGAACTGCACTCTGCTGGACTCCTGCTTTACTGTTCTGGCCTGCTGTCTGCTGCCCTCTTGCCTGAGTAAGAAAGGACTGGACCTGCATCTCTTGAACCCAGAGCCCAGAGTGACTCCAAGGGCAAGTTGGCTGGCCTCCTGATCTGAAGCCTCAGGGATATATCAGTCTTCCAACAACCCTGCATCTGCACCTGGACTCTGTCATTTGTGAGTCTACCCTGCCAGTGGTGCCACCCCATTCCTGGACCTTTGTTAGTGGACTTAAGGTTCTTTACCAGCCTCTGTGGATCCAGCAGAACCAGCGCATCTCCACTGCTGCAGGGATTGGATCTGTGGCATGGACTCGCATAGCCACCGCATCACATTTGGAACCGCCGCTACGCAATGCATCCTTGGTGCAGGCCTTTACATCTCTCATTGACAACAGCCTTGATGATGATGCCGGACTCCGCATCGCAGCTCTTCGAAACTGATGCATCAACCCAACTGCGTGGCAAATCCCTGATGCCAGACTTTGCATCGCAAGTCCTGTCGACAGTATGTTCAAGGTCGATGCAACAGGACCTTGTACCGCAGCCTCGCTTGGAGCCAATGCATCGCTGCTGCTGTGCGGTGCATCCTTGAGATGGATCCTCGCAACCTGTATTTAAGGTACTTTGTTCAGCGGGCCTTACTGGGTTCCTGTAGCTGGCCGATGCACCGACTCGATTGCGCGCTGCATTCCTGACTCTGGACTTCTCATCACAAGCTCTGTCAGCAGGATCCTCGACGTCGATGCAACAGGACCACAGCCTTGCACATCTCAGAACTGACGCATCGCTATGACTGCGCAGCACATCCTTGAAACGGATTCTCGCAACGGTCTGGATTCAAGGTTCTTTGTTAAGCTGGCCTAACTGAATCCCTGTAGCCGGCCCGTTCTCCATCGCGGTCAGCCTGAACTTGTGACTTTATCCCGGGCTGGCGCACAGTTGGTGCTTTGTGCTTTTTGGCACTATTTTCTCTAAAACGTTAAAATTCAATACCTCCGGTTCTACTAATTCGATTTTTGATTGCACTCCAGTCAACCAGCAATCCTATTTCTTCCACATGTGCAATGAGGGTTTCCCATATAACTGTGGTTGATTATTAATGTGAACTAAGCTACCCATGAAGTGCATGTTATAGGGTCAATGCTGCACATAACACATGCTTGCGACACCTAAGGAAGTTTTATCTGTGATGGTATTGATGATGCTTCATATTATTCTGAGCTCTTTTGTACTTACTTTCGGGCCTCTAATGCTATATTAGTTTATAGAGTAATGTGTACAAAAGTAGCTTGTGTGATGTTATCAGTGATGTCATTTTAGATGTCATCAATATGTCATAAATTATGTCATAGAACATATCATGAGTGTTGCAATATGTGAGTGCATGGTTGGGGCACAAGTTATAGTTAGTTTTTCTAACTATAACTGGTGACTTTCTGTGTTTAGTTGAGGTCAATCAATCAGGATTTATAAAGCACAGCTAATCACCTGATAGGCTATCCAGGCGCTTGCAGGTCTCAGAGGCTCATTCGAACAGCCAGGTCTTGAGGGCCTTTCGGAATTCTGGAAGTGAGGTGGTGGTCCAGAGTTGCATGGAGAGCCTGTTCCAGGTCTATGCTGCAATGTGGGGAAGTAATGTCCTCCACTTCTACTTCAGTAAATGAAGGGAGTATGGGAAAGTGAAATGGAGGCGGAGTGTAGTCTTCTTGATGGGTGGTGAAAGTTCAGGTGCTGGTTAATGTAGGCGGGTCCTTGGTTGTGTAGAGCCTTTTGTGCGTGGGTCAGCAACTTGAATTGGCATCTCTTCTGTACGGGGAGCCAGTGAAGTTGCCTGAGGTGGGGTGTGATGTGCGTTCGTCGGGGAAGGACGAGGATGAGTCAAGCTGTGGCGTTCTGTATGGTCTAAAGCGGTGTGCGGCAATTCCCATACAGGGCATTGCCCTAGTCCAGTCAGCTAGAGGTGACAGCCTGTGTCATGGTGCCCCACGTGTGCTGGGGTAGCTACTTGAAAATCTTACCTAGCATGCACAGAGTGAGGAAGAAGGCGGAGAAGACAGCGCTGATCTGTGATTTCATTGTGAGCTTGTAGTCAATGATGATTACAAGGATTCTGGCATGGTCGGAGGGAGTGGGTGTGGGTCCTAGGTCTGATGGCCACCAGGAGTCATTCACTGTGATTCTGCTGTTGCCAAAGATCAATACTTCTGTCTTGTCTGTGTTCAGCTGTAGGCAGTTGTTCTTCATTTAGTCGGCGACGCATGTCATGCATCTGTGGAAGTTGGTCCTGGTGGTGGTGGGATTGTCGGTGAGTGAGAGGATGAGTTGGGTGTCGTCTGTGTAGGAGATTACGTTGAGACTGTGGGATTTGACAATGTTGCCCAGCAGGGTCATATATGCATTGAAGAACGTGTGGCTGAGGGATGAGCCCTTGGGGACACCACAGGCGTTCTCCTTGGGTTCGGAGGTGAAAGCCGGGAGGTGGAGTCTCTGGGTTCTTCCGGTGAGGAAGGAGGTGATCCATCTGAGCATGTCCCCTTGGAAGCCAATGTGGTGGAGTCTTTAAAACAGCATGTGGCGTGAGTACGGTGTCGAAGGCTGGCAAGAAGTTGAAGAGAAACAGAGCTGCTGTTTCGCCTCAGTCGAGGAGGGTTCGGATGTTGTCGGTGGCTGTGATCAGGGCGGTTTCACTGCTGTGATTGCTGCGGAAGCTGGATTGGGAGGCGTCGAGTAACTAGTTCTGCTCCAGGTGTGTCATAAGGTGCTAGTTGATGATCTTTTTAAGTACCTTTGCTGGGAATTGGAGAAGGGAGATTGGCTGGTAGTTTTCGAGTATGCTGGCATTGGCGGAGGGTTTTTTGAGTAGTGGTCTGACTTTGGCGTGTTTCCAGGCGTCGGGAAATGTTGCAGTGGTGATAGAGTTGTTTAGCAGGGTGGTGAGTTTCTGGCCAATCCTTTGGTTTCTGAGGCTGAAAATGTGGTGCAGGTATGGGTCTGTGGGAGCTCCAGAGTGGATGGATTTCACGGTGGAGGTGGTGCCGTCGGTGGAGAGGAAGTTACAGGTGGTCAGTCTGTGGTTCGTGTCGGTGGTGCATGTGGTGCAACTGCCAATAAAGTCTGTAGGTGTGGTTTAGGGTTCAAAGTTTCTGTATATGGTTTCGATCTTGTTGTCGAAGAAGTTGGCAAGGTTGCCGCACAGATACTGTGAGGGTGTGATGTTGTTTTTGCTGGCAGCCGGGTTGGAGAATTCCTTAACGATGTTGAAAAGTTCCTTGGTGTTGTTGGCGCTGGTTTCAATGCGTGCAGCTAGGGCTGTCTTCTTTGTTGTCCTCAGCAGGCAGTGGTAGAGGTTGAGGGAGGTACTGAAGGCTGCCCAGTTGGAGGTGTCCTTGCTGGCGTGCCAACTCCTCTCCAGCTGTTTGCTATCTTGTTTTGCTGTTCTGAGTTCTTCGGTGTGCCAGCTGGCCTTTTTGCAGGGCTTTCTCTGGATGTTGCTCTTGCTGGGGATGATGCTGTCGGTGCAATTGGTGAGCCAGGTGTTGAAGTTCTTCACTCCCTATTCAAGGTTGGTGGCGGTAGCGGGGCTGGAGGTGTTGAGGGCATCCATCCAACTGGTCTCTTAAATTGTGTTCTATCTCCGGTGAGGGGCACTGGTCATCTTCGGGGTGGCAATGCCGGAGCTGGAGATGCTGAACTGGATGATAGAGTGATTGATCCATGTGAGTTCTGTGATGTGGCTGTATTTGATGCAGTTGCTGGAAGTGAAAATGGGGTCCAGCTTGTGTCCTGCGATGTGTGTACGGTCGTTGATGATCTGGGTCAATCCAAGGCTCCTCATACTGTCGAGTTGTTGTCGTTGGGGTCGTCGAAGTGGAAATTTAGGTCACCAAGGAAGATGTCATCCTTGGAGTCTAAGGCTTGAGGCGCAATGAAGTCTGGGATGGTGTTGCAGATGCTGGAGCACAGACCTGAGAATCAGTTTGCGAGGGTGACTCTGATGGTTGTCTTGTCGTCCATGTGGAGCTTGAAATTGAGATGTTCCATGGTGGCGGTGGTGTTGTCAGTGGTGGTGGTGGTGCACTGTATGGTCTCTTTGTGGATGAGGGCTGCTCCTCCTTCTGGCTTGTTGGTGTGGTCCTGGTGAGTGATTTTATATCTGTTGGGGACAGGCGTGGCAATGTCTGGGGCAGATGTGGGGTTCAGCCAGGTCTTGGTGAGGAAGACGATGTTGGGTGCAAGGGTGGCTATGAGGTCCCAAAATTTGGTGGAATGCTTGAGTATCGAGTGCATGTTGAGGAGAAGGCAGTGGAGATGGTGTGCCGCTTCTGGAATGGTGTGACGAGAGGTCAGCATGATACTTTATGGCATGGCGGTGGTCATTCTGATGCAGGAGAAGGTGCATCTGGCGCAGGAAAACGGTCCTACCATTGAGTGCTGTGCCGCGTGGCAATAGCGCATGGAGGACGGTGGCGTTGTCTCTGCGGGTTGCCAGCAGCAAGGGGTCCTGGGTGCCGTCCAGGCACAGACTGGCGTAGATGCGGGCATGCCCGCACTGCAGACTCAATTAAGTAGGTCCTGGGTTAGGGGAATGGAAGTAGGAGGTGGTGGGCGGGGCTAGGCGGGAGGTGGGAAAAATGGTGGCAGGTGGGAGCAGGCGACCAAGGAGAGTGGCAAAGAGGAAAAAAGAAGGAAACAAGGAGAAAAGGCACTAAGAAAATGGGTAAAACAAGGAGAGAAAGCACAAGGAGAACGGGGGAGAAGGCACAAAGAAAACAGATGGAACAAGGTAGGAAAGCACTAAGAAAATGGGGGGAAACATGGAAAGAAGGCACAAAACAAATGGGTGCAACAAGGCGGGAAAGCATTAAGAAAATGGGAGAAACAGGAGAAAAAGCACAAAGAAGACGGGTACAACAAGGAGGGAAAGCACTAATAAAATGGGGGAAACAGGAGAAAAAGCACAAATAAAATGGGTGAAACAAGAGAGAAGGCACAAAGAAAATAGGTGCAACAAGAAGAGAAAGCACTAAAAAAGCGAGGGAACCAAGGAGAATCAGAGGCAGGAGCAATGCAGCAGCACAAGGAGAGCTGGGCCTGCGTTCAAAACGTTAATGTTGGCACTGACATGTTCACCTAACTATAATGTTAAGAATAAAAAAAATTATATAATGATTTCTGTATTTAAATATGAGGGAAATAAGTTAAGAATATACATATAGAACTTACATTTTGTTTTTAATCAGATGTAGAGGTTTAGTACTCATAGATAGATGTCGCATGAAGGTTAATTTGCATGTTCTTTTTAAAAACAGTTTAGAAAATACATAGATAAATAGAGGGTGTATGTGTGTATATATATATATCTATATCTGTATATATATATATATATATATATATATAGATATATATAAACAGCGTTCCTGCCCTGTTACATCATTAACAGAGCCTCCTGGCACGGACCTCTTCAAATCTCCACAGGAAATCCAAACAACACGAAATGTTGCAGTGAGCAGTGAAAAATTTATTTTCCTTATTCAATTACATCCAGGAATAATCGGGCTTAGTGCCCGCCATGACGCGTTTCGCTCGCACACGCGAGCTTGATCACATGACGCGCTCTAAGATAGGGAACAATAAATACAAAAAAAGTGCACTAATAACTCTAGAAAGTGAGTGGTCCTGTAGATAAAACTAGTAAACAGACTGTTAGCATTACAGCTCTTAGATGGCATTAAATAAGTCAATCGAAATACATGATGTGTAAAATGGAGAAATATTAAAAAGATGTTTAAAGATTCAAATGCCCGCATGACCCAAAGTATTGTAGAAACACTTTGAAATTCGGTGTACTAATAGATCTAATCAGAGAAATAATTCGTGAATTGGCTCAAGTTTGACAATCATGCCAAAACCTCGCAGTGTAGATTGGTTTCAGAAGGTAACATATGTCTCATATTAATATTATTAGATAGCCCAATTGATCCTACATGAAGCTAACCTCTGTATTCAAATGCAAGTGCATGACCACAGTATGCGTAAGCTAGTGCTGCCGGCAATCCCTTCTGAAATAATAGGATCAAAGTATATTGACAAGGCACAATAATAACAATAAAGTGCTAGTGCAAAATCTATACAATTGGCAAGTGACAAATTGTCTCTTATTGCTGTCAATGCCTAGTTGCAAAAAATTCACACATGAAATCAAGGTATATGGGCATATTGATAAAACGGGAATGAGACTATGTTCTAAAACGAATACAATAAAGTGCTAGTGCACAATACCTAAAACACTGAATGACAGGTTTGTATGGTAATACTGTCAGAGCTTAATTACACTGGAACTGTGTATACCATCGTTCAGTAAAATCAAAATTCTTAATAAGTCACACCGGGCCTAAAATCTAAATACTCCATTATAGAAAACCAGTCTGTAAAAGTGCTGTGCATTGTGCAAAATACGTGAATGAATGATAAAAAGTACAGATGTAACAAAATTCATCTCTGTTAGAATATACAGAATATAGCAGGAGATACTCTTTGTCCAAGCCTGAACAATGCTAAAGTGCAAATGCCAATAGTGTCTAATATCCAAACAGATAATATCATTAAATAAACAAACCCTGATATAGAAATCAATTAATAAAATACAGAGTATATATACAGTCGATGTACAGTGAGGACTTCCTTCTTAAAAATAAAATTATTATTTATTTAGAGGAAATTATGCATGTCCTCACTATTATTGAGGCCATTCGGCATTTTGGTATCGAGCGCCAAGATAAAGTGTGTCTCTAGTTGGCGTAGCCTTTTTTCACGGTTCCCACCCCGTCCGGAAATGGGAACAGCCCCCAATACAGTGTATTCCAAATCCTTTAGGGCCATATGTATCAACCTAAATTGCGATCGCAAACACTGAAATTCGCAGAATTTCTGCGTTTGCGATCGCAATTTAGAAGTGTGCAATGTATCAAAGACAAACGCACACACAAAATAAGGAATCGCAAAATTTGCGATTCTCTATTTTGCGAATGCATTTAAGGAATCGCAAATTGCGATTCCTTAAATGCAATGTATGAAAGCACAAAAAAGTGCAAATTGGTCATAAGGAATCGCAAATTACCACCAACTTCAAGTTGGTGGTAATATGCGATTTCTTTGAAAAATGCAATTTTTAGCATTTTTCAAAGTGCAATGTGGCGCACATACATGCCCTTAGGGCATGTATGTGCGCCACATATGCACCCATGCTTATTTCAGGGGTGCAACAGGGTGTCCTTTTGACACCCTTGCAACCTTGAAATTGCATTCTCAATTTGCGTTTCTCTAATTGGCAATCGCAAATTGAGAATGTCTTGCCATTCATTCCTATGGGCCTCTAGGCCCATAGGAATGAATGGGGAGGGTTTCCTTAATTGCGAATCTCAATTTGCGATTCGCAATTAAGGAATATGTAGGATTCGCACATTTTTTTGCAAATCCTACATACATCTCGTTTTGCGATTCTCAAATAGCGATTCTCAAAAATTCGCTATTTGAGAATCGCAAAACCTAACATTGATACATATGGCCCTTAGTTTGTTATTGTGGACCAACTTAAAATGTCTGGCCACTGGGTAGTTTGGGTCGGAATTAACAATGGCCCTCACATGTTGAAGAATGCGCTTGTATACAGGGAGCTTTGTACTGCCAATGTAACCTAAGCCATATGTACATCGTAGCTTGTAGACAGCAAATTCAGTGCGGCATGTTAGATGTTCTTTAATAGGGATATTTTTATCGCTAAAAGCTGTTAGATATTCAGTGGCATTTGTAGCAAAAGTACATGCACGACATGAGTTGCACTTAAAAATCCTTTTCTAAGTAACCACATGCTTTTGGGTGTTATTTCAGGACTCGATTTTACCAGGGCATCCCTCATAGAGGGTGCCCTCCTGAATGTAATAGCTGGTAAAGTTGGTAGTATGGGTTTGAGTGTTATATCTGTCAATACTATTGGCCATTGGGAGTAAATTATTTTATGAATTTTGCTCTCCTGTTGACTGTAGGTAGTAATCAGTCTAATATTTCTTTTATCATTCTCAATGTCATTAGTGAGGGAGACCGAAGTTGTCACATGGTCGTTTTTTGGAATCAACAATTCCTCCCTTGGCAGTGTATTTGCTTTGTCCAGGGCCTGAACTAATAAAGATTTTGTATAACCTCGATTTAAAAAGCGAAGAAATGCCTCATGCTGACACTTATCACACTCAGTTTTTTCACTGCAAATACGGCGAATTCTCACAAATTCGCCGTAGGGTATACTGTGTATGGTGTAATGGGGATGCGAGCTCTCGGAATGCAGGATTGAATTTCCCGCAGTTACCTTGCGGTGTAATTTGGTATGTAACCTGCCCTCACTGACATAAAGAGAAACATCTAAGAATTCAACACTTGACTCATCAATATTCGCTGTATATCTCAGGTTTTGTACATTCCAGTTGATAGATTTAACAAATTCAATTGCTGTGTCTCTACTCCCTTTCCAAAGAAGACAAATGTCATCGATGTAACGCCAGTAAAACATAACATGATTTGTCCACTCCATCAGATGTTTGGTCTTGAGGACATGCTCCTCCCACCAGCCAACATGAAGACACGAATAGCTGGGGGAGAAGCATGCCCCCATAGCGACTCCTCTCAACTGTTGGTACACTTCTTGGTTGAATAAGAAGTAGTTATTACATAGGCAAAGTTCTATCATGGCTAGTAACATACAGTTATGTTCTTTCATTCCAATGTCTCTTTCTGCCAAGTAGTATTTTGCCGCAGCCAGACCATCGACATGATTGATACTTGTGTATAAGGATTCTATATCCATAACCACTAGCAGGAACTCTGGCTGCCAAACCACATCTTTAATCTTACCCAAAAAGTCAGAGGTGTCTTTTACAAAAGATGGTAAGGCGAAAACATGTGGTTTGAGAAAGTGGTCCACGTATTTTGAAATCTTTTCAAGTAGGCTATTTTGGGCTGAAATAATAGGCCTACCTGGGATAGGAACCACTTTCTTGTGTACTTTCGGGAGGAAATACAGGATGGGAATGACTGGATAATCAACTTTAAGAAAATTGAATTCATCTTTCGTTAAAAGGCCCTGTCTCTTCCATTGTGAGAGACACTTTACCACTTTCTTCTGGACCAGTCGAATCTCCTGTTTAGAAGATTTTCTGTAGCATGAAGCATCTGACAGATGACGATTGGCTTCTATCAGGTATTGATCTTTCTGCCATAGTACGACATTGCCGCCTTTGTCGGACTTATTGATGATGATGTCGTAGTTTTTCTTCAGTTTGTTCATCAGGGCGTGGTATTGGGCATTTTGAAATTTCTGCAATTTTGTCTTGTATTTACAGTGATATTTAGGCGTTTTATTTCGTCTACAACCCTTTCGCTGAAAATGTCCACCGCATCTCTAGGCATAAGTGGTAAAAAAGTTGAAGAGGGGCGGAAAGGGCTAATGACAGCTTGATTGATGTTAATGCCCATATTACTCATGGCATCCTGAGTTGATTCAAAATTAACATTGGTGTTATTGGCATCAGATAGATGTTGAAGTGTCTGTAGCAGCGGAACATCCTTTACCTGTAAATTACTTTCAGAGGTATTAGCAGCAGATGAGGCGATTTAGGGAGAATGTTTATTCAGTTGGAAATATTTCATCAATTTGATCTTCCTAATGAATTTGAAGATGTCAATCCTAATCTGATTGTAGGCAAAAGTGTTAGCGGGGCAATATGTAAGTCCTAAAGTTAGGATCTGAATTTCAGCAGTAGTTAGTACTTCCTTGGTTAAATTGATCACTGTATTGTTCGGAATGTTCGTCATTATCTCCATTTCTTTACCATGTTCCCTCTGTTGGTACTTTTTGCGTAATTTGATCTGCCTCTCCCTCCTGCATCGGTTACGTATTGTCCTTGCTGCCCTTGCTGTTGCTGAGGATTCCTTGGGTGCAAGGTTTGTCTCCGATCATCTCTGATAAAATTTAGTTCTTCTGCTGGAGTCAGATTACTCACATTTCCTGTGACTACTCCCGATGTGCCCTGCCGACTTTCATCTGAATCGCTATTGGATGTAAGGGAGTTAACATCTGAGTCTGCATCAATAGTGGAATTGTTCGTAGAAGTGCCCACAGCTGGTTCTGATGACCTGCTAGTAAATGCTTGTCGTTTGTAGTTGTCAAACTTTCTGGAGAATGTAAAAATTCTTCCAGTTGTATAGTCATTAAGGTCACGTGCAAATTTAAATGCCTTACGAGTTTTAATGACATCTTCGTGTTTTTTGATACGAATATTGATGTCTGCACGTCCTTTAGTTACTAAATCATTTTCTCCAGTGGCGTCTAACAGTCCATTGATGCGCTCAATTTCAAGTAAAATTGCTTCCCTATCAATCTCTGCGTATTTAAGAAGTATATGAACCACATTCATGGAAGCCTGGAGGTTGTTATCCGCCCATTCCTTTAACATAGCGGGGTTAGGGTTTTCAAATGTGGGGGCAATAACAACTCGAAGACCCCTAGGTACTCGATTGGTGAGCTCGTTTTTTAAAAAGTTTTTCCAAATTTCTTAATAATGATCTTACATCACTGGTTCCGGTGCCACTTGCCGATGATCTCTGTGCAGTGTGGACACCCTGCAGATTTTGGAAGAGTGCCTCCGCCGCTGCTTCCCTATCTCGTAGCACGTCATTGGTTGACATGTTGGATGATATAACTGCTTTTGCACTGAAACTCGAATGTAATTCAAAGGAGATCAATCCCACACCCGTACTAATCAGGTATCAACAGCGTAGCAATGATCACTCTTACCAGCTCAGAAACTGCAGTCTTCACGAGTCCTTCGACTGCATGGATTCCACAGCTCCTTCGCCGCCAAACGAGCGGTTCACTGCTATATGCGCTGATCCGTAGTCGGGGGGCACAGCCAAGGCTTACTCCTTCCGAGTGAAACACAATACATCGAGACGTAGATGGCTGACAACACAGCTGTGCCGCTTGTAGTGTGGGAGGGTCCGAGAGTCCGGAGTCAGCCTGCCCCGGATACCGTATTACATTAACAGCGTTCCTTCCCTGTTACATCATTAACAGAGCCTCCTGGCACGGACCTCTTCAAATCTCCACAGGAAATCCAAACAACATGAAATGTTGCAGTGAGCAGTGAAAAATGTATTTTCCTTATTCATTTACATCCAGGAATAATCGGGCTTAGTGCCCGCATGACGCGTTTCACTCGCACACGCGAGCTTGATCACATGACTCGCTCTAAGATAGGGAACAATAAATACAAAAAAAGTGCACTAATAACTCTAGAAAGTGAGTGGTCCTGTAGATAAAACTAGTAAACAGACTGTATATATATTTTACCTACTGGCGGTCGCCAGTAGGTAGTTATAGTTAGGACCTTGTTTCTATTCAAAAAGCGTTTTTTCTTTTGCCAATATCTTTGGCCCCGTTTGACGAATCTTTGCGAAATTTTCAAAACTAATGGTTCACTCAGGTCAGCTTCTGTCTTGACAGTTTCGGGTTGAATCGTCAAGCGGGGGCCGAGAAAAAAGGGGGGTCCCAAAACACGTTTTCTCCATGTTAATTTCCATAGGAATTTTGGAACAGGCTACAGCCCGAACTGCTGAACAGAATTACACCAAATTTGGCAAAAGGTAGCTCTTGGTTCAGAAAGTGCCCTTTTTTTAAAATGGTGTAAATCCATTCAGTAGTTGCTGAAAAATTCAAAAAATAAAATGTTATATATCTGAGCACCGAGGAGGATTCGCGAACCCTCCCGAGCACGAGCTTCATTCTGATTGGCTGCCAACACTCCAAACCAGGAAGTGTTGGCAGCCATCTTGTGACTCGGTAAAACCGAGTCACAAGAAAACAGTAAAACAAAGATAAAAAACAAGAAAAGAGAGCAGGGTAGAAACACCTTGACCCCCTAGGCCTGCTCAGGGGGTCCCACAAGGACCCCAAGGGCCAAAAAAGGCATTTTATATTAAAAAAAACGGCCGAATTCACGCTGGTTGCGCAAATCCGGCCGAGAAAATAAAAAAATAAAAACACGAAGCGCAGGCTCCCACGCTTCATTTTCCTTAAGCCCCTGGGTGGGCCAGGTCCCAGGGGCAATGTGTAATTGTAAAGCGAGGGCCCGCGGGGGGCCCCGCAGCCCCGGGGACCGCCACCTCCCCGGGGTGGATATTTGCCTGTCATTAGTTGTTCAGTCCATGTTGTTATGTTTGACACTCGAGCACAATACACGTAAGCAACGCGGGCATTTTAATACAAAGAGACATGTGGTGTCAACGGACTCTTAAATATACAGTGTTAAAAAAATAAAATCTAAGTCTGGCTAGGTGGGAGTTGAGGCGCCACGTGCACACAGTTGTAGAGGAAAACTGGGACATTTTCAGAAAATCCTTTGGCTGAGAGCTAAGGCCTAGTGAGTCACGCTAGAAAGATATGATGATGTTAAAGCTTGTCGGTGTATGTCAAAAACCTTCTCTCCCTGCCGCCTGCTTAGCCGAGGCATGATGCTCTTTGGATTTTGCTCTCGTGCTGTTTCCCAAAAACAAGTGAGAGCATCCACTGTGGCAATTAGGTCTGATTAGCACTGTATCCGTGTGGTAATTATTACAATCAGAGACACCCTTTCATGCACAAGGACTTAAGTCTCAAACAAGTTCTTGCCAGTGTTGTCAAAGTCAGGACAAGCTCCCCCCGGATGATTCCTAAAGCAGACCTTTTGAGTGTAAATATCAGTGCAGGGGGAGTTAAATCCCGCTGGAAATCCTTCAAATCTCAGGCAGGAATCCCTGCAGGGCTGACTCTGCTTTTCATCCTTCAAGCGAGGCATACATTACACACAGCGCTAAGAGGCCATTCATTAACTGGCGCGCGCTGCCTAACTGGTCTAATCAATGGTCAACAGAGGAGAGGCAGATACTGTACGTAAAGGAAGTGCTCACACAGTCTGTTTGCAGGGAAAGGAATCGAGGTCCTGCCGCGACATGTTCGAAGTGGAAGTGTGCAGTTATGGTAATAATGAAGTCCACATTTACTGTGCTTCTAGCGTCATGCGTACTGTGAAATTATACCTATATATGTACCTAGACAGCCGCCGTACTCTTTTGGGGAGAGATTAGAGAAGAACATTTTTTAAAAACGTTTTCCTATTTTCTCAGCAAATGGAGGGACACTTAAACGTGTTGTTTAGCTGGTACTGTTTGCACCTCTATTTATTTTTACCGCGGCGCGAGAATGGAGTGCAGAGTGTTAGGAATATGGGTGCTTGCCAGGTGTGAGGTGGTGTTTTCATAGTGTCAGCCATGATGCGGGGATTCGGTTACAGTGCTAAGTGGCTCAAGGCAGAAATATAGCTTCATTAAGGCAGGGACGGCAGATCTATGTGAAGCGATGTGTGCGCTAATCAAAACGTGCAAACTCAGCGCTACGGGGAGGCGCAACAAGCAATCTTCACCTCGCATCAACGTGGGAATTCCGAGGCCTGGATACGATCCCTGCTCATTTCTTTAGTTTGGCAGCCACGGGAAACTGATCTCTTCGAGGTCTCCATGGCTTCCCTGTAATGAGTTCCAGCTAGAGTGCGTCCTCATGCAAGTATATGCTGAGGTTGTCTTTAGTGCAACTCTCAAAAACGTAATATAGGCCCACCCTCCTGTGGCAAGAGATTTGTGGTGGAATCGTGCCCGTTCCCATGATTTGGTGGTCACTCCGGCTGCAGGAGAAGTGGGTGGAAGGAGGTGGGCTAGCCTACAATGTAGTTGGGGGTTCTCCATCAGGCTGCCACCCCTCAAGGCTGGCAGGTCTTTCAGATGCACTGGCCTGGTGGGGCATCCCCCAGTATTGGAGTCCCTAACACGCGCATGAATGTGATCTAGCCCTGCTGGCCTTTCAGTGGAACGGGGTTGGCTTGGGGTGACCTTGAGTGTAGGTCCTGGTCTCCTCCCACCTGTAGACATACAGGGTTTTGAATCGTGCAGGGAAAGTCGCTAAGTGTTAAACCCTTCACCAGATCAATTCGATGGCTTCTACTAAATCTACATGTTGGAGTCCATAATTATGTGTGCATATAAAAAAGCGATGTGTGCATGGAAAGCTCCCGTTCCATGAAGGCACCCCAAAGGCGTGCCTGACCTATTTAAACTCACTGAAAGTTTTTTTGCAAGCCCTGGCTTCTCTGACAGGGGGCTCTCGACTGCTGCTGACCTCAGGCTGAAACCTGTCAATCCTCAGCAGTTTTTTCACAAGCTGCTTGTGCCTTGGAGACCACTGCAGAGGCTCTACATTTTTTACCATGTACATCTCGCTTTTCCTAAAATCTAAGAACTAGAGTACATAAATTGCACTGGTGGCACAACTCAACTGTTTAGTGGTAAATGGTGTACGGGTGGTGTTGTGTCCCCAATTTGTGCTACGTCACGCATGTCACAGAATTATCAATGACATATTTTGCATATCAAGGCTTTTATAAAGTTGATGCTCTTGATAAAGTATGACTCCGAAAAACATGGTACTTGGGTATACATTTTGTTACTTTTGTGCCGACCTCCAGCTCTTTTCACAAATTAAACACAGACATGCCTGTAGTGTTGGGTTTTGTTGCTGAGTCAATTTCCCAGAGATGTGACAAATGGCATTCATGAGGTATTCTGGTGAGCTGTGATTCTGAGAGGTGCTGTTGAGTCGGGTTGCAGAGTTGGGCTTCTAAGTCGAGTTGCTGAATTTTGCCCGAGTCGGGTTGCTGAGTTGTGTCAGGTTCATTAGAAGTTTCCCTGGGTTGTGTTGAAGAGCTGTGGCGCCAAGTAACTACTCTGAGGTGTGTTGCTGAAACGTTTTACCAAATGATGTTGCTAAGTTGTGTTGTTGAGTTATAATGCTGTGCCGTTGTGATGATCCTTGTACCCTGAGCTATGTTACTTATTAGTTTGGCCGGGTTGGTTTCTGAGTAAAATTACTGGATTGCCTTCCTGAGTCGAGGCCCTGAGAAATGTTACTGGGTTATGCTATGGCAGGATGTGGGAAGAGGTGTGGTCTACTAGCCAGACAAGCCACTGGGTGGATCATGGCTCTAACTCCTCACTGAAAAGCATATGATTTGGAACAAACCACTTTATTTCTCGGTGATTAAAAATATAAACACGTCAAATGAAAGTGAAATAAGTGCCATATAATTGTTTAATCGAACATGTGAGTCCCCAGTAGCTATGCACAGCTGGGTTCATGATGTATAAATACCAATGGATCACACTGCACCTGAAAACCTTGGCAAGTGCTGTAACAAAGAAGGGTTCTCTGAACCTTTTTTGGTCTAGCATTCGCCAAGGCTTTTTGATCTATATATATATGTATATATCACTGAAAAAACCATAGGTTTCAGGGACGTTATAGTTAGAAATTAGCATTTAAAAAACCTTTGAAATTCACTGAAAACATGTTTTAGGGACGTTATAGTTAGAAATTAGCATTTAAAAAACCTTTTGAAATTCACTGAAAAAACCATAGGTTTCAGGGACGTTATAGTTAGAAATTAGCATTTAAAAAACCTTTTAAATTCACTGAAAAAACCATAGGTTTCAGGGACGTTATAGTTAGAAACTAGCATTTAAAAAACCTTAGAAATTCACTGAAAAAACCACAGGTTTCAGGGACGTTATAGCTAGTTGGACATTTCACTCGTACAAAACCAGAGAAATTCAGCCGTTATAGTTAGTTGAGGTAACTATAACTCGCGCCCCCGCAATGCACTGCTGATGACGTTACATATTACATCACTCATGACATGGTCAGTGACATATCTGATGACATCACTGATGACCTCTCAAATGACATCACTGATGACATCACAGATGACATCATCCACGTGATAAACTGATGCACCTCCTCACACCCTAATATAACCTTTGATATACCCACTCTAAAATGCAGACTACCATTTTCAAAACCAAAGACACACCAATACCAGTTACCTCATACCCACTCACTGATTCCTAGGTCTAAACACACACATCTACTCATTCACCCATACAGTCACTCATACATGCAGTCACTCATCAATACAGCACTATCATATGCACTCATACACCTGTACAGACACTCACACACCGCCACTCACCCATAGAGTTACTCACACACATAGTCAGTCATGCAAAGAATCAATCACACTCCCATTTACTCACCTACACAATTATACACACACCACCTCACTTGGTCATACAGATACTAACACATACTTACTCTGTTATACAATCACTGACACAAGCACACACTCATCCATACAGCCAGTCTCACAATCACTCACTCTCACATATAGTCATTTATATAGTCCAACACTCACATATACTGCCTTTCACATATGTAGTTACTCACACATCTACCACTGAGACATCTAAACACTCACCAACACACCCATACACACACTTACCCACCCATACAGCCCTTCACAGATGCACTCTTGAACCCATACACCCAGTGAATCACCCACTCACACATCTATGCACAAAGTCACACACTCCCACCCACCCACACAGATACTCAGGCACCTATAAAGATACTCAGACAACCAATCAATAACCCATATAGACACTCATGTAGCTACTCACCAACCCATGCAGCCGCTTACACACCAACTGACAGACTGATACAGACATTCACACAGTTTAGGCACTAACTCATGCATTCAGTAAGACACGTTTAATCACTCACTTATACAGTCAGTCACGCACCTACTAAATCATCCATACAGACACTCATACACCCACTCATTCTTCAATACACCTTGACATATATATATATATATATAAAACATATTTAAACTTTACAGAAACACACAGTCACTGTATGATATCATCAGTGATGTCATTTGAGATGTCATCAGTGATGTCACTGACCATGTCATGAGTGATGTAATATGTGACATCATCAGCAGTGCATTGCGGGGGCGCGAGTTATAGTTACCTCAACTAACTATAACGGCTGAATTTCTCTGGTTTTGTACGAGTGAAATATCCAACTAACTATAATGTCCCTGAAACCTGTGGTTTTTTTCAGTGAATTTCTAAGGTTTTTAAATGCTAATTTCTAACTATAACGTCCCTGAAACCTATGGTTTTTTCAGTGAATATATATATATATATATATATATATATATATATATATATATATATATATATATTCACTGAAAAAACCATAGGTTTTAGGGACAGTTATAGTTAGTTGGACATTTCACTCGTACAAAACCAGTGAAATTCCCCCGTTATAGTTAGTTCAGCTAACTATAACTCGCGCCCCCGCAATGCACTGCTGATGACGTCACATATTACATCACTCATGACATGGTCAGTGACATCACTGATGACATCACTGATGACATCTCAAATGACATCACTGATGACATCATGCAGTGACATCATGCAGTGACTGTGTGTTTCTGTAAAGTTTAAATATGTTTAATATATATAGGCAAAGCCGTATTGAAGAATGACTGGGTGTATAAGTGTGTCAATGGATGATTGAGTAGGTGCATGACTGACTCTACAAGTGAGTGATTAAACGTATCTTACTGAATGCATGGGTTACTGACTAAACTGTGTGAATGTCTGTATCCGTTTGTCTGTTGGTGTGTAAGTGGATGCATGGATTTGCGAATAGCTACATGAGTGTCTATATGGGTTATTGATTGGTTGTCTGAGTATCTGTATGGGTGCCTGAGTGTTTGTGTGGGTGAGGTGTGTGTGACTCTGTACATAGATGTGTGAGTGGGTGATTCACTGGGTGCATGATTTGAAGAGTGCATCTGTGATGGACTGCTTGGGTGGGTGAGTGTGTGTATCGGTGTGTTAGTGAGTGAATGTATATCTCAGTGGTACATGTGTGTGTAACTACATATGTAAAAGGCAGTATATATGTGTGTTAGAGTTTTTAAAAGGCTATAAGTGAGAGTGTGTGATTGTGAGAGTGGCTGTATGGATGCGTGTGTGCTTGTATCAGTTATTGTATAAGAGCGTAAGAATGTGCTAGTATTTGTATGAGTAAGTGAGCTGGTGTGTGTATAACTGTATAGGTGAGTAAATGGGTGTGTGATTATTTTTTTGCATGACTGACTAGGTGTGTGAGTACCTCTATGGATAAGTGGCGGTGTGTGAGTGTTTATATAGGTGTATGAGTGCATATGTTAGTCCTGTACTGCGTGACCGTAAGTATGAGTGACTGTACGGGTGAGTGAGTAGATGTGTGTGTGTAGACCTAAGAATCAGTGAGTGTGTATGTAGTTATTGGTGTTGGAGTGTCTATGGTTTTGACAATGGCAGTCTGTAATTTACAGTGGGTGTATCAAAAGTTATATTAGGGTGTGAGAAGATGCATGAAATTATCACATGGATGATGTCATCACTGATGTCATTTGAGATGTCATCAGTGATGTCATCAGTGATGTCACTGACCATGTCATGAGTGATGTAATATGTGACGTCATCAGCAGTGCATTGCGGGGGCGCGAGTTATAGTTACCTCAACTAACTATAACGGGGAAATTTCACGGGTTTTGTACGAGTGAAATGTCCAACTAACTATAACTGTCCCTAAAACCTATGGTTTTTTCAGTGAATTTCAAAGGTTTTTAAATGCTAATTTCTAACTATAACGTCCCTGAAACCTATGGTTTTTTCAGTGAATTTCAAAGGTTTTTTAAATGCTAATTCCTAACTATAACATGTCTGAAACCTATGGTTTTTTTCAGTGAATTTCAAGGTTTTGTAAATGACAATTTTTAAATGTATTAATTGTTATATTTATTTTTTGATACTGATTTACTACATTTTTTTAAACTATTTATTTGTATATATTTTATTTTTTAAATTACATTGTAATTACATTATACATTACATTACAAAATATACTTTCTCAGAATGAATTACTTTAGTTTAAATACTTTGCAAATAGGCAATAGACTTTTAAGTACAGTAGTTACAGTTGTTGCAATGGGCAACACAATTTCAAACACAATGCAACATTGAGCTCAATGTGAATTTCTAGTTAAATGCAATTAGTTACTTTATGGATTACTTTTCTAACCACAGGACTGGATCCTAGATTCAGTCCTGGGACATCTCCTTTAAACAGTTGAGTAAAAGCGTTTTGGTTACAGAAGTGATTTTCAAGGAATATTATTGTATTTTAAAAGTTGACACTTAGAAACTTTTTCACATAGAATCACCAATGTTATCCTATGGGAGGAAATTCACTTAGCAGGTAAGTAGTGTTATCGTTACTTTTTCTTACTCAGTGGTGGATCCTGGATCCAGCACTGGTCCATCTCCTGTAAACAGTTGAAAGAATACGTTTAAGTCATACAGGCGATTTTTAAGGAATATTTGTAGTTTGTGAAAATCGACACTTTGAAACTTTTCTGCTGAAAACCAGACAATGGATTCCTATGGAAGGAAATACAAGTTACTGGTAAGTACGGTTAGAATTACTTTTCTTGGTCAGTGCTGGGCTAAAAGATGCAGCACTGGGTTCTCTCCTGATAACAGGTGAGTAAATCGGAATTCGTAGTTCTGCTGATTTTAGAGGAATATTATAAAGTTCCAAAACTCCACACTTAGAAGAATTTCCAAGTGAAACCAGTCAATGTTAGCCTATGGAAGGAAATTCAAGTTACTGGTAAGTACGGTTAGAATTACTTTTCAGGATCAGTACTGGGCTCAAAGATGCAGCACTGAGGTCTCTCCTGATAACAGGTGAGTAAATCGGAATTCGTAGTTCGGCTGATTTTAGAGGAATATTTGCACAATGGTGAAGGAAGGGGGTGGGGACTGAGGTGACATGTCTGCAAACACGCCCTGTGGTGCGTTTTAAGTTGGAGAAGTAATTCCTCCTCAATCCCGAGGGTCCCCAGGTTCCAACTAGCCCACCAGGTACCTCCAGTATGCGCCAGAGAGCTGCGTTGCAGAGATTTATTCAGAGGCCACGCCCCTTTTTACAACACTCTGCAACGCAGCTCCGTGGCGCTTACTGGAGGTACCTGGTGGGCTAGTTGGCCCCCAGGGACCCTCAGGATTGAAGAGGAATTAATTCCTGAACTTAAAACATGCCAGGGGGCCTGTTTGCACACATGTCACCTGAAGCCCCGCCCCCTTCCTTCACCACTGTGCAAACACGCCCCGTGGCGCATTTTAAGTTGGGGGATTAACTCCCCTTGAATCCTGAGGGTCCCTGGAGTCCAAGTAGCCCACCATGTACCTCCAAAAGCGCCACAGAGCTGCGTTGCAGAGAGGTGTAAAGGGGCGTGGCCTCTGTACACCTCTCTGCAACGCAGCCCCTGGCACATACTGGAGGTTCCTGGTGGGCTAGTTGGCCCCAGGGACCCCCAGTATTCAAGGGAATTTGTTCCCCTCTGCAAGCAGCGCCAGGCGCGTTTGCAGAGTGCTGCCAAGGAGGGCGTGGCCTCCGGCGCGATGCCAGATTTTTTTTTTTTTAAAGGGGCTGTGTGGCCCCCTTCTTTTATTTATTTTGGGCCCTGGGGACCCCATCCCCATGGGCCTGACCCCTTTTATTTTTATTTTTTAAAAAGGAACGGGGAAGGGGACCGCGTGGGCCCCCTCCCGTGGCCAATTTCGGCCCGGGGACCCCATCCCCGGGTCATTGCCACCTTTTTTAATAAAAATTTTCATGGAGGGGGCTGCGTTGCCCCCCTCCTCAGGCCTCCTTAGGCCCGGGGACCCCATCCCCCGGGGCCGGCCTTTTTCTCTTTTTTTTTCTCCCTTTATTTGGGGAGGGGGCCGCGTGGCCCCCTCCCAGGCCACTACTTGCCCGGGGACCCCATCCCCCAGGGCAGGCCCTATCATTTGGGGACCGTGGGGGACCCCAACTCCCCCACGGTCCCGCCGGCTCCCCGCGTCCTGCGGGAGCCGGCATTGCTTTCCACATGGGGAGCTGCTAAGATGCAGCTCCCGTGTGGAAAAGCAATTTGCTTTGGTTTTTGAAAGAGAGAGCAGGTTTCCTGCTCTCTCTTCCAAAAATCAAAGCAAGTTTGCTATGACAGGACGGGAGACCAGGACACTGCAGGAGCCGGCCCTGGGGGGTGGTGGTCCCCAGGGCCACCACAGGCTCCAGGAGGGCCCCCCTCCCAACATGTACAAAGCCCCAGGGAAGTGGTGGTCCCCGGGGCTTCGGGGTCCGAAGCGGACCCCCACATTTCTTTATTAGTGCCCCGGGGAGGTGGCAGTCCCGGGGTGTGTGGGGGGCTGGAGCCCCCATATAGGACATTTTTATTTAAATAAAAGAAGCCCCGGGGGGTGGCGGTCCCCGGGGTTGCGGAGGGCCGAGAGCCCTCCCGCACCATTTTTGTTTAAAGCCCTGGGGGTGGCGGTCCCCGGGGCTTGGGGGCCTTAGAGGCCCCCATACATAAGTTAATAAACCCCCACATGCCCCCGGGACTTGGCCCACCCGGGGCCAATTAACCACGAAGCGCGGGAGCCCGCGCTTAGTTTTGTTTTTTTCTCGGCGGGATCCGCGCACCCTAAGCGCATCCCGCCGATTATTTTTTTTAAAAAAATGCATTTTGCGCACTTGTTTCTTCTGCCTCGGTTCTACCGAGGGACAAAATGGCTGCCAACACTTCCTGATTTGGAGTGTTGACAGCCACTTGTCAGCCAATTAGCATGCAGCTCGTGATCGGGACGGTGCGCGCAGGGTGCGCTCAGGGTGCGCGGATCCGACGCGGCCATAGATATATATGTGATTTTACTTGTGATTTTCTCAGGAACTACTGAGCGGATTTACACCATTTAAGCAAAAGGCACGACTCTGAACCAAGGGCTACCTTTTTGCCAAATTTGGTGTAATTCCGTTCAGCAGTTCGGGCTGTAACTGCGACTAACGGTTCCTATGGAAAAATGAATGGGGAAAACACGTTTTGGGACCCCCTTTTTCTCGGCCCCCGCTTGACGAATCACCCGAGACTTTCAGGATAGGAGCGGACCGGAGCGCCCCAACAAGTTTGAAAATTTCGCGAAGATTCGTCAACCGGCGCCAAAGTTATTTCAAATAGAATGTTGCGGATTTCCTATGGAAAATAGGTCCTAACTATAACTATCTACTGGCGACCGCCAGTAGATAATATATATATATATATATATTAGATGAATCCTTGTGTAAACATAAGTACACAAAAGAAAAGCCAGCACTCCACGGGTCCTTAATCACTGCTTCAATTTATTGAGAGGGCTGACGCGTTTCGACCTTGCGGTCTTTGTCAAAGTCTCTCGCAACAGTGCATGGAGGCAAATTCCTTTAAAAACAATACAAGTCAGCTGTAGAACATAAACATAGAAAAAATTATTTTGGGAAAATAAACTCAAAGTTTCTTTGGAAGAATTTGTAATTTTCAAATGCACACCTCTATAATATATCACATCTCTAATAGACTTTTTCATTTTATAAGCAACATTATTACAAAATTGGCAACCTGCATAGGTATTATTATTCAACATGATTGATATCATTGTCGGTAATTCTCTTTACAATTTCACCTGTTCACAGAATATACATAAGCCTTGAGACCCTCGCGGGTATGTAGTGCGCTTTATAAGTGACATGATTGATTGATTGATAATCTATGACAGCAAACCCGCAATGATATAAAGGATGTCCTGAAAGTATTTTCTTATCTCAAGGCCCAAGAAGTACTTTTGAGACAGAAAAATAAGGTTCAAATTTGCTGGGGTGCCATTGAACATCTAGAAACAGATACCCATGCCAAGTGGCAAAGATTACGAGATAAATATGTAAGAAAAAGATGCGTAGAACATACGTCGATCTCTACAGTTTTGCTTAATGAATTAGGCCAAGTGGCCTATTACCCATATCTCAATTTCTCGCATCCTGTAACAGTCTCAAAACATGATTCATAAATAGACGGTTATGTGATTTCTTTGGCTGCTACTGACAATTATCTTAATCAAGTGAAAAAAGAGTGTAGTGCAAAAGAACAAAATAACAAAACCCCCACCACTATATACATGATTTAACACAGTGATCCATTTAGATTCAGCAATCGGAGTCCAGGAAAAACAATGGCAGATTTGTGCCTAACTTGTAAACATACTTACCAGCAGCGGCTGACCCATCAATTTGAGAACTCCAAAACTTAATAGTGAGAGCATAAAATAAATGAAGAACAACAAACAATAACAAGATATTATGCAAGTTTCAGTAATACAGAGGGAAATTCCTCCATTTTTTCTTCCCATGGTATCAATGTACTATTACAGGGTACAGTGAGGAGTCAACAGTGTGGGTAAAGGGGAGGGGAGGGAGGGTGCAAGGGGGAACAGGGAGGCAAAGAGAGAGAAGAAGGAAAAGATAGTCATACAGGAAAATGTGCATGTATGCATATTAAGTGAGCAGACAAATCTATATGGGCAGCCCCAATCTTGATAAAGGCATCTGCTTCAGTTTGGAGTTACACAGACTTTCAGTCCCCCTTCACGCCTCAGCCTAGGTGTATATGCATTGCTTCATCCTGATTCAGACCCATAGGATGTAGGCTATTCAGCAATATGATGTATTTGGACTCCAATTTTCTTAGGATTCTCTCTCTGTCTCCACCTTGTTTGGTCACTGTTGTCCTGTCAATGCCAAAAAATGAGATTCTATCAGGCTCTGTAGAATGGCATTGTTGCCAATGTCTTGCAAACGGGTAACTTTGATCTTGATTTCTAACACCGCGCAAGTGCTCAAGAATCCTCTTTTTACTGGGAGGATTGTACTTCCTACATATTGCAAACTACACACGCACACCAGCACATATATAGTGAAGTCACTGTTGCAATTGATGAATTTGTTGATTTTAACTTCTCTACCCGTAAATAGAGGGTATGTTTTCTTGTTCCTGCTGTGTGTGCATGCCCTACAGTTGCCGTATTTGAAAAACCCAGATTGCTCCCTCAACCAGGATCCTGCAATAGGCTGATGATTTTGCGGATAACTGTGGGCTAAAATGTCCTAGACTAAACTGCTCTTTCTGTAGCGGTGATTAAGGAACCTTAGAGTGCTGGCTTTTCTTTTGTGTACTTATGTTTACACAAGGATTCATCTAATATTAACAAGCGAGACCTGCTATTGCTGCTGTGCACCAGCCCAGGAAGTGATCGGGGAGCAGGGAGCAGCGGAATTATATATATATATATATATATATATATATATCCACCAAAAAGCCTACAAATCCGCGTAAGCACGAGCCACACCGATCCAGTTTGGTACAAAAATATTCTTTAATTCAGGGCAAAATATATATATATTTTATGAAAAAGCAAAGGTTAAAGTCCTGTTCTAGTTAGGTATTATAACGAGATCTGTTTTTGTTTGAAAAAAACCCATAGAAATTACCTGAAAAAAACCAAAGGTTTAAGTAACATTATAGTTAGGTGAATATGTCAGTGACAACTTTAAAAATTTTAACTCAAAAGACCACAGAAATTTTTGCCCCTGTCATACACTGCTTATGACTTCACATATTAAATCACCCATGGCATGTTGTATAATTATAACTAACAAATTTTTGTGGTTTTTTGATCCCACAGGCAGCCAACCCCATGCTGCGCAGGGCCTTTCGCCACGTGCGGCGTGCAGTTAACCACTGGGTCTGACCTGCAGCCCGGCCCTACGCTCAACTCCCTGCAAGCAGCCATCCAAAGGCAGTCAACCCCATAGCCTTTGGTTGTGCGAGACTTGGGGTTTGCTGCAGGGCCTGTTTTGCAGCCAGGCCCTCCTTCCAACCCCTCCCTACAGGCAGCTAAGCCCATGCTGCACACAGCCCTTGGCTGTACGTAGTGGGGGTTGGCCACAGGGCTTGGCCTACCACCAGGCCCTGTGGCCAAATCCCAGGCAGGTTGCCAACCCCACACCGTACACAGCCTTTGGTGTGTGCAGCATAGGGTTGGTCCTCGGGCCCTGGGGACCCCATTTCCTAAGGCCAAAACAGATATATTAATGGGAGAGGGTATGCAGCCACCTCCCAACCATTATTTGGCCGTAGCGACCCCATTCCTCCGGGCCAGTTCCAATAAAATTGGGAAGGGGCAGTGTGGCTTCCATCCCCATGCCTCAAAAGGCCCCGGCGACCCTATTCCCGGGGCCAAATACAATTAAACAGGGAAGGAAGGTGCACATCACCCCTCCCTAAGCCATAATAGGCCCCAGAACACCACATCCCATGCACCAAATACAATAATACAATTAAAAAATTGGAAGGGATACGCATGTCCCCGCATCCCCAAGCCTTCTTGATCCCCGGGGACCCCATCCCTGGAGCCCAAATCTAAGAGGAAGGGTGCATGCAGCCCCTCTCCCTGAGTCTTATTAGGCCCCATGGACCCCATCCCCGGGGCCACTTATAATAAAAAGGAAAGGCAGGCCGCACAGCCCACCTCACCAAGCCTTATTTGGCACCGGGGATCTCATCCCTTGGGGTCAAACCAATAAAAAAGGGGAGGAGGGCCACAAGGCCCCCCTCCCACAGCCTTCATAGGCCCCAGGCATCCCATCCCCCAGGGTCGTTTTTGTTTAAAAGGGGAGAGGTCTGCACGTCCCCCTCCGAGCCAGAGGTCAAAGCCAATTAAAAAGAAGGGGGTGTGCAGCTCCATTCCCCCAAGCTTTTTGGGCCCCGGGACCCCATTCCCAAGTGTAATAAAAAAGGGGGAGGGCTGTATGGCCTCCACATCCCCCGGAATGGTTGTTTTTAAAGGGGGAGTGCAGCTGCGCAGCCCCCCTCTCCGAGCCTTCTCCGTCCCAAGATCCCATCCCCCGGGGCCGGCCTTTTTTAAAAGGGGACGGGCTGTGTGGCCCCACTCCCCAAGACTATTTTGGCCCCAGTGACCCCATCCCTTGAGGCTCGCATCATTTAAAGGCGGGTGTCCCAGTGCCCACCCGGGACACCCACTAAGCACACGTTGGGGGCAGCAGGGAGCCCCAGGTCCTCCGCGGCCCAAGCTGGCTCCCTGTATGGTGCGGGAGCTGGCATTGCTCCGGAGCGAGCAGCTATTATACTGTTCCTCCAGGTGGGAGCAGTCTGTTGTTCTGTTTCCCTGCCAGCATCAGTGCGGGCAGGGAAACAAATCTCAAGTCTGCTCCCAGCCTTCTGGAGCATTTTTAAAGCTCCCTCCCGCTGTGAACATGCTTTCTGATTGCTCCCATTTAGCAGAAGATTTGAAAATTCTCCCACCAGATGGGAGCAAACATGTTCCCTGCCTGTGCTAGTGCTGGTAGGGAAACTACTATGTCCTGGGGCTGGGCTCTCAAGGACACAGCACGTGACCAAGCCCCAGGGGATGGGGTCCAGAGGGCCTTGTTAAGGCTAGGCAGTACTTAATTTATGGTGGTGCTTTCCGGTGCTTAGCACCGGCACTTATTTCTCAGGGCCGGGTCTACACTCTAGTCGAGTCCACATTCAGTATACGTAATAATTGGCTGCGCATTCTCAGAGTAGGGGCCACCATTCCAGTCTCTCCCCATCCCCGTGAAGAGCTGATATCGCACATGAATGCATGCATACGTGCGTAAAATATTTCAAATTGAATGCAGCGGATCTCCCGCCTGCTTAAATGTGAGCCACACACATCAAATTACCGCCAGAAAGTTAAACTGCCTGGGCTGGGTCCCTGCCTCAGCGTAGGTCACCAACACGTCACACCCCATTTCCATTTTGCAGTCATTCATTGGTAGCGCGCTAGCGTAATGCACTACCAATAAACGATTGCAAAATATATTATTATCCTGGCCCTGTCCCTAGTTGGCGAATCATGAAGTTTGTGCCCCGATTCGGACCAATGAGTAGTGTTTTAACTTGCAGCCCGCCCAGCATACTGCGCAGCTGCAGCGTTAATCATTATCCGATGACAGAAGCAATCAGCCTGTGGTGCAGCAGGTCTCCTCCCTCGCTGATTAATTAAAACTTAAAAGGATGTCCTGCAGTGCCAGTAAGTAATGCCTTTCACCAGAGTTGTATTTGTCTACAATTTTAACATTAAAATGTATGATCATGCTAAATAACGTTTTATAGTGTGGGGCCCATGGCCGCAGCTCTTGCTGTACTGCTGCTGGATTTTAACTTTTGCAGCGAAATCTTTTTAAAGTTAAAAGCCAGCAGTAGTGGCAGAAGAACTGCAGCCATGGGCCCACACGATAAAACGTTATTTAGCATAATAATCAATATGAATGCTTTGTAGACAAATTTAACACTGAACACTAGTACACAGCTGATGGCAGAAAAACATGACTATCTGAACGTGCCACTCTCCGAAAAATTGCCTCGAGTGGCACGTTCAGGTAATCTTGTTTTTCTGTAATCAGCTGAATGCCAGTGTTCAGTGTTATATTGTCTATAAAGCATTCAAATGGCTGATTATGCTAAATAACATTTTATAGTGTGTGAGACTCACAGCTGCATCTCTTCCTCCACTGCTGCTGACTTTTAACTTTTGCGGCGAAATAAATCTTTTTTTAAAGTTAAAAGCCAGTAGCAGTGGCAGAAGAACTGCAGCTGTGAGCCCCACACACTATAAAACGTTATTTAGCATAATCAGCCATTTGAATGCTTTGCAGACAAAAATAACACCCCCGTGGCGCATTTTAAGTTGGGGGATTAACTCCCCTTGAATCCTGAGGGTCCCTGGAGTCCAAGTAGCCCACCATGTACCTCCAAAAAGCGCCACAGAGCTGCGTTGCAGAGAGGTGTAAAAAGGGGCGTGGCCTCTGTACACCTCTCTGTACACCTCTCTGCAACGCAGCCCCCTGGCGCATACTGGAGGTTCCTGGTGGGCTAGTTGGCCCCCAGGGACCCCCAGTATTCAAGGGAATTTGTTCCCCCTCTGCAAACGCGCCAGGGCGCGTTTGCAGAGTGCTGCCAAGGAGGGCGTGGCCTCCGGCGCGATGCCAGATTTTTTTTTTTTTTTTTTTAAAGGGGGCTGTGTGGCCCCCCTTCTTTTTATTTATTTTGGGCCCTGGGGACCCCATCCCCCTGGGCCTGACCCCCTTTTATTTATTTTTTTAAAAGGAACGGGAAGGGGACCGCGTGGGCCCCCTCCCGTGGCCAATTTCGGCCCGGGGACCCCATCCCCCGGGTCATTGCCACCTTTTTTATAAAAATTTTCATGGAGGGGGCTGCGTTGCCCCCTCCTCAGGCCTCCTTAGGCCCCGGGGACCCCATCCCCCGGGGCTGGCCTTTTTTTCTTTTCTTTTTTCCCTTTATTTGGGGAGGGGGGCCGCGTGGCCCCCTCCCAGGCCACTACTTGCCCCGGGGACCCCATCCCCCAGGGCTGGCCCTATCATTTGGGGACCGTGGGGGACCCCAACTCCCCCACGGTCCCGCCGGCTCCCCGCATCCTGCGGGAGCCGGCATTGCTTTTCCACATGGGGAGCTGCTAAGATGCAACTCCCCGTGTGGAAAAGCAATTTGCTTTGGTTTTTGGAAGAGAGAGCAGGTTTTGGAAGAGAGAGCAAGTTTGCTATGACAGGACGGGAGCCGCGAGGCTCCCGTCCTGTCATAGCAAACTACAGTGTCCCGGGGTAGGCACCCCAGGACACTGCAGGAGCCGGCCCTGGGGGGTGGTGGTCCCCAGGGCCACCACAGGCTCCAGGAGGGGGGCCACGCGGCCCCCCTCCCAACATGTACAAAGCCCCAGGGAGGTGGTGGTCCCCGGGGCTTCGGGGGTCTGAAACGGACCCCCACATTTCTTTATTAGTGCCCCGGGGAGGTGGCAGTCCCCGGGTGTGTGGGGGGCTGGAGCCCCCCATATAGGACATTTTTATTTAAATAAAAGAAGCCCCGGGGGTGGCGGTCCCGGGGCTGCGGGAGGGCCGAGAGCCCTCCCGCACCATTTTTGTTTAAAGCCCTGGGGGGTGGCGGTCCCCGGGGCTTGGAGGGCCTTAGAGGCCCCACATGCCCCGGGACTTGGCCCACCCGGGGCCAATTAACCACGAGCGCGGGAGCCCGCGCTTAGTTTTTTTTTCTCGGCGGGATCCGCGCACCCTAAGCGCATCCCGCCGATTATTATTTTTTTTAAAATGCTTTTTTCTGCCCAGGGGGTCCTTGTGGGACCCCCTGAGCCGACCTAGGGGGTCAGGGTGTTTCTACCCTGCCCCCTTTGTGCATTTTGCGCACTTGTTTCTTCTGCCTCGGTTCTACCGAGGGACAAAATGGCTGCCAACACTTCCTGATTTGGAGTGTTGACAGCCACTTGTCAGCCAATTAGCATACAGCTCGTAATCGGGACGGTGCGCGCAGGGTGCGCTCAGGGTGCGCGGATCCGACGCGGCCATAGATATATATGTGATTTTACTTGTGATTTTCTCAGGAACTACTGAACGGATTTACACCATTTAAGCAAAAGGCACGACTCTGAACCAAGGGCTACCTTTTTGCCAAATTTGGTGTAATTCCGTTCAGCAGTTCGGGCTGTAGTGGCGACTAACGGTTCCTATGGAAAAATGAACGGGGAAAACACGTTTTGGGACCCCCCTTTTTTCTCGGCCCCCGCTTGACGAATCACCCCGAGACTTTCAGGATAGGAGCGGACCGGAGCGCCCCAACAAGTTTGAAAATTTCGCGAAGATTCGTCAACCGGCGCCAAAGTTATTTCAAATAGAATGTTGCGGATTTCCTATGGAAAATAGGTCCTAACTATAACTATCTACTGGCGACCGCCAGTAGATAATATATAT
Source organism: Calotriton arnoldi (assembly GCA_963921515.1). Taxonomy (NCBI): domain Eukaryota; kingdom Metazoa; phylum Chordata; class Amphibia; order Caudata; family Salamandridae; genus Calotriton; species Calotriton arnoldi. The sequence continues at coordinate 802,264 of CAWUFW010002947.1, read as the reverse complement.
ATATATATATTAGATGAATCCTTGTGTAAACATAAGTACACAAAAGAAAAGCCAGCACTCCACGGGTCCTTAATCACTGCTTCAATTTATTGAGAGGGCTGACGCGTTTCGACCTTGCGGTCTTTGTCAAAGTCTCTCGCAACAGTGCATGGAGGCAAATTCCTTTAAAAACAATACAAGTCAGCTGTAGCACATAAACATAGAAAAAATTATTTTTTGAAAATAAACTCAAAGTTTCTTTGGAAGAATTTGTAATTTTCAAATGCACACCTCTATAATATATCACATCTCTAATAGACTTTTTCATTTTATAAGCAACATTATTACAAAATTGGCAACCTGCATAGGTATTATTATTCAACATGATTGATATCATTGTCGGTAATTCTCTTTACAATTTCACCTGTTCACAGAATATACATAAGCCTTGAGACCCTCGCGGGTATGTAGTGCGCTTTATAAGTGACATGATTGATTGATTGATAATCTATGACAGCAAACCCGCAATGATATAAAGGATGTCCTGAAAGTATTTTCTTATCTCAAGGCCCAAGAAGTACTTTTGAGACAGAAAAATAAGGTTCAAATTTGCTGGGGTGCCATTGAACATCTAGAAACAGATACCCATGCCAAGTGGCAAAGATTACGAGATAAATATGTAAGAAAAAGATGCGTAGAACATACGTCGATCTCTACAGTTTTGCTTAATGAATTAGGCCAAGTGGCCTATTACCCATATCTCAATTTCTCGCATCCTGTAACAGTCTCAAAACATGATTCATAAATAGACGGTTATGTGATTTCTTTGGCTGCTACTGACAATTATCTTAATCAAGTGAAAAAAGAGTGTAGTGCAAAAGAACAAAATAACAAAACCCCCACCACTATATACATGATTTAACACAGTGATCCATTTAGATTCAGCAATCGGAGTCCAGGAAAAACAATGGCAGATTTGTGCCTAACTTGTAAACATACTTACCAGCAGCGGCTGACCCATCAATTTGAGAACTCCAAAACTTAATAGTGAGAGCATAAAATAAATGAAGAACAACAAACAATAACAAGATATTATGCAAGTTTCAGTAATACAGAGGGAAATTCCTCCATTTTTTCTTCCCATGGTATCAATGTACTATTACAGGGTACAGTGAGGAGTCAACAGTGTGGGTAAAGGGGAGGGGAGGGAGGGTGCAAGGGGGAACAGGGAGGCAAAGAGAGAGAAGAAGGAAAAGATAGTCATACAGGAAAATGTGCATGTATGCATATTAAGTGAGCAGACAAATCTATATGGGCAGCCCCAATCTTGATAAAGGCATCTGCTTCAGTTTGGAGTTACACAGACTTTCAGTCCCCCTTCACGCCTCAGCCTAGGTGTATATGCATTGCTTCATCCTGATTCAGACCCATAGGATGTAGGCTATTCAGCAATATGATGTATTTGGACTCCAATTTTCTTAGGATTCTCTCTCTGTCTCCACCTTGTTTGGTCACTGTTGTCCTGTCAATGCCAAAAAATGAGATTCTATCAGGCTCTGTAGAATGGCATTGTTGCCAATGTCTTGCAAACGGGTAACTTTGATCTTGATTTCTAACACCGCGCAAGTGCTCAAGAATCCTCTTTTTACTGGGAGGATTGTACTTCCTACATATTGCAAACTACACACGCACACCAGCACATATATAGTGAAGTCACTGTTGCAATTGATGAATTTGTTGATTTTAACTTCTCTACCCGTAAATAGAGGGTATGTTTTCTTGTTCCTGCTGTGTGTGCATGCCCTACAGTTGCCGTATTTGAAAAACCCAGATTGCTCCCTCAACCAGGATCCTGCATTAGGCTGATGATTTTGCGGATAACTGTGGGCTAAAATGTCCTAGACTAAACTGTTCTTTCTGTAGCGGTGATTAAGGAACCTTAGAGTGCTGGCTTTTCTTTTGTGTACTTATGTTTACACAAGGATTCATCTAATATTAACAAGCGAGACCTGCTATTGCTGCTGTGCACCAGCCCAGGAAGTGATCGGGGAGCAGGGAGCAGCGGAATTATATATATATATATATATATATATCCACCAAAAAGCCTACAAATCCGCGTAAGCACGAGCCACACCGATCCAGTTTGGTACAAAAATATTCTTTAATTCAGGGCAAAATATATATATATTTTATGAAAAAGCAAAGGTTAAAGTCCTGTTCTAGTTAGGTATTATAACGAGATCTGTTTTTGTTTGAAAAAACCCATAGAAATTACCTGAAAAAAACCAAAGGTTTAAGTAACATTATAGTTAGGTGAATATGTCAGTGACAACTTTAAAAATTTTAACTCAAAAGACCACAGAAATTTTTGCCCCTGTCATACACTGCTTATGACTTCACATATTAAATCACCCATGGCATGTTGTATAATTATAACTAACACATTTTTGTGGTTTTTGATCCCACAGGCAGCCAACCCCATGCTGCGCAGGGCCTTTCGCCACGTGCGGCGTGCAGTTAACCACTGGGTCTGACCTGCAGCCCGGCCCTACGCTCAACTCCCTGCAAGCAGCCATCCAAAGGCAGTCAACCCCATAGCCTTTGGTCGTGCGAGACTTGGGGTTTGCTGCAGGGCCTGTTTTGCAGCCAGGCCCTCCTTCCAACCCCCTCCCTACAGGCAGCTAAGCCCATGCTGCACACAGCCCTTGGCTGTACGTAGTGGGGGTTGGCCACAGGACTTGGCCTACCACCAGGCCCTGTGGCCAAATCCCAGGCAGGTTGCCAACCCCACACCGTACACAGCCTTTGGTGTGTGCAGCATAGGGTTGGTCCTCGGGCCCTGGGGACCCCATTTCCTAAGGCCAAAACAGATATATTAATGGGAGAGGGTATGCAGCCACCTCCCAACCATTATTTGGCCGTAGCGACCCCATTCCTCCGGGCCAGTTCCAATAAAATTGGGAAGGGGCAGTGTGGCTTCCATCCCCATGCCTCAAAAGGCCCCGGCGACCCTATTCCCGGGGCCAAATACAATTAAACAGGGAAGGAAGGTGCACATCACCCCTCCCTAAGCCATAATAGGCCCCAGAACACCACATCCCATGCACCAAATACAATAATACAATTAAAAAATTGGAAGGGATACGCATGTCCCCGCATCCCCAAGCCTTCTTGATCCCCGGGGACCCCATCCCTGGAGCCCAAATCTAAGAGGAAGGGTGCATGCAGCCCCTCTCCCTGAGTCTTATTAGGCCCCATGGACCCCATCCCCCGGGGCCACTTATAATAAAAAAGGAAAGGCAGGCCGCACAGCCCACCTCACCAAGCCTTATTTGGCACCGGGGATCTCATCCCTTGGGGTCAAACCAATAAAAAAGGGGAGGAGGGCCACAAGGCCCCCCTCCCACAGCCTTCATAGGCCCCAGGCATCCCATCCCCAGGGTCGTTTTTGTTTAAAAGGGGAGAGGTCTGCACGTCCCCCTCCGAGCCAGAGGTCAAAGCCAATTAAAAAGAAGGGGGTGTGCAGCTCCATTCCCCCAAGCTTTTTGGGCCCCGGGACCCCATTCCCAAGTGTAATAAAAAAGGGGGAGGGCTGTATGGCCTCCACATCCCCGGAATGGTTGTTTTTAAGGGGAGTGCAGCTGCGCAGCCCCCTCTCCGAGCCTTCTCCGTCCCAAGATCCCATCCCCGGGGCCGGCCTTTTTAAAAGGGGACGGGCTGTGTGGCCCCACTCCCCAAGACTATTTTGGCCCCAGTGACCCCATCCCTTGAGGCTCGCATCATTTAAAGGCGGGTGTCCCAGTGCCCACCCGGGACACCCACTAAGCACACGTTGGGGGCAGCAGGGAGCCCCAGGTCCTCCGCGGCCCAAGCTGGCTCCCTGCATGGTGCGGGAGCTGGCATTGCTCCGGAGCGAGCAGCTATTATACTGTTCCTCCAGGCGGGAGCAGTCTGTTGTTCTGTTTCCCTGCCAGCATCAGTGCGGGCAGGGAAACAAATCTCAAGTCTGCTCCCAGCCTTCTGGAGCATTTTTAAAGCTCCCTCCCGCTGTGAACATGCTTTCTGATTGCTCCCATTTAGCAGAAGATTTGAAAATTCTCCCACCAGATGGGAGCAAACATGTTTCCCTGCCTGTGCTAGTGCTGGTAGGGAAACTACTATGTCCTGGGGCTGGGCTCTCAAGGACACAGCACGTGACCAAGCCCCAGGGGATGGGGTCCAGAGGGCCTTGTTAAGGCTAGGCAGTACTTAATTTATGGTGGTGCTTTCCGGTGCTTAGCACCGGCACTTATTTCTCAGGGCCGGGTCTACACTCTAGTCGAGTCCACATTCAGTATACGTAATAATTGGCTGCGCATTCTCAGAGTAGGGGCCACCATTCCAGTCTCTCCCCATCCCCGTGAAGAGCTGATATCGCACATGAATGCATGCATACGTGCGTAAAATATTTCAAATTGAATGCAGCGGATCTCCCGCCTGCTTAAATGTGAGCCACACACATCAAATTACCGCCAGAAAGTTAAACTGCCTGGGCTGGGTCCCTGCCTCAGCGTAGGTCACCAACACGTCACACCCCATTTCCATTTTGCAGTCATTCATTGGTAGCGCGCTAGCGTAATGCACTACCAATAAACGATTGCAAAATATATTATTATCCTGGCCCTGTCCCTAGTTGGCGAATCATGAAGTTTGTGCCCCGATTCGGACCAATGAGTAGTGTTTTAACTTGCAGCCCGCCCAGCATACTGCGCAGCTGCAGCGTTAATCATTATCCGATGACAGAAGCAATCAGCCTGTGGTGCAGCAGGTCTCCTCCTCGCTGATTAATTAAAACTTAAAAGGATGTCCTGCAGTGCCAGTAAGTAATGCCTTTCACCAGAGTTGTATTTGTCTACAATTTTAACATTAAAATGTATGATCATGCTAAATAACGTTTTATAGTGTGGGGCCCATGGCCGCAGCTCTTGCTGTACTGCTGCTGGATTTTAACTTTTGCAGCGAAATCTTTTTTTAAAGTTAAAAGCCAGCAGTAGTGGCAGAAGAACTGCAGCCATGGGCCCACACGATAAAACGTTATTTAGCATAATAATCAATATGAATGCTTTGTAGACAAATTTAACACTGAACACTAGTACACAGCTGATGGCAGAAAAACATGACTATCTGAACGTGCCACTCTCCGAAAAATTGCCTCGAGTGGCACGTTCAGGTAATCTTGTTTTTCTGTAATCAGCTGAATGCCAGTGTTCAGTGTTATATTTGTCTATAAAGCATTCAAATAGCTGATTATGCTAAATAACATTTTATAGTGTGTGGGGCTCACAGCTGCATCTCTTCCTCCACTGCTGCTGACTTTTAACTTTTGCGGCGAAATAAATCTTTTTTAAAGTTAAAAGCCAGTAGCAGTGGCAGAAGAACTGCAGCCGTGAGCCCACACACTATAAAACGTTATTTAGCATAATCAGCCATTTGAATGCTTTGCAGACAAATATAACACCCCGTGGCGCATTTTAAGTTGGGGGATTAACTCCCCTTGAATCCTGAGGGTCCCTGGAGTCCAAGTAGCCCACCATGTACCTCCAAAAAGCGCCACAGAGCTGCGTTGCAGAGAGGTGTAAAAGGGGCGTGGCCTCTGTACACCTCTCTGTACACCTCTCTGCAACGCAGCCCCTGGCGCATACTGGAGGTTCCTGGTGGGCTAGTTGGCCCCCAGGGACCCCCAGTATTCAAGGGAATTTGTTCCCCCTCTGCAAACGCGCCAGGGGCGCGTTGCAGAGTGCTGCCAAGGAGGGGGCGTGGCCTCCGGCGCGATGCCAGATTTTTTTTTTTTTTTTTTTTAAAGGGGGCTGTGTGGCCCCCCTTCTTTTTATTTATTTTGGGCCCTGGGGACCCCATCCCCCTGGGCCTGACCCCCTTTTATTTATTTTTTTTAAAAAGGAACGGGAAGGGGACCGCGTGGGCCCCCCTCCCGTGGCCAATTTCGGCCCGGGGACCCCATCCCCCGGGTCATTGCCACCTTTTTTTTATAAAAAATTTTCATGGAGGGGGGCTGCGTTGCCCCCCTCCTCAGGCCTCCTTAGGCCCCGGGGACCCCATCCCCCGGGGCTGGCCTTTTTTTTCTTTTCTTTTTTTCCCTTTATTTGGGGAGGGGGGCCGCGTGGCCCCCCTCCCAGGCCACTACTTGCCCCGGGGACCCCATCCCCCAGGGCTGGCCCTATCATTTGGGGACCGTGGGGGGACCCCAACTCCCCCACGGTCCCGCCGGCTCCCCGCGTCCTGCGGGAGCCGGCATTGCTTTTCCACATGGGGAGCTGCTAAGATGCAACTCCCCGTGTGGAAAAGCAATTTGCTTTGGTTTTTGGAAGAGAGAGCAGGTTTTGGAAGAGAGCAAGTTTGCTATGACAGGACGGGAGCCGCGAGGCTCCGTCCTGTCATAGCAAACTACAGTGTCCCGGGGTAGGCACCCCAGCACACTGCAGGAGCCGGCCCTGGGGGTGGTGGTCCCCAGGGCCACCACAGGCTCCAGAAGGGGGGCCACGCGGCCCCCTCCCAACATGTACAAAGCCCCAGGGAGGTGGTGGTCCCCGGGGCTTCGGGGTCTGAAACGGACCCCCACATTTCTTTATTAGTGCCCCGGGGAGGTGGCAGTCCCCGGGGTGTGTGGGGGCTGGAGCCCCCCATATAGGACATTTTTATTTAAATAAAAGAAGCCCCGGGGGTGGCGGTCCCCGGGGCTGCGGGAGAGCCGAGAGCCCTCCCGCACCATTTTTTGTTTAAAGCCCTGGGGGGTGGCGGTCCCCGGGGCTTGGGGGGGCCTTAGAGGCCCCACATGCCCCCGGGACTTGGCCCACCCGGGGGCCAATTAACCACGAAGCGCGGGAGCCCGCGCTTAGTTTTTTTTTTTTTCTCGGCGGGATCCGCGCACCCTAAGCGCATCCCGCCGATTATTTTTTTTTTTTTAAATGCTTTTTTCTGCCCAGGGGGTCCTTGTGGGACCCCCTGAGCCGACCTAGGGGGTCAGGGTGTTTCTACCCTGCCCCCTTTGTGCATTTTGCGCACTTGTTTCTTCTGCCTCGGTTCTACCGAGGGACAAAATGGCTGCCAACACTTCTTGATTTGGAGTGTTGACAGCCACTTGTCAGCCAATTAGCATACAGCTCGTGATCGGGACGGTGCGCGCAGGGTGCGCTCAGGGTGCGCGGATCCGACGCGGCCATAGATATATATGTGATTTTACTTGTGATTTTCTCAGGAACTACTGAACGGATTTACACCATTTAAGCAAAAGGCACGACTCTGAACCAAGGGCTACCTTTTTGCCAAATTTGGTGTAATTCCGTTCAGCAGTTCGGGCTGTAGTGGCGACTAACGGTTCCTATGGAAAAATGAACGGGGAAAACACGTTTTGGGACCCCCCTTTTTCTCGGCCCCCGCTTGACGAATCACCCGAGACTTTCAGGATAGGAGCGGACCGGAGCGCCCCAACAAGTTTGAAAATTTCGCGAAGATTCGTCAACCGGCGCCAAAGTTATTTCAAATAGAATGTTGCGGATTTCCTATGGAAAATAGGTCCTAACTATAACTATCTACTGGCGACCGCCAGTAGATAATATATATATATATATATTAGATGAATCCTTGTGTAAACATAAGTACACAAAAGAAAAGCCAGCACTCCACGGGTCCTTAATCACTGCTTCAATTTATTGAGAGGGCTGACGCGTTTCGACCTTGCGGTCTTTGTCAAAGTCTCTCGCAACAGTGCATGGAGGCAAATTCCTTTAAAAACAATACAAGATAGCTGTAGCACATAAACATAGAAAAAATTATTTTTTGAAAATAAACTCAAAGTTTCTTTGGAAGAATTTGTAATTTTCAAATGCACACCTCTATAATATATCACATCTCTAATAGACTTTTTCATTTTATAAGCAACATTATTACAAAATTGGCAACCTGCATAGGTATTATTATTCAACATGATTGATATCATTGTCGGTAATTCTCTTTACAATTTCACCTGTTCACAGAATATACATAAGCCTTGAGACCCTCGCGGGTATGTAGTGCGCTTTATAAGTGACATGATTGATTGATTGATAATCTATGACAGCAAACCCGCAATGATATAAAGGATGTCCTGAAAGTATTTTCTTATCTCAAGGCCCAAGAAGTACTTTTGAGACAGAAAAATAAGGTTCAAATTTGCTGGGGTGCCATTGAACATCTAGAAACAGATACCCATGCCAAGTGGCAAAGATTACGAGATAAATATGTAAGAAAAAGATGCGTAGAACATACGTCGATCTCTACAGTTTTGCTTAATGAATTAGGCCAAGTGGCCTATTACCCATATCTCAATTTCTCGCATCCTGTAACAGTCTCAAAACATGATTCATAAATAGACGGTTATGTGATTTCTTTGGCTGCTACTGACAATTATCTTAATCAAGTGAAAAAAGAGTGTAGTGCAAAAGAACAAAATAACAAAACCCCCACCACTATATACATGATTTAACACAGTGATCCATTTAGATTCAGCAATCGGAGTCCAGGAAAAACAATGGCAGATTTGTGCCTAACTTGTAAACATACTTACCAGCAGCGGCTGACCCATCAATTTGAGAACTCCAAAACTTAATAGTGAGAGCATAAAATAAATGAAGAACAACAAACAATAACAAGATATTATGCAAGTTTCAGTAATACAGAGGGAAATTCCTCCATTTTTCTTCCCATGGTATCAATGTACTATTACAGGGTACAGTGAGGAGTCAACAGTGTGGGTAAAGGGGAGGGGAGGGAGGGTGCAAGGGGGAACAGGGAGGCAAAGAGAGAGAAGAAGGAAAAGATAGTCATACAGGAAAATGTGCATGTATGCATATTAAGTGAGCAGACAAATCTATATGGGCAGCCCCAATCTTGATAAAGGCATCTGCTTCAGTTTGGAGTTACACAGACTTTCAGTCCCCCTTCACGCCTCAGCCTAGGTGTATATGCATTGCTTCATCCTGATTCAGACCCATAGGATGTAGGCTATTCAGCAATATGATGTATTTGGACTCCAATTTTCTTAGGATTCTCTCTCTGTCTCCACCTTGTTTGGTCACTGTTGTCCTGTCAATGCCAAAAAATGAGATTCTATCAGGCTCTGTAGAATGGCATTGTTGCCAATGTCTTGCAAACGGGTAACTTTGATCTTGATTTCTAACACCGCGCAAGTGCTCAAGAATCCTCTTTTTACTGGGAGGATTGTACTTCCTACATATTGCAAACTACACACGCACACCAGCACATATATAGTGAAGTCACTGTTGCAATTGATGAATTTGTTGATTTTAACTTCTCTACCCGTAAATAGAGGGTATGTTTTCTTGTTCCTGCTGTGTGTGCATGTCCTACAGTTGCCGTATTTGAAAAACCCAGATTGCTCCCTCAACCAGGATCCTGCATTAGGCTGATGATTTTGCGGATAACTGTGGGCTAAAATGTCCTAGACTAAACTGCTCTTTCTGTAGCGGTGATTAAGGAACCTTAGAGTGCTGGCTTTTCTTTTGTGTACTTATGTTTACACAAGGATTCATCTAATATTAACAAGCGAGACCTGCTATTGCTGCTGTGCACCAGCCCAGGAAGTGATCGGGGGTCAGGGAGAAGCGGAATTATATATATATATATATATATATATATATATATATATATATATATATATATATATATATATATATATATATATATATATATATATATATATATCCACCAAAAAGCCTACAAATCCGCGTAAGCACGAGCCACACCGATCCAGTTTGGTACAAAAATATTCTTTAATTCAGGGCAAAATATATATATATTTTATGAAAAAGCAAAGGTTAAAGTCCTGTTCTAGTTAGGTATTATAACGAGATCTGTTTTTGTTTGAAAAAAACCCATAGAAATTACCTGAAAAAAACCAAAGGTTTAAGTAACATTATAGTTAGGTGAATATGTCAGTGACAACTTTAAAAATTTTAACTCAAAAGACCACAGAAATTTTTGCCCCTGTCATACACTGCTTATGACTTCACATATTAAATCACCCATGGCATGTTGTATAATTATAACTAACACATTTTTGTGGTTTTTTGATCCCACAGGCAGCCAACCCCATGCTGCGCAGGGCCTTTCGCCACGTGCGGCGTGCAGTTAACCACTGGGTCTGACCTGCAGCCCGGCCCTACGCTCAACTCCCTGCAAGCAGCCATCCAAAGGCAGTCAACCCCATAGCCTTTGGTCGTGCGAGACTTGGGGTTTGCTGCAGGGCCTGTTTTGCAGCCAGGCCCTCCTTCCAACCCCTCCCTACAGGCAGCTAAGCCCATGCTGCACACAGCCCTTGGCTGTACGTAGTGGGGGTTGGCCACAGGGCTTGGCCTACCACCAGGCCCTGTGGCCAAATCCCAGGCAGGTTGCCAACCCCACACCGTACACAGCCTTTGGTGTGTGCAGCATAGGGTTGGTCCTCGGGCCCTGGGGACCCCATTTCCTAAGGCCAAAACAGATATATTAATGGGAGAGGGTATGCAGCCACCTCCCAACCATTATTTGGCCGTAGCGACCCCATTCCTCCGGGCCAGTTCCAATAAAATTGGGAAGGGGCAGTGTGGCTTCCATCCCCATGCCTCAAAGGCCCCGGAGACCCTATTCCCGGGGCCAAATACAATTAAACAGGGAAGGAAGGTGCACATCACCCCTCCCTAAGCCATAATAGGCCCCAGAACACCACATCCCATGCACCAAATACAATAATACAATTAAAAAATTGGAAGGGATACGCATGTCCCCGCATCCCCAAGCCTTCTTGATCCCCGGGGACCCCATCCCTGGAGCCCAAATCTAAGAGGAAGGGTGCATGCAGCCCCTCTCCCTGAGTCTTATTAGGCCCCATGGACCCCATCCCCCGGGGCCACTTATAATAAAAAAGGAAAGGCAGGCCGCACAGCCCACCTCACCAAGCCTTATTTGGCACCGGGGATCTCATCCCTTGGGGTCAAACCAATAAAAAAGGGGAGGAGGGCCACAAGGCCCCCCTCCCACAGCCTTCATAGGCCCCAGGCATCCCATCCCCCAGGGTCGTTTTTGTTTAAAAGGGGAGAGGTCTGCACGTCCCCCTCCGAGCCAGAGGTCAAAGCCAATTAAAAAGAAGGGGGTGTGCAGCTCCATTCCCCCAAGCTTTTTGGGCCCCGGGACCCCATTCCCAAGTGTAATAAAAAAGGGGGAGGGCTGTATGGCCTCCACATCCCCCGGAATGGTTGTTTTTAAAGGGGGAGTGCAGCTGCGCAGCCCCCCTCTCCGAGCCTTCTCCGTCCCAAGATCCCATCCCCCGGGGCCGGCCTTTTTTAAAAGGGGACGGGCTGTGTGGCCCCACTCCCCAAGACTATTTTGGCCCCAGTGACCCCATCCCTTGAGGCTCGCATCATTTAAAGGCGGGTGTCCCAGTGCCCACCCGGGACACCCACTAAGCACACGTTGGGGGCAGCAGGGAGCCCCAGGTCCTCCGCGGCCCAAGCTGGCTCCCTGCATGGTGCGGGAGCTGGCATTGCTCCGGCCCGGAGCGAGCAGCTATTATACTGTTCCTCCAGGCGGGAGCAGTCTGTTGTTCTGTTTCCCTGCCAGCATCAGTGCGGGCAGGGAAACAAATCTCAAGTCTGCTCCCAGCCTTCTGGAGCATTTTAAAGCTCCCTCCCGCTGTGAACATGCTTTCTGATTGCTCCCATTTAGCAGAAGATTTGAAAATTCTCCCACCAGATGGGAGCAAACATGTTTCCCTGCCTGTGCTAGTGCTGGTAGGGAAACTACTATGTCCTGGGGCTGGGCTCTCAAGGACACAGCACGTGACCAAGCCCCAGGGGATGGGGTCCAGAGGGCCTTGTTAAGGCTAGGCAGTACTTAATTTATGGTGGTGCTTTCCGGTGCTTAGCACCGGCACTTATTTCTCAGGGCCGGGTCTACACTCTAGTCGAGTCCACATTCAGTATACGTAATAATTGGCTGCGCATTCTCAGAGTAGGGGCCACCATTCCAGTCTCTCCCCATCCCCGTGAAGAGCTGATATCGCACATGAATGCATGCATACGTGCGTAAAATATTTCAAATTGAATGCAGCGGATCTCCCGCCTGCTTAAATGTGAGCCACACACATCAAATTACCGCCAGAAAGTTAAACTGCCTGGGCTGGGTCCCTGCCTCAGCGTAGGTCACCAACACGTCACACCCCATTTCCATTTTGCAGTCATTCATTGGTAGCGCGCTAGCGTAATGCACTACCAATAAACGATTGCAAAATATATTATTATCCTGGCCCTGTCCCTAGTTGGCGAATCATGAAGTTTGTGCCCCGATTCGGACCAATGAGTAGTGTTTTAACTTGCAGCCCGCCCAGCATACTGCGCAGCTGCAGCGTTAATCATTATCCGATGACAGAAGCAATCAGCATGTGGTGCAGCAGGTCTCCTCCCTCGCTGATTAATTAAAACTTAAAAGGATGTCCTGCAGTGCCAGTAAGTAATGCCTTTCACCAGAGTTGTATTTGTCTACAATTTTAACATTAAAATGTATGATCATGCTAAATAACGTTTTATAGTGTGGGGCCCATGGCCGCAGCTCTTGCTGTACTGCTTCTGGCTTTTAACTTTTGCAGCGAAATCTTTTTTTAAAGTTAAAAGCCAGCAGTAGTGGCAGAAGAACTGCAGCCATGGGCCCACACGATAAAACGTTATTTAGCATAATAATCAATATGAATGCTTTGTAGACAAATTCAACACTGAACACTAGTACACAGCTGATGGCAGAAAAACATGACTATCTGAACGTGCCACTCTCCGAAAAATTGCCTCGAGTGGCACGTTCAGGTAATCTTGTTTTTCTGTAATCAGCTGAATGCCTGTGTTCAGTGTTATATTTGTCTATAAAGCATTCAAATGGCTGATTATGCTAAATAACATTTTATAGTGTGTGGGGCTCACAGCTGCATCTCTTCCTCCACTGCTGCTGACTTTTAACTTTTGCGGCGAAATAAATCTTTTTTTAAAGTTAAAAGCCAGTAGCAGTGGCAGAAGAACTGCAGCCGTGAGCCCCACACACTATAAAACGTTATTTAGCATAATCAGCCATTTGAATGCTTTGCAGACAAATATAACACCCCCGTGGCGCATTTTAAGTTGGGGGATTAACTCCCCTTAAATCCTGAGGGTCCCTGGAGTCCAAGTAGCCCACCATGTACCTCCAAAAAGCGCCACAGAGCTGCGTTGCAGAGAGGTGTAAAAAGGGGCGTGGCCTCTGTACACCTCTCTGTACACCTCTCTGCAACGCAGCCCCCTGGCGCATACTGGAGGTTCCTGGTGGGCTAGTTGGCCCCCAGGGACCCCCAGTATTCAAGGGGAATTTGTTCCCCCTCTGCAAACGCGACAGGGGGCGCGTTTGCAGAGTGCTGCCAAGGAGGGGGCGTGGCCTCCGGCGCGATGCCAGATTTTTTTTTTTTTTTTTAAAGGGGGCTGTGTGGCCCCCCTTCTTTTTATTTATTTTGGGCCCTGGGGACCCCATCCCCCTGGGCCTGACCCCCTTTTATTTTTTATTTTTAAAAAGGAACGGTAAGGGGACCGCGTGGGCCCCCCTCCCGTGGCCAATTTCGGCCCGGGGACCCCATCCCCCGGGTCATTGCCACCTTTTTTTAATAAAAACTTTTCATGGAGGGGGCTGCGTTGCCCCCCTCCTCAGGCCTCCTTAGGCCCCGGGGACCTCATCCCCCGGGGCTGGCCTTTTTTTCTTTTCTTTTTTTTCCTTTATTTGGGGAGGGGGCCGCGTGGCCCCCCTCCCGGGCCACTACTTGCCACGGGGACCCCATCCCCCGGGGCTGGCCCTATAATTTGGGGACCGTGGGGGGACCCCAACTCCCCCACGGTCCCGCCGGCTCCCGCGTCCTGCGGGAGCCGGCATTGCTTTCCACATGGGGAGCTGCTAAGATGCAGCTCCCCGTGTGGAAAAGCAATTGCTTTGGTTTTGGAAGAGAGAGCAGGTTTTGGAAGAGAGAGCAAGTTTGCTATGACAGGACGGGAGCCGCGAGGCTCCCGTCCTGTCATAGCAAACTACAGTGTCCCGGGGTAGGCACCCCAGGACACTGCAGGAGCCGGCCCTGGGGGGTGGTGGTCCCCAGGGCCACCACAGGCTCCAGGAGGGGGGCCACGCGGCCCCCCTCCCAACATGTACAAAGCCCCAGGGAGGTGGTGGTCCCCGGGGCTTCGGGGGTCTGAAACGGACCCCCACATTTCTTTTATTAGTGCCCCGGGGAGGTGGCAGTCCCCGGGGTGTGTGGGGGGGCTGGAGCCCCCCCATATAGGACATTTTTTATTTAAATAAAAGAAGCCCCGGGGGGTGGCGGTCCCCGGGGCTGCGGGAGGGCCGAGAGCCCTCCCGCACCATTTTTTGTTTAAAGCCCTGGGGGGTGGCGGTCCCCGGGGCTTGGGGGGGCCTTAGAGGCCCCACATGCCCCCGGGACTTGGCCCACCCGGGGGCCAATTAACCACGAAGCGCGGGAGCCCGCGCTTAGTTTTTTTTTTTTCTCGGCGGGATCCGCGCACCCTAAGCGCATCCCGCTGATTTTTTTTTTTTTTTTAAATGCTTTTTTCTGCCCAGGGGGTCCTTGTGGGACCCCCTGAGCTGACCTAGGGGGTCAGGGTGTTTCTACCCTGCCCCCTTTGTGCATTTTGCGCACTTGTTTCTTCTGCCTCGGTTCTACCGAGGGACAAAATGGCTGCCAACACTTCCTGATTTGGAGTGTTGACAGCCACTTGTCAGCCAATTAGCATACAGCTCGTGATCGGGACGGTGCGCGCAGGGTGCGCTCAGGGTGCGCGGATCCGACGCGGCCATAGATATATATGTGATTTTACTTGTGATTTTCTCAGGAACTACTGAACGGATTTACACCATTTAAGCAAAAGGCACGACTCTGAACCAAGGGCTACCTTTTTGCCAAATTTGGTGTAATTCCGTTCAGCAGTTCGGGCTGTAGCTGCGACTAACGGTTCCTATGGAAAAATGAATGGGGAAAACACGTTTTGGGACCCCCCTTTTTCTCGGCCCCCGCTTGACGAATCACCCCGAGACTTTCAGGATAGGAGCGGACCGGAGCGCCCCAACAAGTTTGAAAATTTCGCGAAGATTCGTCAACCGGCGCTAAAGTTATTTCAAATAGAATGTTGCGGATTTCCTATGGAAAATAGGTCCTAACTATAACTATCTACTGGCGACCGCCAGTAGATAATATATATATATATATATTAGATGAATCCTTGTGTAAACATAAGTACACAAAGAAAAGCCAGCACTCCACGGGTCCTTAATCACTGCTTCAATTTATTGAGAGGGCTGACGCGTTTCGACCTTGCGGTCTTTGTCAAAGTCTCTCGCAACAGTGCATGGAGGCAAATTCCTTTAAAAACAATACAAGTCAGCTGTAGCACATAAACATAGAAAAAATTATTTTTTGAAAATAAACTCAGTTTCTTTGGAAGAATTTGTAATTTTCAAATGCACACCTCTATAATATATCACATCTCTAATAGACTTTTTCATTTTATAAGCAACATTATTACAAAATTGGCAACCTGCATAGGTATTATTATTCAACATGATTGATATCATTGTCGGTAATTCTCTTTACAATTTCACCTGTTCACAGAATATACATAAGCCTTGAGACCCTCGCGGGTATGTAGTGCGCTTTATAAGTGACATGATTGATTGATTGATAATCTATGACAGCAAACCCGCAATGATATAAAGGATGTCCTGAAAGTATTTTCTTATCTCAAGGCCCAAGAAGTACTTTTGAGACAGAAAAATAAGGTTAAAATTTGCTGGGGTGCCATTGAACATCTAGAAACAGATACCCATGCCAAGTGGCAAAGATTACGAGATAAATATGTAAGAAAAAGATGCGTAGAACATACGTCGATCTCTACAGTTTTGCTAAATGAATTAGGCCAAGTGGCCTATTACCCATATCTCAATTTCTCGCATCCTGTAACAGTCTCAAAACATGATTCATAAATAGACGGTTATGTGATTTCTTTGGCTGCTACTGACAATTATCTTAATCAGGTGAAAAAAGAGTGTAGTGCAAAAGAACAAAATAACAAAACCCCCACCACTATATACATGATTTAACACAGTGATCCATTTAGATTCAGCAATCGGAGTCCAGGAAAAACAATGGCAGATTTGTGCCTAACTTGTAAACATACTTACCAGCAGCGGCTGACCCATCAATTTGAGAACTCCAAAACTTAATAGTGAGAGCATAAAATAAATGAAGAACAACAAACAATAACAAGATATTATGCAAGTTTCAGTAATACAGAGGGAAATTCCTCCATTTTTTCTTCCACTTATTTCTCAGGGCCGGGTCTACACTTTAGTCGAGTCCACATTCAGTATACGTAATAATTGGCTGCGCATTCTCAGAGTAGGGGCCACCATTCCAGTCTCTCCCCATCCCCGTGAAGAGCTGATATCGCACATGAATGCATGCATACGTGCGTAAAATATTTCAAATTGAATGCAGCGGATCTCCCGCCTGCTTAAATGTGAGCCACACACATCAAATTACCGCCAGAAAGTTAAACTGCCTGGGCTGGGTCCCTGCCTCAGCGTAGGTCACCAACACGTCACACCCCATTTCCATTTTGCAGTCATTCATTGGTAGCGCGCTATCGTAATGCACTACCAATAAACGATTGCAAAATATATTATTATCCTGGCCCTGTCCCTAGTTGGCGAATCATGAAGTTTGTGCCCCGATTCGGACCAATGAGTAGTGTTTTAACTTGCAGCCCGCCCAGCATACTGCGCAGCTGCAGCGTTAATCATTATCCGATGACAGAAGCAATCAGCGTGTGGTGCAGCAGGTCTCCTCCCTCGCTGATTAATTAAAACTTAAAAGGATGTCCTGCAGTGCCAGTAAGTAATGCCTTTCACCAGAGTTGTATTTGTCTACAATTTTAACATTAAAATGTATGATCATGCTAAATAACGTTTTATAGTGTGGGGCCCATGGCCGCAGCTCTTGCTGTACTGCTTCTGGCTTTTAACTTTTGCAGCGAAATCTTTTTTTAAAGTTAAAAGCCAGCAGTAGTGGCAGAAGAACTGCAGCCATGGGCCCACACGATAAAACGTTATTTAGCATAATAATCAATATGAATGCTTTGTCGACAAATTCAACACTGAACACTAGTACACAGCTGATGGCAGAAAAACATGACTATCTGAACGTGCCACTCTCCGAAAAATTGCCTCGAGTGGCACGTTCAGGTAATCTTGTTTTTCTGTAATCAGCTGAATGCCAGTGTTCAGTGTTATATTTGTCTATAAAGCATTCAAATGGCTGATTATGCTAAATAACATTTTATAGTGTGTGGGGCTCACAGCTGCATCTCTTCCTCCACTGCTGCTGACTTTTAACTTTTGCGGCGAAATAAATCTTTTTTAAAGTTAAAAGCCAGTAGCAGTGGCAGAAGAACTGCAGCCGTGAGCCCCACACACTATAAAACGTTATTTAGCATAATCAGCCATTTGAATGCTTTGCAGACAAATATAACACTGAACACTGGCACACAGCTGATGGCAGAAAAGCAAGATTACCTGAACGTGCCGCTCAGGTAATTTTGCGTCGAGTGGCACGTTAAGGTAGACTTGATTTCTTGTTTTTCTGCCATCAGCTATGTACTAGTGTTCAGTGTTATTTTTGTCTACAAAGCATTGAAATGGCTCATTATGTTAAATAACTTTTTATAGTGTGGGCCCACGGATGCAGTTCTTCCTCCACTGCTGCTGACTTTTAAGTGAAAAAAAAGATTTATTTTGCCTTGAGTGGCACATTCAAGTAGTCTTATTTTCTGCCATTTGCACACATTCTTGCAATGTTATAAAGTTAAACTAGAAGTCCCACAACGCAATTTGCTATTCTAGTTCTTCAAAGCCTTGTACTGGTGTCACGAGTTCAGCGTTCCCCCGAACAGTGAGCCAACCAAAGAGAGGAAATACCAGATGGGTGGTGGTCCGGCCCGTCTGTGAGTCAACATCTCCTTTCATTACAGCCGGAGGATTGGAATGCGGAAATCAATACCGTATGGTATGGGAGCCCACCCGGTGAAGAGGGCGGTGCCTTTAAACTGCCAGAAGACAGGGAACACACAGCCTGGACGAGAGACGTCATTCTTCCCGGACCAATCAGGACGACTCGCAGAACTGACGTAAAGGAAGAAGAACCCGGAAGACGTGCAGTAGAGGAGAGCGAGAGAGACGAGCAAGGAGCGAAGGGGAGACCAGGAGAAGAACGGCTGATGGAGACCCGAGGCAATGCCGGCGTAAAGCCTGAACAAGAGCCAGGAAGCCAACGACCCTGTGGATCGCCCAGTCACGCCCCAGGAGGAGCGTGGCTCTCCCAGGTACGGGACCGGTTTGCGGGTTGGGCCGGGAGGAAGGAGAGGGAGCACGAGTAATTGTTTGTTAACGGGCGTGTAGTATCCCGGTTGACCCCCCCCCGATTCACGAGCACTACAACCCCAGAGGAAACGTCCTGCACCGGTGTCCCTGCACTTTCCCTTCCCTATATATTAGAAAAAGACCGGTACGCTGACACCAGGTTTTCTTTTCTTTTTTTTGTTTATGCTGGTGCACGAGACTCTGGCCTGAGTTGAACGTTAGCCTCTGACGAAAGAAGCAGACGACAACCTACCAACAGAAAGGCCCGGATAAGAAGTATTATCCCCGGATTCAAAAGACTTTTGAGACTGGCCTCATTAAAACGCTGTGTGTATAGAAAAATAAAGCCAAGTTTATCACGACGTGGAGTGGACCTTTTCACTGACCTCGATCCCGTAGTCCCCTCCCCGTCACACGTGGTGGAGAATGCGGGCATAACTGCCATTAGCAAGGACATAATGGACGCGTTAATCCAGCACATAGT
The DNA here is from genome assembly GCA_963921515.1 of Calotriton arnoldi. NCBI lineage: Eukaryota > Metazoa > Chordata > Amphibia > Caudata > Salamandridae > Calotriton > Calotriton arnoldi. The sequence continues at coordinate 783,285 of CAWUFW010002947.1, read as the reverse complement.
GAAGGCTCAGGACAAACTAGGATGGGCGGTAGAACGTCAGATGACGTCCGCCCAGGCCGACAGGGACATATTTAAAGATACGATGGCCGCCCAGATGGAGGGCCTACAGAAAATAGTCACGGAACAAACGGCGACTGGACTGCCGAGCACGCGAAGCCCTATGCAGGGACCCACTGGAGTCGCACTACAGAAGTATATAGCGGGCGAAGACCCCGATGCGTATCTCCTTAATTTCGAGAGAGCCGCTAGAGCCTGCAACTGGCCAATGGAGAAATGGCCCTTTTTCTTGGCACCATTACTGACAGGAGAGGCGCAGGCTGCCTACCAAGTGACCAACCCTCTGGGAAACACCCCGTATGGTGAAGTCAAACGCATCATATTAGACCATCTAGGGTTGGACGACGAGGCCTATCGGGTCCGCTTCAGGAAAGAAAAGGGGCATCCGGGGGAGAATCCAAAAACCCTCTTTTATCGCCTTAAGTTCGCCGCGGATAAGTGGCTGAAGCCCCAGGAAAACACCAAAGAGGATATTATGGATAAAATCTACCTGGAGCAGTTCTTGGAGGCTCTACCTTACAACACGCAGCGCTGGCTTCGGCAACATGCAAAACTCACCACCACGGAAGCAATGGAAATGGCCGCTACCTTTTCCCGGGCCCAGCCTCGCAACAACGGAGGCGATGCGGATTGCCTATACCGCCCCTTACCAGGCAAATTCGTGAGACAGACAGTGAAAATCCCTACCGAAGGTGCAAGGAGTAGGTATAAACGTCCAGAGACCCCTTCTCTGAAGGGTCCCCAGTGTTTCGAATGTGGTGACTGGGGCCACATTGCCCGGGCATGCCCCAAACGGCGGTCAAGCGAAGAGCCAATGGACATCGGATATGTCCCGAGATCCGTCATGTATACCGCTGAACTAGGACATGCCTTCTATGTGAGTGTAAGGTTAAATGAACGTATAATCAGGGCCCTGTTAGACTCCGGGTGTAAACAGTCCATGATACAGGGGGATCTAGTTAGGCCACACCAGATCATGAGGAGGAACCTTGTACACATTAGGTGCGTACACGGGGACGTGAAACCCTATCCTGTGGCCACAATAGACCTAGCCTACATGGACAGAACCCCTTGTACAGTAAAAGTAGGGGTGATGCCTAACCTACCAGAAGACCTTATCATAGGAACGGACAATCCACATTTTCTAGAGTTTTTCTTTTCCATACTGCAGGGAGGTAAGGAGAAAGAAGGGCACGAATCATCCCCCAGCAATCCCCTACCGGCTCTGATCACACCTGAGCCCTGGCTTATGGATAAGAGCTTCATGTTTGCTCAGACCAACGACCCAACCCTCCAGAATGCCTGGCAGACGTCCACCAAGGCGGAGGAAGGTCCAGTACACCAGTTTCCCCATTTTCAGGTCAAAGACGGTTTGTTGTACCGGATAGGGGCTAAAGATGATACTCCCCAGCTTCTGGTCCCGTCCTCCTTCAGGGACCAAATCTTGTTCTTTTCCCATTCCCATCTCACGGCTGGTCACCTAGGTAGTGAAAAAACCACCCAGAACATCTTACGTCATTTCTATTGGCCGGGTATATACAATGACATAAAGAGACACTGTCAGGAGTGTGAGACCTGCCAAAAAATGAGCTCCTATAGCCCACCCCCCGTGCCATTACAGCCTCTCCCCGTGATAGGAGTCCCCTTTTCATGGATAGGAATGGACCTTATAGGCCCTCTTCCCAAAACACGGCAGGGACATCAGTATGCATTAGTGGTCGTGGACTACGCAACCAGATACCCGGAGGCTTTCTCTTTGAGAGCACCCACTAGCCAAGCCATAGCCGACCGACTGATAGAGCTCTTTTCTCGAGTCGGTTTCCCAAAAGAGATTCTGACCGATCAGGGAACCCCGTTTGTTTCCCGACTGATGACGGAGGTGTGCAAAATCCTCAACCTCAAACACATCAAAACTTCGGTATACCATCCCCAGACCGATGGCTTGGTGGAAAGGTATAATGGGACCATCAAGAAGATACTAAAGAAAATGCTCGTAGTGGAGGGAAGGGAATGGGACCAGCTTCTTCCTCTAGCTCTGTATGTGATCCGAAGTCAGGTCCAGAGCAGTCTAGGTTGTTCCTCCTTTGAGCTGCTGTATGGAAGGTGGCCTAGGTCTCTCTTGGACATGACCAAAGAAGCGTGGGAGAAAGAGGAGGAAGAAGACACCCGCCACTTCCTAGACTACACCCAAAACCTCAAGTCCAAAATAGGGAAACTCCGAGAGTTTGCGTACTCCCACTTGGAAGGGAAACAAGAGAGGCAAAAGCATTTCTATGACCGAGGAAAAAAATGGCGGAGCCTAAACGTAGACGACTGGGTCTTGGTCCTACTACTATCTTCCTCCAGCAAAATGAGAGCTCAATGGCTTGGCCCCTATAAAGTAGTAGGTACCCTCGGCAGAACCACTTACAAAGTACAGGTGAAACCCAACCGAATACAGACATACCACATTAACCTCCTAAAGAAATGGTTAGGTCCAATACCCGCCCCTGCCAGGCTCACTATACCTAGCCATACATCGGAATGTACCATTGATCAACTGGTAGTCAATGAGGACCTTGAAGACCAGGAAAGACGGTCTCTAGATGCCATACTGATGTCTTTCAGTTCTACGTTCTCTGACCAACCTGGGAAAACATCCCTGACAGAACACAACATCGAAACGGTACCAGGTCGCGTGGTAAAACAACGACCCTACCGTATACCTGCAGCATGGAGACAGGCCATACGAAACGAGGTCCAGAGTATGTTAAGACTGGGCGTTATCCACCCTTCCCGGAGTGAGTGGTCCTCCCCTATCGTGATGGTCCCTAAACCAGATGGGTCCACCCGTTTCTGCATGGACTTCAGAGCACTAAACGCTATATCTAAATTCGACTCATACCCCATCCCTAGAGTAGACAAACTGATCGAGAAGCTGGGGGAAGCACGCTACATAACAACCCTCAATCTCACAAAGAGATACTGGCAGGTCCCGCTCCGTGAATCAGATAGAGAGAAGACCGCTTTTACCACCCCTGATGGTTTATACGAGTTCACGGTCCTGCCGTTTGGTCTCCACGGGGCACCCGCCAGCTTCCAACGCCTTATGAATACGGTGCTCTGGGACCACCAAACATTTTCATCGGCCTATTTGGACGATATTGTGGTATATAGTCCCACATGGGAGGAACACCTTACAGACCTCCAGAAAGTCCTAAGTGCTCTATCCAGTGCAGGCCTTCATGTAAACTCAAAGAAATCGAGGGTGGGTTTTCAAAAGGTGTGATACCTAGGGTATGTGTTGGGCCACGGTATAATAGAACCCCAAGAAGAGAAAGTCAGGGCCATTCGAGAGACCCCTTTTCCCTCAACCAAACGAGAGGTAAGGGCTTTCTTGGGACTACTGGGGTATTACCGTCAGTTTATACCCCAATACTCCGAAATAGCAAACCCACTGACAGAACTCCTGAAGAAGGGAGTACACTCCAGGACCCTACAAAACCCCTCGGAGACAGTAAAAGAAGCATTCAGGCGTTTAAAGGAATCAATCACTACATCACCGGTCCTATCCTCTCCTGACTTCTCAAAGCCTTTTATTCTTCAGATGGACGCCTCAGAGCATGGTTTAGGTGCAGTACTATCCCAGAGATCCCTTGATGGTGTGGACCATCCCATCCTCTTCATTAGCAGAAAATTGTTCCCTAGAGAAAGAAAGTATCTGACCATTGAAAAGGAATGCCTTGCCATCAAGTGGGCAGTTGACAAGTTACGATATTACCTGGAAGGGGCACATTTCACCTTATATACTGACCATGCCCCTCTCCAGTGGATGAGCCGTAACATGGGCCAGAATCCACGCGTATTCCGATGGTTCCTAACCCTGCAGCCTTTCTCCTTCGAGGTTAAACACCGTAGGGGGTCAGAAAACGGGAACGCTGACTTTCTGTCCAGGGTATTTCCTCTCCCCAATCAGGAGATTCCTAGGGGAGGGGTATGTCACGAGTTTAGCGTTCCCCCGAACAGTGAGCCAACCAAAGAGAGCGAAATACCAGATGGGTGGTGGTCCGGCCCGTATGTGAGTCAACATCTCCTTTCCTTACAGCCGGAGGATTGGAATGCGGAAATCAATACCGTATGGTATGGGAGCCCACCCGGTGGAGAGGGCGGTGCCTTTAAACTGCCAGAAGACAGGGAACACACTGCCTGGACGAGAGACGTCATTCCGCCTGGACCAATCAGGACAACTCGCAGAACTGACGTAAAGGAAGAAGAACCCGGAAGACGCGCAGTAGAGGAGAGCGAGAGAGACGAGCAAGGAGCGAAGGGGAGACCAGGAGAAGAACGGCTGACGGAGACCCGAGGCAATGCCGGCGTAAAGCCTGAACAAGAGCCAGGAGGCTAACGACCCTGTGGATCGCCCAGTCACGCCCCAGGAGGAGCGTGGCTCTCCCAGGTACGGGACCGGTTTGCGGGTTGGGCCGGGAGGAAGGAGAGGGAGCACGAGTAATTGTTTGTTAACGGGCGTGTAGTATCCCGGTTGACCCCCCCCTGATTCACGAGCAGTGCAACCCCGGAGGAAACGTCCTGCACCGGTGTCCCTGCACTTTCCCTTCCCTATATATTAGAAAAAGACCGGTACGCTGACACCAGGTTTTCTTTTCTTTTTTTTGTTTATGCTGGTGCACGAGACTCTGGCCTGAGTTGAACGTTAGCCTCTGACGAAAGAAGCAGACGACAGCCTACCAGCAGAAAGGCCCGGATAAGAAGTATTATCCCCAGATTCAAAAGACTTTTGAGGCTGGTCTCATTAAAACCCGTGTGTATAGAAAAATAAAGCCGAGTTTATCACGACGTGGAGTGGACCTTTTCACTGACCTCAATCCCGTAGTCCCCTCCCCGTCACAACTGGCTAAAGGTAGCACACATTATGGATCCAGTTGGCCGCTATTCAGGACAGCTCACCAACCTAGCCGTACCATAAAGCTGATACATAGACTACACAGGCAGTCATCACTGGAGTTTCACCTTCCTGCAGTGCAGGTTCCAAACCATTGGTGTGCTTAACTGAGTGTGCGGGAGTGGTTTGGAAGTGGTGAGCTGCCAACTGGTAGTGTCTTGTGCAACTGCCTCCTCTGCCAGTCTTTAATTGTTAGCCAAGACCACTTTGGATTAAGGGAAATAGATGGGTGGAGCCAGTGGAAGAAGTGGGTGGAGTCAGTGGAGGAAGTGGGTGGGGACATGGGTGTGGCCTCTGATGGAGCAGTAAAAATAAAAAAATTTAACCCCTAACAAATTATATAATTAATTAATTAAAAATGTTCGTTTAAATGTATTAATCAACATTGTATATGTGGGAATGGTAATATGCTAATGTACGTGCTAAATAATCTACTAATGAATGTCCATGTGTCTAATCATAACGTAAGAATAAAAAGCGTACTAAATAAAATAAATGCATGTTTGTGCTTCATAGAAATAAAATGTGTCGTTGCAAAAACAATAGTGATGGTAAGTAAGGAGCAGCTTAAATGTCGCTTTTTGCTAGGTAACAACTAATTGGGGTACGTAGACGGGAGGGAAACGAAAGGGATATTTTTCTCTATTTTAATTATGTTTTATTTGCCTCAAATTAGTGCTTCTAAAGTAGAACCGAGTGGCGAGATAAAATGGCCGCCAGTGGGAAGATGTGCGCAGGCGCAAGGGGACACGTGGTACGGGATGAGATTGAAGAAATCTGGAGCCTCGTGATGTCTCTGAGAGGCTAGGATGCAAGAAATGGTCAAGGCTGGTGTGACCTAATTGAACTGATAGTGTGCCGTGATGATCAGGAGAGAGTCCGTGGGAAAGGAGCCCAAGAGAAAGGACAATGACTGCGGAGTTCTTGAATGTGTCAAAAGAAGATACAAATGGACTGATCGAATCGGATGGAAATGTTTAAGCGTATGGGAAAGGAAATGATCCAAGGACCTTTGAATCCAAGAGAACTTGATTAAAGAATGAATAAGCTGACATGCATGGACCAATGAAAGAAAAGCGTGATATTAATGTTGCAACAGTTAGTTAGCAAAGTTAGAATTAGGGTATAAGAGGGCCTACTCTTAGTGGGAGGGGGTCAGTCGCGGTTGCAGTCACAGTCAGTTGCAGTTCGAGAGTCGTGGTTGCAGTAGAGGAGACGGGTTGCAGGTAGCTGATGCTGACGAGCTGAAGTTGCTGTTGCTGTCTTAACTTTACAGTTGAGTATGAGAATCAGGCTATTTCTAATCCCAAAGTTAGGTTAGAAATCATTAGGCTAAATTAGGAAGCTAGGCAGGTAACTAAGGTTTTTGGCTTCATGACAAAATTTCCTTTCTGCAATAAATTGATTATGCTTAATAAAATTGTGAATTTAAAAATGAATAATTGAATAAAGTATTAAATCTTTTCATGCTTTTAAAATTATATAAAATTTAAGATTCTTTAAAAACCAAAATGACTCAGTGGTTATTTTCCTAAATGATTGTGACATGAGTAATTGGTTGATTGTGATTCAGCTGGTCTTAATCACTATGAACTAATTTCTTAAATGAATGATTCATCGACAAAACAATGAGCAGGAATATCTTAAGAAATAATTAAAAGAAAGTGACAAATTAAGGTAAATAGATATCCTTGCTCTTCCAGCGGTACACAAAATGGTGTTCTCCATTTAGTTCTCATGCTTCTCCTAGGAGTACAGAATTTCATAAAGGTGTAAAAGGAAATCCAGGAGTGTGTGTGTGTGTTTAGGCGATGTTTATGGGCCCCATCGTCATGTGGATATGAGAAATATAGTTTGCCCCTGGATGACCTATAAGTAACCTGGGAGGAGGATAGTTTTTATTGTACGCGCTGCATCAGATTTCTTGGTAGCAGAGTTATGGTTTTCTATAGATTAGTTTAGTGATTATTGTTTATTGATTATTGATTATTTGATGACTAACACTATATGTTGAGTCGCGTTATGTTATATGTAAGTTTTCACGCTTCTGGGATGTAGGAAGTGGAACACGTGTGGCAAGAGAAGTCACATGGAATTTGGTACATGGTCTGAATTCATTTTGGTTATAACGCAGGTTGTGTTATGTTAGGGATTTCGGTGTGAAAAGTGTGTAAATGAAATAGCAAATCACGTTTACTTGTGAAACTTTGGCCTTAATTCTCAGGAGCCTAGTCTCCACATGTGTCTTATCCCCAGAGAAACGAGTAAATTGTTTGTTTGAAAGAAGGGTAAGGTAGAGGGAAGTGCTACTTTATCGGCGAAAGTAAATAATTCTGTGGTAGGGTAGAGGTAAGCGCTGCCTACTGGAAAAACAGGATTCTTGTGTAAAAGGACAAAGCTGTCACTTTGTTTAGCGAATCAGACTATGGAATTGTTTATTTGTTGTAACTAACGAAGAAAACTGTAAAAAGAAAAATTGCCGATAAATTTTGTAAAGGAGGGGTAAAGAGTAGAAGTGACGTGAAAAAGTGCCGCGCTAGGATTGGTCAGTGCACTAGTCACGTGAATACAGAGCAGGAGTGACGTAGAAAAGTGCCGCGCTAGGATTGGTTGGTTCGCGGACGGTGGAAATTGTTCTGATTGGTACGTTAGTGTGAATCGCGCTGTAATTGGACGGAGTTCCGTACACAGAAAACAGCGTTAGAGTAAAGAGAAAACAAATAGAAAACATGCCGTATTACGAGTATGAAAGGGAGAGAACGTCATGGACGACGAAATTGAAGAATTTCTTTAAGAAAGACAAAAAGGTTGTGACTAGAGAGGGACAAGTAATTCCTCCGCCGAAATCAGCAGCTTCACATATGATGCTGAAATATGGATATCATACGTGCATATGGTTGGATAATTGGGTAAAATATACAAAGAATGATGGAGCATTGGCTTTTCCTGAAAATGGTTCTTTTAATGTAGCGATTTTACGGAATTTAAAAGAAAAGATGCTTAAATTGGAACCTAGACCTAGACCGACACAGTTTGAGGCTTTAACAGAATGGGAAGATGAGATGTACGAGAAAGAAAGATTCAGAGGTATGAAAGGTTATGAGTTCGTGCCCGGAAGAATGTGGGGAATGAATCATGAGGACAGAATAAAACGATGGAGATGTGCTAACATGACAGGAGGTTTATTTCCAGCTTTTACAGTTGAGGAAGGGACTAAGAAAAAACGGACTGAGAAAAAGAAACATTTAGAGAGAGAAAAGTATATGCATGAGAGCGAAACGGATGACGAGTTGCTGGAAGATATATTAAATAAAAATCCACCTCCGTATCAGCAGAATTCTACAGTGGTGACACCAAATGCGCCACCAATAGAAGCTATGCGAAATGAAAGTTCAGAAAAAAGACAAGAAATAAATAGGTCACAAGAACAAATAAGAACTTCCCAAATTGAGGGAATAGAAAATGATAGTGCAAGAGAATTGGCAAGGACAACAAAAGAACTAACTGAGAAAATTAGAGAATTAACAAAGAATATGGAAGCAGTTACCGTACCCGTAACAATAGGTCCAGTAATACCAGTTTTCGAGAATCAGAAAATTGATGAACGATCTTTGGTGATTCCCTTGAGTTCGCAATTCCAAAGAGAAAAGGAAAGAATAGAAACAAGTCCAGGTACGAGCAATTTGACTAGTGCTTACAGACCAAGTCCACCTGAAAATTTGACAGTGAATGAGTGTAGCGGTAGGAAAATGCCTATGGTAACTGAATCTGCAACAGTGACACCTGAAAAGAGTGGAAATTGGACAGAAATAAATAGTACTCCTATAGGTCCGACTCCTGATGAGTTAAATGAGTGGATAAAAGCTTTTAAAATAAAAGAAACGGAAGAAAAACCATTAGATGTGATCAGATTGAAGATTGACATGGAAGAATTAATTCTAGGAACGATTGGTACAGAAAAGATAAAGAATTATCAGGATGATGAAATAATGTTTCTGTGCAAAAGTATAACATGGAGGGCAAAGAATTTACATGACAAACTAGAAGAAGTGGCCGGTGAGATTGGAATAGATTTTGCAAAAGTAAAAACGTTGCAGAAACCATACAGAGTAGATTTTTGTGAAAAAGATATTGAAAATTTGAATACAGCAGGAAGGCTGACACAGATAAAAGAGTTGATTGTTTTGTTGAGAAAATGGGGTGATGTGGACAGATGGAAGGTTAGATGGACAAAGAAGAATGAGAAAAGTGTAGACAAAGGTTCATTGGCTTTTATGATAACAGAAAAGGAACATGTTGTTAAAGAGTACCCTATGAGAGAAACTCCAGGTGGTAGTTATGTGCATGTTCCCTGGACTAGGCAGGACATCCTGTCATTTACAAATGACTTTCCAAAATTAAGAGAAAAGCCAGTTGAGTGGTACCGACAGGTAGAAAGGTTTGTAAAGGTCTCGAAAGTGTTGTGGATAGATTTGGATGGATTGTTTGACATAGTGGTACCAACGGATCTGTGGTCAGAATGTAAGATTACAGTTGACTGGCCAACTACAGAATATCCAAGAGATCCTAAGACAGGAGCTCCAGGACCAGATGTGATGAAGAAATACGACAAAGTGATTACCTTTTTGAAGAATAAGATTCCTCCAAAAGAGACAGATTGGGTTAAGATTGATAGAACTACACAGGAAAGCAAGGAGAGTGTACATGCATATTATGAGCGATTGTTGTTGGTTTTCAAACAGTATAGTGGTTATGAGGAATTAAGTGAGAAGGATATGAGTCATTTTGTATACCGATTTGTATTTGGCTTGAAACAAGAAATAAGTGATATGATTAAGCAACATATGATAAACTGGCAGAATGCAAGTGTAGATGAGGTGCTGAGGTATGCTAAGTATTGTAGTGATGAAATAGAGAGTAAACAGCGTAAGTTGAAAGAAAAAGCAATGTGGGCACAAGTGAAAGTGGCAGAAAAACAAGAAGCTCAATTGGATAATAATAATGGAAACGAATCAGGACAAAATAAGATGCGACCAAATATAGGTAAAGGAAAAGGACAAGTGAGTCTAGAAGAGGCAAAGAAGAAATGGCCATGTCATAATTGCGGAAAATTAGGGCATTGGAGAAATGAGTGTAAGTTCCCACCTAAACCTAATCCGGAACATCAATCATTAACTCCACAGGTGCAGAATGAGGTAGTTGTTCAACAAAGTCAGGTGCCACAACCACCACTTCCCAACACTGTTAACCAGCAAAGATACAGTACAGAAACAGGATTCTACGGAGGAGAGCAGGTAACACAGTTGCCGAGAGCAGCTAACATTTCCCAGTATTGGTTGCATCAGAGTGAGGATGACCCGGATGAAAGTTTCTGACGGTGCGCAAGAGAGGGGAAAGAGTGCGTGCTTGGCGCAACTCTAGAGGTAGATCAGTCTGGTCCCTTTGTGGATGGAGAAGTGAATGGAGCAAACGTAACATTCCTTGTCGATACTGGAGCTACCCGTTCTACTGTTAGGTCAGTGGAAATTCCGAACCTTCCTCTCTCAGGTGAATGCATCCAAGTGGTAGGAGTTGCCAATCAGCAGATTAAAACCCCACTTACTGAATTGGTAGAAGTAAAAATTGGTTCTTTTAGGAAAATGCATAAATTTGTAGTGTGCGATTGTAGTCCTGTAAATCTTCTAGGTCGTGACCTCTTGTGTAAAATGAATTGCACAATTTATTGTACACCAGATGGAATTGGTTTTCAGACTTCAGATGAAGATGCTTTGTATAAAGTAACTTTGATGAATCAGGAACCTGAAATGAATGGGTTGTTTCCTGCATTTGATGCAGGAAAACTTCCAGAAGAATTAAAAAGTACAGTGAAAGAAAGTGTGTGGGATTTTACAGGAGAAGACATTGGATTAATGAGAGAAGTTGATCCTGTAAAAGTGACAGTGAAAGAAGGGATAAGTTATCCAAACACGCCACAGTACAAATTAACTCCAGAAATAATTGAAGGAATAACTCCTGTGATAAATAAGATGATTGAACAGGGAATTCTGAAAGAAATCATGAGCAGTCCATGTAATTCACCTATTATGGGACTGAAAAAGCCAAATGGAACATACAGAATAGTACAGGATTTGAGAAAGATCAACAAAATAGTTGTACCATGCTGTCCAATAGTGCCAAACCCTGCAGTGATTCTATATCAAATTCCGCATGAAGCTGAGTGGTACACTGTGATAGATTTGTGTCATGCATTTTTCTCTATTCCTTTGCATCCAGATAGCCAGCCATTATTTGCATTCCGTTTTGGAGAGCGTATTTTGGCATGGTGCCGAATTCCTCAGGGGTATACAGAGAGCCCCTCAATTTTTAATCAGATTCTAAAGAAATCTCTGGAAGATTTAAAAATGCCAGAAAAATCAGTGATGGTGCAGTATATCGATGACCTATTGGTGGCATCGAAAACCAAAGAGGCATGTGTAAGTGACACAATTGCTTTACTGAACCATTTGGAGAAAAGAGGACATAAGGTGTCCCCTTCAAAATTACAGTTTTGTCAGAAAGAAGTCCAGTATTTAGGACATAAAATTGAGAAAGGAGTGCGGAAAATAGCGACAGAAAGAGTAAGAATGATTCAAGGAATGAGAGCACCAATGACTCAAAGAGAGGTAAGAATGTTTTTGGGAATGGTTGGATATTGTCGACAATGGATAAGTGGATTTTCTTTGATTGCAAAACCATTACAAAAATTGACAAAGAAAGATGTAAAAGACCCTTTTGAGTTAAACAAAGAAGAAATGAAATCTTTCAAAGAATTGAAAAGGAAACTGTGTGAGGCCCCTGCATTAGGCATGCCTGATTATGAGAAAGATTTTGAGTTATACTGCAGTGAAAGAGATGGATGTGCATTTTCAGTACTAGTACAAAAACATGGCACCATGAAGAGGCCTATAGCTTACTTTTCAGCTGTTTTAGATCCTATAGCAAAAGCATTGCCTGGATGTTTGAAAGCAGTTGCTGCTACTTGTGTAAGTCTGGAACAAAGTGAAGGTATAGTGATGGGGTATCCACTGAGAGTATATGTTCCCCATTCAGTAGAAATTCTTTTGACAAGAACAAAAACACAGTACATGACACATAGTCGGCTGACTAAGTACGAAAAAGTCATCTTGAGTGCAGAAAATGTGACCATAGATAGATGCATAAATGTAAATCCTTCGACATCATTGCCAGATGAAGAGAGTATAATTGAACAAGATGAAGTAGATCATGATTGTCTGAATGTGCTGGAATATTGCACAAAACCAAGAGCTGACATAAAAGATGAACCGTTAAAGGAATCCGATTATGTCATGTTTGTAGATGGTTCATGTTTACGCACAAAGGAAGGAGTGTTAAGCGCAGCTTATGCAGTATGCACAGTGGCAACTGTAATGGAAGCGTCTTGTCTGAAAGGAGTTAGGTCTGCCCAAGTTGCGGAACTAATTGCTTTGATTCAAGCATGTAAATTGGGGAAAAATGTACGAATCACGATTGTGACCGATAGCCAATATGGTTTCGGCATCGTACATGATTTTGGCCAGATTTGGTCACAAAGAGGATTTTTGACATCTGCAGGAACACCTATCAGAAATGGAGATTATGTTAAAAAACTGCTTGAGGCGATACAGCTGCCTAAACAAATAGCTGTAGTGAAGTGCAAGGCGCATAAGAAAAACGAAGATTACATAGCGGTTGGCAATAATTATGCTGACGAGATCGCTAGATATTGTGCGGAAAACATGGCGTCCCTGAACAGAAATAGAGAAAGGGAGCATGTCTCTTGTCCTTTGCTTTTCACTAATGCAGTCGAAACATGGGATGAAGTAAGGCAGTTACAAGAAACAGCAAGAGATGAGGAAAAGGATTACTGGATTAAAGCAGGATGTAGAAGACAGGAAGATAATGGAGTGTGGGTATACAGAGATGAAAGACCAGTTATGCCTGATAGCATGATTGCAGACATGGCACGGATGTACCATGGACAAGCTCATATTGGGAGAGATGCAATGATCAGACTTTTTAGACAAACTTGGTATAATCCAAAATTCAGAGCCATTGCTGAAAGTCTTTGTCAAAGATGTCTTATTTGTCAACAATTTAACCCAGGAAGAAAAACAGTAGTGAGTCTAGGAACAATAGGACGAGAAGGAGGTCCATTCACAAGGATACAGATGGATTTTATTGAGATGCCCCCTAGTAACAGATTAAGATATGTTCTGGTGGTCGTCTGTTTGTTCTCTCGTTGGGTGGAGGCATACCCCACAAGAAGGAATGATGGAACAACAGTGGCAAAACTTATGCTACGAGAGTTCATTCCGAGGTATGGTTTTCCAGTCACAGTTGAGACAGATAGAGGAACACATTTTCAAAATGAGTTGATCCAATTGATTTGTGAAGCATTGAGTATTAAACAAAAACTACATTGTGCTTACAGACCCGAAGCTTCTGGGGTAGTAGAGCAGATAAATGGAACGATTAAAAACAGATTAGGAAAAATGTGTCAAGCTACAGGACTCAAATGGCCAGATGCACTGCCTCTTGTTCTGATGACCATCAGAAGCATCCCTGAAAAGAAAACGGGACTCAGTCCTCATGAAATGATCATGGGACGAGCAATGAGACAAGCCCACGTACCAGTCAACAAGTTATTGACAATAACTGATGATCTAATACTGGATTATTGCAAAGGACTGGCTGATGTGGTGCGTTCTGTGTTTCATCAGGTTGGACCGGATGCGACCACTCTTGAAAGAAAACCAGCCCACGACTTGAATCCAGGAGACTGGGTCCGTATTAAAGTCCACAGGAGAAGAAACTGTCTAGTTCCGCGTTGGGATGAGCCAAGACAGGTAATCCTAGTAACAACGACTGCTGTCAAGTGTGCAGGAGTAAAGAACTGGGTTCATGCCAGCCACACAATCAGAATTCCAGAACCTACAGATCGACATGTGAGTCGGCGTCTGGAAGTGTGGGATAAAAGTTTAACGGCGGGAACAACCAAGATAAAAGAAAGGGTGCCAGAACTTGAAGATCGACCTGAAAGTCGACATCTGGAGACCCCAACGGAAAACACCTCTAGAGAAGAAGAGGAACAAGAAGAAGAAGAAGAAAGAAATTCAGAAGTTCCAGAACTTGAAGATCGACCTGTAAGTCGACATCTGGAAATATCTGACACAACTTCAGGATCTGATGATTCAGCTGCAAATTGGGAAGAATTCCGAAAGGGAACTTGGGGTTATAAACCAATTAGAGAAGAAACTGAGCAAGAAATTGAGTTAGATGAACAACCAAGTACAAGTTATGGTGGAAATCATTCAGAAACAATATTAATAGATGAAGTAGGGAAAGAAGTACACAAAAAGTTAGAAAATCGAGAAGAACCCCGAGGAGCAATAGGGATAGATAGAAAAACAGGAGAACAGGGAAATTCAGAAACAGGTAAGGAGGAAAACACCAAATCGGAAGAACCCCGAGGAGGGACAGTGATAAGGGAAAACGAAAAGGAGAAGATAGATCCACCAGTAGGAGATGACGAGATTATAAGTTTCAAAATAAGAGACAATAGTGAGACAGTTGAAACAGAAACAGAAGAAAGTGGAGGAGAGGAAAAAGCAAAGACTGAATCAAGAAAAAGAAATTGGAGGTCGGAAAGAGAAGAAAGAGAGGGTGAGGTCAAAAGGCCAAGAAAAGGAGATAATTGGCCCAACAGCTATGTAAGAAAATTGAGATATAGAATAATAAGAGCAGAAGATGAAGATGCTGAACAAGTAAATGAAGTAACAAGTCAAAAGGGACAAGAAAAACCAAGTGGAAAAAGATTACAAAAGTCCAAAAGGACAAGAAAAATAAATTCAAAATTTAAGTCACCTGAGTGGCTGTATATTGCACTAACAGATTACAAAGGAGAAGAAGAAAACACTCACGGAAACCAGAGACTGAGAAGTCGGATGGGAAAAGGTGAGATGCAACAAAAGGACTGAAGTGAAGACTTAAAGTGCTTCTGCCGGACGTGACAATTTTACTGGATGTGACAAATCACCGGATGTGACAACGAAAGAATTCTGGAGAGAATTAAAGAAAGTACCAAGCAAAGACTTTTTGAAAGCAGAGTGGCGTCTAAGTCATTTTGAGGTGTAGTGACACAATTTTCTGAAAATTTAACAAATAGAAAAAGAAAAATGGAAAATAATGAGAATAGAAGAGATAAATGTGATTTTATAAAGAGATGGTGCAAAATGTGCTGCTTTTGTACAGGGTTATTAATGACCATATGGATAGTATTAGCAATCACAATTCCTATTAGTGTAGCTGTGATAGAAGCAAAGAATGATACTAAACAAGAAAAAGAAACTAATATTAAAGAACAAGTTGTTTTAAGAAGTAGTGCAGAGTTGCATAAGGATAGGTCAGTAACAGATTTCTCAAAGAATGTTTTTACAAAGTTGTTGTATGAGTACGTAAAAACAATGGAAGTAAGAGATTGTTATGTTTGTATGCAATTGCCTGCATCAGTATCTGAAGGTGTGACTTATCATCACTTACCTTTGACTTATGGAATAACATGTAGTGTAATAGCAAGTTTATTTTATAAAACAGGTAGATTAGAATCTTATTATACTGATATAGATAAGATATTTGCAAACATTCCTGTAGTGCCAGAACTTAACAAAGTAAAACCAGCAAAGGTTTTAGGAGAATTCTTTTTAGAACATAGAAAATTAACGTTAGAAGAAATAGTTAGTGACAACCTTACCTGTGAGTTAAAGAAAGAAGAAAAAGTATTTCTAGACATGGTTGAGGAAAGAAGAATGAAATTTCAAAAAGAAGCAATAAAAGAGGAAGGAAAACGTTTATGGACGTTTGAGGAAGGAAATCATGAAGGGAAAAAGATAAATGCAGCAATGACATTAGACTGGCCGCAAACAGGAAAGTTGTGCATTAGGAGAAATAAGACAGTCTATGACAATTACTTTGTAGGTTCCAGTGTCTGCCATGACAATTATCAAATTCTGGGAGGTTGGGGATTCAAAGGTGGAAAAGATCCAATATTTCCAGGTATCTATTATATTTGTGGGAATAGAGCTTATTACAGGTTACCGGACCATTGGTATGGAACTTGCTATGTAGGCCTGGTCTTTCCAAAAATCTTTCACATGGACAGAGAAGAAAAGGGAACATACAAGATGATTAATGGATTTAAACGTAGAAAGAGGGAAAGTTTTTCAGAAATTGTAGGAGATATTTTTGGAGCATTGATACCAGCAGTGGGAATATCTTTGAATGCATTTAAAATTCGGAAGTTATCCACAGTAGTAGATCGTTTGTCTACAGATACTGCGGGAGGGTTCTTAATGGTAAATACCGAAATGGTTGCCATGAGAGCTATGGTGATGCAAAATCGGCTTGCCCTTGATATTCTTTTGGCAAAAGAGGGTGGAGTCTGTGGAATGTTGAAAGTCCAACATTGTTGTACTTACATTCCGGATAACAGTGAAAATATACAGAAGTATATTACAAATATTACAAGTCTGCGCAAAGAATTAGTCCCACTGGAGGTTGAAAGTGTTTTGGGAAAACTTGGTAGAGGGTTTTCCTCAGTAGCAAATTGGTTAACTAGGATGAGTAAACTAGTAATAGGGAAAGTTATAATAGTAGCAACTATAGTGATATTGTTAGCCATGACATTGAAAATAGTAATAACATGTATAAAGAGAAAAGTAAGACAGAATAAGATAAGAAGAAATAACAGAATAATGAGAGAAAGAGAGAGAGAAATGGGTGAAATTGAGTTGGAGAAAATGAAAGAAAGCATGTATAAAGAGACTAAAAGGCAAGATGAAGAAGAGACAGAGATATGAATAACAGAAAGTAAAGGATGAAAGACATGCTGCCTGAAAAGAAGTATGACTTGGTTTTATGTGGTGATTTAAAAATCACCAAAGGGGGATTGATGGAGCAGTAAAAATAAAAAAATTTAACCCCTAACAAATTATATAATTAATTAATTAAAAATGTTCGTTTAAATGTATTAATCAACATTGTATATGTGGGAATGGTAATATGCTAATGTACGTGCTAAATAATCTACTAATGAATGTCCATGTGTCTAATCATAACGTAAGAATAAAAAGCGTACTAAATAAAATAAATGCATGTTTGTGCTTCATAGAAATAAAATGTGTCGTTGCAAAAACAATAGTGATGGTAAGTAAGGAGCAGCTTAAATGTCGCTTTTTGCTAGGTAACAACTAATTGGGGTACGTAGACGGGAGGGAAACGAAAGGGATATTTTTCTCTATTTTAATTATGTTTTATTTGCCTCAAATTAGTGCTTCTAAAGTAGAACCGAGTGGCGAGATAAAATGGCCGCCAGTGGGAAGATGTGCGCAGGCGCAAGGGGACACGTGGTACGGGATGAGATTGAAGAAATCTGGAGCCTCGTGATGTCTCTGAGAGGCTAGGATGCAAGAAATGGTCAAGGCTGGTGTGACCTAATTGAACTGATAGTGTGCCGTGATGATCAGGAGAGAGTCCGTGGGAAAGGAGCCCAAGAGAAAGGACAATGACTGCGGAGTTCTTGAATGTGTCAAAAGAAGATACAAATGGACTGATCGAATCGGATGGAAATGTTTAAGCGTATGGGAAAGGAAATGATCCAAGGACCTTTGAATCCAAGAGAACTTGATTAAAGAATGAATAAGCTGACATGCATGGACCAATGAAAGAAAAGCGTGATATTAATGTTGCAACAGTTAGTTAGCAAAGTTAGAATTAGGGTATAAGAGGGCCTACTCTTAGTGGGAGGGGGTCAGTCGCGGTTGCAGTCACAGTCAGTTGCAGTTCGAGAGTCGTGGTTGCAGTAGAGGAGACGGGTTGCAGGTAGCTGATGCTGACGAGCTGAAGTTGCTGTTGCTGTCTTAACTTTACAGTTGAGTATGAGAATCAGGCTATTTCTAATCCCAAAGTTAGGTTAGAAATCATTAGGCTAAATTAGGAAGCTAGGCAGGTAACTAAGGTTTTTGGCTTCATGACAAAATTTCCTTTCTGCAATAAATTGATTATGCTTAATAAAATTGTGAATTTAAAAATGAATAATTGAATAAAGTATTAAATCTTTTCATGCTTTTAAAATTATATAAAATTTAAGATTCTTTAAAAACCAAAATGACTCAGTGGTTATTTTCCTAAATGATTGTGACATGAGTAATTGGTTGATTGTGATTCAGCTGGTCTTAATCACTATGAACTAATTTCTTAAATGAATGATTCATCGACAAAACAATGAGCAGGAATATCTTAAGAAATAATTAAAAGAAAGTGACAAATTAAGGTAAATAGATATCCTTGCTCTTCCAGCGGTACACAAAATGGTGTTCTCCATTTAGTTCTCATGCTTCTCCTAGGAGTACAGAATTTCATAAAGGTGTAAAAGGAAATCCAGGAGTGTGTGTGTGTGTTTAGGCGATGTTTATGGGCCCCATCGTCATGTGGATATGAGAAATATAGTTTGCCCCTGGATGACCTATAAGTAACCTGGGAGGAGGATAGTTTTTATTGTACTCGCTGCATCACCTCCTACAAAGATTTGAGCACCTGGACATAATATTTTACAAATTAAGCACTGAGGCTAGGGGAGGCGCTGCCCCCCTACTCCCAAAAAATACTTTGGACTCTGGGGAATGGGGATCCTGGGCCGAAGATGGCTTGGGGAGGGGGGCTGTGTGCCTCTCTCCCTTGGGGGATCATGTCCAAGGGCCAGAAAACAGCTCAGGAGGGGGCCTTGTGCCCCTCTCCTCTTAAATGTACCCCAAGACCATAGATAAATTATAAAATTGCGATCCTGCAGGACTCCTTCAGGATCATGGATGGCAAAATCTGCTAATTTTGGGGGTATTTTGGCCCCAACGGGGGTCCCTCTGGGTCCTCCCCATGGGGCCTGGGTGTAGGGTATCCCTCAACAATAATGCGCTGTCCCCAGAGAATGGGGGGCGTCCCCAAACCGCACTCAAATAACAACTTAGAAATTAAATCATTCAAAATGTGTAGAGTTAATCGCAAGAATTCTTTTTATTTTGTTTTCTTTCCATGAATTGCGTTCTTATTCATTTTGTAGTATCCATTTTAATTGATTTTGATCAAACTCATATGTCAATAATATAAATATTCCCAATGCATTTCGGGCAGCGCCCTTCATCAGGGGCTTAATCCTATGAAAATAGAAGAAACTTAAGCTCAGTTCAATATTGTACAATATTTCAATCCCAAGAATCAACCATGTTATTGGTGGTGATGTAGAATGAAGGCTTATATATCTCCAATAGATCATGCGTGTTGTTAATAAACTGTCTGAATAAATTCTAGATGTTGCAACCAGTGAATTCATTCCGCTTACATGCTCGTAAAACCAACGAAAAAACAGTGTATTGGTGATTTTTGTAAAGTGAAAGGTCTGTGAGATAAAAAAATCGTTACCCAAAAACTGCCGTTAGTGACAGTGCTCGGCGAGTGAATTATGTGAAACCGACCTTTAATAAATCTGGTGACACATCTATATCAATGAATTAACCATGCTAATGACTGTGAAACGACATGAGTGAGACTTACTGAAATGCTATATATTGATCGCGGAAAGGTAGTAGACCCGTTTCTACATTTTCAATGGTCCCAGAATTTTATAAAAATACTTATAGACGCACTCAACCGTGCTAAGGCTGTGAACTTATCCATTTAAAAACGTAGTGTTGAAAAAACCATTTCCCGCGGTGCCATAGTGAGTGTTCTCCGATATACGGTGAACCGGATACAAATTCTTCCTTCACCCGGAAGTGAATAACACGCGTAACACGTTAGTAAAACTTACACAAAACTATAGTCTTGAAAAAACAAACGTGCACTAAGTAGCAAAAAGTGTCGGACGGTATGAACGGATGTTAGGAAAGTAAGTATTTTTTTTTAAAACGACATTTGTAAATAAGTGAACTTCGGAAGAAGGCTCCGATAATCCCAATTTTTGTCAGTTCCCCCCTGTGTAATAAACAAGGTGTCATAAAATGATTAACCGTCTAGGTGTAATACTGTGCTATTTGAAATATCCCTGCCTGAACTTGTAAACTAATCTTTTCGATGCGGTCAGTACATTAGATAATAGCCAGGTAATAACAAATCATCAATTATATACTGCTTTACCAAAAACTTAAAATTGTTCTGAACATATATGATGGTAATCATAGTGAATCACAGACTTTCCAAACTCACATTGTGCCACCCTCTTATACATTTTGCAAATGATGTAAATTAAAAAGATTCTACTCATTCTCCTCCATCTTGTGAGTTGCAGCCTACCTGTGCCCCAGATTGCAGTGAGTGTTGGGTTTCCCCAGCTCCAAGCAAATCTGAGCCCTCCTCTCACACCTGCCCAGGCCCCTTAAGGCTTTGCTGGGTGCACCCCAAATCATTCTCCTCCATCTTGTGAGTTGCAGCCTACCTGTGCCCCAGATTGCAGTGAGCAGAGTCCAGGAAGTGGTAAGGAGGCAGACTAGTGCTGTCTCTTTCCTAAAAAAGTTTAAAAAATGATTTTCCATACCTGTGATTGCATCATCTTATTTTTTCCTTTTTAAATTTCTTTAACTGTCTTTGCCTGTGGTTGTTACAGTTTAAAATTGTAGTTTTAACCTGCCAGTGATTGCATAATTTATCCCATGTTTTTGTGTTTAAACTTGTGTTTTTTCCTGCCTGTGACTGCTTCCATTTAACCTGTTGAATTGTGGGATTTGCAGTCCAAACTATGTAGTTTTTCCCTCTCATTCCCTGTGACTATCAGTTTTTCCCTCCAAATGTCTCCTTTGCTCTGTGCTAAGATCTGTATGTTAAGCAGTGCACCCCCAGCGACCATCTTGTGTTAACAAGTCAGTGAAACCAGCCCCCCCTTCCCCCCTGAGACAGCAGTAATGTGCTGTGGGCTGTTTAAACTGTGTTTAATCGGGACTGTGCACTTCGTTTTTTGGCCAGGAGAGGGAGTAAAGTTTTATACAAATAGTGTTGTTAGAGGACAAGTTTGTTGGGGCCTTACCAAAGTGTGGATTGAGCCTGTCTGTCTCCTAGGAGATCTGTGAATAGAACAGCTCGCCAGTCCCAGCCCCACCCCCAGGCCAGCAGACCTAGGACTGCTATTGGGTTTCCCCAGCTCCAAGCAAATCTGAGCCCTCATCTCACACCTGACCAGGCCCCTTAAGGCTTTGCTGGGTGCACGCCAAATCATTCTCCTCCATCTTGTGAGTTGCAGCCTACCTGTGCCCCAGAGTGCAGTGAGCAGAGTCCAGGAAGTGGTAAGGAGGCAGACTAGTGCTGTCTCTTTCCTAAAAAAGTTTTAAAAACGATTTTCCCTACCTGTGATTGCATCATCTTATTTTTTCCTTTTTAAATTTCTTTAACTGTCTTTGCCTGTGGTTGTTACAGTTTAAAATTGTAGTTTTAACCTGCCAGTGATTGCATAATTTATCCCATGTTTTTGTGTTTAAACTTGTGTTTTTTCCTGCCTGTGACTGCTTCCATTTAACCTGTTGAATTGTGGGATTTGCAGTCCAAACTATGTAGTTTTTCCCTCTCATTCTGTAGTGTAGCTCCTGTTTCCCTAATAGGCTCTGCGCATTGGAATAATATATCCTATAGGCTTGACATAGGACTAAGGTCGGTATGTCCCTATCGAGTATATTCAACTTAATTACTTGTGCCAGCTAGCTCAGAGGCCACTAGAAACTTCTTGACGACAAGAAGGGAGTAGTTTCTGGCAGCCGCAAAACATGACCACTGTGTTTCCCTTACAGAATCAGGACGTGTCCCAGAGTCGTAGAAACAATAGATAACTATTTCACTCAGCTCAGTCGTGCATGGTTCAGTTATTCTCAAAGTTACACAGAAATAACAGACGGGCGTTTCAATAAAAAGGTTTATTGAACAGTCTTGTTTCTGTTGTAAGTTAGATGTGCTGTTACGATCACAAGACAATATGCGAGATAAATAATGTACAGAGTGAGCAGTAGAAATAAATAATACTGCGTTAGCATTATCTTTTTAGCATATATGCATTTACATAAAATGACACAGCCTAAAAATGCGAGTACTCATACGATGCGTTTCTAGCCTAGTTCTACCCCAGTGTTCCTAACCTATCCTAGGTGTAGGGAGAAGTAGAAGTAGGTGATGTATTCCTGACTAGAGTATACTAAGAGTATGTTACGCCTAGTATGCCAAGAGTCTAATATGCCAAGAGTCCCTCTAGGTTCTAGTCTGCTCCATACCTGAAGAATGAGAGAGGTAGGAATCTCTTTCCGGACTCGAACTCCAACACCCCGCAAGGGAAGTTAGATCACTGGAAGCTGGACTCTCTGCGTGCAGGAATGACAGCGTCTTCTCAGTGCGTCCGGCCGGGAATCGGGCTCCTCTGAAGTCGAGGTCTCCTCTGATTTACAGGGGTTTGGGAAGGTATATTTATACCTGAAAATGTTAGCATTGACGTGAGTTGGGCAGCGAAAGACGTCATGAATGAACCCCTAAGGAATAATGGTTCATGCATAATATATGAGTCCTTGAAGAAATCAATAGTCCTGGGCAAGGGAAACTCCCGCAGCCTAAGGGTCTGTTTTTTTCATGGACTCGTTGAGACGCTAGGGTGGACGGATGCCGGAATCCATGCCTGTATTTGGAGTGCATGGTTTATGCCTAAATAAGGTCAGGGATTTTATGCCTATATAAGGGCAAGGCGAATTGTGCCTATATAAGGACATGATTCTAGAAAAGCCCGTTTATGGACACCCTATAAAGTATACAACACCCACTCCTCTTTCGTGTATACGACACTACTAAAATGCTAAAACATTTAAAATGCTATACATTTAGAATGGAGTACCGCATATTAAAACATATCCTAAAAAGCATTAAAAGACATATTTAAAAATGCAAAGGTTTCTGTACATCAGTAAGCAATGCTTATCAGTTCCTGCATAAATTTGGAAATAAATGCAATCGGAATGCAATATAAAAGCAATATTTACATATGACGAAAATGATCGATAAGTTTGTTCAAAATCAAAGTCATTGCCTGTCATGAAAATTAAATGAACTGTTCTTAGACACACAAGATGACTAAGTGTCCCTGGAAGTACTGCCAAGTCTGTATTATAAGGCTAGTTCTACTTTAAGCAGATTGAAGTGCCATTTTCGTTCAAAAAATGGGACAAAAAGTTCAAATTTGGTAGAGTTCCAAGTCTTTGAAAAATGAAGGCCAAATTGTTGCTGTCTCTCTGGAACATAGTATGCCGAATCAGAGTCAGTTTACGGGTCTGGTGTAAACATGAGATCATCTATTTCAATAGACAAAACATCATCCACTGTCGTTGGTGTAAGTTGGAACACCTCGTGTAAGAGATTGATCGCACAAAGATGGGAAGCATCGCTCTCAGCATAGGTCGCCGCAGCAATGTTCGCGTCCGTTGTTACCTGTGTGCCTGGAGTTGTTTCTCGTACCTCAGCAGCAGCAGGAGGCGACTGTGAGATCTCAATGAATGCTGACATCAGGATAGGGAGCCTCTGGGGACAACACAGAGCATGGGCCGTTATCGGGACCAGCAAAGTATCGACGTCCTTTGGCGCAGCTGATGGATATGTTAGACAAGCGTCCAACACGCATTCTTCACCGCATAGCAGGCAGCGTAGAACAGGTAAGATGCAATCTTGCCAGATTGGTCTGAATGACAGGAACCACGTGGTATTAAGGTCCCGTAGACGAGTCATGCCCAATAGCTGTACTATTCGCTCACGGCACTTTCTTTCAAGGAGTGCTTTCTCCATTTCGCTCGGAGTGATGTCGGCGAATAGGCTGGCCATAGCGCAATAGCAGAAAGATGAATAGAATTCCGGCAACAAGTGCGAGAATTAATGGTATGCCACCAAACACCGAATGTGCAAAGTTGGGGATGATTCCAACTATTGCCTGGAAAGGTGCTAACAGACCGGAGCAAATGCTCTTAAATACATGTACAATTCCGGTCGTATCTGACATGTTAAAGATACGTGATACCATTTCTACGAAATGTATAGGGCAGTTTGTACGTATTAAAGTCTGTATCTCAGCCGAAGTCCTTGCTACTTGTAGATCATAGGTTTCTTTGGCCGAGGTCAAAGGCACTGTTTGCTGTAAAAGCATGGCTTTCATTCTGCTCAAAGTATCAAATCTTATAAAAGAGACGTTCAGCGAAGGCCATAGCGGCGACTCCCTGACTGTGTCTATTGGGGGAAACAATGCTTGCATACAGCAAGTGACCCTGGAGTTGACCGTTACTAGATATGGGATGCCTGGCAACATTCCACAGCAACTCTGATCATTCAACATGAGGTAACTCCCATTAGAAAGTTGTCCAAACGTTGGATTAATCACAGCAGCTGGTGTACCCCGCTGATGGCAAGACAAGTTTGCCACAGAACCATTACAAGTCCCGTGTAAAGAAATGTCCTGACATATGAGTGAACCGGTCAGTGCATGTTTACAGTTAGTACCGCTAAGAAACACTTCACGATCCCCACTCCAACATCTATGTGTATACGGTAAATCCCAAGACGTCTTAATGTATTCCTTACCCAACCTTTCATATTTGCCTGCTTGCATTTGTCTGAGGCAATACTGAAACTGAAAAGTTGTCACAGGTAATGTTATTTTGCCATGAATAACCCATTCTGTAGCTGGTTTTTCTGCCACTGTGAATGGTAACTTCTCCATTTTTTCAATGCTTAGCACTGTATACCTTGCTCCTCTTTGTGCCAATTCGATCTGTTTATCAGTGAGATTGTATTCTGCAAACAGAGACGACGTGTTGATGAAACGCCAAGGCACATAGCCCGCTCGCAAAGATTGCAGCGTCCATGTCAATGACACTATAGAACGTAATTGGGATTGACCTTGTTGTAACATAGCCAAATCTTGTTCTAGAATGTCGATAGCAGAGGATACAATGCCATCCAATGAATAAATTCTGGAGGACAAAGTTGTTAACCCATTGTCGACCACAGAGAGTGTTTTCTCTAAGTTAATACGATCAAGTTCACGTATTCGTTCTGCGGCCTCTATCTGTGACACTTTCCATGCTTCATTATAAGCAGCATAAATGCCGGCATATATGAAACGTTTTTGACGCGGTTTTCTTGGTCCAAGCAAGAATTCCCTAAGATCAGCGTCTCCTGTAAGTAAGGATAAGTGTTGTTTCACATCCTGTAGTGTAGATTTATGCAGCCAATCGAGGCATAATTTTCCTACACTGTATGATGTTACTACCCCCGGATGTTGTCTTTGGACATATCTTGGGTCTGGCCTATGAATAGTAAAGCCCTGAGTTTTGTTCAAGAACCTTTCCTGACAGCTGTTTGTGTCTGTGGGCCAGATCAACCATTTTTTCCAATTTGGATGAGTTCTGTTAAGTTGTAGTATATTGTCAACTGTCACCACTGCCTTTGTATTATTTTCACTGGCAGGTGTTGGCACAGAAGGTATTTTCATCTCTTTGATCTTGGCTAATCCAAGACAAGATGTTTGTTGGACGGTTTCATTCAAAAACAGTATTTGTTCAGGGATGATACAGGCTCTAAATAAAGCTTCTATACCCTGTACTTGCCAATCTTTACTACCCCAGACAGTTTTTGTCTCAATTGTGTCTTTCCATAAGTCGAAACCCTGTGTAGACAGTTGGGCAATAAATGCTTCAGAATAAATCTGTTTCGTATTTGTTAACATAATTTTCAGTCCTGTTTTGTTTACATTTTTATAGTAAAACGTTTCTGGGTCAGATGTATTGTAACCTGAAAAATATGGAAACTTACTAGCAAAAATTTTTGAACTACCTTGTGGCGGTGTAGGACAATGTTCCCATTGGTTAAACATAAACACATTTCTTGGATATGCAGTTTTGTGCAAATAATGATGACCATAGTGGTTATAACAATACAGTTCTTCATAGTCTGATGAACCTTCTAAATATTCATTTTTAGAAAATGCAGCAGATTTTTCTAGATCAAACATTATGTCAGTCACAGTCTCAAAGTCCCAATCATCTGAATAGGTACTGGACGTAATTAAATCACTTAGTGAAATTTTAAACAAATGTGGAATGTTCAATTGTTCACTCGGGCCGAAGATTTCATAATCTGTTTTGTCCCACACTATACCATCCTGTATAGGAACAGCTGTGATGTTCACTGATGACAAGTCTCTTGCTTCACGATGGGAAGATTTATGAGGTTTCAAAAGTACATTCACGTCTTTTCCTTCACTGTTCACATGGATGTATCTGCCACTTATAAGCACGCTTACAGTTGTTACCAAAGCTAGCCAGAGCAGAAAAACAAAAAGTCCAGATGTAATCCAGAGTTCAATCCATGGAGAAACCAGATAAGTCTTTTTCAGAAAGTGAATACAGTCTTGTACTTGCTGCTTGAGTTTGAATGATGCTGGCGTCGTTTCAGGTTCACTTGGATCTTCTGAGAACGTATCAAAGTCAATGAAATAGCCAGAAGCAGTTCTGTCAATTGTTGGAATTGCATCAGGATTTGTTGAAATCACAGGAGACAGTTCTTCACGTGTCACGTTGGTGTAGACAGGTGTATTTGGACGAACTGTTATTTGGTTGTCAAGAGGGATGAGTTCCATAGCTTGGTTGCTTAGTCCTTCATTTGTTACAGCTGAATTCTCGATTGTGAGCAGTCTTTCAGTCTGAACCTCTTGAATAGTAGCGAGAGGAGTGAGTCTGCTACTAGGTCGGAGTCCACGAGGCCTACTGCTTAGTATTGGCCACATGTTGTGGTTTGATGAGGTCGATGGACACAAATCTTTTCTCCTTTCTTCCAGCAAGGGGCGGCAGAAGTACTGTTCTTGTTCCTTGAACTGCTAGAACAGGTACTGGTTGTCTGTAAGAAGGTCCAAATTCCTTCTTGTCCGCAATTTTTCTCTGACTAGATCCCCGACTTTTGGAATCCAGACAGGCCTTGCTGGGACCGCCGATATTTCCCCAGTGGTGGTTGGCTGTAGGGAGACGTTGCTTTGTTTCGTTCTTAATTTGTTAAGCTCCTGTAAAACAGCCAAACGATCTTTGATATTAAATGGTTTATTTTCCACCACTGTGCCTACGTGTTCTAAGTCTGGAACCCACATTCTTGTCCCAAATAGGACTTCATATGGAGTGACCCCCCTAGAGAACTTCTTGGCAGATTGTTGAGAGCGCGCTGTACGCTATTGAGGTGTTTGACCCACCCATCACCCGAACCTAATACCCTAGCTGTTATAGACTGCTTTATGTCCCGGTTTTTCCTTTCCACAACAGAATTTCCCTCAGGATGGAATGGAGAGGAGTACCGCAATGCAACGCCCAGACTGGCCATGGCCTCCTTGTAAGCCCTAGAGCTAAACGCAGGACCCTGGTCAGAATGTAGCGTGCCTATTGCGTATGTGCCGATAAAGACTCGCAAATCTTTTATAACAGTTCGAGCGTCAGCCGAGCGCTGAGGCCATAACCATAGGAACCTAGATTTAGTATTTGCGGGAATGCCTTTGTCCAGTGGGACGCCGGCGAGTAGATAGCCTAATGCTGTCTAACAGTGGTGTCTGTACTGGGCTGCCGCATTCGCAGCATGGTGTCTGGTGGCTCTCTCGCTGTAATTTACAGTCTAAGCAGTTGTTGATAAATATGTGAATGTGTGTATTCATTCCAGGCCACCAGTACATCTCTTTTAATTTCAAAATTGTGTTTGAGATCCCTTGATGTGACAGACCCTCCCCCAAATGAGTTTCATAAATCAAGGCTGCTCTTCGTTCCATGTTTGGAATTACCCTATCCCCCACTCCAGGGATTCGAGCAAAAGGAACGTTGTTCGCATCAATTACATAAGAGTACTTGAGTGGAAACTTTTTTGGTAACGCTGCACTGCTGCCTTTGCTTGAAGCATTGACAGCTAACATTATCTCACCGTCTATTTTTGTTTTTGAACGAGTGATCGCAGCTACGGAAGCCGTCTGAACAGCCCCCTTTGCGGCTTCGTCAGCCAATGAATTCCCTGCAACGTGAACGCCATCACGCTGATGACTCAGTGTGTGAATCACGTGAGCCTTTGGTAGTTCGTTTTTCAACTGAACTACTTGTTCCCAAAGCAGTTTGTGCTTTATTGTGCCACCTTTCGCATCTTTGAAACCATTTTCAAGCCAGGTTCGTATATAGTCATTATACGACTGAACACAGTAAAAGGAATCGCACACGATTAGTGTGAGGAATTCTCGATCCGTACTCTCAAGTGCCAGTTTGAATGCTTGTAGTTCAGCTCGCTGAGCTGTACAATCACCTAGTGATTGAGTTTTTGTGACCATAGGTCTGAAGATGCCATCTCGCATGCGACCTTTAACGATAGCACACGCTGCACTGTAAGCTTGCTTACTCCCAGTTGCGGGCTGTGCGGATCCGTCAGTGTAAATTACGAATTCATACTGATCGAGAGGCAGAATCTCATTGGGCAGAGGACATTCTTGTTCATACTGGAGAAATGCTTGTGTTTTTAAATCTGGATCAAAAACATATTCAACATCAGGTGCAGCAAGAGAATTAACCCATTGTATCCATCTCGGATGTAGTGCTTTAGCATTTGGAATGCTTGCTTTTGTTACCGCTTCTAAAGCTGGTACTGGGGTAACGACAATTATGCGTTTCCCTTGGGCTAAGGCTCTTTCTTTTGCTACAGCTGTTTGAACTGCTGTTAGAATTTTTTCAGTTGAACTGAAGCGCATTTCCGCTTGTGTGTACAAATGGGATTTGTATGCGATTGGTACTTTCTCACCCTCATTGAAGGTTAAGTAGGTGAATCCACATTGACCCGAAATTATTCGAATCACCAAATTTCTTTGACTTACGCGTGTTTGTAAGTGGTTTGTTGCTAACATGTTAGCTTGGAGTGAACGCAAGATTTCTGTGTGTTCCTGTGTCCAGTTTTTGATTGAAAAATCAGGTTTGATTAATGCGTAGAGAGGTTTAACCCTTTCTGCATAGTTTAGAATGTATGTTCTTCCAAAATTTAGGAATCCCAGTATTGATTGTAAGTTTTTTAGCGTCTTTGGAGGTTGGAGCAGCGCACATTTCTCTAGAAAGTTAGCTGCCAAGCTCTTGCCTTCACTTGAAAGCTCATATCCCAAAAATAGGACATTGAGATGGGCAATTCGGGACTTTTTAAAGTTGAACTTGTAGCCCTCAGAGGCGAATCCCAATATAATGGTGCTCACCCTGTTCAAGTGTTTGTCCAAGTCATCGTCTGTCAGATAGATGTCATCGACATAGGACAATGCCTCGTTGTCATAGATTTGTAGTAACTCCGTTACCCTCGCTGAGAATAAACCTGGGCTGTTCTTGAACCCTTGTGGGAGTCGACAAAAGTGACGCTGGGTCCCCATTATGGAGAATGCCGTTAAGTACCTGCTTTCAGGTGCTATGTTTTGACAAAAGAAACCATTTGAGATGTCTAATGTTGTTTTGTAACGTTTACGCACAATGTTATTCATTAATGCTGTGCTATGTGCATTTTGCACTGCAAAAGTTTTAGAACAAGTATTTAGGTGTCTGTAGTCCAAAACTAGACGATATGTATTGTCTGGTTTGGAGACAGGAAACAAAGGATTGTTCATGGAGGAGGTGCATGTTTCAATCACCCCTTGATATTCAAGTTGATCTAAGATCTCCCTGACCTGTTTTTTAGCTTCTTGCTTAATAGGATACTGCCTCTGTGCAGTTGGTTCATGTTTCAGATTTATTTTATGGTGAGGTGAGTCCTCATCCCATCCTACATGATTTTTATATAATGCTGGAGCCTGGGCCACTGCCCATTTTCTGGCATATGTATATTTTAGGTGAATTGGTATGTGATTGGAGAAGGCAGGCATAATAATGTCCTCGCCATGTGGGCACTCCCTGACAAATTGTGGTGGCCAGTCTTTTTCTGCTAGAAGTATGTCATAACCCTTTGATAGTTTTTCCCAAAAGAGTGCTTTAACCTGTCTAGGTTTGTCTCCCTCCATCCGGAGTGTTATGTCAAATAACTTTTGTGGAGTACTAACCCTGGTGTCTACAGTCTCTACCGTAATGTACTCATTCAAGTCCACTATCTCCAGAAGTTCCATCAGGTTCTGGCGAGCTATTGTGACTTCTGCTGCACTGTCCAGCATTGTCTGAGCCCATTCTCCGTTCTTGAGTTGCGTTCTCAGAATTCTCGGCATGTCTTACTATTAGACCTGCGACTTTCTTTTTGGAGAATTGAGGTTTTGCCTTAGTTTTTGGAGCGTGTTTGTCGTCTTTCGATTTCACGCGTTCTTCTCTATGTTCTGTTCGTCCTCTTCTTTCCGAAGTCTGTGATGAGACCTGAAAGGGACGAGAGGAACGTGTATCAGTGTCTTGATACCTATCAGGTTTTCTCAAATTATCCCTATTCCTGAGGTTATACCTCCTTTCAGAGGGCTCCTTTTGAGGAGACCTACCTCGGGATTGAGACCTTTTCTCATTTGAATTTTGTTTATTAGTCTCCCACTTCTTTTTAGAAGATGTAGGAGTTTGTTTAATTGAGTCCTTCTCAGGACTTTCAGATAGTTTTGGTTTAACTGGTCTCCCACCCAAACTATCTCTGCCTAATTCTGCATAGGATTGTTCTATAATTCTGGGTAGCTCTGTTTGATGTTCTGTAACATCAAATTCCCTTAATTTTTGTCGGATCGCCACTGCTGCTGCCTCCCCTTTAATATTTGATAATATTATTGTTGAGACCTGGTCGAAATTTTTCAGTAATTTCATACCTAAATTTAAAGCAGGCTCTGCCCCGTATTCGTTTTGAATTTGTTTTAGGACATCAGGTATTACCGCAATTGACGGAATGCCGTGTGTTTTAGTGTAGATGGCAGCAAAGACTGAGCCCCAAGTGGTGCAGTCTTCTAGTTGTGGTGTGATCCCCATTGGTAAACTAATGGTTAGTATTCTGTGTTTCTCATGTGGGCTAGTATTTGGAAATACTGCTTCGATTTGAGTAATTTTTTGAGCTATCCAAAACGGGATTTGCTCACGCTTAGTGGGCATTTTACCCATGACTGCGTATAGAGTCTGTGGTGTAATTTTTAGAGTATTCCCCTGGTGAGGGGTTTGATTTGGAAGTGTTAATGGTGGTTGGACTGTGAAAGTCCGCATGACATATTGAACCAATTGTCTGTAGATTTTTATTAACTCTGTGAGTTGAGTAAGTAACTCCTCATCTGACATCTCTTCAATGTCTGGATGAGGTGTGTAGCCGGCTAAAATCGGCCATGTTGCTCCTGGTCTACCTAGTGGACCGAGCCTGGTTATATTTTTGTGATGTTTTAGGGCGCCTTTAAACCAGAGCTGATGCTCTTGGTATGTTAATGGAATTTCTATATCCTCGAAAGGAATGTATTCCTCTGGTGGTTCATCTTCTTTGTAGAAGTGAAACATGTGTGTTACTGAATTGGATTCAGGAAATATTACCCATGAATAGAATACCTCTGTCTGAAAGGATTCATGTGCCTCTATCACGAAAACTGCTCTACCTCCTCTCGGTGATAGGCCATGTTTTATAAGTTTTAGAGTAATGGCTCTTCTTAAGTTTGGAGCGATGTCGATGACACCCTCCTCGGTTTCATTTAAACCTGTATTGTTAAAAAGTGCTGCTTGGGCTGGATCAGCCGCAGCTCCACCGTTTCCGGTGTTATTGTCTCCGTCAGGCATTTTGTTTTTTGAAAAATGTAGAACAAGTTTCAAGGAAACAAAGATAAGGTGCACAATATTGTGGAACACTGTATCCTTCAACGTTGAGCAAACCAAACAGCTAATATATAGGGTTCTGCCCTATGTAGCCGTGGCGGATACTTAACCCTGCCCACTCCAGACGTCTTTAGGAGTATATGGGTAGGGGTCTCTGAGAGAAAAAGAAGAGATGCACAGCTGAGTTACTCAGTATCTAACGTTGAATTACTGCCTTACCAAACGTTGGGCGCCATGTAGTGTAGCTCCTATTTCCCTAATAGGCTCTGCGCATTGGAATAATATATCCTATAGGTTTGACATAGGACTAAGGTCGGTATGTCCCTATCGAGTATATTAAACTTAATTACTTGTGCCAGCTAGCTCAGAGGCCACTAGAAACTTCTTGACGACAAGAAGGGAGTAGTTTCTGGCAGCCGCAAAACATGACCACTGTGTTTCCCTTACAGAATCAGGACGTGTCCCAGAGTCGTAGAAACAATAGATAACTATTTCACTCAGCTCAGTCGTGCATGGTTCAGTTATTCTCAAAGTTACACAGAAATAACAGACGGGCGTTTCAATAAAAAGGTTTATTGAACAGTCTTGTTTCTGTTGTAAGTTAGATGTGCTGTTACGATCACAAGACAATATGCGAGATAAATAATGTACAGAGTGAGCAGTAGAAATAAATAATACTGCGTTAGCATTATCTTTTTAGCATATATGCATTTACATAAAATGACACAGCCTAAAAATGCGAGTACTCATACGATGCGTTTCTAGCCTAGTTCTACCCCAGTGTTCCTAACCTATCCTAGGTGTAGGGAGAAGTAGAAGTAGGTGATGTATTCCTGACTAGAGTATACTAAGAGTATGTTACGCCTAGTATGCCAAGAGTCTAATATGCCAAGAGTCCCTCTAGGTTCTAGTCTGCTCCATACCTGAAGAATGAGAGAGGTAGGAATCTCTTTCCGGACTCGAACTCCAACACCCCGCAAGGGAAGTTAGATCACTGGAAGCTGGACTCTCTGCGTGCAGGAATGACAGCGTCTTCTCAGTGCGTCCGGCCGGGAATCGGGCTCCTCTGAAGTCGAGGTCTCCTCTGATTTACAGGGGTTTGGGAAGGTATATTTATACCTGAAAATGTTAGCATTGACGTGAGTTGGGCAGCGAAAGACGTCATGAATGAACCCCTAAGGAATAATGGTTCATGCATAATATATGAGTCCTTGAAGAAATCAATAGTCCTGGGCAAGGGAAACTCCCGCAGCCTAAGGGTCTGTTTTTTTCATGGACTCGTTGAGACGCTAGGGTGGACGGATGCCGGAATCCATGCCTGTATTTGGAGTGCATGGTTTATGCCTAAATAAGGTCAGGGATTTTATGCCTATATAAGGGCAAGGCGAATTTGCCTATATAAGGACATGATTCTAGAAAAGCCCGTTTATGGACACCCTATAAAGTATACAACAATTCCCTGTGACTATCAGTTTTTCCCTCCAAATGTCTCCTTTGCTCTGTGCTAAGATCTGTATGTTAAGCAGTGCACCCCCAGCGACCATCTTGTGTTAACAAGTCAGTGGAACCACCCCCCCGTTCCCCCTGAGACAGCAGTAATGTGCTGTAAGCTGTTTAAACTGTGTTTAATAGGGACTGTCCACTTCGTTTTTTGGCCAGGAGAGGGAGTAAAGTTTTATACAAATAGTGTTGTTAGAGGACAAGTTTGTTGGGGCCTTACCAAAGTCTGGATTGAGCCTGTCTGTCTCCTAGGAGATCTGTGAATAGAGCTGCTCCCCAGTCCCAGCCCCACCCCCAGGCCAGCAGACCTAGGACTGCTATTGGGTTTCCCCAGCTCCAAGCAAATCTGAGCCCTCCTCTCACACCTGCCCAGGCCCCTTAAGGCTTTGCTGGGTGCACCCCAAATCATTCTCCTCCATCTTGTGAGTTGCAGCCTACCTGTGCCCCAGATTGCAGTGAGCAGAGTCCAGGAAGTGGTTAGGAGGCAGACTAGTGCTGTCTCTTTCCTAAAAAAGTTTAAACAATGATTTTCCCTACCTGTGATTGCATCATCTTATTTTTTCCTTTTTAAATTTCTTTAACTGTCTTTGCCTGTGGTTGTTACAGATTAAAATTGTAGAATTAACCTGCCAGTGATTGCATAATTTATCCCATGTTTTTCTGTTTAAACTTGTGTTTTTTCCTGCCTGTGACTGCTTCCATTTAACCTGTTGAATTGTGGGATTTGCAGTCCAAACTCTGTAGTTTTTCCCCTCTCATTCCCTGTGACTATCAGCTTTTCCCTCCAAATGTCTCCTTTGCTCTGTGCTAAGATCTGTATGTTAAGCAGTGCACCCCCAGCGACCATCTTGTGTTAACAAGTCAGTGAAACCAGCCCCCCCTTCTCCCCTGAGACAGCAGTAATGTGCTGTAAGCTGTTTAAACTGTGTTTAATAGGGACTGTGCACTTCGTTTGTTGGCCAGGAGAGGGAGTAAAGTTTTATACAAATAGTGTTGTTAGAGGACAAGTTTGTTGGGGCCTTACCAAAGTGTGGATTGAGCCTGTCTGTCTCCTAGGAGATCTGTGAATAGAGCAGCTCCCCAGTCCCAGCCCCACCCCCAGGCCTGCAGACCTAGGACTGCTATTGGGTTTCCCCAGCTCCAAGCAAATCTGAGCCCTCCTCTCACACCTGCCCAGGCCCCTTAAGGCTTTGCTGGGTGCACCCCAAATCATTCTCCTCCATCTTGTGAGTTGCAGCCTACCTGTGCCCCAGATTGCAGTGAGCAGAGTCCAGGAAGTGGTAATGAGGCAGACTAGTGCTGTCTCTTTCCTAAAAAAGTTTTAAAACGATTTTCCCTACCTGTGATTGCATCATCTTATTTTTTCCTTTTAAATTTCTTTAACTGTCTTTGCCTGTGGTTGTTACAGTTTAAAATTGTAGTTTTAACCTGCCAGTGATTGCATAATTTATCCCATGTTTTTGTGTTTAAACTTGTGTTTTTCCTGCCTGTGACTGCTTCCATTTAACCTGTTGAATTGTGGGATTTGCAGTCCAAACTCTGTAGTTTTCCCCTCTCATTCCCTGTGACTATCAGTTTTCCCTCCAAATGTCTCCTTTGCTCTGTGCTAAGATCTGTATGTTAAGCAGTGCACCCCCAGCGACCATCTTGTGTTAACAAGTCAGTGAAACCAGCCCCCTCCCCCTGAGACAGCAGTAATGTGCTGTAAGCTGTTTAAACTGTGTTTAATAGGGACTCTGCACTTCGTTTTTGGCCAGGAGAGGGAGTAAAGTTTTATACAAATAGTGTTGTTAGAGGACAAGTTTGTTGGGGCCTTACCTGCAGAAGTCCAAAGTGTGGATTGAGCCGGTCTGTCTCCTAGGAGATTTCTGAATAGAGAAGCAGCTTCCAACTCCCTGGCCAGCAAACCTTGTCTGAGGTAGCTGGGACCTTATATAGTCTGATATTGTTTGGTACATGTGTACACTGATTGGTGGTTGTATCTGATGTTTCTATTGGATTAGGGTTAGTGTCCTCATTGGTTGTGTATTTGAGCATTCTGATTGGTTTCTGGGCCTGTGATTCAATCAATGTAGGGTTGGGACTCGGGCTAGGGTTAGTATTTCTATTGGAAGTAGGGACTAGGGCTTCCTGTGTTATTGGTTGTTGGGACTAGGGTGGGACTAGGGCTAGGGTTAGGCCTTTAATTGGAAGTAGCGATTAGGGCTTCTGGTGTGATTGATTGCTAGACTAGGTGTGGGACTAAGAGTAGGGTTAGGCTTTCTATTGGAAGTAGGGACTAGGGCTTCCCTGTGCCATTGGTTGCTTGGACTAGGGTTGAGACTACTGGTAGGGCTAGGGCCTCTATTGGACGTAGAGATCAAGGGTTTTTGAAACTGATTGGGTGCTTGGACTAGGGCTAAGATTTGCTGTAAGGTCCTCGTCTCCTATTGGTTCTAGATTTTAGAGCTACTGCTGTGATTGGATATTGTTAGGGCTAGGGTTCCCATTGGCTGAAGCGGTCACCTGACTACTAGGGCTATAAACGGCCAAAGCTTAGGGCGTCTCAGCCCGGGCGTCTCAGCTAAGGGTAGAGAGGACATGGGTGAGTGCCTGTTTGAGCCTGTTCGAAACTGGTCGGGACCAGGGCCAGGAATGCTGCCCATTTTCCCATTCATTAATACCCACCCTATGTATTTGTCCCTCTGTACATAAGCATTGATTTTCACTATAGATATGTGCCTATCTTCGTGTATTGCTTTGTATAAACATGTACAATAATTATGTTGTTATAAAAACAAAAAAAAGAAGAAAAAAAATCTTCTTTGGTCTACATGTACTTGTTTCCATTGGGCATCTATGTACCTCCATGTACTTGGATCTGTGTGTCTGTTACTTTTCTCCTGAAAAAGCATATCCAATGCACTACCCTATTTCTCATCCGCTACCTCTATCAATATCTTTAATCTGCATATACTTACCTCCTTTATGCATCTATATACTTTCAATGTACTTATGGATCTATATATTTATCACTTTCTTCTAATTTAGCATTTCCAATGCACTACCCTATTTCTCAGCCTATACTTCCCTCAATATATCTTCTAGCCCAACTTTCTTACTCATCTCAAACTTCTTTCTACTACTCTTTCCAATTCACTACCCTATCTCACCTATACATCTATCATTATATCCTCTACACCCACTCTCTCATTTATCCCAAACGCCATACCACTACTATATTCCCCAAAATAACCCTTTCTTGACTCTCTCCTACTCTACCCCTCCTTGCATCTTCTGACACCTCCTTTACTGTACCGATCCCCCAAAACAAACCTTTCTAAACTCTTCCCTCTGACTCGTCCCCTCCAAAAACCCTTTACTCATCCAAAAGCCTCCTCCTACTGCTATGACCTAAAAAAGAAATCCTTCACTCTTCTATCCCTCCACTATCCTTTTCAATCAAAATAACAGACCAGCATGTTCACTTCTCTAATTCCATATTCCACTATACTAATTCACCACTAATCCTTTATGGGTTCCAGAGTAGCGTCCTACTCGCCAACAAAGCGTTTCAACACCTCATCAGGGTTACAAGCGCTATATAAATGCAAACCTTTTTTCCTTTTTACCCCTCCTAACTCTTCTCAATCCAAATAACTGACTAACATATCCACCACTCAAATTACTTCATATTTCACTATACTAATTTTCAACACTAATCCTTTATGGGTTCCGGAGTAGCCTGCTACTCGCCAGAAAAGCGCTTCAACACCCCATCAGGGGTAACAGGCGCTATATGAATGCAAACCTTTCTTTCCCTTCTATCCCTCTGCTATCCTTCTCACTCCAAATAACTGACTAATCCACCACTCAAATTACTTTCATATTTCACCATACTAATTCACCACTAATCCTTTATGGGTTTCCGGAGTAGCGTGCTACTCGCCAAAAAAAGCGATTCAACACCCCATAAGGGGTTCGAAGCGCTATATAAATACAAACCTTCTTTCCTCTTCTATCCTTCCGAATCCAAATAACTGACTAACATATCCACCACTTAAAATTTACTTGCATGTTTCACTATACTAATTCAACACTAATCCTCTATGGGTCCCGGAGTAGCGTGCTACTCGCCGAAAAAGCGCTTTGACACCTCGTCAGGGGTAGTAAGCGCTATACAAATGCAATTACAATACAGTGAACACAATGTGAATAAACTGAATTACACTTTTGCTAAAGATCCTACTCCTATGAAATATATATCCTATTTGTCAAACCATAAAATTAACAATCTATAGGAAACAGCTTAGATCCATACGTTCATTGAGTCCTTTGGGATTAACTGTATCAAGGTGGTTAATCCAGAAGATTTGTCTTTGAAGCAAAAATTGAGTATTATCTCTACCAGGTATAATCGGAACTTGTTCAAGGATCAAAAACCTAAATTGGCTTATATTATGATTATTGAGGTTGAAGTGAGTTGAAACAGTAGATTTCAAATTTTTCTTTCGAATGTTACATTTGTGTGTTTATTGAGGCGCATCTTCATTTTCCTCTCTATTTTTCCCACATATGCATGTTCACTTCAACCTCAGATTGTTATTATTTGTGGTTTGACAAATAGGATATATATTTCATAGGAGTAGGATCTTTAGCAAAAGTGTCATACAGTTTGCCATCATATATGTTCAGAACAATTTTATGTTTTTGTCAAAGCAGTATTTAATTGATGATTTGCTATTACCTGGCTATTATCACGGGAAACAGAGCCGGGGTAGGAGCAAGGCTAGTTGCCACGCCGCCCTCCATTTAGCAACGACGCGCTCTGTTGAAAAGCTCTTGTCAGCCCAGACCTACTACATATGGGGTCACAGAATACTCGGTGAATCGGACCTGGTGTTCACATGCAGAGCTGGTAACTATTGCATCTTCCCATATATATATATGTCCAAACTGATCCAGACACTCATCTCAAGGGCCGACAAATGAGCCTTTCTAGACGGAATACTTCAGCAAGTAATTTATTGCAGTGTAGAATAATCAAGATTACATGTTTCAACCACACACGGGTCTTGGTCACATAACCTGCAGATCAGTTCAATTCATTCTTAAACTTAGTTGCGCCATGAAAAATGAACAGAAGACTTATACCTTGTTTTAGAGGTACTCCAAATAAAACCAGAATAAAGTATGTAAATCAACATTATTACATGAACAGCAGTGTTCATTTCATTGCATAGACAAACTCAGCGTCTAGTTTAATGTGACTGTCACTGGCTCAGACTTGAAGCAATATAAAATGTATGGATAGTTAACATGATTAGAGCAATGTGTTACAACTTTATCAAATGTTAGTAAGTCACTTCTCAGCTCGAGTAGTCTTTCCAGCTCATACATATCTACAGATCTCATTCTGCTAAAAAATAAACAAAATGGATAAATCCATTTAGACATCATGCACCGGACTTCGTTATATTACATAAATGATCTGAGAAGGGATGTTTTTCCTCATCATTACCCTCATAGTTGTCAGGAAGTATAAACATTGATTCATAAGCTTAGTACCCATACTTCTATACCTATTCAGGGCTATCAAACCTAATCGGTACACTGGTAAAAACATCTTACTCTTTAATTTCAAAGTGGTGGTCACCACAAAATCTTCGTACCATATCAGCATGAATGTATTTCAACATAATTCAAGTAGCGTGTTTTCAATTATATCCAATGTTGTTATAACATTTTGAGGCTGAAAGTAGCCTTTTGAACTCCTAATGTCATCAGTTTACAAGGCTCAATTGCAAACTGAATTTGTAACGTTCACATGAGCTCCTCAGAATCTGGACGATGCACAAAGAGGTCCACCTCTTGACATCCCCAACTCTGAAGGAAAAAAACACAGAGTATTGAGGCGATCAAGGGAGCGAAAGGGAATTAGGGTAGGAACAGCTGGGAATGGGATACCTGTAGAGAGAGAACACAATATTAATACAGTTCCATAAACAACGGCTACTCTCAAAGAGTCTCACTAAGGTGATTTGTACCTTGAACCAGGTTAACGCGATCTCGGTGTTCCTTTCGTGAACTAGAAGAGATACCTCTCTCTCACTGGAAGAGTATACTCCTACAACAATAAAGCACAACCACCTTATACCACCATCCCCATCGATGGTTACTAATGCATAAATCAAACAGATCTCATACGTACCATCTTCTTTCATTCCCAAAAGAAAGAGATGGAGAAGATGGAAAAACAAAAGAAACAAAAGAAGTGGCTGGTTTCACTCCTTTGATAAATGCACCAAATCCAGGCAAGACATCTACGTGCTTCCTTGACCAAATACGTGATCCGAAATGTCAAAGGGAATGTTCCAGGGAAGCAACAAAAAGCAGAACGAAAAATAGTACACTACCGTAGCAAGAACAAATACAAAAAGATGCCTTGTCTTTACCCTAGCCTTGGATCCAAAAATAGTCAAAATGATAACCTCCTTGGTTACCATGAGAAAATAAATATTCAGAAAAATCTAATCGAATGGTATCAGGTAAAGTATAAACAAAGTACTGGAGCTGAACACTTGTACCTTTTCTTCCGAGCTCCGTTATTTGAGTGGTCCCCAAACTCGAATGCCGAAACCCTGCCACTCTATCCCGAGTAGCACTGAAGAAGGAGAAAGCTGGAGATCCGCTCTCCACGCCAAAATAACAACGGCCCTCGGACAACGAATCCCCTATTGACGAGTGCGAACAGCCAGCCGTCTGCCGCGAGGGGAAGCCTCTAGGGACCAGGAAGCCAAGACAGCTTCGGAGGTGTTCCTGCTGAAACGAAGACCCCACCAAGCAAGAATCTCCAGACGAAACAAAGTATCCACAGAGAACCGAGACTCAAGCAGCCTCACGTCCGATTTCAAAAGCAAGAATTACGCCCGCCGCTCGGCATGCGTCATCGGCTTAAATGCACCAAGTCACTCCCCTCTCAGCGTGGGCATTCTGGGATCTGTAGTCCATGCCTCAACCCACCAATCTGTAACAGGTAATGAAGGGGCATCCGGGTCTAACCCCTGACAGAATTCATTACACCCAGACCATCATCTTCTTAAATGACTCATCTGTAAAAATAATGATAAGCATACTTCAAATTATGAGAATGAGGAGTACCTAAAGAAACCAAATTAATCAAAAACATATTTTCTCATACAAAAGTGTATCAGATTTCAAAAAGACCAACTACAGGACAACCTCATATCTGATGGGGCCAGGGAGCTATCTTCTGATATTAGTTACTTATCATAAATGCACAAATAGTTCCTCATCAATATTCATCCCTGCTGGTGCAATGCAACCAGCTTCCAGGATGAATCTGGATTCTAATCTGGGGAGAGATAGTAACCTATTCCCTACTCTTGGATGCTTAGGTACTGTGTCAATGCCAAAAAATGTTACTTTCCTCCAATCTCCTTCATTAGTTTCATTGAAGTGCTTTCCGTCCATGAAAGAAGAACGAACACGGCACTCCAGACAGATGTGCTACCATACTCTCTTTATTGGCAAGAGGAAAATCATTGCATTTTGGTATCGTCACACAACCTTGTTAACGATAGCATGCCATCTTGATTGATAGGTATTTAAACACTCTAACATTAACAGTGCACTACATAGATAGTGTAAAAGGACTAAGTCCTGCAGGTTTAACATGGGCGCCAAGTTGTAATGATACAATTCCTATTCAACAGACAGCACAATTCATAACATTGTCATTATTAATCAGATACCTGAGACAGGGAACCCATGTACATTTTAAGTAACTCATATAAAGATACACCTGATATCGTTTCAGGGCATTATGGCAAAGCCTTAAACAAAGATGTAATAAAAGTCAAATCTATGCAAGTTGCTACAGAGAGAGTCCAAATTAGATCAAACCACAGTAATAAATGCAATATAGACCCTCATTGATCATAAAAAATGCCCAAGTGGGCTTTGCATATAAACAACATTGTTGTATATGTAAAGTATATTTGCATTCGTGTGTCATGGAGCCAAAGTTGGCATGTTAGAAATGGGGGTCTGTAGTTGGCAGAGGTAGGTACCTTTGTCCAAATAGGGACCCTTGCTTCTAGTCAGGGTAAGGGGGATACACACTTTAGATAACCCCTGCTCACCCCCTCGGTAGCTTGGCACAAGCAGACAGGCTTATCCCAAAGGCAATGTGTAAAGTATTTGTACCAACACACACTGTAACACAGTGAAAACACCACAAAAGGGCACCACACCAGTTTAGAAAAATAAAATATCTTTATCTAAACTAAACAAGACCAAAACGACAAAAATCCAACACACACAGTTAAAAATATGACTTTCAAAAGGTTTCAAGAACTTGTACCATAGAAAACTATGGATGCGTGACTTTTACACAAAGTACCTGAGGTTGCATCAAAATTCACAAGGCTAAACAGCCGCAGAGTCAGAAACAAAGAGATGCGTCAACTCCTGAGATCTTGGGGAGGCGACAGTCCTGCTGCATGCAGAGGAAGGGTTGCGTTGAATCCGGTCTGTATGGGGAGTTATGTGTTGATTCTTCGTGACGGTTCCAGTCCACAGGTGATGCGTCGGGAAAACTTGCCGGACAGGTGCGATGCGTGGAAAGCCGGGATGCGTCGGTGATCGATGCAGAGGCGTTGAGCGGCGCTGCGTCGGTCCTCTTCAGCCGCGATCCCTTGATGCGTCGATTCTTGCAGCGGCGACAGGCTCTGCATCGGTTTTCACAGCGCCACGGCAATGCGTGGAAATTCTTCTCGCGCCGTGGAGATGCGGCGGAAAAACAGCCGCAAGAAGAGCGATGCGTCAATTTTTGCAGTTCTTCAAGTTTCTTCTTTCTTCCAGCTCCCAAACAACCACAACAACCTCCAGAGGCCCTGTGGGTGCACTTGCCTGGTCGACATGGCAGTTTAAAACTGCGCGCAGACACTGCAGTGGCAGGCCTGAGATACCTTTTCAGGGCTACTCATCTGGTGTTATATTCCATATAGGTACCCTATATAGGCGCAGGTAACATCGCAACCTTTCACCTACATCCTTCCCTACATTACATACATAACGGTTCTTAGGCACTGACCTTTTACCTAGATATGACACTGCACTCAGAACGCGGGTTTTTCCCTGGTTCGATTCTCATACATTATGCATGAGGCTTCTTGGAAGCACAGCAGGACTAACAGTAGGATTACCATCTCCTGTATAATATCTCTGTATAAAGTTCAGGTCCAACGTCATCCTTTAGGCCGACACAGTAACACAGCAAGGTAGGACCCCTGAGGAGACCTATGGGTATATATACAACACATCTTGCTTAGGAAGATCTTGCTTGGGGAGAGGACGTAGCCTTACGGCTAGAGCAGTCGACCTCGAAGCTGGGGAACCGGGTTCGAGTCTCGGCAACGACGCTCAACATTCTGTGATTCTGGGCAAATCACTTAATCTCCCCGTGCCTAACAAAACTGAATGTGTCCATCTGTAACGAAACTGGTGCTCATGTAAAGTGCTCTGATACCCGATTTCTCGGGTCTAGTTCGCGCTATATAAAACTCTAAAAAAAAAAAATAAAGAAGATAGAGGAGACCGTGACTTCCCGGCTGACACACTGACCAGAGACGCTGAGGTTCCTGCATGCAGACGCTCCAGCGAGCAGTGGTCTAACATCCCTCGCGAGGTGTCCAACTCGAGACCAGGACGGGGTCCCACATTCTCTAACTCTCAGGTAATGTGGTGGACTAGATCCTAGAGGGATTCTTGTCATATCACCTACACAGATGCTAGGTATATTTAGGTACATCTAGTTAGGGAGACATCGTAGGAGTACGCACTTTTTTTCATGTGTTTTATGTACTTGTATATATTCATGATTTCTGCAAGATGGTACAACTTTACCATCCTTTTACTTTCATAGTACTGCTAATCATATACCTCTGCTACTGTCTAATGGTTGTTGCAGCTCATCTATTATACACTGGAATAACAACTGTTCAATAAATACTTATTGAAACGCCCAGCCTGTTTATTCTGTGTAACTCTCTGAGACAAACTAAGGGGGTCATTATGATGGCGGGTGGATCGCCCCCGCCATCCACACAGCAAAGACCCCCCACCATATTATGATGGCTGGGGGGTCCGCGGCGGACGGAAAGACCGTCTGCCGCTTTTCCGCCGGTCGACGAGTCGACCGGCGAAAAACAAGGATAATATGGTG
Organism: Calotriton arnoldi; assembly: GCA_963921515.1. Classification (NCBI taxonomy): domain Eukaryota; kingdom Metazoa; phylum Chordata; class Amphibia; order Caudata; family Salamandridae; genus Calotriton; species Calotriton arnoldi. Next base: position 739,691 of record CAWUFW010002947.1, on the reverse strand, counting down.
GCGGTGTCTGCAAGACACCGCCATCCATATTAAGATGAATGCGGAAAGCAGCCTTTCCATGGCAGCGTTGCCGCCATGGAAAGGCATACGGTGTTTGCTTTTGGGGGCCTGTTGCGGGCCCCCAGGGTGTTGAGGGGGTGGGGGGTGCACATGGGGGGTACCTATGGTACCCCCCTGCATTTGTAGGCACAAGGTGGCATGCACCGCGCGGTGCCTGTCACGTTGTGCATGCAAATGCACGACGTGCATTCACAGCAGTGTGGCGGGCGGTGCTGTGAGCACCGCCCATCACAATGCTGGAAATAGGGTGTCCCACCACTGCGGTGGCATCCTAATGTCAGGTGCGGGACCGCCGCACCCCTTGCGGACGGTCCCGCATTCCGTTACGGTGGTGGGCGGACTTTGTCCGCCCGCCATCGTAATGACCCCCTAGGTAAGCACGAGTGACTGAGCGAAAGGTAGTATATTGTTTCCACGGTTCTGAGGGATCAGGGTTGTCATGTTCTGAGGTTGCCAGAATCTATTCTCTCCGTGATAAGAGGAGATTATAGTGGCACTGTGAGCTAGCTAATACAGACAGGCTAACGTATCCGGTGGGGGTGCACGGAATCCGTCCGCCACCAATCCCACAGTTTATGTTATCCGAACGCGCAGATCCTGTACACGACAGTGGGTGGCACAATCAGTGCTGTAGGTCCACTAGTAGCATTTGACTTACAGGCCCTGGCACACGTAGTGCATATTACATGGGGCTTACCAGTAAATCAAATAAGCCAATCAGGGAGAACCAATCATAATAACAATTTACACAGGGAGCACTTGCACTTTGACACTGATCAGCAGTGGCAAAGTGCCCAAAGCATATAAGCCAGCAAAAATGAAATCCAGCACAGCATCAAAAATACAGGAGGTAGAGGCAAAAAGTCAGGGGAAACCACGCTAAGGATGCCAGGTCTAACAGGCATACTTCATAATTTTGACATGTTGAAGAGCCCTCCAGCCCAATGTACATAAGAAGACACAATTAGATCAATGCACAGCTGGTATACATAACCATCTACAGTCACCAATGCACAGTAAAAAGTAAGGCAGGGGGTCACTACTGTCATTTTACAAACAACTTGACTGGGAAGCACTCTGACTTTCATCTAAAGCAAAATATTCAGATTGAGCAGAGGCTCAAGATGTTTGAGTGCCTTAACCTATGCATCCCCTCAGTTAACCAGATGTTAAAACTGAAAAGGCCGAACAGAACAATGCAACCCCGTACCATCAAAAAAAGTGCAGAAAAAGTATATAGCTAAACATAAACATATAACAAATTACATTATCAACTGACACATGACATGGACTGAACCAAGAGAGAATCAGGAGCCTTTATCTCAAACATGTGTGCAACTCCATATCTATGTTGAGACCCTGAGGTTCTATGCTGTCCATGTCCAATAGAAATTTGGTTTCTAGTTGCCTTAATTTTGTTTCACTGTCCCCACCTCTCATGTCATTGGGGATCTGGGCTAGACAGCTATATTTTAACTAGGTACATCACTACCATGCGGTTTCTCAAAGTCTCTCATGACTGGGTAGCTGTGGTCTTCATTGGCGACTGCCCTGATGTGCTGGAGTATTCGATTGTGTACAGACAGAGTCATACTGCCCATGCACACGTTGGGACAGGGGAATCTCTGTATGTAAATTACAAACTTGCTTTTGCAAGTTAGTCTTCCTCTTATTTTTATGTGTGTGTTAAAGGGTGTTTTGATCTGCATCAGGTTTTCACCATGTTTGCATGCTTTAAAGCATGTGCATTTGCTGAAGCCATCCTTTGGTGCCATGTGCATTTGACTACACTTTGGCCTAAAGCCCCTTGACTAACTGATCTCATAGTGACCTGGCACATCTGAAGCAGAATTGAGGACAACTCAGCATATCCTGTCTGATAACCGGATCATGTTTAACCAGATGCTAATGTTTCTGCAAAGCAAACCCCAGTTTTCTGTGGTCTGTATTATATGTAGTTATACATCTTTATACTTTATTCTTAGTTTTACATTTCTTCTGTGCAAAAAAGGCTACCTCCCTTTTACATGATCTAGTTCTTTTGGATGCTGCTTTCAGGATGTAATTGGAGAACCCTCTGGCTTTAAATCATGTGATCATCTGCTCCTCAATCTTATGGTATTCCTCTTCCGTGCTACACCCCCTCCTAGCCCTGTAGAACTCTCCAAAGGGGATGCTTCTTATGAGGGGAGTCTGGTGGAAGCTAAGCATGTGCAAAATAGTTTTGCCAGCAGTCAGCTTCCTATAGAGCGTGGTAACTAGTCTGTCTTCCTCAACCTTCACCAGGTGATCTAAAAACTTGATCTCTGTCCTAATGATTTTACTGGTGAATCTCAAATTGAGATCATTCCTATTGAGATCCTCAATGAATTTATCTGTTTGAGATTCAGTGCCCTTCCAAAGTAGAAAAAGATCATGAATGAATCTGACCTGGAGAGTAATGTGGTCAGCCCATTGTTCCATACAGTTGCCACCGAGCACCTGTTGCTCCCACTAGCTGATATGCAAATCAGCATAGCTGGGGGCAAAGCAGGTGCCCATAGCTGTCCTTCTTAACTGCTGATAGATTTCATTGTTGAATAGAAACATGTTTTAGGATAGGTACCACTCCATCATTGTGAGTAACATTTGATTGTGTTTCACATACTTGATCGATCTCATCCTAAGAAAGTGCTTGGTAGCCTTAAGTCTGTCAGAGAGGCTAATGCTAGTATACAGTGCAGCTACATCAAGAGTCGTCAAATACACCCATCTTATATCTTACTCGCGCCCCCTCTATGCACAGTTTTCTCATCAATAATTTTACAACAAATGTTGCATTAATATTATGAATGATGTCATAGAAGATATCATGAGTGATAGTATTTGTGTGGAAATTAGCAGTGCATGCGAGGGCACAAGTTATAGTTACCTTAGTTCATGAGTTATCTCTAACTATAACTGCTTAACTTCTATGCTTTTGTGTGTATAAAATCTGAACCTTACTGGTTTTTAGTGAATTTCTAAGGTTTTTTTAATTCAATTTCCTAACCATAACGTCCCTGTAACCTTTGTTTTTTCCATTGAATTTCTACTGTTTTTCAATGGTATTTTCAAACTATAACATCCCTGTCCCCTTAGGTTTTTTCAGAGAATTTCTAGTTTTTTTTAACGTAATGTAATATGTAATTACCATACGTTAATCACGCTGCCACCGTGCATACCCGTTGGCCAGGCCCTGCAGCCAACCCCCCGCATGCAGCCAACCCCATGCCACGCACTGCTGACAGCCACGCACAGCGGGGATTGGCCACCGGTCCTTGCCTGCAGCCAGGACCAATGGCCAACCCCCAAAGGCAGCTAACCATCCCCAGGGCCCGCCACCTTCTTTTTAGGGGTACGTAGCCCCCCTCCCCGGGGTGTATTTGGCCCCAAGGACCCCACCCCGAGGCCCATTGCTTAATTTATGGGGGGCAGACAGCCCCTGCTCCCGTGGCCTGGCATATTTTAAATGGGGAGGGGCACACAGCCACCTCCCGAGGCCAATTTCTGGCCCCGGGGACCTCAAATCCCGGCCATATTAAGAAAGGGAAGGGGGCATGCAGCCCCCCTCCCCAGGCCAATATTGCCCCCCGGGGACCCTATCTCCTGGGGCCTGGCCACTTTATGAAGTGGGGGGCACACAGCACCATCCCAGCTCCCCTGCCGATTTTGCCCCTGGGGACCCCATACTCCGGGGCCTGACCAATATAGGTTGGGTGCCATGGACCCCACCCAGGGCACCCAGTTCGCCATTGTTGGGGGCCACAGAGGGAGCCCCAATGCCCCCGTGGCCCCAGCTGGCTCCCTGCCTCTGGCAGGAGCCGGCAGTGCTCCTGCCTGCAGGGAGCAGCAAAAAATGCTGCTCACTGCGGGCAGGAGCAATTTTTTATCTGTTTCCCTGCCCTCTGCAGATGAAAACTCAGCTCCCAGTGGACGGGAACATTTTTCATGATTCCGCCCGCTGGTAGCCAGCTTAGTGTTTGCTGTCGCTTGGCGGGAGCTTTAAAACCGTTCCCTTTAAGCGAGAGCAAACACAGGTTTCCCTACCCGCATGCACTGTTTAAAATGTTCATAAAGATATGGTGTCATATTTAAGAAAAAAACATTATTCTGGAAATACATCTAACATATCTTTGTATATTTTACTGTTTTCTATTACTATAGGTCAGCCCCATCAACAGAAGTCTATTGGAGGGCCATTGCAAAGAAATTGCAGACCCTGAGTGTCCAAAGGCACCATAGCCTGCATTGTCGCAAACGGTGGGAGGACCTGAGTCACTGGACTAAAATTACAGCAGATGTCCAACTTGGAAAGTCCCCCCAGCAGCGGAAACAAGTGCGGCACACCCTGACCCCCCCCCCCAATGGCCCACATTTGCCGGTGGCCTATCCCCTGTGCGAGCTCAAGGTCAGAGAGCAGCAAGAAGGGAGTAAGTATAATGTTATCTGTGTTGGCTGTTGTATGGTTTATATGTTTTTTTCTAAAGTCACTACATAAGTAGCACTAATTGTTGTCACATCGTAACTGTGGCCACACATTTTCTCAAGGTATAAGTATTTTATATACTATAGTTTAAATGCTGTATAAATTTGTTTGTGTAATTATAACTGCATAGAAATGCTCCCTACTATGATAATGTTTTATACATTGGATTTAATCCATATGCACATGTTAACTAGGTGTGTAAACCAACATAGATGTGAAAGTTGTAGATATATACGGTAACATGGTATAATTACAATGACGTTTTGCATCAAAACAAATAATTGTGCATGAAGGAGTGATTGTGTGATGAAGGCATTAGATAAATGTGTACAAAGATTGCAAGCAACAAACTTTGTTTAAGTTTCAGAAGGTTGTTTATGTAATCTCTACTAAAAAGGTCCTTGCAAATATGGATGTTGTCAGCCATTGAAAATTGCACAACATCTAGCATAAACCCACATTGGTTTTAGCAACATCATTTCTGTACCTGGCAGCCAAGTAGATTTGTAAGTTCACAAAACACTAGTGCCAAGTTCCTTTGTGATTGTGCTGGAAGCAACTATTTTAAAGGTATTGTACCCTGGGAAATTCTTCAACACACCCATCCAGTCAGAATGATCAAATCTGCAACAAAACTCATCCACTACCTGTATGGATTTTAAAACACGTGACAAAATGATCACACTCAACTGATAGATTACACAGGCTGTAATAACCATTTGGTTAGGGAAAAGTACTGTTTCATTTTTTGAGAGATCCAAATAAGCAATAGTGTGGATGTTACACATCCAGTGTTTTAAACAAACTGCACCGTGGACTATAGGCTGTTTATTTCCTACCTCAGGTGTGACTAATGTATGAAAAAGGAAGGATTATGCTTGGCCGTTCAAACTCTAAACATAGGCTCGGAGTGTAGGCCTGAAATGTTGTTCAAGATTCTACTGAAGTGGGTGGCCTTATATTTGCTGAGAGACCACTACTAGTATTTTTAGAGGGTCTAAATACACGAAATTTAGCTTCACTAGAAATGTGTATGTTAAATAACATGTACCAATTGTGTGTAAGACCATTTTAGGAAGTTTCAAAGAGAGTACTCAAACACTTTAGCACTGGTTAGTGCTCATAATGTGCACAGATGCATTACAACTTACCTAAATGGCTTATGAAAACTGTAGGGGTGAAGGCAACAGGTTTTGAGATGAGCTTTTCAGGGGACCTAGTATAACACTAATTTAATGAAATATTCTGTAGGGGTGTCAAATTTTAATATGCTTTGAAACAACAAGTGACCAAAGTCAAAGAACATAGATACCCATGGTGAGTCCAAAACATAATCCTATTAAGAAGTAACCCATATCTTCAAATGCCTTCTATGTATATTCTTTGAAGATTACCGGTACATGCCTATACAAATGCAAACAAACACACTGAGCCAGATTTTCTGAATTTGACTGCTGTAGAACAATGATATGTTATGTAGTACATGTTTATTAGATTTGAAGCGGAATTGTAATCTAAAATGTGTTACTTAACAATCTAAAGCAATATAATATTGCTAACATCATCAGAGGATGCAGCCTTACAGCTAGAGTGGTCGACCTCGAAGCTGGGGAACCCGGTTTGAGTCTCTGCAGGGACGCTCAACATCCTGTGATTGTGGGCAAATCACTTAGGGCCATATGTAGGTAATTTCTATTTACCGATTCCTAAATACCGAATTTTACCGATTCGGTATTTAAGAATCGGTAAATAGAATGTAGGTAAACATTCGGTAAATTTTACTGATTCGGTAATATTCATTATTACCGATTCGGTATTTACCGAATCGGTAATAAGGAATACCTTCCCATTCATTCCTATGGGCCTGTAGGCCCATAGGAATGAATGGGAAGCCATTCACTATTACTGATTCGGTAAATACCGAATCGGTAATAGGGAGAGCATATTCAAGGGTGGCAGGGTGTCAAATTGACACCCTGTTGCACCCTGAATCGTGCATGTGTGCACATGTGGCGCACATACATGCCCTAAAGGCATGTATGTCTGCCACATGGCACTTTAAAAAGCACAAAATTGCTTTTTAAAAGGTATTTGGTATTTACCACCAACTTGTAGTTGGTGGTAAATAACGAATCCTTAAACCAAAAATGCACTCACTTGAGTGCTCCCTACATAGGATTTAAGGAATCGGTAATTTACCAATTCCTTAAAATAACGAATCGGTAAATTACCGACTCCTTAAATCCGGCCTCCTACATCGCAAAGGGCTAAATACCGGTCGGTAACGGGAAATTTACCGATTTTCGGCCGTTACCGACCGGTATTAGCCCACCTACATATGGCCCTATATCTCCCCACGCCTAACAACAAAAAAATGAATGTGTCCATCTGTAACGAAACTGGTGTTAATGTAAAGGGCTCAGATACCTGATATCTTCGGGTCGAGTTTGCGCTATATAAAACTCTAAAAAAAAGAAAAAAAAGTCTTTCCATACGAGGAATGGTACATTATTATGATGTATGGAGTTGGTGTATGACATAGCATGATGGTTGGATTGATGGGCATACAAGCTATGTGTACATAATAGGCAGAGAACACTAGGAAGATGACAACATAAATGGTAGTTTAATAAATGTATGAAAACATGCTAAGTGGCCTCCTGTGTTTATGAGCCTAGCATATGTGTTAGCTATACATACAAGACATAAATGAAAGCACAATAGGTTATGTTTGCATAGTTAGGAAGTGTGTACAATCAATCATGTTGTTGAAAATTTGCTATAAACATAAATGTTAGTCTTGATGCTGATGATGGTGGGTGCATTCATTCGTCAGTAAAGTTTCAGATATTTTGTCAACTTTAATACAAGTGGTTTATATTATATGATAGATGTTAAGTGACTGACACCTTATCAAGCACATATGTGACCTAATCATCCATCTACAATGTAAAAAAACAGTCACCTGCTATTATAATGCACCTACATTATGTATACTTAGAACATGTGCTTGAGTAATACTTTATCTTATATAAATAATGCACAGATAGGTTCATACATTTCTCTTTCTCTTATACACATCCTCCTCATCTTGAAAAGGAGATATAGGTCAAGAAGGTATGGAACTAGACGTCTGCTTGGCGTCGTAAGATGGTACTATCAAAACCGAGGAACCCAGCAGCATGGAGGGTGAGGGGGCTGCAGAAGAGGCTACAAGTTCATCAGATTCTGAGGCCTCCACATCAGACCAAGTGGTGTTGGACCCTACATCATCTCTTGGACTTCCATCATTGTCCACCACCACCACCAGTAAGATCAACACCCTCCCTCCTGTTCCACTCGAAGTTGGGCAACACCAAGCCCCTAAAAAAGCTGAGGTCTCCTTTGCCCTGGGTACCTCCGCTCCTGTCCCTGTCCACCCTGCAGCGATGTCTGAGGAGACTCTTGAACCATGAAGCCTTTCTATAGGTCAGACTGCACTGTTGTGTGCCGTCCAGGAGATCAATCACCAATTGACACAATTACTGGCCTTCCAGGATGATATACACAGGGCAGTATATGCTATACAGAGATGCATAGTATGCACCAGATTCCCCTAAAACATCATCATCTCACACCCACCACCACCTGCCCCTTCTTCTCTGGACCCTTACTTTTCTCATTTCCATCTTTACACCACCATACTCCCACTAACCACCTCTGTCCAGACAACCCCAACAGCAGACCCCAGCTACACACTCGTGCCCACACATACAAACAGGCAGACAAAGACAAACACATAGGCACCCACATAGAGACTTTTACTAAGAAACACAAACATGCACAAAAAGATACACATACAGACTAGCACCACACCCTCCCCCACCAGAAACACATCAAACACACACAAAGACTCACATACACCCCTCCATCCATCAATAATAATTCAAATCAGGCTCACACCTTCAACAACTACCACACCCTCAACCACTACCACACCCTCAACCACTACCACATCCTGAACCCCTACCACACCCTCAACCACCACCGCTACCTCAACCACCACCGCTCCCTTAACCACCACCGCACTCTAAACCTCTACCACACCCTCAACCACTAACAAATCCTCAACCACTACCACTCCCTTAACCACTACCACACCATCAGCAAATCACATACCCTAAGCAAAACACACACTCAGCGTAACACACACCATCACCCAAACCAACTAGACACCAGAAACACACAGCGTCAGCAAAACATACACCACTCAAACAAATTACATCACAGAAACACATACCCAAAGTCACTACATCAACAAAAAGCAGCACCTTTATCCAAATGCAAACCCTTATCCACAGTACAGCACACATCCAAATCCACAACCCCACATGAGCCAAAGACATCAGACACACACTTAACCTCATAACACACACACTTCCACAGCCAGAGAAGCCACCCCAGCACCCTCTATCTATCAAACACCCACTCACCCACCCCATCTACCCTTTCTCCTCCTTCACAACCCATCAGTACTCCTCCCAAACCCCTAACAAAATGACTGCCCCATATGATTATTTGAGGTGCCTTGTTTCCTACCTGCTCGAGGAGTGAAACAAGTCCCTTTAGGAGGAGTTTTTATTACTATGTGCCATGGAGCTAGGGGGCAAGTTATGCAGCTGTAATGCTACCTCCCACAGCTGTGGATTGTGTTTTTGGTTATTTAATTTTCAGTAAGAAAAGTCTATTTCATTTATGGAAATTGTTTTGAGAGAAGTGTCTCATTTGGTAATAAAAATATTTGTTTAACCATGTTTGGTACACAAGGTACAAATGTATTTGTTTTGATTACAGTAACAGTTTATACATACTTAATTGTTTTGGGCTATTAACATGGCATTTTGTGATATAGCCTTTCATCAACATTGAAATCTCACGGAAACATGATTTTAGACAACTAATGTTTACATAAAATTGAGGTTACATATGTTTAATAGAAATTAGGTTTGTGCTTGAGGGTATTGCCATCCTACTCAAGAAACACGCACTATCCTTATCACAATAGCAACTAAATAGTTTAGGCTTGGAATCATTTAAATTATGCCAATTCAGTTTTGAAATATTAAACAGCACAGAGACTGTAATGGCAGGCCAGAGCCCTTTTTAAAAGCCCTGCTTAAGAGGTTGGCACAACAGGTGTTGCAGGTCCACTAGAAGCATTTAATGTACAGGCCAAAGGTACATTAAGTAAAACTTTACTGGGAACTTATCAATACATTAAATGGAACATTTAGGTGTAAGGCAAAGAAGTGATCTAAATCATTTGAGCACTAGCTAGTGTTGGTAAAGGGACCAGAGTCCTAGAAACAATCAAACTTGTTCAGATAACAGGAGAGGTAAAGGGCTAGCTGTTTTGGGGTGACCCTTCAGAGAGGGAAAAGTGCAACAGGTTTTTAAAATATAGAATGAATGAGCAACGGCGGATCTGAGTAACCGCACCTCCCTGCTTTATTCCTTTTCTTGTTTAAGAAATTGTAATGGATAGTATGATTGGGTGTGCACATACAGCTCCTGCACCTGCCGTTGTTGGATGCCAGCTGCCAAGCAGAGAGAAACTGTGAAAATAGTGGAGCGGTGCACTACCAAAGAGTTTTCTTCAATAAATCCAAATGTTCATTTTGTATAGTGGTTTATCAATCCTTTATTTTCAATATCAAAAATGTGCAAATTCCAGGCTGGAATTTGCACATTTTTGATATTGAAAATAAAGGATTGATAAACCACTGTACAAAATGAACATTTGGATTTATTGAAGAAAACTCTTTGGTAGTGCACCGCTCCACTATTTTCACAGGTTTTTAAAATATCATAAGTAGCAAATCGACCTATGAGATATGCAGATTGATTTAGTGAAAGTTTAAGATATGTAATAACAACTGCAATATAAGGTCACTATGACATACACATTTAGGTGTAAGTATTTTTCAAATGTTTGCTGTAGTTTACTTTAGATTTGTAATTTGATAGTCATATAGAGTTCTAATCTACATTGAATATTTGGTGTGTGCTTCTGTGTGATGGCTGAGGCTAACTCTGCATTTATTATTGAGATTAATATGTCAATGACAAAAATATGTATTAGGATGTAAAAAATTAATAACGTTAAAAGGGTACAGGACACAATTACATATATAACACACATTAAATTTAGTATGTTATGTTAATTAGTTTGATTGTAGGTTTATGTAAAATCAACGGACTACGTGACATCTCAGAACGGGTAACTTAGATGAAAACAAGCTACAAAAAAAGGATTAAGTACACATACCTCCTATTACTGCGGCAATGCGGTGAGTCATCATCCATATCAAGCAGCAGGTAAGCAACACCTTGCAACATGAGGTTCATGGTGCAAAGTTGAGTTGGGAATGTAGGTAAAGTGGGGATAGCCCTTTTCAGGCTCGCAACGCCCATTGGGCTGAAAGGGCTTCAGCCCCCCCTGTCGTGTGTGGCAGCCCGGGCTGAGACAGCTTCCCTGGCACACACACTGCCGCACCCGAGTAATTCACAGGTCTTTAAAAGACCATTTACTTGCTAACAAGGCGTTGTTGTTTTTTCACCGCTTCTTAGATCCCCTGCATCTCCACTCTGACTATCACTGGTAGAATTAGCCCCCCCTGAAATTTTTAGTAGCCCCCCCGAAATGTGGCTCTAGTTGCGCCTCTGGCCCTTTTATAGGTTTAAATTTGTCAGGTCAGGTGTGGAGGTTTAGCCGCCATGATTACACCGACAGTAGGCAACACTGTGATTGGGCGGGTGAAGTTGTGGCTGTAATGCCTCTGTCAGCTGCATATCGGCTATTTCTCCATCGATGAAGGAGTCTGCACATGATGGAGACAGCAGTGATTTGACGGCGTTTCTTCTGTCACACCGCCAACAGATAAATCAGGCATGTAAACAGTTCTGATGGCGGATGGATGGAACCTCGATTTTTGATGGTCTGACCTCATCCCCCAAGATATAAATCAGGTCCTTAGTCCTTTCCTCAAATGATGAATCTTTAATCTTTGTAACACTCGATAGGAAAGACGGCCTGTAAAAACTGCCTGAATGGATGAGAATAACAGACCAACTACTGAGATAGAGATGTGGGAGATACCATCTCTTTGCATGGAACAAGTTCATTTTGTTGTTGATTATTGATATGGTAGATTGAGGTAAGTGTAAAATAACTTTTTCCTAGTCTATTAGAAAACCTAGAAATTATTTATGTTTCACGGGAATTAGAGTGGATTTTTCCAATTTATCAAAAAGTCCAATCTAAGTATTAGCTAAATCACCGGTAAATATGTTGTCAAATTAAAAACTTGTCTTCTGTCAGAAGCAGAATGTGGTCCAGAAAAACGATCAATTTTACTCCCTATCTCAGAAGGGAAACACTGGTTTCTTTAATTTTGTAGGTCACCAAAGAGCTCATTCTAGAGCGAATGGGAAACAGGAGAAATTATAAAACTGTTCTTTCCATTGATAGTGAAGATATTTTCTGAAGTCTTTGTGAGAACTGTGAAATAGGCATCCTGGAAACCTAGATAAGCCATCCAGTATCCTTGCAAAAGGAGTTGGAGAATGGGTTTTTGCACCTTGAAATGGTGATACACAACAAAGTGAGATAAATGTTTTAGATTTATCCCTGGGCACAGCTTTTGGCTCTTTAGCTGAATCAAAAAGATGCTGCTTAGAAACTCCGAAACATGAAGGGAAGTTTGCTGAATTGTTGTTTTTTGGAGAAGAGATTCCACTTCTTGTGAAATTAGCATACTAAGGTTTTCTGAAAAATGAAGGGGCTGAGGAAGGTAACTTTGAAAATGTTCTGAATAAACTTCTATAATCTATCTTTGAACTGTAGTCCGCAACCCTAGGATCCAAGGTTATTTATTTCTAAACTGGCACACATCTTGGCAAATGCCCCTATTACCAGAAGGCCAGAAGAAAGACTTACCCGAACTGGAATTTCCTTTGTGCTCTGATACCACTGTGTCTGAAGCTTTGGATTCCTCTTTGCAGAATAAAACTGAAGCTTGAATTCCTTACATGGCGAAGACCGAACCGCTAAAGAAAGCGTTGGCACCATAGCGGCTGGCAAAGCGGTTCCTATCTCTGCCGGTCCTCTCAAAAATACATTGGCCAAATGACTTTTTGAGGATTTTATTGGTATCCTTGCATGCTCTAGAAATAACGTAAGATAAGACTGATATAATAGAAACTTCCAGTCTTGCCACAAAATTCACATTTCAGGGTGCAGTATATGAAAAATATCACTTGATCATTCATTCAGTCCCTCACCTATTGCTTGCAATTGTTTTCTCACTCAGCCTCCTTTTCAGCCACAACTTGCATTCATTCATTCATTTATTCATTCATTCACTCACTCTTCACTGGCACCAGTTACCCACTTGATTGGCCACTTGCTCCATGCACTCACAGCATCAGTCAGTAACTTACTTGCTCACACACATGCTCACTCTGTCGACCATCACAACCACTCCATCGCTGACATACCCACCCCTCTCACTCACCCACCCATACAAGAATTCGCTATGCTCTCAACCACAGAACGCAATCACTCACAAGTATATTTCAAATGTGCAAGGTGTTCGTGGCCGCACTGTGAGAAGCAAATTTCATTACAAATATCCGAAACTGTTGCTCTGCAGTGCCAAGGTTTGACAGTGGTGTGCATGGGAGGCCTGTAGTACCAGCTGGCTTACTATTATTTTTTACACCACACAGTGCCATAGAGACATATGGACCAACTTGATTCATTGGCACAAATTCTTCATGTGAATAAATTGGCGGATACATACCAACTCATATGCGACACCATCTTTACTTGTTAAAGTAAAGTGTCAACCAATCATGTGACTTATTCCACAAAGTGTAACTCACTTCATACATTCAGTTGTTTGCTAGTGCTTTCTTATAAACGTTTATGAATCTGATCCAGCGTTTTCTGGGCCCACTTTCTTACCATTGGTCCTCTGATGTACCTTTTATTTTCCGCCTGAGAGGTGATGGGAGTAAACATTGCATCAATCAATTTCAATTAACAGTGTAACCGATTTGGCTATACAATAATGACCAGGAATCAGTAACTATGGCTAAGAATGTTTATTACAAATTAACAATCAAATTTAGATACACAACTCTTAGCACCATACTATAAAGATACAGAATAACAACGGAAAGCCCAACCTCCAGAAGAAATTGAAGTGGACCAATATTAGGCAAACAAGAAGTTCAGTCACAGCAATACAAAAGATTAACAAAAGAATTTGATGCTCAGAGAAGAGTCTCAGGTTTTCCCGCCTATACATTAGTAAATCTAAATCACCTAAAGTAAACTCCCAGCTAAGAGGATGGTTCTTTAAAGGATCTTAAAAATCAATAATTTCCATAAAGGAAAAAAGAACTAGGCAGGAGATTAAGTATGAAGGTGTCAGCATTTCCGAAGCTCGGTCAGGAGTTTTCTTGGGTCAGGGAATAAGTGTTAACCTAAGCCACACTCAGCAAAGAATCAAAGAAAGCATAGAGGTCTGAACCTCTCAAACTCCAACGGACAAGTGCTCTGATGGTCTGGAAAGGTTCTGAAGAGAACTGGAAGGGATCTGCTCTCCAATGGTATGAACACTCAGTTATAAAACACAAGAGTCACCTGTGCATCACTCCCTTACGCACATCATCAGTGATCTATTGTCTTTCTCCACTTTTCACATTGCAGACTGCAACATTTACAAAGTATCTCACACTGGACATGGGAATGACATCGTCTTCTCACACACAGGCCAGATTGTAACATTGCTGAATAGGCCTTTCAGTTAACTTTCTGGCTCTCCATGTTCTTTCGTCAAGGCCTTCTTCTCAAGCTCTCTCTCAATAGTACAGTAATGTATCTATTCTTCAAATAATGCGTGTGAATACATGCAAGAAGTTTCATGTTAGCAGAAAATGGTAAACACGATTTTATGCAGCACATTAATTAGGACTACTGAAGACAACTTAAGGTATTAACTCAATGGTGCACATTTAATATACGTGAGCACATTTAAACACAAATGAATATGAATGGTGAGTACATTAGATTCATATTGCATAGGGCATACAGTAATATCTTAAATGTATACCTGAAAGTGTGTCTAAGTACTACATTTTGAGGCAATATGTGAAACATTAGTGCACCCATTACATAAACTCTTCGTCCTTTCTAGAGTAATCACATTCTAGATATATGAGGATGGTTTCTGTTCAATTATCTAAACAGTAAATGTCATTCGATGTATTAAGGTACACATCACGGAATTGAATTCATCTTTATAGTGAGTACATGACTACAAAGTAAGGATGGTTTATTACTTTCTCGTTTAAAACGGTTAAACATATAGTTTGAGTAAATTCACTAGTCCAACAGTAAATGCACTTTAGTAATAATGTCAAGAGCAATACTTATTTTAATATTGTTAAATATAAAAGAATTATGTGCTAAATGCACATTCATGTCATGCACCTGTTATGAAATTGTGACATAATTTGTGAGGTGTAAAGGATGGGCAAAGTTGCGTTGCATCAAATCTATCAGTGTCTTATTTTTCTTAATACAGTGGTTAGTTCTATCTCGGTTTCCCACTCTGGCTGTACTAGCCACCAATTACTGTGTCATTTCCGGTCGTCTTCAGTGTCTGCACAGGCGCCATTTTCCCACCTTCATCAGTCGAGCACGCCCCTCTCCCTCTCCGTGCTGTGATCTCTGAGACTGTCTGACAGAAAATATATAAAACACCAGCCATGTGCTGCAGTTCGGCTCATAATTTGATCGACAATTATCTTAAAGTATTATTATAAAAGTAGGTAGCTGCATCTAATGATTTCTGGAGTAATCTGCACCATCTGGCTGAGCACACTAAGGCGTTCACCCTTTTAATCCAGATTATGGCTGACAAACCGTTTTTGGCATTTACTTTTCACTGTCATTATGCCCTGGAGCTGGTGAGGCCAGGAGAGACTGACGCTCTGTCGCCTCGCGCCCACTCTCTTTGGACTATTCTTCTTGTTTTTATCGCGTTGTTGGCTCTGTTCCTGGGACAGAAGATGTCATTTTTATTGAAAAGCATGATAGGCAGCCAGGTGAAGAGTTTTGGATTTGGTGGCGGAGACGAAGAGAAGAAGGAAGAAGGAGGGGCCTCTGACCCAGCAGCGGCCGCAGGGATGACCCGGGAAGAATACGAAGAGTACCAGAGGCAGCTGGTGGAAGAGAAGTGAGTGCACCATTCATTAACGAATTAATGCCCGATAGCGTCCTCTGGAGGTTTATACAAGACCGGCCTGTAGCATGTGCGAGCTGGGCTCTCGCCCAGGGCGCAGAGCTCCGGAGGGGTGCCGGAGTTCCCTGCAGCAGTTTCCATATGACTTGGGTGCCAAGAAAAGTTTGGAGGGGGCGCCAAATTTGGTTTCACTCAAGGCGCTCTCTGAGGGAAAGCAAGTTCTGTTCTTTATATACACCAATAAACAACATCTAGGATTGCCAGTACGCTCAATCATGTAAGCATACACCTCATGTTCATACTTGGGCCTTCCTTCTGCAATCCATTATCAGGTGCGTCTTTAACGCAAAGACTTCAACTAGCAGAATGCACTGATTCCTTATGAAAGGCAAGGTCTGGAAGCATGGTGTCCTGGCGACCTGCAGCATCTGGCAACCCGTCAAGCATAGTCTAATCTAATTTGTCGTCGCAGTATTATTGCTATTTTATTTGTATACATCCTAAAAAGAGACCTCATTGATTGTGTTCCAGTAATAATACAGCAGGTTAAGAGAAGGGACTATTAGAGGCAATTTAGTGAATTGCTTTCTCTCCTGGTTACTTTTCAAACAAGGATCCGCGCACGGTAATCTAGTAAGGATAATTATGCGGAGTAAACCTTTTTAAAAATAGGTCTTAGTCGTTGGCTTAAACAGCGTGTTGTGGGAGTAAGGACTTTAAAGGTAACAGATATGATTTTGCAGTGTGTGTTCACTGTTCCTACTCATGTAAATATTTAAACAAATGACCCATCTATTTTGCAATCTATTCGTCTAATTGGCAGAAATGCCTAATCCATCCAATACAATGCTGGAATTTAAAAAAGAACTCCTTACACCAAAATGTTCGTGTTGCCGTCCAATATAAGTTAATTCTTTACCATTCTTACACAATGTCATTACAGTTTCACGATTAGTTCATTTGGAGTTTAAAAACGACTTCCTTACAAATACATGCTGTTGCATTTTCTGTGAGTAACACAGCAATGGTACGTTACATTTAATTTGCTTGTAGAGCTCAGCAGTTCTGACGTTTCTTGGCGCAGAGTGTATGAGGATGGAAAGGTGAGATGACCTATGGCCGCGAGAGGGTTGGTGCAGATGACACGTCACCGCGCATTGGCCTGCAAATATTCAAACCTATCTGGAGTCTCACTCTCCGGTGGTAGAAACAGTTGCCGAACAGCCTGTGACTTGCATATTTAGTGACAGCTTGCTATCTGTAATAAATCCAAAGTGTGTTTACTACTTTGGCTAGTCCAGTGCAAGTTCCTCTTGTAGTTGGGTGTAATGTGGCGTCTTTTGTGATTAGGAGCACCTCAGGGTTATACTGTTTAATCTCTAGCAAGTGTATTGACGTCTACCATCTGGCCATCACCACCGTGAGAAAGGCTAATTAAGTCTATTGCAATTGTAAATTGTAATATAGAGCTTACTACCCCTGATGAAGTGTTAAAGCAAGTAGCACGCTATTCCAAAGCTCAAAATTAGAGTTCAATAGTTAGTAGATTAGTGGTATTTTTTATTTTTTTCTTGTGCATTATTTGTGTTAGGTTTGTGCTCTTGGTTTCTTGTGTGATTAGTAAGAGTTTAGAGAAGGGATAGAATGGTGGGAATGGATTTGAAAGGAGAAGTAGAAATTTGTGTTTATCAGTGGTCATGTTTGCTTATTAGTTGGGTGAAGGTGTTGTAAATAAGACAAAACACACGATGAATAGAAGATGTAATCTTTTCTAGTCACATCCTCAATGTCACAGTAACTGCCATAACTGTCAAGCAGAACTGACAATGGTAGTGGAATGTTTAAAGTCCACTAGGGAACAGGGGAATAAGGGGATGGACCAAGATATGTTACACAGCATTATATATATATATATGGGTGAACGCGGACTGTACATGAGAGATTGACAAGCGGAGCACGGTACAAGCTGGCTAATTAGTGGTAGAGTCCCTACATTTAGAAATTCTGTCCATGCTCTACACCTTATCATCCTTTAGAGTCACCACATTGGTACTGACTTTAGTTATTCTAAGAGGTTTGAAAAATTTACTGACCCCCCCCCTCTTTGCGTCAGGGACTCTGACCACAACCCAATCGCCCACCTTCTATTTTCCTTCTTTCACATTGTGTTTGCTGTCGTATCTTCTTTTGTAGTCATTTTGGTGACTCTTGAAACACTCATTTACACTGTCAAAATGCACTAATCTGGTTTCTCCACAACCCATCCAATTCGGAAACATTTTGGTACCAGAATGTCTTCCCTTAAGCATTAAGAAAGGTGAAATTCCTTTAACAGAATTGGGGGCAGTGTGGTATTACCACAGCAACTTCTTAACAGCAGTATCAACAGGTACTCCCAGAAACTTGTGCTGATTGGATGCATTCTTTTAACATATGGTTTACCCTTTCCACCACCCCGTTAGCTTTAGGACAATGCAGGGCGGTTTTAAGGTGTACACTGGATAAGTTCTTTAAGAAGTCAATCATTTTATCCATAGTGAACTGGACACCGTTATCTGTTATGACAGAACTTGGCATCCCTTTTGTCATGAAGTGAATCGGACAAGAAATCAATCATATCCTGTGTGGTAATATGACTGACTGCTTTAACCACAATCCAATGTGAGTAGTAGTCCACTAAAACTACAAAGAACTTGCCTGACCACATGGTACCATTAACAGGACCTATAATGTCCAGCCCCAGTTTGTCCAATGGGTTAGATGGAACACTTACTGGGGACAGAGGTGCCTTCCTTGTATGTTTTCTTTTATCACTCAAAGATCAAGTGAGACACACCTTTACTTTTTCCTCCACCAAACTGTCCATACCAGGGAACCAGTATGTAGCCCGGACTTTGGATTTGGTGATGCTGCGCCCCAAAAGGCCTTCATGTGCCAAGTTCACAATTCTCTCCCACAGGTCTTTAAGAGGGACAATTTTTCCACCTGTCATGACCATTTCCTT
The DNA here is from genome assembly GCA_963921515.1 of Calotriton arnoldi. Lineage (NCBI taxonomy): Eukaryota > Metazoa > Chordata > Amphibia > Caudata > Salamandridae > Calotriton > Calotriton arnoldi. Next base: position 720,826 of record CAWUFW010002947.1, on the reverse strand, counting down.
GTAAATATACAATTCATGTCTTACTTCCCAATGGCAACGGATATCCTCATGTAGCCCATTAGGTATAGGATGCCACCCCTGAATAATCCTGTCTTTTAACGCAGTAAGAATGGCATCCTTATTAGAACACTCAACCTACTCCTCTTTTGAAATGCCTGGGCGAGTTACAATGAAAACAGGATCAGCAGCATTTATCAAATCTTTCACCCCGTCCCCTTTTCGTAGTAACTGAGATAGACAGTCTGCTATCGAATTCTTGTTTCCTTGGACAAAGTCTATCTTAAAATTATAGCCCTCCAATACCAGAGACCATTTGGCTATGTGGGGGTAGAGTGCTCTCTCCCTTTGGTAGTGAAAATGTACGTAAGACGTTTGTGGTCTGTTTTTAGTGTAAAGGGTAGACCCCATAAAAAGAATTTAAAATGTGTGATAGCCCAATAACAAGCTAACGCTTCCCTCTCGATCATGGAATAGTTTGCTTCAACATCCTTAAGTGTTCTAGAAGCGAATGCTACAATTTTCTCCTTGCCATCTTTCATTAGTACTAACGATGCTCCTAACACCTTAGCACTAGCGTCAGTATATAATAAGGTCTTACAAGAGGTGTCAAAATATTCTAATGATGGTGCTTCAACAATGGCTTGTTTGTTAGCCTCAAAGGCCACATCACACGCACCATCCCACTCAAAATGAGCCCCTTTTTTTAAAAGGTGTCTCAGGGTTGTCTTGTGATTAGCCAAGTTCTTCACAAATTTGACCATGTATTCCACCAGACCCATGAATGATTTTAGTTAGTCTTCGGACATGGGAGGAGGTGCCTCCTTGACTGTCACCACTAGATCTAATTTAGGTTTAATCCCATCTTTGGAAATGTGATGACCCAGGTAGTTTACGGATTCCACACGAAACTTGCATTTGTCTGACTTGATGGCTAGTCCCACATTTTTAAGAGTAGTTAAAACATTCCTCAGTGTACTATTGTGATCGAGTACCGAGTTACCATATATCAACAAATCATCCTGAAAGTAAAGTACGTTAATAGTGTCCATTAGCAATTGATGCATCACCCTCTGAATTATGGCAGCCACAGATGCCTGGCCGAACGACATCCTGCAGAACCTGAAAGCACCAAAAGGTGTGATGAATGAAGTTAGAGATCTCGATTCTGGATGGAGTTCAATTTGGTGATATGCCGAAGGAGGTCAATCACACTGAAAAAACATGCATTCCCAATGATACTGATCATATCATTAATTTTGGGGAAGGGGAACCTGTCTACCCAAATATTGTGATTCAAATCCCTCAGGCCCACACATAAACGTAAACATCTACCACCTTATTTCTGGGCCACAATAATGGGAGATAACCAAAGTGAGCTTTCAATAGGCTCAATAACTCCTTGACTCATTAGTTTATCTAATTCCATCTTCAATGGTTCCCGCATCAAGTTAGGAATGGATCGGACCTTATGTACCTCCGGTTTAGCATTCTCCTTTAATTTTAATTTGTGTTGAAACTTTTTCAGATGACCTAATTTCTCAGTGAACACCTCTGGGAACTCCTCTGAAATTCTGCTACTCTGGTCTGTTTGCTTTATAGCCATCACTTGTTCACTACTGTTAGAGTCTAACTTGATGTCTAAATCCTTTTGGTGTTTCCACACAAGTAAGTTAGAACCCCTCCGTGCAACGTAGACCACACCTTGGGTAGTTCTATCTTTAAAGACAATGCACATATCAAGCACACCTAACAGGGGAGTGGGATCTTGATTATAACCCCCCAGTTTGATATCTGCATTTACCAGTGAGTAACCATTTTTTTCCCAATTTTTCAACAAAAGTTTTTTGATTAATAATGGTGTACATCGAACACGAGTCCGCATACACTGTCACTCTCACTCCAGTCAAATGAATCTCACAGGTGGGATAGCTTCCAACCCATCTGGCTTTACCTGAAATACAAATTCGTTAGTACTCATTTCAATCTCTTAAACCACATGTATAGGTTTATGTTCCGTTTCCCCATTCCTGCCTGTGCGTGCATAATGACCCCTTTTATTGCATTTCCTGCACACAATTGACCTAACAGGACAAAATTGACTATTAGCCAAGTGAACGTAATTGCCACAGCAATAACACTTATACCTTTCTCTCTCCTTGCCTCCCTCTACATTTTGTTTAACTTGGGCACCTAGACCTTTCTTTTCAATGTCAGCCTCCTTAGTCCTTTCTTCCCCACTAGTGTGTTTTTTAACCACATGTATGGTTTCAGAGAGGATACTTTTTTTCATTTCCTAATGCATTCTGCTGTCTGCTCAATGCTTCTAGCAAAATCAATAGCCTCCTTCTGGATTGTGCACTAGGAGGTTTCCCTGTACCTGTGGATTATTCGTGCATCTCACTAACTGATCCCTAATAAGGGAGTTACACAGGGTACCAAAATCACACAAACTGGCCAACCCTCTCAAACACGCTATGTAACTAGTGATTTTCTCTTTTTTGCCCTGTATCCTACAAAAAAATGTGTGCCTTTCTAGTACTGTAGTCAGTTTTTTACCAAAGTGCTCTTCTAACTTGCAGAATGTCATTAAATACACATCCCCCTGGTCTTCATTTTCATCCTCACTTTCAGAGGGAGGAGTTACCAGATTTTCATAAACCCTTCTACCCAGAACCCAGTAGAATATGTTGTTTTCATAAAGGGGAGAATTCCCCCCCCCATAGCTATCAAGTATGATTGAAGCAATTTTCCTACTCCTTCCAAGGCAATACTGGCTCCTCCTCCTCATCCAAAAAGGAAGGCGGCTGTGCCATGTTGGTTATAGCCATGGTAGAGTCAGGAGGGTCAAATTTAGTATACCTCTAATAAGAATAACAGAGAAGTGCAAATCTGAATTAATCTCTGAGACAATCATTAATACACACGATCTGTTATATGGATACAAAACACTGCAATGCAATAGAACACAAATGCAGGCTTTAAGCTTCCTGAAGGGTTAAATGTTCCTTGGTTAGGTCAGCCCCTCCTCTGAGGCGTGTTACAGGAAGGTAGTCTTGGCCCCGCCCAAAGATATTGCCTCACCGCCGGATTAAAGAAGCTGCTGTGAACTTGAGGTTGCAGAAATGGATAATTGCGGCCTGCAGAAACCACCGGACTGAATTTTCACACAGTAAAGGCAAGTTTCCTTGCGGTTTCCTTGCTATTGGAGTTTGACAGACCCTCTGTAGAGGCGGGTACACGCAGTGCATCCAATTGCCACATGCACTCTACTGGCCAAAGTTCCCTCAGGCCTCAAGTTTGATTCTGCTGCACAGTTCTGTTCTTGTAACACCAAGGGCGAAAGTTTACAATGCTGCACCACCCAAGCGTTCCGGCACACTTCAATCGCCAAATTCACGCTGTATACAGTGCCGCTCTCCCAACTTTGCTGTGCACGTCAAATGTCTCCAGGCTTCACTGACGACATATCTCATATGCTGCAATCACAAGTTGTGTTGAGGCTGCCGAATGCACATAACAAGCACAGATACTCTGGGTCTCTGATACTAAAGCCAGAACACCTATTGTGCCTCAGGAAGTGCAAAAGAGTACAGAGCTAATCTTCACCTCACAAGGACTTTGTACCCTAATGCTGGGGTAAACTTCACCTCACAAGGACTTACCCATGCAACTGTACTTTTAGCAAATAAAAACCTTTATAATAACGCTCAGCACCTCACGCGAGGACTACTTCCTATTCTTTCAGTACATTCAAGGCTTAGAACAGACAATCTTCACCTCGAGCGAGGACTTAATTTAATTTACATCATACAAATACGCTGAAGCAGCTTATTGTTTTCAAACACGCCTTTGCTGAAAACAAAGTCTCTCGCCTTGATGTGAATGCATTTCATTCACCAATTACTTGGCAGCTTACTATGTGGCACACTTTCACCTTAGGCATCAAGGTTCAATACAAAGTACTGCAACAGCACGATCAGGGGTGAGGTTGTGCTGCTGCTCCCTGCACAGCTGGTTCCGTTTTTCATAAAATCGTTGCTAGTGTTGTAAATAAGATGAAACACACATAACGATGAGCAGAAGATTAAATCTCTTCTAGTCACAACCTCAAAGTCACAGTAACTGCCATAACTGTCAAGCAGAACAGACAATGGTAATGGAACGTTCCAAATCCACTAGGGAGCAGGGTAATAAGGGGATGCACCAAGATATGTCACACAACAAAATATCTATCTATATATATATATATTCACTGAAAAAAACCACAGGTTTCAGGGATGTTATAGTTGGACATTTCACTCGTATAAAACCAGAGAAATTCAGCCGTTATAGTTAGTAAAGCTTACTATAACTCGCGCCCCGCAATGCACTGCTGATGACATCACATATTACATCACTCATGACATGGTCAGTGACATCACTGATGACATCTCAAATGACATCACTCATGACATCACTGATGACATCATCCATGTGATCAGCTGATGCACCTCCTCACACCCTAATATAACCTTTGATACACCCACTCTAAAATACAGACTACCAATATCGAAACCATAGACAGACCAATAGCAGTTAGTACATACCCTCTCAGTGATTCATACGTCTACACACACATCCACTCACTAACCCATAGTCACTCTTACACGTAGTCATTCATCAATACAGCCACTGATATATCCACTCATACACCCATATAGACACTCACACACTGCCCCAAAGAGTTACTCAAACACCTAGTCAGTCAACCAAAGAATTAATTACACTGCCATTTACTCACCTATACAGTTATACACACACACCACCTCACTTATTCATACAGATAGTACCATATACGTACTCTCTTCAACAATTACTGACATAAGCACACACTTAACCATGCAGCCACTGTCACAATCACTTCTCTTCCAGGGGATACTCATCAATAGTCATAAGCACTGAATAGTCCCGCCCACGTGCGGGGACCCCGGAGCAATAGCCAATAATATGCATATATCTACATATATATACACATAAATACCCATATATATAGATAATATGCATTATATACATATGCAGCCTGAGAACATGTCACTAGGCTCAAAAAACTGCCGCCATTACATTGTAAATCTTTTACCTTGAAAACATAAAGACATATAAATCATAATATACTTATGATACATATAAAGAAAACTGCTTTGAGTTTGCTTTGAAAAACACAACCTTTATTTTCAAAGGTAAAAGGTAAGATCATAGAGGCAGATTAGCCTAGAAAGGCTGCATAGAAAACAATTGAAAAATTGGCGCCGTGCCTTTAAGACCCCAGGAACCCCCAGGCTTCCATCATGCACCACAGGTGACAGTTAGGTCAGTTCTTTTTTCCGGCTCCTTCTATGAGGATCCTGGAGCATTGAGCTCGCCAGTTAGTGATTTTTTATCACTTTTTTCTGGTTTTCAAGTGAACTTTTTTAGTTTCACTTGACGTCTTTAGTACTTGTCTATCTAATACTACTATTTTTTCTGACTTTTGGCTATTTTTTCATGTCATAATGCCGGCCTTATTTAATAAGTGCCCGGCCTGTGGAAAAAAGATGGCTAAGTCAGACCCTCACTCGGTCTGTATTGCTTGTTTACCTTCATCTCACAAGCCAGACCAGTGTTACCACTGCAGCAAGTTTTCAAGAAGAACCCTTAGGGAAAGGGAGAAGATTAAGCTGCACTCCATGCAGGAGAGAAGAAAAGAAGCAAGTGGGCGAGAAGAACATCCTCCAAGGAAGCCCTCCTCTCAACCAAGATTGGAGCGCAAAGAGAAAGGTGAGAAAAGGAAACATCAGTCTCATACGCCGTCGAGGGACAGATCGACATCCAAAATACCTGTGCTCCGAGTCGGCGTCGAAATCGACGTCGAGACGTCCTTCGCCGTCGAAACATCTGATTTCAGGTGAGAAGACCCATAAGACGAAGTCGACACCAACGCGTAGGCGGTCCAAGTCTGGCTCGCCTACGATGTCAAGAGGCCGGGGCTCGACGTCGACACATCAACGTCGAAGCCCGCCGCCGAGAGGGTCAACGGCGACGTCGAGATCACCCCCGACGTCGAGAGGGCGAATTGCATCGACGTCGAGCCGACCACCAAGGGTTTCGACGCCGGTGAAACACAGGCTGTCGCCGGCGAGACGCATGGCGTCGACGCATCCGTCGCCAAGGAGGTCGACGTCGAGGAGATCGCCGTCGAGGAGATCGACGTCGAGGTCTCGGAAAACACCCTCTGGGTCTAGATCAAGAAGATCGCGATCTAGATCGACGTCGAGAAGGTCGACGTCGAGGAGATCACAATCCAATCCCGGATCTCCTCCTGCAAAGAGACCTAGGGCAACGTCGGGAGACCGCTCGACGCGGGAGGCCCAGGTGGTGACGTCAAGGAGTGCTTCTTCCTCCCCAGGACTTCAGATAGTGCAAGTGTCTCCTGAACACTCACCAGGACCGTCACCAACCCCTCCAACTAATATCTCCCCGAGATGGCTAGGGGAAATAAGGGAGTGGAAGATCCGCAGAGTTACAGGACTGCCACGTTCCTCTACAAGATCCAGATCGCCTATGATTCAGTCAGTACACTCACCTGCAAGACATGAGCGACAGGCCACTCCACAAAGGTCTCCACCTTTCAGAAGGCGCTCGTCACGTTCTCCTAGGAGTCGGGCATCCAGATCTCGACACCGTTCTCCTAGAAGACGAAGCCATAGATCTTCTTCGTGGTCTTCAGACTCCAAGGCTGATTACTCTCCTACTCTTTCTTCCTCTCCTCCGAGTAGAATATCACCCATTGATGATATCCTGACCTTCAATGAGGTTCTCTGTCGAGGAGCTGCGAAGCTTCAGATTGAAATGCCTGTTTCCACCACCAAGACATCAGTCATCTTTCAAACACTACACCAAAGATCTTCCTCTAGACCATTGCTTCCCCTAGTGCCTGGCCTGCTAGAGCCTGCTCTACAAAAATTCCTTACTCCAGCATCGGTGGGGGCGGCCCCGTCTCGGATCACTAAAAAGTATAAGGCTCCTGAGAGGGACCCCTTATTTCTGAGGTCTGACCCTCCACCGGACTCAGTTATCGTTTCAGCGGCACAGAAGAATCAGACGGGGGCAGCATCGTCTGCGGTACCCCCAGATAGAGACAGTAAGACCATGGATTCTGTCGGCAAGAGAATGTGCACTACCTCAGCCTCGTACATGAAGGTAGCAAGTGCCTCAGCCTTACTGGGTCGGTATGACCGCTCTTTGTGGGACTCTCTTTCACGCTTCACCGAGAAGCTCCCAAAAGAAGACAAGCAGGATTTCCTGGAAATTCTGCATGAAGGTGGTTTGGTGGCCAACCAAGTCATCAGTGCAGCGGCTGACGCCTCTGATCTCGCTGCCCATGGTTATGCACATGGGATTTGTGCCCGTCGCTCTGCCTGGCTGAGATTGACGGGTTTGAAGCCAGAAGCGCAACATCGGATTCTCAATCTCCCCTTCAATGGCACATCGCTCTTCGGCTCTCATGCTGACGACGAAATGTCCAGGATGAAGACCGAACTGGATACAGTGAAGGCGGTTGGGCTCGAGAAGAAGAAGGACTTCAAGCGACGCTACCGCCCTTACGATCGGCGCCAATACCAGCAGAGGGTTCAAACCCCTCAGTGGTCCTCCCAGCAAAATCAAGGAAGATCACAATCCTACCAGCGTCGTCCTGGTAGAGGACGAGGAGGGAACTCCAGACAGTCCACACCTGCTGCCAAGCAGCAACAGAAGCAGTGAGTTCTTGCTTCCCCTAACTCCGTTACCCACTCCGGTGGGGGGAAGTGTCCGTTTCTACCTGGAAGAGTGGACCAAAATCACAATAGACAAGTGGGTGCTAAATATTGTAAGGAATGGGTATTCCATCAGGTTCAAGTCCCCTCCACCTTCTATTCCTCCTCAAAAGACTTTCATCCATCGCATAAATCTTCTGAGAGACGAGGTGTCCGCTCTACTCCTAAAGGAGGCCATCGAGGAGGTCCCATGGCATCAACATCGACAGGGAATCTACTCCCGATATTTTTGGTCCCAAAGAAAGGTCCAAACAAGGAGTTCAGGCCTATACTAGATCTCAGGCTTCTCAACAAGTTCATTCTGAGAGAGAGGTTCAGAATGCTGGCATTACATCAAATAATCCCGCATCTACATCAAGGGGACTGGATGTGTTCCATAGATCTTCAAGATGCCTATTTCCACATCCCAATCTCTCCAAAGCATCGAAAGTTTCTAAGGTTTCGCATCCAGTCAGACCACTTCCAGTTCACTGTCCTGCCCTTCGGCCTGAAGTCTGCTCCTTGCACATTCTCAAAGTGCATGGCAGTAGTAGCTGCTTTCTTGAGGAAGAAACAGATTTTCGTCTATCCTTACCTAGACGATTGGCTTCTCAAGAGTGCGTCTCCAACTCTTCTACAGCAGCACCTCTCTTACTGCATTCAACAACTACATCAGCTCGGTCTACACGTAAATTTCAAAAAATCCATCCTCAATCCAACACAGAGGATACATTACCTGGGCGCAACTTTGGACGCAGTAAATGCAAGAGCGTATCCTTCGGAGGAGAGACTATCATCCATTCTCCACAAGTGTCAAACTCTCCTGAAGATACCTCAGCCCACGGCCAGGCAGATCTCATCTCTGCTGGGTTCGATGGCCTCGTGCATTTTTCTAGTTCCAAACGCCAGACTTCACATGAGACCTCTACAGCAGACTCTAGAGGATCAGTGGTCCCAAATCTCCAATCGATGGGAGGATTTTTAACTCTACCTCTGTCTGTCCGGCTCTCCATCAGATGGTGGATGCGACGGGCTCATCTCATCGTAGGAGTTCCTTTTCAAGAGGAACTGCCCAAGCAGACTCTGGTGACAGATGCGTCCCTTCAGGGATGGGGTGCTCATATGGGGCCACTACAGACCCAAGGAATGTGGTCAGAGAAAGAGCAACTATACCACATAAACATGCTGGAACTCAGAGCGGTGCATCTAGCTCTCAAGGCTTTTTCTCCTTCCATCAAATCGACTGCTCTGCTTGTTCAGACGGACAATACAACAACGATGTACTACCTGAACAAGCAGGGGGGCACCAGGTCCAGACCCCTGTCGCTGGAAGCACAAGCGATTTGGAAGTGGCTTCTGGCTCGAGACATGAAAATCTCTGCAATTCACTTACCAGGTGTCCTCAACATCCAAGCAGACAGCCTAAGCAGGCATTTTGCAGAAGCACACGACTGGGTGCTAAAACAAGAAGTGGCGCAAGACATCTTTCACCACTGGGGAACACCGGACATCGATCTCTTCGCGGACGCAGAAAACGCAAAATGCCGCGTCTTCGCCTCCAGGTACCCGCAACCAGGATCCAAGGGGAATGCTCTGTTGATAGACTGGTCAGAGACATTACTCTACGCCTTTCCACCTATTCCCCTCATTCCCATGGTGATCAGGAAACTGTACAATTACAAGACAGAGATGATCCTGGTTGATCCAGAGTGGCCTCGCCAGTGGTGGTACCCGGACCTTCTTCATCTGTCCAAAGTACCACACAGGAGGTTGCCATGTCATCCGGATCTGCTGACCAGGGCGGGCGGCAAGGTGTTCCATCCCAACCTGCCGTCCCTGAGGTTAGCAGCATGGCTCCTGAATTCATCCAATATGGACATTTAGGTCTCTCTCAACACTGCATGCAGATCTTGAAAGAGGCTAGAAGACCTTCTACGAGGAAGTCTTACGCTTTTAAGTGGAAGCGTTTTTACATGTGGTGTACTGCGGAGGGTCTTGATCCTATTCGAGGTCAGGAACAGGTACTGTTACCATACTTATTGTATTTGGCCAAAGCAGGTTTGCAATACTCCTCCATAAAGGTTCACCTGGCAGCGATAACAGCATATAGAAAGTCTCCCAATCAGATTTCTTTCTTTCAAATGCCAGTTGTTAAGGATTTCCTGGAGGGTCTAAAAAAGGTCTATCCACCGGTTAGGTCTCCATCTCCTCCCCGGGAGCTTAATGTGGTTCTCTCTAAACTAATGGGTCCCCCATTTGAACCCATTCACAAAGCTTCCCTTCAGCATCTTTCGTGGAAGACTGCTTTTCTCGTGGCAATCACTTCTGCCCGCAGGGTAAGCGAGATACAAGCCCTATGCTCTACAGAGCCTTATCTCGTTTTTCACGCGAATAGAGTGGTGTTACGTACTCACCCGAGGTTCCTTCCTAAAGTGATCTCGGATTTTCACATCAACCAGTCAGTTACTCTTCCTACTTTCTTTGCAAACCCTGTCACTCCTGCTGAGAGAGCTCTACACTCTCTAGACCTAAAAAGAGTGTTAAAGTTCTATCTTGATAAAACAAAAAGTGTACGAAAGTCTGACCAACTGTTTGTGAATTATGGTCTGTTGGACACTGGTTTCCCTGCCTCTAAAAGGTCCATTTCTAGATGGATAGTGTCATGTATCACGTTATCTTATCAACTGGCACATAAGCAACTCCCGGGCAAGCCGAGAGCGCATTCTACAAGAGGAAAAGCTGCTACAATAGCGATGATTAGGAATGTACCTATTCAAGAAATTTGTAAAGCAGCCACATGGCGTTCGGTCCATACTTTCGCACGCCATTATTGCCTTGATTCTGACACTCAAGCGGATGCTCAGTTTGGTCAAGCATCCTTGAGAAATTTGTTTGGGTAATATATGTTTTGGTAAAATGGTTTTGATATGCTGGTATTCGTCCGCAGGGTAAGGGGATGGGCTTGCTACTCTATTCAGTGCTTATGACTATTGATGAGTATCCCCTGGAAGAGAAGGATAAGTTACTTACCTGTAATCCTAGTTCTCTTCCAGGGGTATACTCATCAAAGTCATAAGCAACCCTCCCTCCTCCCCGGACGAATACCATGCTCATATATATGTACCTGTTACCCATACTGTGATTATACTATTATACGCCGTCCAAAAGAACTGACCTAACTGTCACCTGTGGTGCATGATGGGAGCCTGGGGGTTCCTGGGGTCTTAAAGGCACGGCGCCAATTTTTCAATTGTTTTCTATGCAGCCTTTCTAGGCTAATCTGCCTCTATGATCTTACCTTTTTACCTTTGAAAATAAAGGTTGTGTTTTTCAAAGCAAACTCAAAGCAGTTTTCTTTATATGTATCATAAGTATATTATGATTTATATGTCTTTATGTTTTCAAGGTAAAAGATTTACAATGTAATGGCGGCAGTTTTTGAGCCTAGTGACATGTTCTCAGGCTGCATATGTATATAATGCATATTATCTATATATATGGGTATTTATGTGTATATATATGTAGATATATGCATATTATTGGCTATTGCTCCGGGGTCCCCGCACGTGGGCGGGACTATTCAGTGCTTATGACTTTGATGAGTATACCCCTGGAAGAGAACTAGGATTACAGGTAAGTAACTTATCCTTACTGTCACATATACTCACTTATATACTCCAACACTCACATATACTGCCTTACACATATGTAGTTACTTACACATATACCACTGAGACATCATTCACCCACCAACACTGCTATACGTACTCACTCACCCATACAGTCCCTAACACACGCACTCATAAACCCATACACCCAGTGAATCACCCACTCACACATCCGTGCAGGGAGTCACACCCCCCCCACCCACCCACACAGACACTCTGGCACCCATACAGGTACTCAGACAACCAATCATTAACCCATATAGACACTGATGTAGCTACTCACCAACCCATGCAGCCAATTACACACCAACTGACAGATTGATACAGACATTCACACAGATTAATAATTCACCCATGCATTCACTATGACATGTTTAATCACTCACTTATACAGTCAGTCACGCACCCACTAAATCATCCATTCAGACACTCATACACCCACTCATTCTTTGATACACCTTGGCATATATATATATATATATGTGTGTGTGTGTGTGTGTGTGTGTGTATATATATATATATATATATATATAACATTCTTGAACTTTTTAGAAACACTCAGTCACTGGATGATGTCATCAGTGATGTCATTTGAGATGTCATCAGTGATATCATCAGTGATGTCACTGACCATGTCATGAGTGATGTAATATGTGACGTCATCAGCAGTGCATTGCGGGGGCGCAAGTTATAGTTAGCTCTACTAACTATAACGGCCAAATTTCTCTGGATTTATACGAGTGAAATGTCCAACTAACTATAACGTCCCTGACCCCTGTGTTTTTTTCAGTGAATTTCTAAGATTTTTTAAATGCTAATCCCTAACTATAACGTTCCTGAAACCTCTGGTTTTTTCAGTAAATGTCTAAGGTTTTTTAAATGCTCATTTCTAACTATGCCTACATAGGTAGGACATGTGCAGAAAGAGGAAGAAAGGCACAGAAAGAAGCAAGAGAAGTGCAGAAAGAGGCAAGAGAGGTCCAGAAAGAGGAAGAAAGGTGCAGAAAGAAGCAAGAGAAATACAGAAAGAGGCAACAGAAATCAAGAAAGGTGCAGAAAGAAGCAAGAGATGTGCAGAAAGAACCAACAGAGGTGCAGAAAGAGGCCTACTTTGACTTTACCTTACAACAGACTCATACAAAGTACCCTAATCACTAATCCTTCTCCGAAGATGTCTTAAACCTCACTTTTCTCTTGAAGGTTCACTATTAATCGACTACTCAGAATGCTAGGCCATCCAAATATAAAACAGCAATCCTGAGCATATCACTGTTGTAAGTCTGACCAAGTTTGTGAAGGTATGCATGCGTGTCTATGCTTTTACCTAGTGACATGTTAAATGAAAATAAACTTACAAACACTTGAATACCTGTGTTTCAAACAGCATACTCTGTAAATTTGTGTAAAAAAAAAAAGGTGTATGCATTTCTTTCTGCTCACAATACAGGGCACATGGGTATTCAATAGTATATTTGAGGGGCTCTATAACACATATATACATTAGACATGTTTGCTTGTGCAACCGAATGACAGAGCAGAACTGAGAAGATTTGACCACCTATAGGAGAAGTTACCCCCTTTTTAAGCTATCATCTTCAGATGCATAACACATGTAAGAGTACATATGCAAGTAGACATATACCTCAGTCACGAGAGCATGCAGACCTTTAAACTTAACAGCTTGCACTTCCCATTTGAGTACAGAAAGAGGCGAGAGAAGTTCAGAAAGAAGCAAGAGAGTTGCAGAAACAGGCAAAAGAGGTGCAGAAAGAGGGAACAGGGGTGCAGACAGAGGCAAGAGAGGTGCAGGAAGAGGGAAGAAGGGTACAAAAAGAGGAAAGAGGTGCAGAAAGAAGCAAGAGCAGTGCAGAAAGAACCAACAGAGGTGCAGAAGGAGGCAAGAGGGGTGCAGAAAGAAACAACAGAGGTGTAGAAGGAGCCAAGAGAACTGCAGAAAGAGGCAAGAGAGTTGCAGAAACAGCCAAGAGAGGTACAGAAAAAGGGAACAGGGATGCATAGAGAGGCAAGAGAGGTGCAGAAAGAGGGAAGAGGGATGCAGAAAGAGGGAAGAGGGGTGCAGAAAGAGGCAAGAGGGATGCAGAAATTTGGAATAGAGGTGCAGAAAGAAGCAAGAGCAGTGCAGAAAGAAGCATCAGGGGTGCAGAAATATGCAAGAGGGATACAGAAATATGCAAGAGGGATACAGAAATATGCAAGAGGGATACAGAAATATGCAAGAGGGATGCAGAAATATGCAAGAGGGGTGCAGAAAGAAGCAAGAGCAGTGCAGAAAGAAGCAAGAGAGGTGGACAAAGAGGGAAGAGGGATGCAGAAAGTTGCAAAAAAGGTGCAGAAAGAACCAAGAGCAGTGCAGAAAGAACCAACAGAGGTGCAAAAAGAGGCAAGAGGGGTGCAGAAAGGGGTAGGAGAGGTGCACAAAGAGGCAAGAGGGGTACGGAAAGAGGCAGGAGGGGTGCAGAAAGAAGAGAACTGCAGAAAGAAGCAACAGAGGTGCTGAAAGAGGCACGAAGGGTGCAGAAAGAGGCAAGATAAGTACAGAAAGAAGCAAGAGAGGTACAGAAAGAGGCAAGAGAGGTACAGAAAGAGGCAAGAGAGGTACATAAAGAGGGAAGAGAGGTGCAGAAAGAGGCAAGAGGGGTGCAGAAGGAAGCAAGTGAGGTGCAGAAAGAGGCGCGAGAGGCGCAGAAAGAAGCAAGAGTGGTTTGCACACCATTAGTACCAATTTAATACCCACATTTAGCAATAAGTAACAGGTGACCATTCTAGGTTTGCAAAGGGCCTTCCACCATGCTGTAACACTTGTCACTGCATTTTTGGTAGCGTTTGAGCAGTTTGAGCTAGAAACAAGTTTTTGTTTGTTAAAATCGGCAGATTATGCAGCAGATGATGGATTATGTGGCGAATGCGCAAAATGAATAATTGTGCGAAAGTCGGTCCAGCCAAACAGTTGCATAATTCCAGTGGCCCTGATCATACCTATGACTAGGTCCAGAAGTGCTCCTCAGTGGTTCCTTCTTTTTTTTGTCTCATTGAGTTCATAAATTAGCTTCTATGGAAACGAGGAAGACTAAACCTGAGGTTACCACTCCACAACACAGACTACCATACCACATAATTACTCTCCATAACACATAATCCCACTCTACATATTTCCTATACACTAAATACCACATACCTTCTATCCACATCAAAGTCAGTCTATCCACATAATTTCACTGCACATCATACCACATAATTCCACTACACACAACCTACATTCACTCCACTCCAAGAAACATTAGTAAAACACTTTTACATTTACAACGCCTATAGCTCTAACTCTCGCAAATATGAAACCTATTACATTGCAAATGCTTCTTTAACTAGTAGTTGCGTTTGCAGAGAGGTGGAGAAAGGGGGCTGGGAATCAGACCAGCTCTCAGGAATTCCACTGCGTAGGACTTACAGGAGGTACCAGGAGGGCTTCTTGGCCCCCAAAGTCCCTCAGGAGTAAAGTGGACTTCATCCCCCAACCAGTACTGTGCCAGGAGGCGCGTTTGCAGAGTGGTGGGGAAAGGTGAGGGTGGCCTCCGAAGACCTCTTAGCGATCCCACTTTGTGGAACTTAGTGGAGGTAACAGGAGGGGTAGTTGGCCCCCAAGGACAACCTTGGGGGCCAACTACCCCTCCTATTACCTCCAGTAAGTCCCACACAGCAGGATTGCTAAGTTCTCATAGCAGGCCACGCCCCCTTTCCCCACCACTCTGCAAACGCGCTCCCTGGCGCGCTCTTGGATGGGGATTAAAGTCCACTTCGCTGCTGGGAGTCCTTAGGGGCCAACTAGCCTACCTGATACCTCCAGTATGCCCCAGATGGTGGGATTGCTAACAGGTGGACACAGGCTTTGCCCCCTTTGTCCACCACTCTGCAAACGCGCCTCCTGGTGTGCTCTTGGTTGGGGGATGAAGTCCCCTTGCCTCCTGAGGGTCCCTGGGGGCCAACTAGTTCACCAGGTACCTCCAGTATGCCCCATACAGCTGGATTGCTGAGAGTGGTCTGAGGCCACGCCCCCTTTTTACACCACTCTGCAAACACGCCTCCTGGCGCACTGCTGCTCGGGGGATGAAGTCCACTTCAGTCCTGAGGTCCTCAGGACACAAGAGGACCTCATCGCCCCACCAGCAGAGCGCCAAGAGGCGCGTTTGCAGAGTGGTGTAAAAAGGGGCATGGCCTCGGACCACCTCTCAGCAATCCCACTGTGTGGGGCTTACTGGAGGTACCTGGTGGGCTAGTTGGCCCCTAAGGACCCTTAAGATTCTAGGGACACCAGCCCCCAGGGCATGAGCCTTTTAATTTTTTTTTTTTTTTAAAGAAAACTGGAAAGGGGCCCGCGTGGCCCCCCTCCTGAGGCCAATTATGGCCCTGGCGACCCCTTCCCTGGGGCTTTGCCTCTATTTAAAAAAATAATAATAATACAGGAGGGGGGCCGCGTGGCCCCCCTTCCCTGGGCCACTATTGGCCCTGAGGACCCTATCCCCAGGGTCCGGTCCTCAACGTTGGGGACCGTGGGGGGAGCCCCAATGCCCCCGCGGCCCTAGACGGCTCCCCGCCTCCTGCGGGAGCCGGCATTGCTTTTGGACAAGGGGAGCTGCTGACATGCTGCTCCCCTTGTCGAAAAGCAATCTGCTTTGCTTCATGGAAGCGAGAGCAGGTTTCCTGCTCTCGCTTTCACGAAGCAAAGCAGAGTTTGCAATGACAGGGCGGGAGCTGTGCTCCTGCCCTGTCATTGAAAACTGTAATGTCCCGGGGGTAGGCACCTCGAGACATTGCTGGAGCCGGCCCTGGGGGGTGGCGGTCCCCAGGGCCATCTAGGGCTTCAGGAGGGGGGCCGCGCGGCCCCCCTCCCAACATGAACATAGCCCCGGGGAGGTGGTAGTCCCCGGGGCCGGGGGTCCGCAACGCACCCCCACATTTAAATAATTAGTGCCCCGGGGAGGTGGTGGTCCCCGGGGCAGCAGTGTGGGGGGGCTCGAGCCCCCCCACAGGTATTATTTGTAATAGCCCCGGGGAGGTGGCGGTCCCCTGGGGCTTGGGTGGGCCCGCATGGCCCCACCCCCATAATTGAACAAAGCCCCGGGGACGTGTCTGTCCCCGGGCATTGGGAAATGACCAGGCCTAGGGGGTCAGGGTGTTTCTACCCTGCCCCCCTTTTTTTTTTCTTTTTTTTTAACCATTTTCTTCCCTTTTTTTCTTGTGACTCGGTTTTACCGAGTCACATGATGGCTGCCAACACTTCTTGGTTTGGAGTGTTGGCAGCCAATCAGAATGAAGCTCGTGGTCGGGAGGGTTCGCGAATCCTCCTCGGTCACCAGATATCGATTTTTTTTTATTTTTCAATTTCTCAGGAACTACTTAACGGATTTACACCATTTAATAAAAAGGTCTCTTTCTGAACCAAGACCTAACTTGTTACCAAATTTGGTGTAATTCCGTTCAGCAGTTCGGGCTGTAGCTTTGTCTAAAGTTTCCTATGGAAATTAACATGGAGAAAACGCATTTTGGGACCCGCCTTTTTTCTCAGCCCCTGCTTGACGAATCAACCCAAAACTTTCAAGACAGGAGCTGAACTGAGCGAACCATTAGTTTTGAAAGTTTCGCGAAAATTCGTCAAACGGCGCCAAAGATATTGGCAAAAGAAAAAACACTTTCCCTATGGAAACTAGGTCCTAACTATAATTACCTACTGGCAGTAGGAGAGAGATATATATATATATCCAGTTACCACTCCACGTGCATTCGCGCACAGACAGGATACGGACAACTTAGTTTGCTGGTGCTCAGTGAAAACGTTTTATTGAAGTTTCAGTGAGAGTATATATCTATATATATATATATTCACTGAAAAAACCATAAGGTTTTAGGGAGAGTTATAGTTAGTTGGACATTGCACTCGTACAAAACCCGTGAAATTCCCCGTTATAGTTAGTTCAGGTAACTATAACTCGCGCCCCGCAATGCACTGCTGATGACGTCACATATTACATCACTCATGACATGGTCAGTGACATCACTGATGACATCACTGATGACATCTCAAATGACATCACCGATGACATCACTGATGACATCATCCAGTGACTGTGTGTTTCTGTAAAGTTTAAATATGTTTAATATATATAGGGAAAGGCGTATTGAAGAATGAGTGGGTGTAGAAGCGCCTGAATGGATGATTTAGTAGGTGCGTGACTGAGTCTATAAGTGAGTGATTAAACGTATCTTACTGGATGCATGGGTGAGTGACTAAACTGTGTGAATGTCTGTATCCGTCTGTCTGTTGTTGTGTAAGCAACTGCATGGGTTTCTGACTAGCTAAATGAGTGTCTATATGGGTTATGGATTGGTTCTCTGAGTATCTGTATGGGTGCCTCAGTGTTTGTGTGGGTGGGGTGTGTGTGACTCTGTGCATAGATGTGTGAGTGGGTGATTCACTGGGTGCATGGATTCAAGAGTGCGTCTGTGATGGACTGTATGGGTGGGTGAGTGTGTGTATGGGTGTGTTAGTGATTGAATGTATATCTCAGTGGTACATGTGTGAGTAACTACATATGTGAAAGGCAGTATATATGTGTGTTGGAGTATATAAATGGCTATAAGTGAGAGTGTGTGATTGTGAGAGTGGCTATATGGATGAGTGTGTACTTGCATCAGTGATTGCATAGGAGCGTAAGAATGTGCTAGTATTTTTATGAGTAAGTGAGCTGGTGTGTATAACTGTATAGGTGAGTAAATTGGAGTGTGATTAATTATTTGCATGACTGACTAGGTGTGTGAGTACCTCTATGGATGAGTTGCGTTGTGTGAGTGTTTATATAGGTGTATCAGTGCATATGATAGTCCTGTACTGAGTGACTGTAAGTATGAGTGACTGTATGGGTGAGTGAGTAGATGTGTGTGTGTAGACCTAAGAATCAGTGAGTGGGTATGTACTTATTGGTATTGGAGTGTGTATGGTTTTGAGAATGGCAGTCTGTAATGTAGAGTGGGTGTATCAAAACTTATATTAGGGTGTGAGAAGATGCATTAAATTCTCACATGGATGATGTCATCAGTGATGTCATTTGAGATGTCATTTGAGATGTCATCAGTGATGTCATCAGTGATGTCACTGACCATGTCATGAGTGATGTAATATGTGACGTCATCAGCAGTGCATTGCGGGGCGCGAGTTATAGTTACCTGAACTAACTATAACGGGGGAATTTCACGGGTTTTGTACGAGTGCAATGTCCAACTAACTATAACTGTCCCTAAAACCTTATGGTTTTTTCAGTGAATTTCTAAGGTTTTTTAAATGCTAATTTCTAACTATAACGTGCCTGAAACCTATGGTTTTTTCAGTGAATTTCAAAGGTTTTTTAAATGCTAATTTCTAACTATAACGTGTCTGAAACCTATGGTTTTTTCAGTGAATTTCAAAGGTTTTTTAAATGCTAATTCCTAACTATAACATGTCTGAAACCTACGGTTTTTTCAGTGAATTTCAAAGGTTTTGTAAATGACAATTTTTAAATGTATTAATTGTTATATTTATTTTTTTCATACTGATTTACTACATTTTTAGAAACAATTTTTTTTTACATATTTTATTTTTTAAATTACATTGTAATTACATTATACATTACAAAAATACTTTCTCAGAATGAATTACTTTAGTTTAAATACTTTGCACATAGGCAATAGACTTTTAAGTACAGTAGTTACAGTTGTTGCAATGGGCAACACATTTTCAAACACAATGCAACATTCAGTTCAATGTGAATTTCTAGTTAAATGCAATTAGTTACTTTATGGATTACTTTTCTAACCACAGGACTGGATCCTAGATTCAGTCCTGGGACATCTCCTGTAAACAGTTGAGTAAAAGCGTTTTGGTTACAGTAGTGATTTTTAAGGAATATTATTGTATTTTAAAAGTTGACACTTAGAAACTTTTTCTCATAGAATCACCAATGTTATCCTATGGAAGGAAATTCACTTGGCAGGTAAAAACTGTTATCGTTACTTTTTCTTACTCAGTGTTGGATCCTGGATGCAGCACTGGTGCATCTCCTGTAAACAGTTGAAAGAATGCGTTTAAGTCATACAGGCGAATTTTAAGGAATATTTGTAGTTTGTGAAAATCGACACTTTGAAACTTTTCTGCTGAAAACCAGACAATGGATTCCTATGGAAGGAAATACAAGTTACTGGTAAGTACGGTTAGAATTACTTTTCAGGGTCAGTACTGGGCTAAAAGATGCAGCACTGGGTTCTCTCCTGATAACAGGTGAGTAAATTGGAATTCGTACTTTGGTTGATTTTAGAGGAATATTATAAAGTTCCAAAACTCCACACTTAGAAGAATTTCCAAGTGAAACCAGTCAATGTTAGCCTATGAAGGAAATTCAAGTTACTGGTAAGTACGGTTAAAATTACTTTTGAGGATCAGTACTGGGCTGAAAGATGCAGCACTGAGGTCTCTCCTGATAACAGGTGAGTAAATCGGAATTCGTATTTCGGCTGATTTTAGAGGAATATTTTAAAGTTCCAAAACTCCACACTTAGAAGAATTTCCAAGTGAAACCAGTCAATGTTAGCCTATGAAGGAAATTCAAGTTACTGGTAAGTACGGTTAAAATTACTTTTGAGGATCAGTACTGGGCTGAAAGATGCAGCACTGAGGTCTCTCCTGATAACAGGTGAGTAAATCGGAATTCGTATTTTGGCTGATTTTAGAGGAATATTTTAAAGTTCCAAAACTCCACACAGAAGAATTTCCAAGTGAAACCAGTCAATGTTAGCCTATGGAAGGAAATTCAAGTTACTGGTAAGTACGGTTAAAATTACTTTTCAGGACCAGTACTGGGCTGAAAGATACAGCACTGAGGTCTCTCCTGATAACAGGTGAGTAAATCGGAATTCGTATTTCGGCTGATTTTAGAGGAATATTTGTATGTTTCAAAAATCAACACTTAGAAACTTTTTCAGCAAAAAGCAGGCAATGATATCCTATGGAAGGAAATTCAAGTTACTGGTAAGTACGGTTAAAATTACTTTTCAGGATTAGTACTGGGCTGAAAGATGCAGCACTGAGGTCTCTCATGATAACAGGTGAGTAAATCAGAATTCGTAGTTCGGCAGATTTTAGAGGAATATTTGCACAATGGTGAAGGGAGGGGCGGGGCCTGAGGTGACATCTGTGCAAACGCGCTCTGTGGCGCGTTTTAAGTTGGGGGATTAAGTCCCCTTGAATCATGAGGGTCCCTAGGGGCCAACTAGCCCACCAGGAACCTCCAGTATGCGCCAGGGGCTGCGTTGCAGAGACGTGTAGAGAGGCCACACCCCTTTTACACCTCTCTGCAACGCAGCTCTGTGGCGCTTTCTGGATGTACCTGTTGGGCTAGTTGGCCCCCAGGGACCCTCAGGATTGAAGGGGATTTAATTCCCCATCTTAAAACGCACCATGGGGCCTGTTTGCACACATGTCACTCAGGCCTCGCCCTCCCTTCACCACTGTGCAAACGCGCCCGTGGCGCGTTTTAAGTCGGGGGATTAACTCCCTTGAATCCTGAGGGTCCCTGGGGTGCAACTAGCCCACCAGCTACCTCCATTAAGCGCCACAGAGCTGCGTTGCAGAGAGGTGTAAAAAGGGGCGTGGCCTCTGTACACCTCTCTGCAAGGCAGCCCCTGGCGCAAACTGGAGGTTCCTGGTGGGCTAGTTGGCCCTCAAGGACCCCCAGTATTCAAGGGGAATTACTTCCCTTCTTAAAACGCGCCAGGGGGCGCGTTTGCAGAGTACTGCAGGGAGGGGGCGGGGCCTCCGGCACGATGCCGTTTTTTTATTTTTTTATTTTTTATGGGAGGGGGCTGCGTGGCCCCCTTCCTCGGCCACTTTTGGCCCCGGGGACCCCATCCCCCGGGGCCCGGGCATTTTTTTTTGTTTTATTAAAAAAAAAAACGGGAAGGGGGCCGCGTGGCCCCCCTTCCCTGGGCCTCTATTGGCCCCGGGGACCCCATCCCCCGGGGCATGCCCTCTTTTTAAATAAAAATATGGGGGGCTGCGTGGCCCCCATCCTCAGGCCATTTAAGGCTCCGGGGACCCCATCCCCCGGGGCCGGCCTTGCCCTTATTTTTTTTATTTTTTTATTTGGGGAGGGGGCTGCGTGGCCCCCTCCCGGGCCACTTATGGCCCCGGGGACCCCATCCCCCGGGGCCTGGCCTCTGGTTGGGGACTGTGGGGGTCCCCAAACCCCCCACAGTCCCGCCGGCTCCCCGTGTCCTACGGGAGCCGGCATTCCTTTTCCACATGGGGAGCAGCTAACATGCTGCTCCCCGTGTGGAAAGCAATTGGTTTGCATTTTGAAAGAGAGAGCAGGTTTCCTGCTCTCTCTTTCAAAATGCAAACCAAGTTTGCTATGACAGGACGGGAGCCGCGAGGCTCCCGTCCTGTCATAGCAAACTACAGTGTCCCGGGGGTAGGCACCCCGGGACACTGCAGGAGCCGGCCCTGGGGGGTGGCGGTCCCCAGGGCCATCAAGGGCTCCAGGAGGGGGCCGCGCGGCCCCCTCCCTACATTTTGAAAGCCCCGGGAGGTGGTGGTCCTCGGGGTTTGGGGTCCAAAACGGACCCCCATTTTCAATGTTCTTAGTGCCCCGGGAGGTGGTGGTCCCCGGGGCATGTGGGGGCTGGAGCCCCCACACAGGTTTTAAAAAATAAATTAAAAAAGCCCCGGGGAGGTGGCGGTCCTCGGGGCTGCGGGAGGGCTCAGAGCCCTCCCGCACCATTAATGATAAAGCCCCGGGGGTGGCGGTCCCCGGGCTTGGGGGCCCTTGGAGGCCCCCCATACATAAAATAAACCCCCCAGCATGCCCCCGGGACTTGGCCCACCCGGGGCAAGTACATCGAGCGCGGGAGACCGCGCTTCGATTTTCTCGGCAGGATCCGCGCTCCCTGAGCGCATCCTGCCGATTTTTCTTTTAAAAAAATGCTTTTTTGCCCAGGGGGTCCTTGTGGGACCCCTGAGCAGGCCTAGGGGTTAGGGTGTTTCTACCCTGCCCCCTTTGTGCGTTTTGCGCACTTGTTTCTTTTTTTCTCGGCGGATCCGCGCACCCTAAGCGCATCCCGCCGATTTAAAAAAATAAATAAATGCTTTTTTCTGCCCAGGGGGTCCTTGTGGGACCCCCTGAGCAGACCTAGGGGTCAGGGTGTTTCTACCCTGCTCCCTTTTGCGCTTTGCGCACTTGTTTCTGTCCCTCGGTTCTACCGAGGGATAAAATGGCTGCCAACACTTCCTGATTTGGAGTGTTGACAGCCAATTAGCATGCAGCTCGTGATCGGGAGGGTACGCGGATCCGACGCGCCCATAGATATATATGTGATTTTAATTGTGAATTTCTGAGGAACTACTGAACGGATTTACACCATTTTAGCAAAAGGCACCAGTCTGAACCAAGGGCTACCTCTTTGCCAAATTTGGGGTAATTCCGTTCAGCAGTTCGGGCTGTAGCTGCGACTAAAGGTTCCTATGGAAAAATGAATGGGGAAAACGCGTTTTGGGACCCCCTTTTTCTCGGCCCCCGCTTGACGTATCACCCCGAGACTTTCAGGGTAGGAGCGGACCGGAGCGCCCCAACAAGTTGGAAGCTTTCGCGAAGATTCGTCAACCGGCGCCAACGTTATTGCAAATAGAATGTCGCGGATTTCCTATGGATAATAGGTCCTAACTATAACTATCTACTGGCGACCGCCAGTAGATAATATATATATATATATATATATATATATCAAGAACCTCGCCTTAGATATCTTCTCCAGAAGAAAACGAGCGTAGACCCATATTTGGTGCATTTGTATTTTATTTTAACACACACCACCAGCCGCCATGACGCGTTTCGGCAGATCCCTGCCTTGATCATATATATATATATATATATCAACCTGCCTCCTTTTCAATTTCAAAAGAAGTCTGTCACTCGAGGGGTTGGGCATCAAAAAACTTTATTCAACAACTGTGGCCTCAGAGACGCGTTTCGGCGATTACAGCCTTTGTCAAGCTGAATTTTAAACGCGTTTGCTAAGGAAGTTCCATTGGTAAATATTCATTTCAGTCAAAATGAAAACAACACTCGCTGCCTTTGATCCATCAAGCTGGCGTCTTGGTAAACATGGTTCCACAGCCTGATCACCGAGTGCTGTTAATGTTCAAAGTATACACAAGCAAACACGCTGGCAGTTTTTAAAATACAAAACAGTGCTGAGGTCTCCCGTTTCTTTTTCATTTCTGAAGTCTTTGCCACTCACCCCCGACTTCTCTGCCTCACGCAGAGCCCTGCTCCATGATCCTTAAACATTGCATGCAGGCTCAGGACAGGCTCCATCACAGAGTGCCTGCCGATCACGCCAGAAAGACAGTCCATCTCTCACAGCCGTGGCGAGCACACTGCGCCCAATCCAAGCAAGCCTGCCAGGTGTCAGGTACGGGGGCTAGACGGTTGCTACTACGCCATTCTCCTCCATTAGCGATCTACCATCCAGCGCCTAATCGCAGGTGGTGCCCATGAATGACGCTATCGCTACGCGCCCAATTTATCAACCAGCCTCCTTTTCAATTTCAAAAGAAGTCTGTCACTCAAGAGGGGGTGTGGCATCAAAAAACGCTTTCCCTATGGAAACTAGGTCCTAACTATAATTACCTACTGGCGACTGCCAGTAGGAGAGATATATATATATATATATCCAGTTACCACTCCACGTGCATTCGCTCACAGACAGGATACGGACAACTTAGTTTGCTGGTGCTCAGTGAAAAAGTTTTATTGAAGTTTCAGTGAGAGTATATCTATATATATATATATATATATATATATATATATATATATATATATATATATATATATATATATATATATCTGATATACAAACTCCGTATCTGATATACACGAAATAAAGCACTCGCGGGGGTGAGTTCGATTTGATTATAACTCCTGCAAAACAAACAGACGCGTTTCGGCTGTCGCCTTCACCGGTGTCATCAGGCGCGCCAGAAATGGCCATCATTTATGACAAACATTATTTGCCGACCTGGGCATTGACACAGTAGAAGGACTAAGCATTTACCAAATTCATCGCCATTTTGTAACATTTATAACAGCATAGCCATATCATAATGTATATTTTTTCGATCACAATAATGCATTTAGCATAGCCCGTTTGCGTTAACAGATGATATATTTTCACTCGTTATTATGCCCTGAATGGGCTTTTATAACCATGGCAAAATCCCCCAAATAATTCGGGTCAAGTCCGCATAGTGTCTAACGGCAAAATGTGTATTCACATCATATAAAAATATCCCATTATTTTGAATTATTAAGCCCAAATGAGCCCATCATAAAGACCATCTATGTCAAATAAAGGTTCATTTACCTTCGGCAAGTTTAACAATAACGCCCTGGATGGGCTGCCCCCTCGTTGCCTTAAGACAATTCTATCATGGTGTCATATTGTTACAACAAATTTCATTGCTTGTCCCCCACTTGTGCAAGATTAAATTTCTCAGAGTTGCAATCAAAACTTAGTCACATCCTCTAACTCTCAATTCTTCTTTCCATCTCATCAAGGAATTCTGCATGTACAATTTCAAATAATTTCAAGGCTCTGTAAATACAGAGAATTCATAATACAAAGGTAAACACCCGAAAAGCAAAATAAAATAGTGGCAGAAGGATTAAAATTCACTTGCTGATTGCATTTCATCACAATTCGTTCATGCTAAACGCCTAGGTGTACTACTAGTTCCTCGTTGCTGTTCATACCATGAGGGGCCTTGGTTTGAAGATCAATAATATACCTCGACTCTAGTCTTATCAGGCTAGTGATTCTATCTCCCCCCCTGGGATTCAGTGGTACACAGTCTAGGCCAAAGAATGTTAGAAGATCACTATTACTATTGTGCTTAGCACTAAAATGTCTGGCTACCGGATACGTCACGTCTCGGTTCTTAATCGCCCTAGTGTGTTCCAAAATACATATGTTGGTGGGGTAAATAGTGCTCCCAATATACTTTAACCCACATGGGCAATTCAGACAATAAACAGTATAGGGTGTACTGCATGTGATAAATTTCTTTATCTTCTTAGGTTTATTTAAACCTGGCACACTATAAGATAGTACTCTTTTGCTGCCTGCACAGGCCTTGCACCTACCACAAGGGAAAAACCCATGTAGTTCATTTCCGAGAGTTTTTGGCGTAATTCTGATCAAATGGCTGCTGGTAAGGTTGTCTCTTAATGACCTGGCCTTCCTGAAGGTTAACAACGGTCTAGATGGTACATCTCCTCCTATAATAGGGTCAGTTTTTAGTAGGTTCCAATTTTTCTGCAGAATGGTTCTCAATTCCCCAGCATCATCTGAGAATGTTGTAACCATTCTAAATTTCCCTACATCCTTCTTATTATTGACCTTGTCCTGTAACAGATCTTTTCTAGGTAAGGAATTCACTTTGTATAGAGCGTTTTTCAGCACCTGTTCCCCATACCCACGAGCTCGAAATCTAGCGAGACACTCGTGGGCACTTGTTTGAAAGTCAGCCTCCCTAGTGTTGTTCCTTTTAATACGTAGTAACTCTCCGTATGGGATACTACTAATGAGTCTACGTGGGTGATTACTTGAGGCATGCAAGATCGAATTGCCCGCTGTGGGCTTTCTGTAAAGTCTGGTACATAGTTTATTGTCTACCACAAAAACTTCTAGGTCCCAAAAATTCACCGTGGTGGAACTCACTTCTCCGGTAAATTTTAAGTTTACATTATTCTCATTGAGAACTTCTATATATGCCTGAGCTGTCTCATTGGATCCCTTCCAAATAAGGAAGAGATCATCAATGCACCAGTACCAGGCTACCACTCTGTTTGTCCAGATGCTATTGGCATCCGCCCAGGCCACCTGCTTCTCCCACCAGCCCACGAACAAGTTCACGTAGCTGGGGGCGAAGCAGGTGCCCATGGCTGACCCTGATATCTGTCTGTGGTATTGTTCCTGGTACAGGAAAATGTTGTTGTTCAAACAAAACTCTATGAGTTCCAGCAGCATGACATTATGCTCTGTAAACTTAAGTGGACGACTGTTCAAAAAGAATTTTACTGCCGCTAGGCCATCTTGATGTGCTATGCACGTGTATAGGCTTGCTATGTCCATGACTATCATGCTGTAACCTGATTCCCACTCTACATGCTCCATATGTTTAAGAAAGTCCTTGGTGTCTTTAATGTAAGACGTAAGTTTTACCACAAAATCAGAGAGAAAATAGTCAACATAAATAGACATGTGCTCCATTAAACTGCCCTGAGAGGAGACAATTGGTCTCCCTGGTGGTTGGACGTTATCTTTATGAATCTTAGGTAAATGATAAAAAGTAGGAATAATTGGATTCAGACGTCGTAGGTATAAGTATTCGTCTGTTTCAAACATACTCTTATCATACCATTTTCGTAACAATAAAAGACAGTTAATGATGCTTTGGTTATATTCACTTTTACTTGTGACTTCATAATATTTTCCATCCGACAATTGACGTAGAGCTTCTCTGTTATAGGCTTCATAAGTCTGAATCACAATATTGCCTCCCTTGTCTGAGGTCTTGCATATTATCGACTTGTCCTTTCCAAGATTCTCAATCACTTGGTATTGTTCTTGTGTGAAGTTGTTCTTCTTTTTGCGCAGTGTCTTGACCCCTATGACGTAAAAGGTCCTTGTTCACCGCCTCTGAGAAAATATCGATAGCATCACTCGGCATTTGAGGCAAAAATGTTGATGCAGGTTTAAAAGGGCTAATTCTACTGCATTGATCAATCCCTGCCACTGTTGTTTGATCATTGTTGCCTTGCGAGCGTGCGTTCTCATTTTTTAAGTCCTCCATAAGCTGTAGTGTTGGAAGATCATTTCCGGTCAAGATATCAGTGGCCATAGATTGTTCTCCAGTTCTTTTCGTGAAGTATTTTGTTGGTCTTTGCTTGAAATACTTGTGTAATTTTAATTTTCGTGTGAACTTGAACAAGTCAATGCGTGTCTGTGTGTACTCTAGTTTTTTCCGTGGGCAAAATTAAGACCCAGTTTCAACACAGATTCTTCACACTCTGATAAAGTTCTTGAAGTCAAATTCATGATTGTCAGATTCTCTTCAATTGATGGCATTATTTCCGCTTGTTGAATTTCTTGCTCCTGGTGACAGTTGGAGATCTGTTGCTTTTTGCGCCACTGTCCCCCTCTCCTTGTTTGTCTTTCGCTTTTGGTCTGGTGGTTTTCCTCTGTTGCCCCTTTGCCATGACTGGCGGATGAGACGGAACTCGTCATGAAAAGGGATTTTCTTCTGCATCGTAGTGGATGCACCACCACTCTCCTCCCCGGACTGTTCATTGTCCATCGCCTCCGATTCCGAGGTGTCTCGTTGTTCAGCTACTTGTGAAACCTATTTCGTCTGAAGCGCTTTTCTCAGGGCATCGAATTTCTTGGCAAATGTTAATACTCTGCCAAGAGAGTAATCCCTCTCATCCCTTTCGAATTTTTCCTGCTTCCTCTGTTTTATCTTGAGTTCATAATTCCTTAAACGTTTCATCATTTGCTCTCTCAGTTCATCTTGCCTTGTTTTGTTATCATCCTTTGCTATCTCAGTCTCGAGATCTTTTATGGCTTTGCGTGCCTTGTCTCTATCATTCCACGCAAATTTTATCAGGATTGTTAACATGCCTTTGCAAGAGCTCGCGGTGTGCTCCGCCCATTCTTCTAGGAGCCGTGGGTCCGGATTCTCATAAGCCGGTACAGTGTAAATGCGGAGACCCCTAGGGACTCTCTCCACTTCAATGTAATTTTGCAACGATGTTGCCTCCCACCATTTACGGATCTCCCACTCATGCAATCTTTCCAAGCTTGCGAACTGAGAGGCTAAGGAAGAAGTGACTCTATTTTCTCCATGATTGCTAGTCACCCCCATTGTCGGTCTTTTCTTAAAAATGTCCAAAGCCGCTTCGCGGCGTTCTGACTCACTGAACATTGCAATGTTCTTATTTCCTCTATGATTTTTAAACGTTTCCTAGAATACAATCATTGAAATTTGCAGATAGCCCCCTCGTCCTGCCGCCCTCCGATTAGTTATGGTGATAAACATCGGAATCCCTTACCGACTTGCAGCGACGCATGGGAACATAAATCTCAGCTCCACGGTCACCTTCTCTGTGCACTCGCGGACGGGTGCTTTTTAGCGGGGGTGCACCCGCATTCTATTGCCGCTCCAAACTCCGTATCCGATATACACAAAATAAAGCACTCGGGGGGGGGGTGAGTTCGATTTGATTTATTTTAGAACTCCTACAAAACAAACAGACGCGTTTCGGCTGTCGCCTTCATCGGTGTCATCAGGCGCGCCAGAGACGGCCATCTTTTATGACAAACATTATTTGCCGACCTGGGCATTGACAGTAGAAGGACTAAGCATTTACCAAATTCATCGCCATTTTGTAACATTTATAACAGCATAGCCATATCATAATGTATATTTTTTCGATCACAAAAATGCATTTAGCATAGCCCGTTTGCGTTTACAGATGATATATTTTCACTCGTTATTATGCCCTGAATGGGCTTTTATAACCATGGTAAAATCCCCCAAATAATTTGGGCTAAGTGTCTAACTGCAAAATGTGCATTCACATCATATTCAAATATCCCATTATTTTGAAATGAGCCCATCATAAAGACCATCAATGTCAAATAAAGGTTCATTAACCTTCGGTAAGTTTAACAATAACAGAGGAAGCAGGAAAAATTTGAAAGGGATGAGAGGGATTACTCTCTTGGCAGAGTATTAACATTTGCCAAGAAATTCGATGCCCCGAGAAAAGCGCTTCAGACGAAACAGGTTTCGCAAGTAGCTGAACAACGAGACACCTCGGAATTGGAGGCGACGGACAATGAACAGCCCGGGGAGGAGAGTGGTGGTGCATCCAAAACGATGCAGAAGAAAATCCCTTTTCACAACGAGTTCCGCCTCATCCGCCAGTCATGGCAAAGGGGCAACAGAGGAAAACCACCAGACCAAAAGCGCATAGACAAACAAGGAGAGGGGGACAGTGGCGCAAAAAGCAACAGATCTCCACCTGTCACCAGGAGCAAGAAATTCAACAAGCAGAAATAATGCCATCAATTGAAGAGAATCTGACAATCGTGAATTTGGCTCCAAGAACTTTATCAGAGTGTGAAGAATCTGTGTTGAAACTGGGTCTTACTCTTTGCCCACGGAAAAAACTAGAGTACACACAGACACGCATTGACTTGTTCAAGTTCACACGAAAATTAAAATTACACAAGTATTTCAAGCAAAGACCAACAAAATACTTCACGAAAAGAACTGGAGAACAATCTATGGCCACTGATATCTTGACCGGAAATGATCTTCCAACACTTCAGCTTATGGAGGATTTAAAAAATGAGAACGCACGCTCGCAAGGCAACAGTGATCAAACAGTGGCAGGGATTGATCAATGCAGTAGCATTAGCCCTTTTAAACCTGCATCAACATTTTTGCCACAAATGCCGAGTGATGCTATTGGTATTTTCTCAGAGGCGGTGAACAAGGGCCTTTTACGTCTTAGGGGTCAAGACACAGTGCGAAAAAAGAAGAACAACTTCACACAAGTACAATACCAAGTGATTGAGAATCTTGGAAAGGACAAGTCGATAATATGTAAGCCCTCAGACAAGGGAGGCAATATTGTGATTCAGACTTATGAAGCCTATAACAGCGAAGCTCTACGTCAATTGTCGGATGGAAAATATTATGAAGTCAAAAGTAAATATAACCAAAGCATCATTAACTGTCATTTATTGTTACGAAAAAGGTATTTTTATTTTTTATTTTTTTATTTATAGGGTTTTATATAGCGCGAACGTGACCCACGAGGGTATCAGAGCGCTTTACAGTATATAGTTATAAAGACATACGAAATGAGGTAGTATACACGCATTTGATATTCATCATTACTTACAAAAGAGGTAAATAGTATAAGATAACATAGGTGACCAGTAGACAACATATGATGATCCCAGAGGGCAGCAGAACATTATATTATATAGTTATTGAGCCTTAGGTCAGTATTGAGGAAATAAACAAACATATAATGTTCTCTTTCAATCCACAAGAGTTAGCCAGTGATATGCGGATCGTATCGGTGACTCGATGTCAGCATAGAATCAAGTCTTAGGACGCGAATTTGTTCATTAGGAGTATTTTTACCTCTTTTTTGAATGCGGTAAAGGAAGAGAGTCCTCGTACCACTGGAGGTAAGGAGTTCCAAATCTTTGGAGCGATCCCTGAAAAAGCCCTGCAGCCAGTTCTCTTTTTATGAAAGGATTGTGGTTTCAGAAGTAAGGAGCTCGCGCTTCGTAGTTGTCTGCATCCTCCGGATCGTTCTAGTTTTAGAGCTAGGTAACTGGGTGTATTGTTATGTAGTGCTTTATGGGTCATGCAGGCCACCTTTAGTTGTATTCTAGCCTCATAGGGCAGCCAGTTCAGCACTTTCAAGGTCGGAGAAATGTGGCTGTTTCTTTTAGATCCTGATACCAATCTTGCCGCAGCGTTAAGAGAAGCCCTCAGCGGAGCCTGCTTGTATTTGGGGAGACCGCAAAGAGTGGTGCTTCCATAGTCTAATCTTGGTAGCACTAAGGCTTGCACTGCCATTTTTAGGTCGGTCTGAGGGAGGAAGGGTTTAAGTTTCCTTAGTAAACTCATCTGGTGATTGGCTCCCTTGGTGGCATTAGTGATGTGCGACTGCATATTCAGGTGTTTGTCTATGGTGACTCCCAGGGATTTCGCAGAGTCAATGATGAGGGGAGAACAGTCAATGGAGGTTAGGTGTTTCAGCCATTGCTCTATCTTTGGTGTGTGATTGGGTGGGGAGATGAGAATGAATTCTGTTTTTTTTGTATTAAGCATGAGGTGGTTGTTCGTGAGCCAACTTTGCGTGTTCTGTAGAATAGCGTTGAGGGAGATGAAGTCTTCTGGAGAGGAGATTTTTAAATACAGTTGGGTGTCGTCCGCATACAGGTGATATAGGATATTCGCGGATTTCAATGCGTTCGCCAGGGGTTCCATTAGTAGGTTGAAAAGAATAGGTGATAGGGCTGAGCCCTGGGGAACGCCTATGTTGACCACAGAGGGCTGAGAGAGAGAATTCTTCATCTTGATTCTTTGTGTTCTGTTATTAAGGAAGTAGGAGAACCAATGTAACACTGGGCCCGAGAGGCCCATCCTTCCTTCCAATATGGACAGTAGGTTGTCATATTTAACAGTCTCGAAGGCGGAGGATAAGTCAAGAAGTATCATTAGGCATGATTTGTTGCGGTCAAGCATTTTTAGTATGTCATCCAATATGTGGGTGAGTGCAGATTCTGTGCTGTGTCCTTGACGGAAACCAGATTGGTGATTGTCTAGGGGGTTGTACTTCTCAATATGATTGCATAATTGTATTTGTACACATTTTTCCAGCAGTTTCGCCAAAGTGGGGATGTTGAATATAGGGCGGTAGTTGTTGAGATCTGATGGGCTGGCGTCGGATTTCTTTAGTATAGGCGTAACCTGCCCTATTTTAAGACAGTCTGGTATGGAGCCTTGTCTCAGAGAGGCGTTTACAATTTTTGCCCATAATGGTAGGATGGATGTTTTTATCATTTTGAATAGGGCAGGAGGAAGGGGGTCCGAGAAGTGATTGGAGGGATTGATTGCTAGAAGAGTGTTATCGATTTTTTGTTCAGAGATTGGCGCGAAGGTGTTCCAGGAGGCATTGTTTTTTGTGACTTCCCCTGGAGAGCTGAAAAGGACCTTGAGTTGTGAATATCTGTTAGCATCAAGGGCCACCGGTTGTGGGAAGGCCTTCTTAGATTGGATGTCGAGCTCGATGACCTTTATCTTTTCACGGAAGAAGTTGGCAAGCTCATCGCAGGAAGGTGTATCCAGGTCGTTGAGATTCGTGGAGTTAGCCGTGTTGCGAGCTTGTTGCTTGACGATTTCGAAGAGTTTTTTTGGACGGTTGATTGCTTGGTTCAGCTGGGTTCTGAAAAAGTCTGCCTTGGCCTTTAGAATCTTCCTGTTGTATGAGTTCCTTAATGTTCTAAGGTGCTGTAGGTGAACGTCGGTGGGTGCTGATTTCCATAATCGTTCAGCAGCTCTTAGCTTGCGTCGCTCCGAGTTCAGGGAGTCATTGAACCAAGGTTTGGAAATTTTGGAGGACACATTTTTCCTCTTGGAGGGGTGCTGTAGTGTCCAGGATTTCCAGCATCGTGGAATTGTAAAAGGCTGTGAGGTCATGGACATCCTCCATGTCAGTTGTGGGGGTCAGGGCAGAGTTGCAATGGTTTACCAGGGTGGTGGGGTTGATGTTCTGTAGGTTCCTTTTCCATTGTTTTGTTTTTGATGGTTGACTCCTTTCTGGAGTGACCTCGATATTGATGGAGAAGAGGATGCTGTGATGGTCAGTCCAGTCGCAAGGAGTGATTGATTCTAATGAGATGATGCTCGTTTTTGCTATGATGAGGTCCAGAGTCTCTCCCTTGTTGTGAGTTGGACTGTCACAGAATTGGGATAAGTCCTGGTCTGCCAGAAACGCTTTAAGACATCCTACACCGTGATCATTTGCATTGTTCCAGTGTAGATTAAAGTCACCCAGGAAAATTTGTGGTACTTGTGAGTTGACGTTGGATGAAATGACTTCCATTAACTCGTCGATGAAAGTCAGATTATCCCTCGGGGGTGATAGAATAAGTGAAGCTTGCTGGCGAGGCGCTTATCATCAGAGATATTGATACAGAGATATTCGCTGGAGGATAGAGCGATAGAGTCTACTTGCTTGACTGAGATTGTGTTACGATAAATGCAGGCTAACCCACCTCCCGGTGCCACATTTCTATCAAGGCGGATTAGGTCGTGACTAGGAGGAACCAATAGATCAAGGATGGGGGAGGAGGAGTTGTTTAACCATGTTTCGGTGAGGACAATAATGTCTAAATCATTCTCTAGGATTAGGTCGAAAATGTCAGGTGCATGTTTGCTAGCTGATCTGCAATTGACGAGTGCACACTTTATCTTGTTAATAGAATGGGTATGGGTAGTCTGCTCTATGTTGATATTTGTGAGATTATCTCTATTTACGGATGTGTTATTGTGTGTGGGTTCTCTGAAGGGGTTGGTTTGCATGGATTGGATAGTGCCACATTGTGACATACTGCTATCTGTTGCTAAGGCATAAGATATGAGGAGGTCGTCTATGTCGCTGTCGGATAGTTCAACGTTTGTCCTCCTACGCCAAGAGGGGGAAGGTAAGTTAATCTGAATATTATTGTCAGGGCGTGAGATCTTGGGGATGTATCCATTAATTTGTGGACTGATTTGGTTACTCTGACTAGTTTTCTCGTGGTGTGAAATCTTGGGGAAGTAGCTACTAGTTTGGAGACTGATTTGGTTCACGGTGGCGTTGGTGGCTCTGTGTACGTTTAGAAGTTCTTTGGTGATGGTTGATAGGTTATGCATCTCGGCCTTGAGATGGGCTAGGCCTGAGGCTAACTCATTGAATCTTGCAAACCAAACGGAGTTGGGAAGGTTAGTAGTATGTGTAATTATGTTCTTTTGTGGAGGGCGATCTGCAGGTAGGGTCTGTATGCGTGAAAGCGTTCTCCGGTTGCATGGGGATGTCCTCATTAGGGATCGTGGTGGTAAGTTGAGGGGGGTTTGTTGTGGGGTCCAAGTCGGTGTGTGGACTGGTCGTTGTGTGTTGTATTCTGGTGGGTGGAATGAGTATTGCAGGTGTTGGTGTCCGATCAGGTGTCGTGGTAGACAATAGGTCCGGGAGATCTTTGTAATCTAAATTAGATGAGAGTGGGGATAGAAGCAAGACGTTAGTGGAGTCCCGATTGGTGGTTTCATTCATGGTCGACGGGGATAACAGTGATGGATCGACATTGCAGCGTTCGGTAGCTAAGAATAACCCTGTCCCGGCTGGGCCGGGGGATCCAGGTGTGGAAGCAATCGATGTGACTGGGGGGTAGGAATCAATGGGTGTGACTGCAATGATGTGATTGCTAACTACTTGCAGCCCAATCCCTCCTGGGCCAGGGTACCCGAGTGTGGTTGTGACCGCAGTGGCTGGGCGGTAGGGCTCGTTGGGGGTGTGAGGAGATGTCGGTTCGGAGGAATTTGTTATGGGATTTTGTCGTGGAGTTGGGGTGGCATCTAGATACTGAGGATGATAAGATACGGGGAGTGTGCTATTCTTGCTGTTTACTGCTTTCTTGAGAGTAGGAAAGATCCTATCTATGGTCTCAACATTAGCATCGGAGGCTGGTATAAGGATATTACCGTTGTTGTAGATGGTGATGGTGGCATTCGCAGGGCAAAAGTCTGAAGCTGTTACCGACAATTTGAAGGCATGCTGGTTTTTTTTTACATTGGAGATTCGGAGCAAAGAGTGAAAGATATTTCTCCACTGGGCACGTTTCTTTGTGTGGAAGATAAGGTCGTTGGATAATATGCCTTTGCTAATGCAGAAGTATGGGTCTGAGATAAGAGTCTCCGGGTGGGTTACCATTAGCCTGTGCTTGAATTTCTTTGCTGCATTTTTGGAGAGATCGGGCGGGTAGAGAATGGTGAAGGCATGATGGCCTGACGGTTCAAGGTTTTTATCCATTGTAATATTTTCTTTCTCCTTCTTAGTTTCTATATTTCATTACCTTTTTTTTGTTCCTGCGCTGTAGTCCTTTTTGCTTTCCCTTAAGTGTTTCTTCCTAGACCTGTCTCTGCTAAGTAGTCCACTTTCGCTATCTGTTAAGTGGACCTCCGTGGTGTAGTCCTGTTTCTCTGTTTATAGCATCATTGATGGGAGGACCTTTCTTGGTTATCAATGTGGTGCTTATCTTTAAATGACTCCACATTAATAATCTGCGAGAGGCATCCTCACAGTTATCAATCAGGCATGAACCGTGACCTAGCCTGTCACTGTTATGAAGATGATTTGCTCCTATAAAACGAGCAGTCAGCAATGAGTAAAATGGCTGCCAACCTTGCTGAGTGAGGAGCACTTCCAGCCCAACAAGAAACAACAACCCGTGTCAGGCATGAGTGGCGGCACTACAAAGATGCACAGACTCAGGTGATCAGCCCAACACACTGCCCACGACTGTCCCGCGCCTTCAATCGCAGCTGTAGTCCAACTGATCTGGTCGCTCACAGCGCGCCACGGACGTCACCCTCAACCTCGGAAGGGCACCGTGGTCGGAGCGGCTCGGGCGGAGGAGCCTGCTGCAGCCATGAGCTGGACGAGCGCTAAAGTACGTTCGGAGCCCAGACGCTCCTGTAATCCGCACTCACAAGGCCAGCGGAGGGTCACCGCACCAATTTTCCGCAATAGCGGTTTATGTCAAGAGCACAGACACAACACGCCACCCCGGTTCCACGGGCGAGGGGCAGTCCGGCCCACGACGACGAGAATTGCCTGGGAGCGGCGCAGTGCAGCGGCACTCACCACCAGGGACGTCCAGCGAGGGATTCCGTGTGGTAGCCGCTCAGAGTGCAGATTCCCCAGGCAAGAGGCGAATGATGTTGAGAGGCTCACCGTAGTCCGGCAAGTCATCCCAGTCAGCACGGCACCTCAATACAGCCTCTCAGCCATCGGAGCAGGGAGGGGGGGTTGCCGGACGATGAATCCATGAATCCCCAGGCGTGGACCGGTCACGAGGTTCGCCGGGGGCCCGCGACCCGTCTCAGCAGGAACGGAACCGTAGCACGGCACCGCAACCCTCAGGGGCGGAAAGGCTACAGGACACCGAGTCCGGACCTCGCAGCACTCGACCAGTAATCCCCAATGCCGGTAAGTCGCAATTGGTCTGTGCGATCCAGGGATGCGTAGCATACAATGAAGAGTAGAGAGGAGGTATGATAAGAGTATGTTAGAAACAGACGAATACTTATACCTACGACATCTGAATCCAATTATTCCTACTTTTTATCATTTACCTAAGATTCATAAAGATAATGTCCAACCACCAGGGAGACCAATTGTCTCCTCTCAGGGCAGTTTAATGGAGCACATGTCTATTTATGTTGACTATTTTCATTCTGATTTTGTGGTAAAACTTACGTCCTACATTAAAGACACCAAAGACTTTCTTAAACATATGGAGCATGTAGAGTGGGAATCAGGTTACAGCATGATAGTCATGGACATAGCAAATCTATACACGTGCATAGTACATCAAGATGGCCTAGCGGCAGTACAATTCTTTTTGAACAGTCGTCCACTTAAGTTTACAGAGCATAATGTCATGCTGCTAGAACTCATAGAGTTCTGTTTGAACAACATTTTCCTGTACCAGGAACAATACCACAGACGGATATCAGGGACGGCCATGGGCACCTGCTTCGCCCCCAGCTACGCGAACTTGTTCGTGGGCTGGTGGGAGAAACAGGTGGCCTGGGCGGATGCCAATAGCATCTGGACAAACAGAGTGGTAGCCTGGTACTGGTGCATTGATGATCTCTTCCATATTTGGAAGGGATCCAATGAGACCGCTCAGGCATATATAGAAGTTCTCAATGAGAATAATGTAAGCTTAAAATTTACCGGAGAAGTGAGTTCCACCACAGTGCATTTTTTGGACCTAGAATTTTTTGTGGTAGACAATAAACTATGTACGAGACTTTACAGAAAGCCCACAGTGGGCAATTCGATCTTGCATGCCTCAAGTAGTCACCCACGTAGACTCATTAGTAGTATCCCATACGGAGAGTTACTACTTATTAGAAGGAACAACACTAGGGAGGCTGACTTTCAAACAAGTGCCCACGAGTGTCTCGCTAGATTTCGAGCTCGTGGGTATGGGGAACAGGTGCTGAAACATGCTCTATACAAAGTGAATTCCTTACCTAGAAAAGATCTGTTACAGGACAAGGCAAATAATAAGAAGGATGTAGGGAAATTTAGAATGGTTACAACATTCTCAGATGATGCTGGGGAATTGAGAACCATTCTGCGGAAAAATTGGAACCTACTAAAACGGACCCTATTATAGGAGGAGATGTACCATCTAGACCGTTGTTAACCTTCAGGAAGGCCAGGTCATTAAGAGACAACCTTACCAGCAGCCATTTGACCAGAATTACGCCAAAAACTCTCGGAAATGAACTACATGGGTTTTTCCCTTGTGGTAGGTGCAAGGCCTGTGCAGGCAGCAAAAGAGTACTATCTTATAATATGCCAGGTTTAAATAAACCTAAGATGATAAAGAAATTTATCACATGCAGTACACCCTATACTGTTTATTGTCTGACTTGCCCGTGTGGGTTAAAGTATATTGGGAGCTCTATTCACCCCACCAAGATACGTATTTTGGAACACACTAGGGCGATTAAGAACCGAGACGTGACGTATCCGGTAGCCAGACATTTTAGTGCTAAGCACAACAGTAATAGGGATCTTCTAACATTCTTTGGCCTAGACTGTGTACCACTGAATCCCAGGGGGAGATAGAATCACTAGCCTGAGAAGACTAGAGTCGAGGTATATTATTGATCTTCAAACTAAGGCCCCTCATGGTATGAACAGCAACGAGGAACTAGTCGTACACCTAGGCGATTAGCGTGAATGAAATGTGATGAAATGCAATCAGCATGTGAATTTTAATCCTTCTGCCACTATTTTATTTTGCTTTTCGGGTGTTTACCTTTGTATTATAAATTCTCTGTATTTACAGAGCCTTGAAATTATTTGAAATTGTACATGCATAATTCCTTGATGAGATGGAAAGAAGAATTGAGAGTTAGAGGATGTGACTAAGTTTTGATTGCAACTCTGAGAAATTTAATCTTGCACAAGTGGGGGACAAGCAATGAAATTTGTTGTAACAATATGACACTATGATAGAATTGTGTTAAGGCAACGAGGGGGCAGCCCATCCAGGGCGTTATTGTTAAACTTGCCGAAGGTTAATGAGCCTTTATTTGACATAGATGTCTTTATGATGGGCTCATTTGGGCTTAATAATTCAAAATAATGGGATATTTGAATATGATGTGAATGCACATTTTGCCGTTAGACACTATGCGGACTTAGCCCAAATTATTTGGGGATTTTACCATGGTTATAAAAGCCCATTCAGGGCATAATATCGAGTGAAAATATATCATCTGTTAACGCAAACGGGCTATGCTAAATGCATTATTGTGATCGAAAAAATATACATTATGATATGGCTATGCTGTTATAAATGTTACAAAATGGCGATGAATTTGGTAAATGCTTAGTCCTTCTACTGTCTCAATGCCCAGGTCGGCAAATAATGTTTGTCATAAAAGATGGCCATTTCTGGCGCGCCTGATGACACCGATGAAGGCGACAGCCGAAACGCGTATGTTTGTTTGGCAGGAGTTCTAAAATAAATCAAATCGAACTCACCCCCGCGAGTGCTTTATTTCGTGTATATCGGATACGGAGTTTGGAGCGGCAATAGAATGCGGGTGCACCCCCACTAAAAAGCACCCGTCTGCGAGTGCACGGAGAAGGTGACCGGTCAAGAATATATCAGGCTGTCACGGGCGGTCCGAGTCGGGTTACCGGTAATCCCAATTATTCACTCCACAACTCCCTTTGTTCAAGGAAACACTCGGACACCTCAACGTGCTGAAAAAGTTTTGAGTCTGCCATTAAAGACTTTTTCAGCACGTTGAGGTGTCCGAGTGTTTCCTTGAACAAAGGGAGTTGTGGAGTGAATATATATATATATATATATATATATATATATATACATATATATATATATATATATATATATATCTCAGCAGCTCACAGTATAATTGTACAATTAGCAATAAATAGCAGGTAAATACATAGGTACAAAAAGTAATAGAAAGGAAATCACAACAGACGCCTAAAAAGAAGGGAGAAGTTTGAGAAGGATGTTTTGGAGTTCATAGCAGAAAGGTTTGGGATGAGTCAGAGAGAAAAGGGATGAGACAAAGTTTGAAGGTTTTTTTTATAACAAAACTGAAATTTACTCATACATAAATATATACACATGACACTTCATAAAGTTTTAGTAGCAGGCATAAACCCCCTCTATACATGCACCTATATGTTCATAGAAGCAGCAATTACAGTATGGTCTGATATACACATGTATTTTGTAGTGTAATATACAAATTTCCCCTTATATAAATGTATCTGTTTATAACAGGAAGCATACTTCAATGTACAATGACACATGTATAACAACAATCTTATCTCCATATTGTGAGAAACAAAGTTTGTCATGTCTGAGTATACTGTTCTGGTACATTGTTGTGTTGTGAGTATGATTGGCATGTGGGTAAGAGCCAGCTCGTGGCTAATCTTCTGAAGCCGAGATGGTTGTCAGCGGATCTTATGTTGGTGGGTAGCGAATTCCATATCTTGGCTGCTTGAACAGAGAAAGACGTTTTTTTTGTATGTAGGAATATTGAGGCAGGGAGCCTTTCTCGAGCGTAGGCTCCTTTGTTGTATGTAGCTATTGATTTTCTTCCTGATAAGAGTGCTGATTTGCCATGTATTGCTTTGTGTGTGATTCAAAGCAGCTTGAACGTGTATCTTCTGGCAACTGATAACCAGAGTGGGGCCCTCAAGGCATGGAAGATGTGTGCTTGTGGCTTTATGTGTAGGAGGAGTCTAGTGGCAGGGTT
Organism: Calotriton arnoldi; assembly: GCA_963921515.1. Lineage (NCBI taxonomy): Eukaryota > Metazoa > Chordata > Amphibia > Caudata > Salamandridae > Calotriton > Calotriton arnoldi. The sequence continues at coordinate 680,564 of CAWUFW010002947.1, read as the reverse complement.
CTTTACTCCGACTTCCTCAAGTCTTTGGATTAGTGGTTCATGAGTCCTGTCTAAAAGGCTGCTGAAAGGTCCAAGAGAAGAAGGGCATCAACCCCGGTCTGGTCTACTGTGTTTTGAAGGGCATCCGGATAGAGATTAGTGTTGATTCAGTGCCTCTTCCTGGAGGGAATCAATCGACAGACAGAAAGTATGGGATTGTATTTAATGAATTGTGACATCTGGGCTAAAGCTGGTCTTTCTGTAAGTTGTTACGGTATTCCTTATAACCAGGGCCACTGCAATTATGCAATTTTGCGGCTGCAATGTTTTCTGCAGATTTATGGATTGGCTGTATGTTAGACATGTCAGCCTTAGGGTGGTATTCCCCCAAACGTTTTGTCTGCTTACCACCTCTTTTTGCGGATTCTTTTTGTTGGCCATAGGACTCTGAGCACTTTGCCACTCCTAACCAGTGCTGAAGGGCATGTGCTTCTCCCCTAAACATGGTAATATTGGCTTATCCAAAATTGAGATATTTAATTTATCTGTAGGCCCCTAGTAGAGTGCACTACCTGTGCGCAGGGCCTGTAAATTAAATGGTACTAATGGGCCTGCAGCACTGATTGTGCCACCCACACAAGTAGCCCTAAAAACATTTCTCAGGCCTCCCACTGCAGAGTCTGTGTGTGCAGTTTTAATGCCATGTTGACTTGGCATTGAAAATCCATTCACAAGCCTTAAAATCCCCTAAGTCACCCCTAAGGTAGGCCCTAGGTAGCCAATAGGGTACGGGCGCTGTGTAAGTAAAAGGCAGAACATATATTTTTAAGTTTTGCATGTCCTGGTAGTGAGAAACACCCAAATTTGTTTTTCACTATTGTGAGGCCTACTCCTCTCATAGTATAACATTGGGAATTTATTATTACACTTTTATGCTGCAATTCCTGATTGAGAAGGAGTAGCCTTGCCATGTTTTATATCATTGGAATGATAATGATACATTGTCTTTACTGTTAAAGTTGGATTTAACATTACTATTTTAGAAATACCACTTTTAGAAAGTTGTCATTTCTCTTAGGGCTCTTTGTGCCTGCAGCCTGTCTCCAACACACGTCTGGGGTGGGTGACAACTTGACTTTGTGCATTTCCTCTAGACAGCCACACACAATGGGAGAATAGGTGTGTCTGAGTGCCCATCTGCACCCTGATGGCTCATCCTGGGCAGGATGGGATGGAGGAGCTGACAATTACACCTGGATAGGCAGTGTCCTGTCCCCACACAAAGGGTTGATTACTCCCCTGTAGTGAGTCTGGAGCCAGGGCTAGGAAGAAAGACCTCTTTGCATTTCAAAGACTCTTCTTTGAAGTCACCTCCACTTCTAAGGCACAACTGGGTATAAGTACTGGGTCTCTGACTTCACCAAATCAGACACTTCTGGGCCTGTAAAGAAACTCTGTCAGGGGGAAAGACTTCTGTGCTGCTACAAGGACTGTCACTCTGCTGCACTGCTGCTCTGGAAGAACTGATTTCTGCTGTGTTGCCCTCCTGTCTACTACCCTCTGACGCTGCTGAGGAAGAACTGGACTCTGCTTGAACCCAGAGTGATCTCCAAGGGCTTGTTGGCTTGCCTCCTGTTTTTGAGACATGTCCATAGACATGGCATGGCTCACTGCAACTTTCAGAAGAGCTAAAACCCCCTCCCCAAATCAAATGGAACAAGGGCCACTGTTGTCAGCCACCACAAACTGGTGGAATACATTGGGTATCACCTGCTCTGGGGATACCAGCTGACTCCTTACCATAGTCATACTGGCACCTGTGTCCCTCAGAGCCTCAACACCTTGCCCATTGAGGGTTACCCATTGCCTATACTTTGCAGTATTTGAGGGCACATGAATTTTAGGAACCATCTCACTGTCATCCAGGGACACTAGGGTAACCTCACTGAACCCCCCCCCCCATACTGGGACAAACTCCTCCCTCAACACTACTCTCACCACCCCTGGGACTATTCCTCCAGTGGGAGGTTGTGCTCTTTTTGGGCACTTAGGATCCCCATTGTGGTGCCCATACTCAAAAGACTATTAGGACTTGGGAGTTTTTGGCTGACTCTTGTCAGACAAGCTCTTTTCTGGTGGCCAGATTGGGAATTGGACCCTTTCCCCTGTGAGTTGTCTTTGAGAAACCAAATTACTAACATTGCATTTGCCACATATGCCATCATCTGCTGCACAATATGCAGATTTGAACCCAAAAAAAGTGTTTCTAGCTGAAATTGAGCAAGAGTTAACTAGAAACGGAGTGACATGTTGCTGTGCAGAGAAATGCCATTTGCAAAGTTTGCCTGTCACTTCTTTGTTGTTTATTGCTGTACTTGGATGTTAACATGGTAATAATAAGGTGAAAACTTTGCCGAAACAGTGTTTACATGTGTAATAATGTCAAAATAATAAACTAACGCTACCACAAAATGTGCCGCAGCATGTTGCATAATTTGCCTTTTGTTACATAATTTAGTCCACCCTGCCGCATAATTTCAGTGGCCCTGCTTATAAAGCATGGTGGTGCTTCTAGGCCTCACGATAAAAACCCCAACCTATCTTCCAATGCAGTATTGTTTCTAAGAATGGAGAAAGGTCATTGTGAATAATTCCATTCCATCAGGCCGAGGTCAGTGCGGCAGCTGCTCTATTTTGGTGATGATTAATTGCATGACGAGTATTTAAATCCATGTTTAAGTAGATTATGTGTGAAAGGGTAATGACTGTAAGCTCTTTATAAACCCAGCAATAGCATTCATTTCGTTTTACACGCCACAGGTTTCACAATATGCATAGTTCTGAATGCTACAAAACGAGAGTATACCATTTAAACCTCTATACATTAAAACAGAAACGTCTCTAGAATTGGTGCCAGGACTTTACTACGATGTGTGTTTTCTGTGCATTGCTTGAAATAGGTATGGTTCTCAGGATGTGGGCTCTTCTGTTCTTTCCTGCGCTTCACCTCGCAGCTGTGGTGCAGATAAAACAATCCTTGGCAAACACAATAAGTTTCACGATTACAACGTGAATGCTGACCTACTGGCTTTGCCAATGCGTGTTTGCACTGGCGCTTATGCACACTTTTATTTTTCATTTGTAATTCACTTTGTTGAACTCTCCATCTGTCATGGTGGAATGGTGAATTACAGAGAGCAAAGTGGCTGCGGTGCGTCACGGTGCACACCCCACACACATGCGTACACAGTAGCCATCTTGGAATGGAAAACGCTTTTTTCATTGCAGTTTGGATGAGCATGCGTCGTGACACACCTGCTGCCATTGTCCCATTTCTACATTACTCCTACAACATGGCCAATAGCCATTTTACAATAGTAAATGAAAAATGAATAATCAAATGCGCTGTAAGACCAGATAGAGTCTGAGGCGAGCGGCACAGTAGCACTAAACGAAAAAGTAAGCATAACAAAATTAACAAGCATTGGCATAGCCAATAGGTCTCGCCTTTGGGACCTTATCAGTATTTACCGATGCAGCACATTATCCTGGGTAGTTCACTTGAAAGCAAGGATTTTTATAGGACACCGAAATAAACAAATACCAATAAACTGGAGAAAATTAGTTCTATTGAAGTGACTAATAATAATACCTATTCTTAACTGCGTGTTACAGGCTTGAATGTGGGAATGAACAGCACAACTTTCAGCCTTCTGAAGAAAATACAGTCAGTAGCACTGCAGGTGGTAATGATAATACCCAATTAATCTGCAGGACAAATGTTTAAATTCTCAAGGGTTAGATGATTCACAGACCTATGCAGCATGTGCTCAAGCCACTAAGCTATCTCACAACATCTATTTTCAGGAAAATGTTGGGTTACATTTCCTGGAGAAGCTTGTGTTCATAACAACTCCAATAAATTATATTTGTTTTTATAAGCCAGTGAAAATGGCAGACCTTTCCTGATGAGGTGGAAGGAAAATGCAAACAGCATTACCTTTTTAATGCACTAGTTCCCTGACATCCCCACAACACAGGATTGGCATAGCCAACAGGTTTTGCCTTTGCGACCTATTGGCTTTGGCAATTGCTTTTGGCGGGACGGACAGTATTGGGGGACACACTGGGCAGCATGTTTACTCGGATGATTAGCGCCTAAAGGTCATTTGTTTCGGAGAGGAGCCAAAAGAAATTTACTGAGATCTCACTCAATGTGCAAATGCTATTTTAATAAATAATACAAGCATTTGGAAACATTGGGTCAATTACAGATGATAAAGTAATGAACAAGTGTGCGTACGTGCCGAGGCGGACCTAAATTTACTGCATAAGGTGCAATGGCACCGGGTACCAGGAGTCTGAACTCCAGTTATGGTTTTATTTTTATAGCTCACCAGCAGAGCGGGTGCTTGCTCCAGGGTGCCTGGCCCCCTCACTGCCCTACCAACAACTACCTGAAATGAAATACAGCTTATTGAATGCTGCTGAAATGGACAATAAGAAAAGTGTCTGCTTTTGAAACCGCATGCTACAAATGATCTACTAAGTTGTACGAGAAATAATACCTCTTTTTTAAAGTGACATACTCTGGTGCTCATGTAAAGCGCTCTAATGCCCTTGGGACAAGCTTGCACTGTATAAAACTGCAAAATAAATGTATCATAATTCTATGGACTCTCAAGATTCACCTGGCAAGGAGAAGCCAGTTTTTCTTTTTACTGGATGCCAGGTTCTGGGCAGCAAGACAGGAGGGCGGCATATAGTGCAAATTGATAAGAACAAAGGTGACAGGTTCAATTTCCACCCTGAGCCATCATAGGTGAATCACAAGGTCAAGTACTCTTAACTAACCAATGACTGTGGGGCACCCTGCAGCTAAGCCCTTACGTTTGCCAGAAAGGGACACTATGGATCAGCATTAAATTGGATGCATTTGTAGCCAGCCAATCATTTTTATGCAAAGGCATGATGTACCTGATTAGCTCACAATTGCAACAGTGTTTTTGGGACGCTGTCCAGGGGGCTTTATGCTGTGTTCGACAATGGTCCGGTCCCCGTCATAGCATTCAAGTCAGCCCTTTCATCCTTGTACGCCTTTGTTGCTCCTGTAAAAGCAACTGTGAATGCGTATAAAAGCTGCAGTTTGAGTCTGAAATCCCAGCGCCAGAGGAAGAAATACAATTGCAGTCCAGGGCACAAGAATGTAGGAGTTGAGTTGCCTTTACAGAAGCTCAAGGAGACAGTATTGTGACCGCAGAAACCAGGGGCGAACGCGGGTGCCAGCGGGACCTTGGAGAGAAAGAAAAGCTTTTTAGGCTGCTCACATTTGTAGTTTACGGAAGCAAAAGAAAATACAGAAATGTGCACCCAAGACCACACGGTGTCTGCAGCGCTTTCAAGCAACATATTGTAGGACGTGGGGGAGCGGTAAGCAGCTAGGATGGGCGGCAAGCAACATCGTGTACCGTTATGGAGTGCTGCAAAATGCAAATATTAGAAAAGAACTACCAAAAGCGTCTAGCCAGTTACAGTTTGGGTGAGCTCTGGCGGACATGAACACATCAGGTGTCCTCTGGCACCGGGGTCTGAGACTCAAACTGCAGCTTTTCTAAATATTCACAGTTGCTTCTACTGGAGCACACTATTACACATGGTGTCGGGGGGCACAAAAATGTAGCAGTGAAGCTGAATAGTTTCCATCTATTTACAGTTGCCTTTACAGAAGCTAAAGGTGCGACACAATGTGACCAAGACAACAAGGGGCGACCGTGGGTGCCAGCAGGAGCTTGGAGTGAAAGTAGATTTTTTGAAGCTGCTCACATTATAATTAAGAAAAGCGCAAGGAAATACTGAAATGTGCGCCCACGACCACACAGTGTATCTGCAGCGCTTTCAAGCAATACAACATGGGAGATTGGGGGTGGGAGGGACGGGACGGCAAGCAATTACAGGTAAAACATCTTTATCTTGAAGTTAGCCTTACACTTAAAGTTCAAAAGTCGCCCTTTCATCTGAAATGCTTCAAACGACTCTTCATTTTGTTGATGAAAACAGCAAAGTCCGGGGCTAGATCCATCCAGCCATGGTCTTGGCGAGAGATCCCACTGTTCCTAAGGCCCCCACGGAGCACGCATGAGAATGGCGACTGTAACCCAGTGCTTCCAGAAAACACATGCAGACAACACGCACTTACTTTGCACAATGTGTAACTTGAGAAAAAGGACGTTTGTTTATGCAATAACAACAAGTAGTCATTTAGCTGTACGTATTTGAAAGAAACAAATACAATAATTTACAAACATGCACACATGCTACTTTGTTGAAAACAAACAGGGCACTGATGGAAAAAAGTTACAATACTCTTGTGAACATGTATGGTTTGTTTGCTTTCAATTGAAATGCCACTGGCTAAGAGAATCTTCGATGCAATAAATGGTTTGCAGAGGCTCGGATCCGCATGCTGCCGCTGGAGGAGCCTGCTTACAGAGAGGGGAGGCGGGGAGAGGAGCTTCAGCAGCAGCAGTGGCTGCAGCAGCACCCAGCGTACATGCTTAGCCAGGGCTCGGATCCGCCTCCCGGCAGCGCTAGCACCAGAAAATAAAAACAATTGCTGTTTGTTGCTGGTGCCCCAAAGAGCCTCTGAGTTGGCCCGTCAAACTTTGCTGGTGGGGAGAAATGCAGAATGAGCACCTGGGGCTATAAAGGATCCCATAGAAAATATTGCACTCTCATTCTTGTGTCACTGTTAACCCTGAGCAGCAGTGGCAAATCAGCTGCTCCCTTCAACTGCAACACAAGTAACCCTTCAACAGGAATGGCTCTGATGCCCAGCACACCCGTAGACTTGTCAGCCAAAGAACAGCTACATAACTAACAAGCACTAAACTGACATGAAAGTGGATGCCGTGCTGAAACATGAAGCTGTAGATAAAAGTTATGCGTGCGGCGGCCTGTGAACGCGACGCTGTGATCATCAAATAAACTAGCATGGTATTTAGAACAGGAACTCACATCATAGCACGAGCAGTACATAAAAAAAGAAATCCCCAAAGGTACAGAAAAGCACCTACAGTGTAAGGAAACTGTAGTTGGCCGGTGCACCTGACTGAAAAATGGAAGTGATGTATCTGGAGTGCCAACCAATGAGGAGCCAGCAAAGACGAGCGACACAGGAGTCAACCTATGGTAAGTGCAGGCGGTTACACTACCTATAGTGAATACAACAGGTCTTGCAGACAGCGCATGCGCGCTGACGCTCGACCTAAAAAGGGAAGTGGGATGTAGAGTGGCAGACACTGGAGGTGAGCAGACAGAGCATGGAGTGGAGACCCTTGGGGGGAATAAAAGTGATCAAAAAATTGAACAGCTCGACGGGGGAGGACTGGACAAGGGATTGAAAATTGAAAGTGAACAGGGTCAGGGAGGTAGGGAGGACACGCGGACAGGGAGATAGCGAGGAAAAAAGACGTGCTCTAGTGGACTAATGAAAGAAAATAACAGAAGCAGTGGCAAAGCCAATAGGTATGGCCTTGGCAAGTGTGGTATTGGTTTGTGGTGAGTGTCGCGTGAGGGTCGCGTGAGGTATGAGAATGTGTATGGTAGAATGTGGAGCGTGGAGACGGTGGGAATTCGTGGGGGACAGTTGGAGTTGAAGGGAAGCGGAGGAAGCTGTCTCCGGTGTCGCTGTTACCTTTTTTGCTATTAAAAGACTATGACCCACAACTCACTGTCTGGGTACTATCTTCTTCACAATGGCGACGAGTTGGGAGTATAGCGGCACCGGGGACTCCTTGTAAATAGCCATTATCATCCATTGGCGATTCGGATGAATGCCGCGCTGAAGGTTGGATTGGCTGATTTTATTTCGGAAACCCTTGCGCTACTGGATTTTCCTTCATTCTGGTGAGTTTCCTCTGTTTCATGGAGATCGCGGAGGAGAGTATCGTGACGCCAGCAAGGACCGACGCCGTCGTTGAAGCGTTATTGTTGCCATAGCAACGTAAGGGATCGGCGCTGTCGTTTCTTAGCATCTTGTTGCCAACCATCTCGCAGCGTTCCTAGCAACCGAAGGTTGTTCCCGACGTCTGTGCAGTGTCGTCATCACGTGCATGACGTTTGCAGCCATTTTGAATTACTTTCTTCGCCATCGGGAGCTACACTATCAGTTGTGCATCTCTTAAGTTGGCCTGCAGGGAGGTTCTATACTACCGCTTATCAACGGAGCTTGCTTTTCATACAGGGAAGTCCCTTTCTACCGCTTCTCAACGGAGGCTGTTCTTCATTAAGCATTTTGTTTCTTCAGGTAACTGTTGTTGCTGTTGTATTTGGGACAGTTACACCTGGGTCCTTGGCTGTTCTTCCAGTAAAACTAAATGTGTTTGTCGATTTCGGTGACAGGCACACCTGACTATTTGTGTTAGTACAATTGACCTTGATGAACTTCTGTTTTTAACAATATTCTTGTGCTCGTGGATTCCAGTGAAAAGTGCATTTTTTCTATTTTCTTGTACAACTGACTTTGGCGAACTTTTTCTGCAAGCATAGAGACTTCTTCTTATTCTCTCTAACCACCAGTTTTTGCATTATGGCAACTATTCAACCACCGCCGTTTTTTTTTAGCTGATTTGAGTGAACCTCCGATTGCTTGGGATCTGTGGATTGATCTGTTTGAAGCTTATGTGGAAGTTATTGAGAAGGATGAGTGCTCAGAAGGAAGGAAATTGTCACTTCTTAAACACAGATTAGGTGCTGTGGGGTTGAGAGAATTTAAGAATTTACCGTTGATAGAGAATGCTGGTGACATTGGGGTTTATCAATATGCAATTAAACAAATGCATGAGAGGTTTGGCAGGAAAATCAACGTAGTTATGGAGAGATTTAAGTTTTATTCGAGAGTGCAGAAAGAAGAGGAATCTATTGATCAATTTGTCTCTGCTTTGAGAGGTTTAGCGGTCACGTGTGAATTTGATCGCATGACCTATGATCAGGTTTTACGTGACCAAGTTTTGATGAAGACAAAGTCTAAGAAGATTCAAGAGAAGTTATGGTCATGTGGTAGTATTTCATTGAAAGCTGCTGTCGATGTTGCCAGGGGTGTTGAGGTTTCAGATCAATGCATTCGTGAGGTGAGGAATGAAAAGAGTGTGTTGGGGAGTGAAAAAAGTTATAACCAAGTTAGTGCTGTGAATAAAGATTGCAAGACTAAAAGTAAAGGTGATAGTAAAACTTTGGAGAGTATTCCTAACAGGAAATTTAATGAATCACGGGGGTTTTTGTGTTACAGGTGTGGTTCCAGTAACCATTTAGCTAATTTTAAATGGTGCCCTGCATTAACTAAAGTGTGTACTACGTGCAAAAAGAAGGGACATTTTAGTAGAGTATGCAACAATTTGGGGAGGAAGGTTAATTTCATTCAAGACGATGTGTATGATGATGATTTGAATGTAGTTGGAGAAGTATCTAGTGTTCATGATAAATCAGTTGTTGAGGTGGACAAAGCTAAAAAATTGCCCACGTGCACTGTGCGCATTGATGGTGTGGAAGTGTGTGTTATGGTGGACTCTTGTGCATGGTATACTATTATGGGCAAAGAGTTATTTAGGAAATTATGGCCTGGTAGACCTTCGTTGGAGCCTGATGCGAGTCCTGGAAGTTATTCAGGTCATAAAATTCCCCTGGAAGGTTTTGTATGGGCGGATGTGTGTTTTGGACATAAGTCATGTCGGGGCAAAGTGTATGTTGCCAATAAGGGTGCAACTATTTTAGGTTGGCCACATATCATGGACTTGGGTCTTAAGATTGATGCGAGTTTGGAGTGCCCTGTATTTGCTGTACAGTGTGAGAATGAGTGCGAGAAAATACACACTTATGCTGATTATTCTGAGCTTAAGAAAATGTACCTTGATGTTTTCACTGATGATATAGGCAAAATGGCGAATTTTAAACATAAAATTATATTACGAGAGAGTGTGTGCCCTACAAGACAAAAGCTTAGGAATGTTCCTATTAATTATCGTGAAAAGTTGGGGGACATCCTTAAAAAATTGTGTAAGGATGGAATTATTGAGCCAGTGGAGAGTTCTGATTGGGTTTCTCCAGTGGTGATTTCCCTTAAGTCCAACGGGGATTTACGTTTATGCGTGGACTTGAGGTGTTTGAATGAGGCTATTTGGGTTGATACGTTTCCCCTTCCTAACTTACAAGAATTAACATCTTCTGTTGGGGGTTCTTCCTGGTTTTCTAAAATAGATTTGGCAAGTGCGTATCACCAAATTGAATTGGATGAGAACTCAAAGCACTGCACAGCCTTTATTACTCCTGAAGGCATGTTCAGGTATCGACGTATGCCTTTTGGATTAGCGAGTGCTTCAGCTGTGTTCCAGAGGGAAATGTCAAGAATTTTGCATGGGATTAGTGGAGCAAAGGTTTTCCAAGATGACATTCTGATCTTGGGGAAGAATAAGGAATCCCATGACAAGTATTTGCATGCGGTTTTGGAAGCTCTTAGGGAACATGGTTTAACTGTTAGGAATGAGAAGTGTGTTTTTGGTAAATGTGAGGTGGAATATCTTGGCCATGTTATATCCAAGGATGGTATTCGACCTAAAATCAGTCATGTGGAAGTAATTTTGTCGGCTCCAGAACCTAAGAGCAAGGAACAATTAATGTCCTTTCTGGGCCTTACTGAATTTTATTCTCGTTTTATTGAAAACTATGCATCCAAAGTGGAACCGTTGAGGGCTCTACTAAAGAAAAATGCAACATTTGTATGGGAGCAACAACAGAAACAATGTTTTGAAAATGTTAAGAAGGAGATTTCTGTAACTCCATGTTTGAAACCCTTCATGCCTTCAGCTGATTGTATGTTATCTGTTGACGCTTCCGGGTATGGAATTGGTGCTGTGTTTTCACAACATACTAAGAATGAGAAATGGGTGGTGGCATATGCTTCTCGTACGTTAACACCATCTGAACGGAATTACTCAGTGATTGAGAAAGAATTGCTTGCTGCTGCGTGGGCTGCTGAAAGATTTTGTATGTATGTGTGGGGGAGGAAGTTCAAGATTTGTACGGATCATAAGCCGTTAGTGAACATTTTGAGACCTGAAGGAGGGAGGAATTTGACTCCGAGGTTGGCCCGTCTGGCTTCTAAATTGCAAATGTTTAGTTATGAAATTGAATACATTCCTGGGAAGGAAAACCTGGTTGCTGACGGACTTTCACGGTTGCCTAGCTTGATTCCTACCGATGGGGTGGATGTGAATGAGTCTGAAGTTGCTTTTACCTTCAAGGATATTTTGTCTATTGAAGATGAGGGAGTGGTAGTGTGTAATACACTGTCTGAAGAATCGTGGTTGCATGAAATGGACAAGGATGTTGTTTTGAAAGAGGTTGAGAAGTATATTATGGATGGTTGGCCGAGGGAATCTGCTCTACGAGGAGAGTGTTCTGCATTTTGGAAAATGAAGGAAGAGTTGTGTTTGTCAAATGGTATCATTTTGCGGGGGGACAAGATTGTGCCTCCGTTGGGCATGCGCAATGGTATTATTGAGAGGAGTCACAGGGGTCATGGTGGTATGTCAAGTACCAAAAGAAGAATTAAAGAATGTTTTTGGTGGCCTGGTGTTGATTCCATGGTGGATCGTTGTGTTAGGGATTGCAAGATCTGTGGTGCTAGTGATAAGGTCGCTAAACCTTTGTGTATACCTTTGACTATGGTGGAGTTGCCTGAGGGACCATGGCAAAAAATTGCTATTGATTTTATGGGCCCATTTTCAGCCGTGTCAGTGAAGGATTGTTATGCTATCGTTCTGATTGATTACTACTCCAAGTGGCCGGAGGTAAGGATGGTCAGTAATGTGACTACGGATGTGGTCATTGAATTTTTGGAAGATGTGTTTTCAAGGGAAGGTGTACCTGAGATCTTGGTGTCGGATAATGGTTGCCAATTGGTATCGGACAAGATGCGAGAATTTTTGATGGAGATGGGTATCAAACATATACGGTCATCATTATATCATCCCGAAGGGAATGGACAGGTGGAACGCTTCAATAGGGTGGTTAAAGAAGCAATTCAGTTGGCCCTAAGTGCAGGGTTACCTTGGAGGAAGGCTTTGCAAGAGAGACTTATGGCATATCGTGTTACCCCTCATTCGGTGACTGGTAAAATGCCTTTTGAGGTGTTGAGGGGGAGGAAACCTTCGACTGTTTTGGTTCCTTGGTGGTTGAGGAAAAGGAATAATAGAATGAGGCCTAAGGGTAGTGTGCTTGATAAAGAAATTAAATCTAAAGTTAAGGAGTTCCAGGAGCGCACTGTTCGTTCTCGTGGTGGCAATTACCGTTGGCCTGTTGTACATGTTGGTCAGATGGTTCGTGTGAAAAATCCTAGATGGGTCTTGAAGGGTGAAGCTGTTTGGTCAGGGCCTTTGGAAGTGCGGAAGGTGTTGGGTAGTGCAGTTGAATTGGAAGATGGTAGGAGATGGAATTTTCATCAGTTGAGTTTTTGTAATGGTCGGAATAGTGTTCCGTGTGGTAGGGTACCAAGTGAGGAAGGGTGCAGTGGTTACATGTTGGGGAAGGATTGTGGTGTAGAGTTACGTAGTAGTGGTGTGGAGTTATGCGGTAGGAATGATGGTTCGGTAGAGGCTGCCAGTCACGAATCCAATCTTGAAGCTGATGTTTTGCGTCGTGGTATCAGGTTGAGGAGGGTTCCTGCTCGTTTTGCTGATTACAAGTTGGGATAAGTAGTTGGTTGAGAATAATTCTGGTTTATTCTGATTTCTTCTGTGATCTTGTTTTGTTGTCTTGTCTTTGGTTGATTGTGTATTCTTGTGCGGTGTATGATGTCTGTTGTTTTGTGTGTTGTTTTGAAGGGGGAAGGTGTGTGGTATTGGTTTGTGGTGAGTGTCGCGTGAGGTATGAGAATGTGTATGGTAGAATGTGGAGCGTGGAGTCGGTGGGAATTCGTGGGGGACAGTTGGAGTTGAAGGGAAGTGGAGGAAGCTGTCTCCGGTGTCGCTGTTACCTTTTTTGCTATTAAAAGACTATGACCCACAACTCACTGTCTGGGTACTATCTTCTTCACAGCAAGCTAGTTCAATATTTATTTATTTTTATTGCAAATGCACGCCACACAAATAAAAAGAAGTAACAAAAAAAAACATTCTGCATCCTAAATGTGGCAACCATGTGCTTGCAATAAAAAAATAAAATTTTAATAATGAACAATTCACATAATTTTGATGGAACAGGTGCTTCCAAGCAGGTAGGTGTACTTGGAACAGGAACAGAAATTCTTTTAGGCTTTATTGTATATCACAGGAAAATATGATTCTTAATGGTGCAAAAAAAGGTGCTATTGGCTTTGAATTACTGTAACCTGAAGACATAGTTGTCTTTGATTACTGTAATCTGAAGAAATAGTTTAAACACACAAGGATGACTAAATTGTGAAGTATTGGTCAGTGGCGTCTGGCACCGATCGGGGCAGCAGGGGAGAGGTGAGGGGTAATGGGGTGACAAAAAAAAGAAAAAAAACATACCTGATTATCGCGTCTCTCCTCTGTCGTCCCTCTGTCGTCTCTCCTGGCCAGAACAGGAAGCAGGAAGCACCAGGCTCCCCATAGCCAATCACAACTCTGCAATGCAGTGTTGTGATTGGTCGAAGCGCAGTGGTTAGGTGCTCAGACAGGAAGTGGGAGCCTGAGCATGTTCTCCACCCAGGCTGAAATGCAGCCTGGATGGAGAACATGCAGAGTGCACATGAATGTTTGGCGCTCGAGATGGCCGGCCAAACATTCATGCGCACTTGAAGTGAGCAAACCACTCTTCCCCCTGCTCCTCTCTGAGCAGCCAAGCCCCGCCCTGCCCGAAAAGCTGTTGCAGCAGGAAAACCTAAAATGATAATAACATCGAGGTATTATAATTTTATGTTTCCTTTATTACACTGCTGCAAGCAGTATGGCGACGCTCCTGCGCCTTAGCAGAGGAGCCGCCACTGGTATTGGCCGCCGAACCTGGAACTGAAGTGCATTTCGTTTTAGGCAGATGTGTGATCAGGCAAAATTATGCCATCACTCACAGTGCAAGAGAGCAGGTGGCTGAAGTGGTCTGACACACTGTATGCAGTGATGGGTTGAAACAAAAATAAAATGTCAGTTGAACACACCAATGGATGAAGATGGGTGATCCAAAGCCTTGGGTCAGCCTCTTCATCAGTTGGTAGTTGTGTATGTGTTTTATTTAGATTATTTATCTGGATTACATGATGCTGGAGAGAAATATAAAGCTGCCTCTAGGCCAGACTTAGAAAAAGTCCTCTCAGGTCAGCAGTGGGAGGATACAGCTCATCCAATCAGAAGCAATGTAAAGTGGAGTTGCCCCAGGGGCAATACAAACTCAAGAGCATTGAGGAAAGCCACTGAATAAGGATTAGAGAACTCAAACGGACAAAGTAGGCCAAAGGATGATCCAAACCCTATACAAAGTATGGTATTGTAGACAATAGGACTTTGACAACAACTGTCTGTAGGTGAGACCTGAAATGGCAGACCATGTGATTTGAAAAGGCAGCAAGCATATCTGTCCTTCACAGGTACACTGGTTAAGAGTGGCTACAGACAGCGCTTATTCTCTGGTGGACCTCATGTCATCTGTTCGCCTAAAAGTACAATACGAAGTACAGGGGGTGAGTAGACCTTATGTCAGTCCCATTTAGTCGATGACTTTTATGGTGTGCTACTCCATGGATGGGCTGTACATTAAGTCCATTGCATTTTACAAATGTTCCTGTTGTCCAATTTGTGTTCCCATTAGGTTTTAGTGAAGGGGCAAGAAGTAACTCTTTTGTTGAATATGCATTTGTCATACTTACTTTGCTGACACAATGACATTTTAATTGATGCCTTATGGCTATATGATTTTGTTTGTATTGGATGTGCTAGCTGTTGGGATGCAGTAGCCTGTCTTAAAGGCATTGTGCTTTTAACTACTCTCCCTTGCACAGTTATTTGTTTTACTTTGCTGTCATGACATTATGTTGTTGGATTTATAGCTTTTTTATGCACCAAGTATTGATATCTGCACATGCAGCATTTCCTAAAGATCAAACCAAAATACTGGCCCTTTGTCAAAAGTTGCTACTATGCAATGTATATCTTTTTGTGTATGTCTTTTAAGTCCATCCCTTACAACATAGACATCGTCTTTTAACTCCTTTTCATTACACTTTTCTTTGTGGGCACAGCTTAAATCTACCAATGAGGTATGTTTGTAGTAGTATAGAACAGGAGCACCCAACACAGATCTCCCAATAGGTCTGGACATACTTATAACACAAACAATAGCTCAAGGAGGTGTCGTTTTAAAATATAGTCAAACAACGTTAATGCAGTCATTAATAAAACCCGCTCATGGGGCAACAATTGGAGCATTATGGATTGATCAAAAAACAACATTTAAAGAAGCTGACGCTAGCAAACTACCAATTACAGCGTCACATTGAAGAGTTAAGGCAGTTTAATAATTGGTCAAAGTTTAAAACATACTCCGGTCTCTAGTGATCACGCAGAGCCAAATAACTATGCAAGATGTGCATGTCAACATTAGGTCAATGGTAATAATGGGCCAATCGGATTGTTACTTGTGTAATCCATATGAGAAGAATTCCCGTTGATAACAATTGTTCATATTTGTGGTGCTGATGTAGCAGAAATCGTATTTTATGTGTACAGGTGCAGTATAATCACACGTGTGGAGCGCACCTGCATATAATCCTTTGTCGTATTAATGTGAATCTTGAAATTTATTAACATGAAACGTGATGTATTTAGGCCATTGAAATGTAACATGGGAAATTAACATAGAAAGTGAATGTAACTAGCAGAAAACATTAACGTGAAGAGTTTGTGTTGTGCAACTGACAATCATTCATTTATTAAATGTGTTTATTAATTTTGTTGTTTACATGTAGGTAGAAATATTAATTGAATGTGCCTTATTTCCTATTTAGTTCCGTAATGCTCACATACAATTGTCTTATGTTAGCTGAATCTTGTAGGCCAGAAATGCATTCTCCCTGGAAGCTCTTGCTTTAGAATTAACAGTTTGAATTCCATGTGTGCAGTGGAATCTTCCTTTCTCACGTTTTGTGTTGCAGGTGAAAGAAGCGCTCTTGTTAGCTAGAATAATGTCTTTGTTTTATTAGTCAGGCAAGGAGAGAAAAAGTTACATCATACAGGTTTGAATCGATAAAGGAAGGCTGTTGCGTTTCACATAGGAGAAGGTATGGGAACTAAGGACAAATGTATCAAGAAGAAGAACACCGTTGTCCCATGGAAAACTACCTTTCGGACGGTACCCAGAGCGGATGGCATGACCTGCAAAGGATTTTGGGAAATTTCTCTTTGATATTGTATTGTGGGGAGTAGGAAAAGCGCACACTTCTCTTCTGCCTTCAGAGAGGGAGAGCATCTGAGATCAAGCACTCTCTCAATAGCTTTATGCTATCTGACCCATCGAAGGTGGAGAGACTTCTTAGGAAGACTCCACATGCTGACACCTTTCATACCTTTTCCTGAAGATGCTTATGTAGGGATGTAATTTTAGCCTCAGTGTAGGGATAGATTAATGCTTTATATTCACCAACCCTCGATGCAGGGAAATTTGGACTCATGTTTTCTGATCCTTTGCATCTTATTTCTTGAATTAATTATTTTGTTTATGTTGCATTGACTTAACTGGATGCGTAGGTTTGGCTTCATGCTAATTCTGATGTATTTTTAGACTCTCATCTTGAGGTGTCTTTATGTCCAGTTATTTTTGGCTTTGTAATAAACTAACTAACCTTATGTAGTTGTCTGTTGTTGCTATATGTCCAGAGAATTTTCTGTTGAATTGATTGACAATAATGACTTTTCTCCTCTCCACGCTTACATGCTGCTAAAAAGAACCATCGGATTGTGATTCTAGAGTAGGTCCAGAACTTATGGGCCCGGCCTTTTCAGGGCCGACGGCGTTTCGATTTACATGAACTCTAGGGATATATCATCAGGACGGCGGAATCTACAAAACACGAAATTCTAGAAAAGAAAGAAAATAATTACTTATATAACTTGGAAAGACTAATTGAACCATAGACTCTTAGAGAGAAACAGACATGCATGGATCAAAAAACATGTGCTAGCCAGTCACACATGTCAAGGCAAAAAATTAAGGAATGAGGTATTTTGGAAAAACAGTGCAAATCATGCAGGGCAAACAAAAACATACGTGAATAGGTTATTACAGTGTCTGAACTAATCATAACACGTGTAAATAGTACTCAAATGACAAGTCCATAATTCGGAAGAATGAGTCTACAGTGGCTGGATTTGAACCTGTGAACTTCAAATCACTACAAATGCCAATGGCGAGTGTTAGCTCAATCAGCATTTTGCTAGCCTTTATTTTGGCACTCATCAACAGTAGTTTTTTTACCAACACCATTGGTTTTACTCCCGTGGTCTAAAGCTTGTCTAAATCTATTCTCGATAATTGTAAATCAACACCCTCTGATAGTATTCATCAGTATGACTATCTGGCCTTATTCTGTTGTTTTGTATGTGCCCAAGGACTCTACTTACTGTTAAAATAAGATCTCTGTGTTTTACCCTCCTATTAGCAAACACTTATGACTACCTACCTATTTGTGCTATGTAGTATTTTCTTTATGTAGTGCAGACACTGGGCCCAATTTACAGAAGGCATTTTCGAGTACGTAAAGTAGTCCTCCAGTAGTACTACAAAATGCAATTCACAGCCTATGGCCAGTGATCGCCAGCTATATGTCCCTGTCTTTACTGGTGGAGATCTTCACACCTAAAGCTAGGATTTAGTAGTAAATGTGGGAGTGACAAGGGGGAGTGGTTTGAAAATGGGGAATAATTACTGCAAAGTGGGTTGGTTTAGGGGAAATTAAAGGAGGGGTTTAGGGATGGACATGCTAATACAAAACACTCACCCACGTAAGAGTAAGACTCCTCATCAGTGGTTTAATTCTGCTTGTTCTGCTGCCCACAAACCACTTAAGATAGCCTTCTGTTGTTCGCCAAGAAATAGAGAGCATTATGTCAGCCCGTAAGCCTTATAAGGCTTCTTTGATGGCCAGAAAAGAGGAAATTAGAAGATCAGCAAGGGATGACTGAATTAGCAGAGAGTACTCTTTTGGGAACTGGTGAACCCCCAGACTCTTTTGGGAAATGGTGAACTTCTTTAAAGGAAAATTCTGTCCCGAAGGCCGAATGTCTAAACCCAGCTGACATTTGAATCTCCCACTTTTCTCAGACGTTTTAAATCTGACACTCCTTGTCATACACTATTAGGAGATGGGGAAAACTCAATAGTTAATCATAGGGCTGCCTCCGAGTTAAGTCACTCTATTGGTGTAAGTGAAAATGTTACAGCCATAAAAAAAAAACCATGTGGGAAGGCCTCGATGGTGTCATTTTTAAAGAACATATTGCATTTTGGGACCCTCTACTCAAAAATGTGATTCAGGCAGATGTTATGTTATCTGAGTTTATATAGCGCACAGCTGCCCCAGCAAAGAGGCGTCCCGGCGCTGCCAGCGTCAGAAGGAACAGGGCTAAGAACACAACAGGTAGGCGTAAGGAATATACAGAAGACAAAAGGACTAAGCAGAAGGAAAAAGGAAAGTTTTAATTGCTTTCCTGAAGTCCACCATGCGATCCACTTTGCAAAATGCAACTATTGTACCTATCTTCAAGAAAGGTGATAGGAACCAGCCAAATTGTGAACGCCCAATATCACATTTGGATTCCAACATACAAAGTCTGGGAAGGGTCCTCTTCTTGGAGTAGTGGGCAATTTGGTTTTAGGCCAGGCATTGGTACTCTGGAACAATGTCTAAAACTGTACCTCCTAATAGAAAAGTATGTCCAAGTAAAGAAAAGTGCATTAATTACATTTAGTGTTTATGGACCTTTCAACCACCTTTGATACTGTAAACCTCTCGAAATTATGGCCCATGATGGAAAATATGGGGGTTGAAAAGGCACTGCTTGCTCTATTGAGGCGTTTGCACTGTGACTTCAAGGATAGGATCCGATACAGCCCTGAGAGATAGACACCCCACCAATAAGCTGTAACCGCAGATTGCGCCAGGGTTGTAGTCTGGTTCTATTTCTGTTTAGAATTTATATTAACGTGCTGGAAAGGTAGTTATTGCAAGACAGGAAGGTTGCCCCGAAAGCGGGTAATTGCTATATCCCTACCTTACTGTACGCGGATGATGCAGCCCTCATAGCAAGGACTCTAAATCGTTTACAAACGTTGATGGATGCCTTATGTGCTTTTATGAGAGATCTTGATCTGAAGGTAAATCGTTATAAGACTTTCACTATGATTAGTGGTCCCAAACGTAACAAAACTCAAGAATAGAAGGAATCACCTTTGGTTTATACCGTAATTGGGGCCCACTATTAACTTTTAGATCACAGCAACTCTCCGGAGTGGTGGTAGAATGCTATAACCTAATTGTAATTGGTTGGTGCATCTTCCTTATTCTTGTTCTGTCCCTTGCTGCTCAGTCTATAATGATGTCATTTGGAATGTTGAGTGTGTGGGACTTGAGGAGATGTCAGTTGGAAGAGATGGGCTGAGCAGCAAGGAGACTGCTCCTGGTGGGGCACTACATAGACTTTACCACCTTCCACTTATCTTTATCTGAAGCTGTTACTTTATGAATAAACCTACAACTTGTTTCTACGTGACCTGTCTACGAGACATCATTCATTTTAACACTGGCGACGATTTGGAAGAACCTACGTGTGTGTTACTTCAAAGGATAATGGTTTATGAAGTATAAAGGATTTTCAAGAAAAAGGAACTTCAAGAGAACTTACAAACTGGTATTTGAGTAAGCTGGTTTATAAGGACCTGCATGTTGCTGAACGAAAACTGTACTGGAACTATGGATCTGACTAAAGAAATTGAAACTTATGAACTGGAACCCCAAGGAAAAGGTAATACTACGAAAATGCCCTGGTCAGCCCCACCAGTGTCCTTTTTCAACTGGACAGCCTGCAACTTAGGGCGTTTGACTATCTACTACCATGGAGTCTGCTGTGTTTTCAATCGGTTCTGTGGAGTGGCAGTAGTAACTGGTGTCTAGGAGCTAGCACCAGCAATGGGTTCTGGAGAAAACTGACACCCCTGTGAGGAGTTACACTTGGGAAATAATAAGCCGGTGGAGAGAGGCTGCTGAGGTCAATGCTGAGAATGTGAGCCTCGGCGCTCCAGAGGAAAGGGAGCGACGCGCTGTGGAGGAAATCGGCACCACACACGCACTTCTGTGGGAGACTATCAGAGGGGTATTGTGCACCATCTGTGAGTACAGTTGCTCAATATCAGTTGAACCGCGTTGTCTTTTGGGCCCCTGGGGGCGAAGACAAGTGAGACATGTTTTGTCCTTGGCTGTTGGAATAGTTTGGGACCTTTTGAATCTAGCGCTATCCAACCGCCGTTTTCGAATTAAAAAAAATAATTGAACTTAGCGTGAGGCAAGTGTTGCACGCGCTTACCTCAGTTCAGTTTTGTTGCGTGCAGTCTCTTCTGCTTGTGCCCCGCATCATTTATGGAATCTTCATTTGTGACGCACACTTCACCTCTTCTTTGACGCCGCTTTTAGACGTTTTGGTGCATATTAATGCCGTGAGCCACCCAGCACGGCGTCATGCTGCGTGCCACCATCTTGTGGTTGGATAATGCCACAACCTACAAGTATGTATTGCGGTTTGAAAGCACAAGTTTTGTTTTCCCTGCCAAATGCTCGGATTTTCGCACGCGAGCATTTGAAGTCAGTAGCATTACATGACATGATCAGCATATTTAGGACACGTCACGTGGTGGGATCCTTTTTGTTCCGTTCTGCACTTTGAGGAAAGAATCTTCAGGGAGGTAGAACTGAGGAATTGACAACGAAGGATTTCTCTTTAGTTGGTCGCTTCACACTTCACTCTTCTTGGAGTTCAATTCAAGTTTATGCTGTCTGGGAATGTTGCTGGGAAGTCTTTTGCTTCATTTCAGTCATTTCAGGTACTTTCTCATTTTTATTCTTTGTGCAAGGAAGTACACAGTGCACAGTTGAGGAGCAGTTCTTCACGCTGACTTATTGCCTTTGGCTCCTTTTCATTTTTCCTTGCTGCATATTGCATTGGAACACTCAATACTCTGACAGTGGACTTGTTTAAATGGTTATGCTTCCTGGTGACTTTGACTTCTGGTGTATGGTAGTTCCAATTAACCATCGAGGATTTTCAACTCGGGTGAGAGGTCGCTCACCGGTGAGAGCACAGTTTAAATGTTTTACAGTTTTAGTATTAGTATCTCTATTTTAGTCCTATATTCACAAACAGTGTATTCTTATTGTTTTCTGGCGTAGGGAGTGCCCCAGTCCTGGATCAGAGTTCCCCTATTTTGGTCTTGCTTAATTTCTTAGGGAGGTGTGTTCCCCTATAGGGAGGTATTTTCCCCTATTACAATGTTCTGTGTGCATTGGGAGGTGTATTCCCCTATAGGGAGGTGTTTTTCCCTATTAGTGTTTTTGAGTTTCAGAGTTTCATAGGGAGGTGTGTTTCCCCTATTACAATGTTCAGTGTGTCATTGGGAGGTGTATTCCCCCATAGGGAGGTGTTTTTCCCCTATTACGATGTTTTGAGTTTCATAGGGAGGTGTGTTTCCCCTATTACAATATTCAGTGTGTCATTGGGAGGTGTATTCCCCTATAGGGAGGTGTTTTTCCCTATTACAGAGTTTTTGAGTTTCATAGGGAGGTGTGTTTCCCCTCTTACAATGTTCAGTTGCATTGGGAGGTGTATTCCCCTATAGGGAGGTGTGTTTCCCCTATTACAATGTTCAGTGTGTTATTGGGAGTGAGTTCGTGGGTAGTGAGTACCCAACTAATGAGTTTCCCTAAGGGAGGGGGATGGGGCATTCATTCATTTGCTTTAGATATTTTTCTTGCATTCATTTGCTTACTTGCATTTGCTTATGGTGTTTTTTTTTCATGCATTCATTTATTTAATGTATTTTCCGGATTTGAGTATTTTCTGATTGCATTATGTACATTCAACTGCTTAATGTATTTTCTTACTAATTCGTTTAAGATGTTTATTCTTGTTTACGTAAGCAATGTAATTTTGTTCTTTGTGCCTTAATGCATTTATATCTCTTTGCTATTTTTTTGGCATTATTCGTGTTTAGTTTCCCTAAGGAAGGGAGATGTGCTATAACCTAATTGTAATTGGTTGGTGCATCTTCCTTATTCTTGTTCTGTCCCTTGCTGCTCAGTCTATAATGATGTCATTTGGATCATTGAGTGTGTTGGACTTGAGGAGATGTCAGTTGGAAGAGATGGGCTGAGCAGCAAGGAGGCTGCTCCTGGTGGGGCATTACATAGACTTTACCACCTTCCACTTACCTTTATCTGAAGCTGTTACTTTATGAATAAACCTACAACTTGTTTCTACGTGACCTGTCTACGAGACATCATTCATTTTAACTTAGAGCTTTTTCGTTTTGCATCAAAGTTGGGACATAATCCTGTTAAAGAGTTACTGCTTCTTTTTAAAGTCCAAATGCATCCCGGTTTGCCTTTAAGGGGATGGTGTCTGGGGTTACTCAAATCCTGCAAACGGTAGAAAATATCTTCCTTTGCAGACATTTTGCTGTTTCTTCAGGCACGGCAACATACATTTGTCATTCTGAGGTTGGACTGAATTTTCTGGAGGTCATGAAACGCTTGGAACCTTTGCTTCTATGGTTTAAGATTTGGCAAACCCCGGAGGCAGGCTTCACTAAATTAACTTTAAAAGGCTGCCTGGTCCTGGACAAAGATGGCCAATATCGCTTGTGCTAGACAGGCTTTCGCGAGTCGGGGTGTTCCGGGATTCTTTACCAAACCTGACTCACTTGAGGGAATACCTAAAGCTCGGATCAGGTCTTTATTTCTCGATCGGCACCCATCGAGCACCAGGCCTAGCATCTAAATATTGTGCACTGTCTCCCAAGTACTGTCTGGAATATTTTTTTACTTTTATAGCAAATCCTCAAAACAGACTACCTCACTCGATGGCGCCTTAGCACGTTACATTTTCTTCCAGCATTTCAACAACATGGTGCGTGGTTCTCATCTCTCCCGAATGACCCTTGTGATATCAGCGCTCACCAAAGCACTTTCTTTCCACTTAATGCTTTTTTGCACACTTTATCTGACATGACGTTTTGTTAATATCAGATCTTATAACATAGGAATGTTTTACCTTCAGCAGTTAAGCTCTGCAGAAATATGCAGTGCAGCAATTAATTTTATAAGATCTTCTGTAAAACAGGGGAAAAGATATGAAGTTTCTACCTAAAAGATGGCTGCACTGTGGCTTTCTTGTGGCCTATGCTGTCAAAGTTTCATCTGTATTCTTTGCTCTACAACAGAGTTTTTCGGTCGTATGTTTTTATTTTTGATCAGATTAAATTGTTTTAATGAATTATATAGGCATTTTACCAAGGTTGGCTAGTTCCATGCTTCTTACTCTATTATAGGTACTAAGTGGAATAACTGATTTCTCTATGGAAAGTTTTATATTTGTTTGTAAACTGTGTTTGTGTGTTTTGTTATTCGATGTGTTGATATTTTTGTGAGATGCACTTTTATGGTGATTAAGTCAGATAAAGTTAACGACTGACTAAGACTCTTGATTCACAAATTACACTTGTAATTCTCCTACAGGCCTAATAGTAACAAAGCAGGCTTAAATGTGCCCCTGCCCAACCTTAGAGCAAGTCAAGCACGCACCACACATGGCCATCACACTTTTACAGAAATCAGTGGAGGCAGGCTATAACATTAACATGAAATAGGAAAAGAAATTAAATTAATTCTAAATGTAAAAAATATAGTATTTCTTAAGTTACAAAAGTAAGTTTAATTATTGCTAAATTTTATTCCCTTTTAAGCTTAATAATACCCTTAAAATAAAAATAAAATTGATTTAATAACTTAGGGCCAGATGTAGGAATCCAAATAGCGATCGCAAATGCTGAAATTCGCAGATTTTCAACATTTGCGAACGCAAAATAGCCCTGTGCAATGTAGGTAGGAAAAACCTACTCGCAAAATAGGGAATCGCAAATTATGCCATTCCCTATTTTGCGATCTGCTTTAAGGAATCGCAAATTGCGATTCCTTAAATGCAAAGCAGGAAGCCCAGAAAGTCTGCGATTTGGGCTTAAGGAATCGCAAATTACCACCAACTTCAAGTTGGTGGTAATTTGTAATTTCTTTGAAAAATGCACTTTTTGCATTTTTCTAAGTGCCATGTGGCGCACATACATGCCCTTAGGGCATGTATGTGCGCCACATGTGCACACATACATATTTCAGGGTGCAACAGGGTGTCCTTTTGACACCCTTGCACCCTTGAAATGCATTCGCAATTTGCGAGTACCTAATGGGTACTCGCAAATTGCGAATGTCTTCCCATTCATTCCTATGGGCCTCCAGGCCCATAGGAATGAATGGGAAGGTATTCCTTAATTGCGAATCGCAATTTGCAATTCGCAATTAAGGAATATTAAGGAATCGCAATTAATATTGCGATTCCTACCTACATTCCATTTTGCGAGTCCTTAATAGCGATTCGCTAAAAATCGCTATTAAGGACTCGCAGAAATGAGTTTACCTACATCTGGCCCTTAGTTTATTAAGTCTAAAAATCAATAAAATTAACTAGAAACAGTACATAAAACCACGTTTGTTGCAAATGAAATAAAAATGGTACTCCTGGTGGGTATTGTTAAAAAAAGAATATTTAAAAATGGAAACAAGCGGTAAGCATGATGGATGTTCTCTGCAGTTGATACTGATATATGGGGACCTAGCTTTTGGCCTTTGGTTGCGAGCCTTGAAGGAGACATAGTAGTGGAAGGTGGTGGAAAAGGTGAGGAGCCCATATGGCCCTGAAAACAGAGAAGGGAGGTCCTCCTCATTAATTGCAGTGATGAAGGCAAGATGGCCAACAGACGGTCCCTCTGTCCAAGTGGATTAGCCAAGCATAGGAGCAAAAGTAGGTACATTGTGTGGGCAGTTATGCCATCCTGTATCTGTGCAGCTATGTTTGCCTGACACTGTCTTTTCCACTCTGTAGCGGTGTTGTATTTATCCAGTCAAAGGAACTCCGTGTGTGTTTTTAGTTTCTTTACAGCAGGCATGGTCGACACACTCTTTTCTGCGCATACCCAAAAGTCAGCTGGAGGCAATGCTTTGCACGAGCTTGTCAGGAATATTGATTATTTGTTGTTGCTTCATTTTATTCTTTTTTAAAATCCAACCTGCCAAAGTCTGGCCACAATGAAGCTCCATGATGCTCCAAATATGTTTGGACCTGAATTCGATATCGGTGGATGGTTTACTCCGTCACAATGGGGACGAATATCTCGTCCACCAATAGCTAAATCCCATAATATCCTATGGGATTTAGATTTTGGCGGACGGGTTTTCCGTCCCCATTGTGATGGAGTAACCCGTCCACTGATATCTAAATCAGGCCCCAAGTGAGCAAATGCTTCTAATTTGTTTGTCAGAATGGGCTTTTATTTTTAACCCATAAGTGGCTTCTCTATTAAGTGTCTGTAGATGGATTGCTGGCACTTAATATTATGTAGAGTAGTGAGAGATGGTAGGTCTGCCTATCTACTCCTACCCAGTACTGAATACCAACTCAATGTGGTGCTGCTACATAAAGTGCACAGCTAAAATTGAAGCTATATACCTGTGATAGTGAGTATACATTCAAATCAAAATAGTAAACCGAAAACATTTAAAAAAACAAAGATCCCGTGCAAGACTGCTATGCTGTTGGCCATGCATAATGAGTGTGTGTGTGTGTGCCTCAGGATTTGAATTTCAAATTTTACACATGCAAAAATCCAAAACCTCTATTTATTTTTATTTATTTATTTTAAAGGTTTTATATAGCGCTGGCTAGACCCAGGGGTATCAGAGCGCTTTACAGGAGTGTGAGGAGGTGCAGTAATCGATACATTTGGTCAAAAACATTGCAATAAGAACCAATATAAGGAAAGCAGATAAATACGAATGCTAATTACAAAAGTCGAATACTAAGCTCAAGAGCGTAGAGAGTGATTAGGTGAACAGGAGAAGATAAAGGAGGGGGATAAGGAGAGAGGGAGATAGGGGAATGGGAGATCAGTGGGAGGCCATGCTGGAGGCTGGATGTCATAATTAAAGTTTGAGGCGGGGGGGAGGGGAAGGAGTAGCGTGAGGGAGGGGAGTTAGGAGGGAGGATGGGGGGAGAGAATTGGAGGGCAAAAGGGGAGAGCCTGATGTGGCGCAGAGTGGGAGACGGTGTCATAGGAAGGTATTATTGACCCCAATATTTGTTGAGGAGGTACAGTTTGAGGTCTTTTTTGAAGTTGATGTAGGAAGGGTTACAGCGTAGGTCTTTTGGCAGGGAGTTCCAGATGGAAGGAGCGTTTCCAGAGAAGGAGCGAGCTTGTGTGCATTTCTTTTTTAACAGAGGGGGGATAAGAATGAGGGCGTTGGTGCTCCTTGTCGGTCGAGCACAGCCCGCTTTGTCGAGTTTGTCAGAGAGGTAACGTGGGGAGTTTTGGTGAAGGGCTTTGTGCGTGATACATGCAATCTTATAGGTGGATCTGCCTTCGATGGGAAGCCATTTGAGGGTTTTAAGTGCGGGGGAGATGTGGTCGAAACATTTGTAGTCCGAGATAAGTCTAGCAGCTAGGTTGAACACAGATTTGAGTGGTGCAAGATGGACTTTGGGTGTTCCAGCGAGGATTGCATTACCATAGTCTATTCTTGACAGGACCAGCGATTGGCAACAGTTTTGAAGTCATCAGCCGGGATGAAGGGTTTAATTTTCTTGAGATGACGGAGAGTGAAGAGTGCTCCTTTGGCTGTGGTTTTTATGTGGGAGGTAAGGGCAAGGCCATTGTCAATGGTGATACCTAGAGATTTAACTGAATTGGAAGTGGTGAGAGAGCAGTTGAGAGCATTGAGGTCAGATATCCAGTCTTGTATGGGGAGTGGGTTGTTTTTAGGGGAGAAGAGAATGATTTCAGTTTTTTTAGGGTTGAGATTGAGATGATTGTGGTGGAACCAAGATTGGATCTTGGTCAGGGTGTCATTGAGGTGCAGGACATCAGAGTGAGATTTAATCTTATAGTAGAGTTGAGTGTTGTCGGCATAGAGGTGGTAATTGATTCCTGCTTGTTTGAGAATGAGGGTGAGGGGTTCCATGAAGAGGTTGAATAGAGCAGGGGAGAGAATGGATCCCTGGGGGACACCGAGGGATATTGGAGTGGGGTTGGAGAGGAAGTTCTCGATTTTGATTTGTTGGGTTGTGTGTTGGAGAAAGGAGGTGAACCAGTTAAGGACATGACCGTTGAGGCCAAAGCGGACTTTAAGAGTGTTAAGTAAGGCAGTGTGGTTAACTGTATCGAAAGCAGCGGAAAGGTCAAGGAGAATGAGTAGGCAAGACTCGCCATTGTCAAGTGAGTGATGAATGTCGTCCACTATATTGAGCATGGCAGATTCTGTGCTGCATCCTTTTATGAAGCCGGATTGCATTGAGTCAAAGAGGTCGAAAGTGTTGATGTGATTATCCAGTTGGAGCAGGGTGCATTTTTCAAGGGCTTTGGAGAGGAGAGGGAGGTTAGAGATAGGTCGGAGGTTATTTGGGTCGTTGGGATCTGCGTTGGGATTTTTGGGGATGGGTGTGATTTGACCCAGTTGGAGGGAGGCGGGAACACACCCTGTGGTCAGGGATGAGTTTATAATGGTGGTCCAGAGTGGAGCGATGATATGTTTAAGGTCTTGGACTAGGTTAGAGGGCATAGGGTCTTTGGTGTGATAGGATGGTTTAAGCTTAGAGATGATGTTATAGACTTCGTGTTCTGTGACAGGGTGAAAATTATGCCAGGAGGCGTTGTTGGGTGAGAAAAGGGTAGGATTTAGGTGGGAAGGAAACGGATGAGAGACGGGAAGGGACCTGGGGGGGATTTGATGGGGATGGAGATTCAGGAGAAATGTCATAAGAAAGAAGTGGGTTGGGAGAGGGGGGATTTACGAGGAAGGATTGATCTATTTTAGTGATTTTATCAGAGAAGAAATTAGCAATTTCTTCGCATTTCTCGTTTGTGGCCATCAGCTTTTGGGGGGCAGCGGATGTTTGGTTTTTAACGATGCTGAAAAGTTCTCTAGGTCTATTTTTAGCCCTATCTAGCTGCGTGCAGACGAAGGAGGCCTTTTCATTGAGGATGTGTTTTTTGTAGTTGGACCTAGCAGATCGGAGGAGGGCTAGATGGGACGGGACGGGTGTTGCCTCCAGGTTCTTTTGGACTGTCTAAGAGAGCGTCTTTCGTTGTTGAGATCAGAGTTGAACCAGGATTTGGAAGTTATGTTTCTTTGTGCTTTTAGTTTGGGAGGGGCCACTTGGTTTAGGACCTCGGCAACTGATTTATTATAATGTTCGGTGAGGGCGTTCGCGTTTTGGGAGAAAGGGGCGAGCAGGAATTGGGCTTTGAGTTTCGTTTCAAGTTCGCCGGGGGGGATAAGATGAAGGTTTCTGGTCAATTTCTTGTGTTTGATGCTTTTGGCGTGGAGGGGGGGGCGTAGTGGTGATCGTGAAGAGGATGAGGTGATGGTCGGACCAGTCAATGGGGATGATGTTGGAAAGGGAGGCCAAATCATTATTGGTGATGATGGCATCAAGAGTAGCCCCTTTGGTGTGAGTTGGAGAGTGACAAATTTGTTTAAGGTCCCTAATCTCCAGAAGATTCATGAGGAGATTAACAGCAGGTTCTTTGATTTCATTCCAGTGGAGGTTGAAGTCTCCAAGGAAGAGATTTTTAGAGTTGGAAAGTGAGGATTGGGTGAGGAGGTCAGAAAGTTCCTCTGCGAAGGGAAGGGATTCGCCAGGGGGATGGTAGATATTATGTAGGCGAATAGGTGGGGCGCCCTGAATTTTAAATTCTGCTCCGAGGTATTCAAAGGTGGCGGGGTCAGAGTTCTTGACCAGCGAGATTTGAAGTTCGTTTTTAAAGATGATAGCTAAACCACCTCCAATTCTATCTGGTCTATCTTTTCTGAGTATGGAGTAACCGGGGGGGGGGAGAGTAGGTCAAGGATAGATGCAGAGTGGGCCTTGAGCCAGGTTTCCGTTAGGAAGGCAATGTCAATGTCTTCGCTGAGAATGGTTTCAGCTTTTTCAGTCGCATGCTGGACAGCTGAGCGGCAATTGACCAGCATGCATGTGAGGGGTTTCGGGTTATTTATGGGGGGAGGGCATGTTTGGATAGCGGTAAGTTGTGTTGGGGGTCTAGGGGAGACGGGGAAGGAAGGGATTCTGGACGTCCCCAGGATCACGGGAATGGTGGAGTGGGGTGTGGGAGGGTCAGTTGGATATTTAGGGAGGTAGGAGTTACAAAGGTCGAGGAGGTCTGAAGGGGAGAGATGGCTTGAGGCACGGGGGGGTCGGTGTGAACAGTTGCAGCGAGGAAGGTTCTCCACTGTTGAAGGTTGGAGGTGTTTTGTGCGTCAGGGCTTGGGGAGATTGTGCGGTTTAGGAGGATTTCAGAGGAGAGGGAGTTAAAATCTTTCCTGAGTTGAGAGACTTCAGACGACATGGAAAGCTCTTTCCTGAGCTGGGAGAGTTCAGACGACAAGGTAAAAAGATAGCTTTCGATGTTAGATCGGGTCTGTGTTAGATTAGGATCTAAGTTTTCCGGGGAGAACGGTCTGTGGAGTTTGTGGGTTAGGAGGTCGGGGGTGGAGGAGAGGCGTTCTCAGGTTGTTGGATGAAGGGAGGTCCGTGTAGTCGGAAAGGGAGTGTATAGACTCATAGTCGGTGTTCTGAGGTGGTAAGGGTTCTTGAGGGGAGAGAGGGGTGATAACATCCTGGCTAATAATAACATCCTGGCTAAGGGGGGGAAGGCAGTTTGGAGAAGGTGAAATTGGTACAGGCATTTGAATAACTGGAGAGTCGGGAGGGGGTGCTGGAAGGAGGAAGTGAGGGAGGGGGTGTGCCTAGTGGTGGGGGGGAGGAGTAATTAGAGAGAGAAAGGGTTTGGGAGACTGGGCATGCTCTTGGGTTGTCCGGATGAGGGAGGGTTGCTAGAGAGGGGGGGGTAATTGGAGGTTTGGGTTAGAGAGTCATCACACGCAGTATAAGTACCTGTAGGATGAGGGGTTGGGGACAAGGAAGGGGAGGGAGAGGGGGTGTCAATCCTTTGGGAGGTTGAAGTGTTAGGAGGTGGGATGGATATTAGGTAGGATAAGGTTTTGAAATGTTGTTCAAAGATGGTGAGGTGGTTTTCTGAAGCTTGGATTAGGATGTTACCAGATTTGAAAATGGAGATGTCTATTTCGCCGAGGAAAGCAGGGGAAGGGGAGGTGGACTATTTAAAACCATACGGGATTTTACATGATTTAGTGATGGGGAGGTGGTGGCGAAAAATGCTTTTCCATTTGAAGGGACGTTTGGAGTAAAAAATGTAGTTGGTTTTTATTATGGAGGAGAGGATAAGGTAGTTATCGACAAATAAGGTTTCATGGTGACCAATAAGTAGTTTGTGTTTGAAGTTTTTCTTAGCATTTTTGGAGAGATTAGGTGGGTAGAGGATGGACCAAGAGTTAGGGCCTTGTCTAGTGATGGGTGAGTCCTGTGGATTGATTCTGTAGTCTGTTGTAATGAGGGGGTGTGTGAGGGGCGGCATGGTAGTTGGATTAAGGAGGCTAGGGAAGGGGGAAGGAGGAAGGGGGAAGACCTGAAGTGGGGCGTAGAGAGGTGTGGGGGTCGGAATAGGGGCAGGGTGAAAGTGAGCGAATAGAGTAAGAACCAGAAGGGGGGGGGTGGGCCGCGTTAGGGGAAGGAGTAAGAGGATAGTGTTGGAGGGAGAAGACGCAGTAAGTCGGAGTCAGGTGTCAGGTGGGCTAATCAGTCAATACACATATTGGAAAACCTGGACAAGTGTAGGAACAGGTAGGAATAAGGGGACGGAAGAGGGATCAGGGCACGGGGGAGGAGTAATGGAATAATCAAAGAGGGACAGAAAGACATTGAGGGTTTGGTGAAAAACTAAGGGAGATAGTGGCAACAGATGGTGAGCAATATGTAAAGCAGGTAGTAACTTACAATCATAGCCAATAGAAGTAAACCACAATGAGAAACAATACAAAAGAGCACGTAGGGTTCAAACCATCATTAAGGTAGTCAGTAGTTCCACTATGGAAGAATAGTTAGGCAGTAGTCGAAATAAATGACAGTATAGATTGCAAAATTAATAGCATAGGCTGGTAGACTTGGTAGCAAGGAAGTATCAACGTTCCAAATCGGCCAAAAAGTCAGGATTATTGGTGGGAGAGCATTGTGGGACTGAGCGCTGCCAGCAGGTTAGGTTAAATAGTGAGAGGCAAGGATCAAGCCCAGGGAGCTGGGGAGGCCATGAGATGCCAGTGAGAGGAGGCTAACAGTATGTTTGGTGGAAGACCATCCGCTAATTTGTGGGGTGAGATCGTGCCGGTTACCGTCACCTTGAGGGATCGAGTCACCGGGACAGATACTGGTCCTACGGCCCGTGGACGAAGACAGTAAGTGTATCGTCCCCCGAGCGAGAGGAGGTTGCGGGGTGCGTTTAACCCCGGTCAAAAGGAGTTGTGGGGAGGTGTCGCGGTTCAGAGCCCACTCTGGGAGAGGAAAAGGGAAGTGGCAGTGTTTAGCAGTAATAGAGGGAGCCAGGGAGAGTGGAACAATCTAATGGCCGTCTCATGGAGTCATCGAAGACGGGGGAATCAGCTCTGCAGCAAAGGGCGAGTGTGGGAACCAGCGTCACACCGAAAATGCCTGAATTCTCTTGGTAGGCGCAGAAGATATTGGCGAGATGGGAGCAGGTGGCTGGGACACCAGTGGGCGCAACGACGTCCCCGAGTCCAGAAGCACACACACATGACAAGACTGGGTGAACCTGGCAGGGGGCGCCTCATCAAGAGAACCAAAGGCAGGCGCATCGCACGCAATCTAGTGGAGTGACGTTGGGACACTGAGGCCATACTTTAACCCTCCATCGCCATCTTGAGTCTCCTCACCATCTCGGGGGAACAGGCCCCGCCACAAAATGGCCGCACTGGAGTCCGGGCAATCTCTCAGGACCGGGGCCGCACAGGACTGGAAGAACCAGTGGAAAATCAGGAGGCCGCAGGGGGGCCCGGCCGATGAACAACAGAGGCAGCGGGAGGTCCGGGGGAGGCGGCTTCGGTTGCGCACCCGGCGGCTGCAGCTGAGGAGGCAACCAAGGTGGAAAATCAGAAGGCCGCAGGGATGCCCGGCTGAAGAACAACGGGGGCAACGGGAGGACCGGGGAAAGGCGGCGTTGGCTGCGCACCCAGCGACAGCAGCAGAGGGGGCAACCAAGGGAGAGGAGCGTCGGATCCCAATGGGGCCTGAGGCATCCGGCAAACCTCACCTGAGTTGGTGCGCTGGGGGGGGCAGCCCAATGGTCGTCCTGGCGGGCAGAGGAGGGCGAGACAGCCGCGGGTCCAGGAGGCCACACGGTGGGAGGTCGAGCTCCTGAAACAGCTCGTAGTGAGGACCAGGAGGGAGGCCGCCACCCCGATACATAGGGGCCAGGCCAGAAGACACCGCGGGCCCAGTCAGCAGAAGCTCACCTCGAGTCCAGGGGGACAGGGCCCGGGGGGTCCTGAGGGCTCGAACCAGGGTGTAAGCAGAGGGTGGAGCACTCCAAGACGCTCCAGCCCAGTGTGCTCAGCTCTGGAAGGCCTTGATACCAGACGGAAGCCGGCAGCAGTCCCCGGAACGGCGAGAAGCGACCTCGGTCCGGAAGGCCGTAGCAGCACCACGTCCCTGTTCAGAGGGCCAGAGCCAGGAGGGGGGACCGGTCCTGCAGGGAAGCAAAGAGGAAAACCTCGGAAGTCAGGGGGTCACCCCAAAACCAGCTCGGCCAGAGTCAGGGGGGGATCGGTCCAGGAGGGGAGCAGCGAGGAAACCTCTATAGTCAGGAGTTCGTTCCAAGACAGGCTCGGCGCTGGCGAGGAGGCGCCAGGACAGGGAGGGAGCGTCCGATCCGCAGAGGTCGTCCCACGTCCAGTCGGCAGGAGCAGGACCGCATCCCCGTTTCACTGGCCCAACCAAGGATGTCCCGACACTGCATGCCGATGAAGCAGAAGATCTTGGCAGTCTGGAGCTCGCCCCAAGTCAGGCTCGGCGGCACGGCAGCAGGCGAAGATCGCCTAGGAGAACAAGGAGAGGGCACATTGGATCCTTGGAGATCGTCTCTGAAGGTAAGGATCTTTTCGAAATTGAGTCCGTAGATATACCGTTGTTAGGTAAGATGGTAGGCGTCGGGTGGAGGTCGGATGGGCGGGTAAACAGGGGTAAAGTTACCGTTTCGGTAAACCCCAACCCGGGAGCTCCTAGGGAGAGCTCCTATTCGGCAGCCATCTTGGATGCATTCTCTATGTCTAAAAGATAAAAAAAAAATGGATGGATTTTTGCTGAATTAGGAAACAGGATATTGACAGTCACAGAATGGTTATTTGTAGGCCAGGGTGGAATATTAATTACGCCGTAGGAATCAGTCACTTCTGTAATTTCTTGTTACTCTTTGATGCAGAATTACAGACAATAACCCAATTACTCCTGCTTGCATAATTGGGAGAAAAATCCCACTGCGAGAGCACATTTAGTGAGCGGCTTCTCGCCCTCACTATTTGTATTCTGCTGCATTTTCCACTATTTTGTAGTGCAAAATGCATTGTCAGGGTGCATTTTGAGCTAAGAAAACAGTGCTAAGTATTTGGGAGTAAGTTGGGGAAAATCTTACCCCAAGATTACTTTAGCGAGCGTGCTTTTGTAATGTTACAAAAGTAACATTAGTCAACGCTCAGTTTATCTACAGTAGCCACACAGTTCAATGCAGTTAGGCATAACATCTCACAACTGAAATTATAGGTGTTGGAACAAGTGAAACAGAATCCAGAAATTAACATGCGCAAGAGACTCTTGCAAAGGGAACTTTATTGGATACATAGACTGGATACTGAACAACCAAAGGGTCTCAATGACAGGATTGAAATGTCTTGCTTTTTGGAGGATGTATGAAAAATGAGTTTTGATCACTTCGTTGACATTCGTACTCAGGAACTGAAGAATTGTAATGTTAGGTTTCAGGACAAAGGGGTGATGCAATATATTAAATTCACAATTGGTACTAAATATGTGATTGCATCAAGTGCACTTGCATTTATTTTCCCTGATTACATGTTTTTCCTAATTTGATTTATTGATGTACTGTTCAGTTTGGTTAAGAAATCATTAATATTTCAATGGACGCTCAAGTTAGATTTCTTCAACCAATATGGCTCCCGCATTGCGGGATTGGTTAGAATGAGAGCAATTTAATACTGTTACTATATTGACCATGTTTTACAGGAAATGTAATTTACAGATCTTCTTTACATGTTCAATATTTATGAGATTGAAGTTTATGCATTAACCCCTTTGGTGCTCATGAGGGAAGGGTTCTGTCATGAGCACCAGTGCTCGTGTGCTCAAGACCGAACCATTCCGTCATGTGCACATGAGCACTAAATCCACTAAATCCTTCTGCTGCTAACAGCAGAGGGATTTCCTTTTTTTGGCCTCTGTAGGTGCGGAAGAGCTTCCCCAACCTCCCAAGGCTTTTTTTTTTTTGTTTCCAATGTAATGACGATCATGCGCATGACACGCTGACGTCATTACATTGAAAATGAAACTGAAACTTAGTTTCAGTTTCACTGTTTTGTTGCTGATGGGGCTATCTCAGCCACCGAGCACCAAAACACACAGGAGAGGTATCACTGGAATGGGGATAATCTCCGCTTTCCAATGGTACCCCTCTCTAGTGGATCCCAGCGTGGGCATCGCTCCAGGTGGGTGATCCCCAATCAGGGATCCACCCACTAGGCACCAGGGAGGGGGGGCGCCCCCTTGGGCAAGGGTCTTTGCTTCCCCCATTTAAAATGGGCATATACAGTCTTTCTGCCCCCTTGGAAGCACCCTAGACACAAGGGATTATTTTTTTAGAGGTCAGGGTTAGGGGCTGTCCCGAATGGGCATGCCAATGACCCCACCCTTCCTTGCCAAAAATGCAAAAGTCTTTCTGCTCCCCAGGAGGGGGCAGAAAGCCAACTTGGCACCAGGGATTCGTTTTTTTTTATACATATGGGGGTGGTGGCTGCCCAGAATGGGCATGCCAATGCCCTCACTCCCAAAAAGAATTTACCACGTTCTTTTTGCCCCCCCTGGGAGGCAGATGGGGGCAATAGCCCCTTATCTGCACCCCCAGGGGGCAGATAGCCCACTAGGCACCAGGGATTTTTTTTTTAAAGTTCAGAGGTGGGGACTGCCCTGAATGGGCATGCCAATGCCCCCACCCCCTCAAAAAATGCCACAGTCTTTCTGCCCCCTCTAGGAAGCAGATGGGGGCAATAGCTCCTGATCTGCCCCCCCTGGGGGGTGGAAATCCCAATCCCAATCCCACTAGGCACCAGGGATTAGTTTTTTCCAAAGTTCAGGGGTGGGGGCTGCCCAGAATGGGCATGCCAATGCCCCCCAAAATGCCACAGTCTTTCTGCCCCCAGGAGACAGCTGGGGGCAATAGCCCCTGATCTGCCTCCCCGGGGGTGCAGAAAGCCAACTAGGCACCAGGGATTTTTTTTTATTATTATACGTAGGGGTGCGGGCTGCCCAGAATGGGCATGCCAGTGCCCCCAAACCCCAAAACAATTAGCCACAGTCTTTCTGACTCCCCCAGGAGGCAGATGGGGGCAACAGCACCCACCCAGCATTCGCCCAAGTCTCCTAATAAAAGTTGTACCATACTTGTGTGGGTAGGCCTAGTGACAGGAAACATCCCAAAATGCAACATGGAAACATCACATTTTTCCACTGAAAACTGACCCTTTTTTAGCAATGGTCCTAGCTGTGGATTTTGGACCCTAGCTCAGTCGGCACCTAGAGAAACCTAGAAAACCTGTACATTTTTGCAAACTGGACACCCAGGGAAAGGCAGGATGGGGTGACTTGTGTGGCTCTCACCAGGTTCTGTTACCCAGATTCCCTTGCAAACCTCAAACTTTGTAAAAAGAAACATATTTTCTTCATATTTCTGTGATGGAAAGTTTTAGAATTTGCGGCGAGCCACAAACTTCCACCCACCAAGCATTCCCCCAAGTCTCCAGATAAAGATGGTACTTCACTTGGTTGGTTAGGCCTAGAGCCCGTGACAGGAAATGGCCCAAAATGTACTGAGGAGATTTCAAAATTTGTGATCACGAAAAGACTTGGGGGCAGATTTACAAGCCCCTTGCGCTGCCAGTACGTCACTTTTTGTGACGCACTGACAGCGCATTTCCCTGCCCCATATTTACAAGGACAGGAAAAGCCATCCTGCGTGGCTTTTCCTGTCCTTGTAAATATGACCCCTTTACACGCCGCATTTTGTGTGAAAGGGGCGTTCCATGGGTGTTGCTGTGGGTGTTCCCACGCAACACCCATGTAGCAAGACACATTTCCAGATTTACGAGGAGGCGCAACAAGGAGAAATGCTTTCATTCTACAGCACGCATTGAAAGAGGAAAATGCCTGTAGTGATTGTTTTTGTGCAGGAAGGTGCCCCTTCCTGCACAAAAACAATCTCCCCATGGCGCAGGCATCCTTGCACCATGGTGCAAGGGTGCCTGCGCCGGTGCATGGCAGCTGTTTGTGCGCCAGCGCAGGGGAGAGCACAGGAATGCGACATATCATTGCAAATTTGTTGCATTCCTGTGCTCTGAAAGTGCCGCAGCGTGGCGCAGCCAAAGGGCTTGCGGTGCCGCGCTGCGGCACTTTCTTGTAGATCTGCCCCCAGGTTTTGCGAGTGAGTCACCTGCGTTTTTGGTCCCGGGCTCTGTGGGCATCCAGGGAAACTACAAACCCAGACAGCGCTTAGAGTTCGCTGTGCTATCCCCTCAATTCCTAGTTTTTTGGCCCTGCCCAGTCGCAGGCCCTTGGCCCATCCACACAATTTAGGTATCATTTTACTTGGGAGACTGAGGGGAATGTTGAGTCGTAGGACATTCGTGCCGGCGCCGGGATCCCAGACAGAAATGTGAGGGAAATGTTTTTTTTTTTTTTAGCTAAATTTGAGGCTTGCCGGGGATGCTGGGTAGGGAAACTTTGGGGAATCCACGCAAGCCATACCTCCTTGAACTCCCCCGGGTGTCTAGTTTTCAGAAATGTCTGGGTTTGGTAGGTTTCCCTAGATGGCCGTTGAGCCCGGGACCAAAAATTCAGGTCCCCTGCCCTTGCAAAATCAGGTTGTTTTGTGATAGATAATTTTGATGTCTCCATATTATAATTTGGGCCCTTCCCTGCCGTGGGTACTTGGCCCACCCACACAAGTGAGGTACCGTTTTTATCGGGAGACCTGGGGGAATGCTGGGTGGTAGGAAATTTGTGTCAGCCCGGTGATCCCACAACTTTTCCACACAGAACAGAAATGTGAGAAAAAATGTGATTTCTTTTCAGCTAAATTTGAGGTTTGCAAGGGATTCTGGGTAGGAAAACGTTGGGGGATCCACGCAAGCCACAACTCCCCGGACTCCCCTGGATGTCTAGTTTTCAGAAATGTCTGGTATTGGTAGGTTTCCCTAGATGGCTGCCGAGCCAGGGATCAAAAACACAGGTGACTCCCTCGCAAAACAAGGTCTTTTTGTAATTGATCATTTTGAAGTCTCCACAGTACGATTTAGGCAGTTTCCTGTCCACACAAGTGAGGTACCATTTTTATGGGGAGAATTGGGGAAATTCTGGGTGGGTGGAAGTTTGTGGCTCACTGCAGATTCCAGAACGTTTCAGCACAGAAAGTGACGAAAATGTGTTTTTTTTACAAAGTTTGGGCTTTGTAAGGGATTCTGGGTGTAACAGAACCTGGTGAGAGCCACACAAGTCACCCCGTATATGTATAGGTTTGCTAGGTTTCCCTAGGTGCCAGCTGAGCTAGGAACCAAAATCCACAGCTAGGCACATTGCAAAAAAAAGGGTCAATTTTCACTGGAAAAATGTGATGTGTCCATGTTGCATGTTGGGCCGTTTCCTGTCCCAGACACTAGGCCTACCCACACAAGAGAGGTACCATTTTTATCGGGAGACTTTGGGGAACACAAAATAGTAGAACAAGTGTTATTACCAGTTGACTTTCTTCGCATTTCTGCCTTCCAAATGTAAGACAATGTGTAAAAAAGAAGTGATTTTGAAACATGTCCTCTAATTTACATGCTTGTATGGGTACCCACAATTTTGGAGATGTGCTAATAACCACTGCTTCTAAACTCTATATTTTGTTCCCATTTCAGAAATATATACATTTCCTTGGTACTTATTTTTCACTCTTTATATTTTACCAAATGAATTTCTATATACCCGGTACACAATGAAAAACAATTGCAAGATGCAGCTCAGTTATTGGCTCTGGGTACCTCGGGCTCTAGGTGAACCTACAAGTCCTACATATTTCTGCAACGAGACGTGTCCAGCGGATGTAACAGTATATTGCTTTAAAAAATCTGCCATACTTAGAAGAAGTTACAGGTGAAAATGTTGGCACAAATGGCCGTTTTTTCCAACTCAATTTCAATATTTGTTTATTTCAATTGTTAGTTTCTATAAAAAAGCCTTCAAGGATTTTCACAAATGACCCCTTGCTAAATTTAGAATTATATCTACTTTTCAGAAATGTATAGTTCTCTGGGATCCATTATTGCTTTCACACCCATTTCTACCACTAACTGGAAGGAGGTTGAAAGCAGAAAAAATAGGAAAAATAGGCTATGTCCCAGTAAAATGCCAAAACGGTGTAGAAAATGCTGGTTTTCTGACAAAAGTCTGCCTGTTCCTGAAATCTGGTAAGATGGTGATTTTAGCACCACAAACCCTTTGTGATACTTTTTGCAGGGAAAAAAACAGACGCTTTCTTCTGCAGCACTTTTTCCCATTTCCCATTTTTCCTAAAAAACGAATATTAGCTGTATTTTGGCCAATGTCTCTGTCCCCTCCAGAGGCATCCACAAGCCCAGGGCACCTTTAGAATCCTCAAGATGTTGGAATAAAAGGATGCAACTTTGGTGTGGATACCTTATGTGGACAAAACGTTACAGGGGCCCAAGCACAAGCTACCCCAAACAGCCAAAAAAAGGCTTAGCGCGGGGGGGGGGGGCCTAGCAGCGAAGGTTTGAAGATCATGAAGATATTCTATAAGTGCCAATGGAAATGAGCAGTATTGTAATATGTTTAGCATCTCCCCTTTACTAGTCTAAGGTGGCTGCCTGGTCGGTACATGACACATGACTTGACAAAAACATCCAAAGCTCTTTGTGAACCTCCAGTGTTTGATCACATTATACCCATACTGGCATTCACATTAGCGGATTTGCAGTCGGTGACGAATTTAGGAGTTTTCTCTTGCTCATAGGGAAAGCGGAACATGGAATGTAATGTAGGTCATTTCTGCATGTGCTAAGTCTTTCTCTGCAGCTGTCACTTTCAATCGTATATCTTAAGTGGAACACGAACAACGATGGGGCTCATTGTTACATAGGTCGAGTTTTTGTCCACATTGGTTATTTTCATAAGTAACTTAATATGGTTGAGAAGATAAAAACATTTAGTCATACAGAAGTATTTCTAGGTAGTGGTGTCAATCTGATGAATTTTTCACAGAATATGATACTTGAAAATGGGGGTTGATATTTCAGTTCCACGCGTAACAATGCGTCACGGTTCCATTGAACTCAGATGTATTATGCTGATGTTTTTTCCAGTCAAAGAGAATAGGCAAAAAACAAAGGAATAGGAGGATTGGTTTCATTCTGGTATGATGGTAACAGAGCTTTAAATGGGCCGGTACTCACTGGTAAAGAGTACTAGCACTTTTTAATTTTCTCCCCTTCAGTACCGGAATTTCTCCTCAGACAAGAAAAGTATGGGTACTCATAGGCAGGGTCCAATTGGTAAACCGGGCATTCGGGAAGTGGGGAATGGGCTGGTGCCTGAGCCCATCTGTTGGATGTTTTCCTTGTTGGTTCAGTGGTGCCAGTTTTGAAAATGTTCATGCTGAGCTGTGTTGTACGGTGTCGTCATGGCTCCGTGGGGCCTAATCGCCCTCTCCTGAAGCCTGCAGCAGGGATAGACGGAATCTTGTAACTTCCCCCACCTCTTAGCGGTGGCTGGCAGCATCCTCATCAGTCCCCTGCTGGGCCAACCCATTAGTATATGAAGCTGACTTGGGCCGGCTACGGCCACACATAATGTGTGCAGATTGAGCTAGGGTAGAGAGTGAGAAGGATCGCCAGAGTCCTTCTGTGAAGAGACATTTTCACCCCCTGTCTTTATTGTATAAAGCAAGTGCATCCTTAATCTGACCACGCCCCTGCCTGACTGGCACATGAGATGAGTGGGGTGGGGGCCGTGCTGGGGGCCAGGCTGATGCGGGCCATTTCAAACCCTCACCTCTTTGTGGGATATGGCATTGCACTGCCCAGTCTCTGCCCCGTTAGGCTCTCTGCACATGAATGATCCCTGGTGTGGTCTTCCTGTGAGCCCAAAGACCTTGGGACTACCCGAGGAGGAAGCAAGGAGGGAGAACAAGAAGAGCCAATTTAACAATGGCAGAGAAAAGGGTATAGGAGAGGTTGAAGAGGAAGAAGAGATAGATGCTGGTTAGCTATGGGATAGATGGGGATAAAAGGGATGAAAAGACAGAGACTGGGCTATGGAAACAGTAAGACGCACAAAAAGACACGAAGTGTGAAGATTAGAAAGAGAAAGGGCTGGATGGAGAGGCAGTACAATTATGGTAAAGGAAGGGACAAGAGAAACTTGCAGTGAGAGAAACAGAAGTGAATGAAATAGTGCTCGAGAAATTAGAAATGATGAAAAGGGGAACATAAAGGATGAGAAGTAGAGAGATAACGGTTGTGTGAGAAGGTGAGAAGGAGAGAATTCTGTGCATCCACATGCATAAAAGAGGGAACATGAGCGATAAGGGAAAGAGGCCTTGTGCCTAACCGGCTGCGCTTGCTGGGGGTATGCTGGTGGTGTGCTTTAATTTTCTGTGATGCAAACTCTGTGTGTATTTGTACAGGATGGCTGAGTAGTTTCAGATAGTACTGAACTTTCAGTTTTTCTAATCACTGTCAATAAAAGTTTCACTTTTACCCAGTTCAAAAGTACTCAATAGACCTAGCTCAGATATACAATTTAGTTTTGCCTTTATTAGAACACTTCACCAGCAGGTCATAGGAGATGTCAGCAGCAGTCGCAGCTCATTAAACACTCTTGCTAAAGCAAATTACTAGTAAGAACATCCAACATAACCTTGGCACCTTCATGGGGCTGTTCAAAGGCCTCTACTCTGACTGCTACTTATGCCCTAGAACTCAGCAGTGAACCAAGCTAAGCATACCCTTCCCCAGCGTGATTTGGTGATGAATCCACTTCGCAGGTATCACATCATATTTGAAAAAGCTAAACATATATGAGTGAAATGGGTACTGTATAATTATAGCTCAATTGTATTGCCCCTGAAGGACTACCAGCCCGAAATGCATTGGGCATGGGTTATACTTCAGTCGAGAAGCAAAAACATTTGTTTGGAGTTTGAAAAATGAATATTTGAAACATGATGCAACAATAAAATTTTGCCTTTTGAAACAAAACATTCAACTATTGGTTTGAAGTTACAGGAATCCAAGTTTATTTTGGAAGGCACTTCGCCAGTTATTCAATTGTGGGACCAAGGATTATATGGTCAAAGACATATAACATGTTACTGATACATAGAGACTGAAGGACAGAGAGCCTACTTGATCAGAACATGAAAAATCTGAAACATTCATTGTGAATCACAGCTACTAGTGGTGTGCTTAAGGAATGTCATATTTTGACAGCCATACTGTTACAACATTTCCTATTACTCTACCTCATGACAAATATCATTGCCACTGTCTTGCACAAGGATTTGATTTTGATAAATCTTGAAAATATAGTCCTGGTCTCCTAGTGTTCATGAGTATGCTAAATTGAAATATGATAAAAGAGGATTTAGGTTGCACAAGAAATCTCACAGTATTGATCGTTACCTAGAATGCATCTCATTCAAGTAATGCTTAGTGAGTTGCAGGATCAATCAATCACAGAATTTGTAGAGCGCACTACTTACCCGCGAGGGTCTCAAGGCGCTGGGGAGAGGGGGGGGGTTGCTGCTACTGGTCGAACAGCCAGGTCTTGAGTAGCCTCCTGAAGGTCAGCAGGTCTTGGGTCTGTCGTGGGCTTAGTGGAAGGGTGTTCCAGGGCTTGGCGGCGAGGTGTGAGAAGGATCTGCCGCCGGTGGTTGTTCTTCGAATGCGAGGGACGGTGGCGAGGGAGAGGTCGGCGGAGCGGAGCTGGCGGTTGGGGACGTAGAAGAAGAGTCGTCTGTTGAGGTAGGCTGGGCCAGTCTTGTGGAGTGCCTTGTGTGCGTGGATGAGGAGTTTGAAGGAGATTCTCCTGTTGACGGGGAGCCAGTGCAGGTTCCTCAGGTGGGGGTGATGTGGCTGTGGCGTGGTACGTCGAGGATCAGGCGTGCGGAGGCGTTTTGTATGCGTTGCAGTCGCTTGATGAGCTTGGCCGGGGCTCCCGCGTAGAGGGCGTTCCCATAGTCAAGTCTGCTACTGACGAGGGCCTGGGTGACTGTTCTTCTTGTGTCTGTTGGGATCCACCTGTAGATCTTGCGAAGCATGCGGAGGGTGTTGAAGGATGGTTACAGTCCACAGGCTTCT
The DNA here is from genome assembly GCA_963921515.1 of Calotriton arnoldi. NCBI lineage: Eukaryota > Metazoa > Chordata > Amphibia > Caudata > Salamandridae > Calotriton > Calotriton arnoldi. Next base: position 637,639 of record CAWUFW010002947.1, on the reverse strand, counting down.
CTGTCTTAGATTGGCATAATGACCAATCCTTTGTGCCAGAGGGTCTAGAAAACCCATTTCCAGTCTGTGTCTTGGAGAGAAATCCAGAAAACGTATCATTGGTGCACAACTTGGGGCAGAGCTTCTCGATCTTTGAGTAATCTTAGATGACACACTCAAGATTTTAACAAATATTACTAACAGATGATACATCTGATGTAATTTTGGTTTTCTCTTTTAGTTCAGATAGGTGCTCCCTCTGTGCTAAGGTTTTGTAAGTTGCTTGAGTTATAAAAGGTTATTCTCCATTTTGACTACACCAGTTGCACAACACCTTTTGGCTAGGGGTTTGGTTAACAAAGGGGCGAAGTAACATTTGTTGTAAATGCATATGCTGCATACCCTTTCAAAATATTTCACTCATGGGTGGGGTATGTTGGAAATTTGTCCTTTTTCCAGGGTCACCCCAAATTTTGTGTGCCTCTTTGCCAAACCCTATTTTGGATGGCTATAGAACTCTGCATTTTGCTAATCAGTGGTAAAGTGTTTGTGCCCATCCTCTCAACATGGTAAAATTTGTATACTCACGATTGGCATATTTAACTTAACTAGAAGTGCCTAGTATATGGTAACAAGGTGAACTCAGGGCCTGTAAGTTAAATGTCACAAGCGGACTGCAGCACCCATTCTGCTATCCACTACAGTGACAATGTAAACATGAATGCAAGCCTGTCACCAGTAGTCTAGCTGTGCAGGTTTTAACTGCAAATTCAACCTGTCAAAATAATCCCTTTTGACCAGCCTAAACCTTCCATTTATATATTTATAAGTCATCCCTAAGTAGGACTTATTGCCCATGAGGTAGGGTGCATGGTATTTAGTAGCCGCGCTGGATAAAGCATGGCATACCGGAGGCCTAGTTTGCGCAATGTGTTCTTGACATCTGAGAATTTATGACGGACTTCCTGCACCATAGGCGTAAAATCTGGGAAGAATGAGAGCAAGGCCCCCTGGTAGTGTATGGTGCCTTTTTCACAAGTGAGGCGCAGAATTGTATCTCTGTCCTTGTAATTCAACAGCTGGGCTAGTAGTGGCCTCAGTGTGGCACCCACGGGGGTGAGGGCCAAGAGATCTGTGCGCGCACTCTACAGCAAATGTGGAAGAGAAACAGGTGCTATCAATCAAGTCAATTAGAAGAAAGTCCACAAAGACGTCTAGGCGGCTCATATTTGTTGTTTCCGCAATGCCATGAATGCGGATGTTATTTCTTCGGGAGCGTGCCTCCAAATCCTCATTTTTTGCAGCGACCGGCTTAAGTATACGTTCCATCTTCTCAACCCGCTTTGACAAAAGAGTAAGGCCGTCTTTGATGGTAGAAATGCATTCCTCCACATTATCAAGCCTGGTGTGATGGCTTTCCAGGCATTCCCCCATGCTGTCTAGTCAGCTGGTAAGGGCATCAAAGCAGGCATCGATGGAGTGGAACCTCTCCATGATCTCCATCATAATGACGTCAGTGTCCGCTGAGCCCTCGGACGAGGTAGCTACGTTGGTGGGTTCATCCATGTCAGAATGGGAGCTCCCATGCAGAGGGTTCTTGGGCTGCTCAAACAAGAGCTTGAGGTGTTTTTAGTTGGTTCTGCCCATCGTTGAAGACATAATGCACTGTGAGAGGGCTGCTGCAGAGGGGTTGTGTCACCCAGATAGGAGAGTGGTCGCTCAGTGTTAAGGATGATGGGGACAGGAGGGGTTCAGGTTCCTGCCGTGGCAGCAGCCCCCACAGCAGGGTCAGCAACATCAGCTCCTGGCCAAGACACAGTGGTGAGCAGCAGCAGGCATGGCACACTCCCGCCTGCACAGTAATTCAGGCTGACTCCTGTACCAAGCAGGGGCACCGGGCCCAGCACACCCCAATGCAACCAGCCAGGGAGCGTCCGACCACAAGGCCCAGTGGTAGACTAAGCCCCTCCAAAACACCAACTAAGGGCGGAGGGGTCTCGCAGAGAGCATGTGTGAGGTGCTGGGGCCAGTGCCACAGTTCCAACCGCCGGGCAGGGAGTAAACAGAAATGCGGTCCACAGTTAGTTAAGGCAACATAGACTATCAGGGCCACAGGCCGTCCCCGGCACCCGCTCAGCGTGCAGGAGGCTCCGGCGGACCCGCCAGTCAGGTGCAGACTGATGAGCAGCAGGGCCAGTGTAGGTGAGGCATGGGCCCATGCTCGGCGAGACCCAGTGGTGTCAGGCTCGCCCATGGCCCCTGTCACTGAGGCTGTGCCGATGCACGTGGGCCCGTCGGTGAGATCTCTGTCATTCAGGCGCCCCTGGACTACATGGGGAACTCCAATGGATAGTGCCCGCTGGGGTTGGTGTTCACCGGGTAATGGAATGCATTGGCAACCACGCTTGCATGCCGATTATGCCGACATCCGGATCTCGAGCTTTGGAGCTGCGTAGCTAGGCGACCATAATGGTCGCCACCACAGCCCCCATTGGTTAGGGCATCCACAGGAGTCATTCCCACTCAATAGCTCGTGCCAGGCATAAATGTAGCCTCTCCAGGAAATCACTTCAGAACACTCCACCCACTAGATCATGCCAAGCATAAATGTAGTCTCTCTAGGCAACCACTTCAGAACACTCCTGGACATGGAAAAGAGGACTGAACCTGCTGTCTGCAACCTGAGAAGAGCCCTGGAGGACTGGACCTGCTCTCTCTTGTACCTAGGACAAAGAAGTGGACTCCAAGGGTCAGAAGACTGACCTCCTTTTCAAGCTACAAGGATACAGGGGTTTACTCTGACAAGGATTCTGATTATTACTTTAGGTGGGTACTTATCCCCTCAACTAATAACCACATTTCTTACACTGTAGATGCCAATACTGGATATTTTCATACATACAGAAGTGCTGCAATACCTTTTAATTATGACCCCTATCATGACTTAAAAGTCCAATTAGGATACCAAGAACATCAAGCATGATTTGCTGATCAACTACCCCATGTAGTTCTGAATGCTAGAACGGGTCCCTGAAGTAATGAAGTCTGACCCGTATTAGCTGGGTATACACCATACCCTGATGCAATAAATCTGATAGCTCTAGAAGTAAGACCCTTACTAAACCAGTTAGTGACCATGTATAGGTGACTTCAACAGTTTTTTTGTTATAATCAACTCCAATGGGGCATTTGTTCCGGCCATGCACAATAACCGCATTTTGCTGTGCAGGTAGTTAGTTGACCGATTGTTAAAGCTATCATGGGCAAAGTGTCCACAAAGTGAGACGAGATTCCATTTTGGATCACTCGTAAAACTAACCAGCTAGAAGCTATCTATCCTCACACAAAACTCCAGGATAAACATAGAATGATAACTATGTGTGTTCCACTTGGTATGGTACCCCTTTAAAAGAGTTTGCTACATGGAGAGCAATCTTTATGAGTATCTATGCTACTACACTTGGGTCACCATGATTAGCGGTGTTACCATAGGTGCTAAATCAAATACAGAATGATCAAGGAGCTATAGCAGCTCTGGTTTTAGAAATTAAATGAATAGAGAATTTTGGAACAGTTTAATAAGTAGTAATATTCTAAGATAAGCCACAGTTCTGACAGTGTGCCAGTGATTCGCAGCAGGTCCTGTTCAAGATCATGATCACGAGCTTCCTAAAATAATTTTGGATGTTTACACCTCTGTGGGCAGTGATATTTTAGATTCTAGAGCTGTAGCCGCAACACAAAGCAAAAAATTAGACTGAAGGATTCAGTAAAGAGAAAGATGCACCAGAGGCTAAACAGAAAACTGGAAACAAAACAGAAAACCTGAACTGGATCCCCTTCAAGATAGGAGTCCAGTATGGATTGGTATAATTTGAGGAACCAGGATAAAATTAGAGAGCCAGATTGGTATCAGTATTCTGATAGCTATCCTTCCTATTCTTTCAGGATTTTGGAGACAGTAAAAGGACAGAAAGGAGTGGACAGACTAAGTATAGCAGAAAGGATGAAAACACCGAACAGAAAAGCAAAACAACACAAGATGTTAGTGTAAAGATGGAAGAGAAAAGTTTAGATTTAAAGACACTTTTTAAGAAGAAGAAAGTAGCTGGTTTTGCAAAAATGAACTGGAGACTACGGATACTTTTGTGGAATGGGACTTGTGCAGGAGCGCTCTGGACAGCACAGCATAAGTGACGATAGTTTGCCAGACTGACAAGGAGCATCTGGTGGGGACACCATCTAAAGAATATACAGGTCGAGGCACTGGATAGGCACTGGATAGACATGTAAACCCTTAAAACAGTGTTTATGATGCAGAAATGCTGATTGAGGATGATATTTTGTTCAAAATTAAAGCTATATTCTAGCCTCATTTATCAGATGCTTATGGCCTATAGTTTTCGTAAGGAAAGTAACTCTAAGTGAGGAGGTAATAATGCAAGCATTTTTTTCTTTAGTACCTGAAGAGCTCATGGAAAAATCTGTGTGTGTATTGGGACCAAGCAGTTTGGGATAAGAAAATCTGTTCCATATATGATTCCTTTAAGGAGTGATCAGCAAGTCCAGGCTCAATACCCTCCTAAACTAGAGTGAAGCACGATATAAAAGCTATTTTAAACCAATTACAATACCAAAGTATAATAGTGCCTTGTCATTGCACCATAAACAATCCTCTATTTCCAGCATTAAAAACTGACAATACATACAGAATAGTTTTAGACTATAGAAATTCAAATGTATATACATGAACACAAGCTATACAAATGCTCAAAACACTGGACTAATGTTAGTCAGGAAAAAATATAAACCACGTTGTATATATTTAATGGAATGGATTCTTTAGTACAAAAATAGTGGCTGAATCCCAGTATCTAACCACTTTTAGAGACTAAGGGGCCGATTCCGATCTCGGCCGGTAGTGCTCCGAATCGGATTCGGATTTACCGGATCCGATTCGGAGCCCTGTTTCCCGACCGAATCGTACGCGGGTCCGGCCGAGCGAGTACGATGCAGGCACCCGCGAAATCTCCGACCGACTCGAACGCGGCTTCAACACGCTCCGACCGACTCGCATGGACACGACTCGCACCGCGCTATGGAGACGTTTCCCGGCCGGGTAAGTACGATGCGCGCCGCGAGCAGTCCGATCGACTCGCGCCGTCCGGCTCGAAAAAGCTGTCGGAGCCAGACTTTGGGGGTCCGCGTCGGACCCCCCTGTACGCGTAGGCGCATGAGTCGCACACAGGGGGGACCCATAGGTCCCCCCTACCTGTGCATGTACGCCGCGATGCGCATCGACGCGTACCTGCTGTAGGGGGCGCCCTTGTCCGCCTCGCACCCATTGAGTCAATGGGAGCCCGCGTACGCGTTGTACGACCGGCTCCCATTGACTTCAATGGGAGTCCGACCGACTCGAGTCCGATGGCACGCGTGCGCATCGTACTCGTTCGGTCGGACTGCCAGAGTCCGATTCGGTCGGAAATCTCTCCGGGTCCGGCTCGGTCAGAGAGAATTCCGGCCCGAATCGGAATCGGCCCCTTAGACTCTGATTTATAGTTGGGTGGGTTACACCATATTACACGTGAGATAGGATATAATGGACTTGTAATACAGGTGGACTGGATATCTGTCATGTTTGTGATGGAGCAGCCAATCTGCCAAACTTTAAATCAGGCCCTAAGTATTTACAGGCACGTGACAACAAGACAAACCGGGGGATTAGAGTTGTTTCCAGCATCGCAGGCTACACATATATAATTTACAATGAGGGACAAATGATTTCTGTAGCATAGAGATCACACTTGTATACCTCTGCTAAGAAATGATGTACTCCTACCGAGAGAATTCTCACTACTGTACAGACCGCTATACTGAAGATGCTTCATCTTGCACAAGGGGAACAAATCATTATAGTTTCTCTCATACCTACACTGGAATCAATAAAAGCTAGTGTTCCTAATCTGCACTCCTCTACACCTTCGTTATGTGCAACGGGCCGCTTCTTTAAATACAACTGATGTAAACTTTGAATATGATTGAGTACTTAATACTCTGGAATTTTTGCAGTAAGCACAAACTATTCCACAAAATCCAAATACATCCATACGTGTATATAAGAGCATGTTTTACGTTGTCGGCTCTGCACAGCCTGACGTTGGCGCTAAACAGTAGTACTCCGTAGCTTGTGCTGCAGTGCAGGGAGTTTCTGAAGATGTAAGTTCAATACACACAAAGTTCAGGGTGATTTCACTACACTGCTAGCAGATATTCATGCCCTACTACTTGTCCTTTAGAAGGCTGATGCATCAGTCCCCCTCTCATTATGTCAGATTTAACATTCTGTGTACAAGGCTATCATGTAGAGTCACTGCATACGATTCAAAGGGGAAGTCAATAAAAAGTACACTACTCAAGGGAGAGGTAGCTGTTCTACAGGACACTGTTGCTTTGTTCATACAGTACACCATGACCAACGAAAGTAAAGGAATTCATGCTAAAGGGAACTGTGCAGCAGATTTGGCTTCAAAGAAAGCAGTGCAAACCTTTTAGGTAGCTAATGTAACTCATTCTCAAACTATGATTGATGCAGACATTTTAGAGGAAAGGCAGGAAACTTTGGAAGGAGGAAAGCCCCTTGACGGTTTCTCTTCCAAAGGCATATTCCTAATGAAGGATTAGATTTAGTCAAAGCAGCTCATGAAGGGAAAGCTTCTCCTCTATGCTACAGCAATGATACTGGTGACAATACTTTCCAGAGCTATCAAAAAAATATGTGCAGCAATGCAACATTTGTCAATAAATATAAATTCAACTGTTGTAAGACCAGCACATACTCCCCTTATTAATTCCAACAAACCATTAAGAAAAATCTTTCTCAACCTTGTCGGTCCATTACTGAGTGCAATCACTATAAGTGCATATTGGTTGTGGTTCATTGATGCTCTAGAGTCCTTTGGGTTTGGCCACAAAAAACACTGCCACTGCTTGAGCATTCATAAAAGACTTGCATTGCTTAGTAGCAAAGGAAGCAGTTCATAACTTTTATTCAGACAATGGTCCTGCATTCACCGCTAAGGCATTTTTGGATGCTGTCTGCTCTGGGAGTACAAAGCAAACACAAGGAGATGATGGACGGAGCGCTGAAACTTTTCAGACACAGTCAAAGATCTGGGTAACACCCTTCATCAGCCAGGCTTGCTTGAATCCAGTGGCAAAGTGAGCAAGGGACCCACATCTGGGCATACCCTGCCAACTCAGGGTGAACAAAGCAAACACAAGGAGATGATGGACAGAGCGCTGAAACTTTTCAGACACTCACCCCCAGTCAAAGATCTGGGTTGAATCCATCATCGTTCTTTAGCTCACTTCGCCACCCCAGTTCAGACCCAGCCATATGCAAATCAGTCTTGACCCTGTACCTCATGGGAACAGTCCAGTCCGAACTGCCAGGCCAGGTCCTCCCTGGACCGGAAACTAGCATCCTGGGACCGGTTTCAGGGTAATACCCCTCATCAGCCAGGCTAGCTTGAATCCAGTGGCAAAGTGAGCAAGGGACCCAAGTCTGGGCATACCCTGTCAACTTAGGGCGAACAAAGCAAACAGAAGGAGATGATGGACGGAGCGCTGAAGCCCTAGGGACATGTGTGCGCTACATGGCACTTTGAAAACTGCCATTTTGTGCATTTTTCAAAGTTTGCACATGTTTTCATCAACTTGAAGTTGAGGGTAATAGCGTTTCCTAAATGCACAGTTCGTATTTAGGAAAGGCTTCTTACATGTGCATTGGGGATTCGCTAATTGCAATTCCCTATTTGCATTTGCAATTTAGGTAATCGCTAACAATTGCAATTATCTAAATTGTGAATGCCAAAGCCTTTCATACATAAGGAAAGGCCATTTTGCATTTGAAAACACCCGATTCTTTTGCGATTCGCATCGTTTGCAAATGCAAAATAATTTCATACATCTGGCCCTTAGTCTCTCTGTGCCTAAAACTATTAATGTGCCTTTGTGTAATGTAACTGGTGCTCATGTAAAGTGCTCCAATATATTTGGGTTGACTTTCTGCCATATAAAAAGGCAATACAAAAAAAAGCCAAACTAGGCTAAATCTCTAAAATCCAAACAGGATGACAAAGCTGCCTGGGTCCCCAACTGTCTCTCTTTAACTAAGAGGCAAATAAGAATTTTCTTTAAGTGTTTCAAATGGCAGTAACATATATCAAAGATTTAGGGCCTAATTACGTCTTTGGCGGCGTGGAAGTGCCATAGTTACCATGGGTTGAGCTTATGATTAAATTACTAAAATCTTTGCCTAAACTTAACAGGTTCAAATATTTCACTTTATTTCAAAATGTGTTTTAATAAATTAGTGCAATAAGTAATAGAAAATACGTTATTTAGGCAAATACATGGACAGCCGGTGTACATACTGTTTAAATAAAAATGACAAAAATATTTTGGGGAGACAAACGTAGGTGGTTTATTACTACTGGGTGTCTCATATGTATACATGTGTGTGTGCCATGTGTTTTATAAATAAGAGGCTGCAGAAGGATGTTTGTGTTTGAGGCAGGGGCTGTAATAGATACTTGAAGCTACAGGAGTACCGCCTCATATTTGTATGAAGAGTAAAATATTTTTGAGCAGTACTGAAATAATGGCAGGAGTCGATGGGGCGACGGGAATATCGAATAGTGGTGTGTTTCCCCTGTAATATTCAGCAGTTTGTTTAAACATTCTAAACAGCAGAATTAATGCTAGGAGCTAGTCTTTGAGGTTTTGTTGAAAATGGGATACACGTTCCACCTAAAAAATATGTTATCATTTGAATCTTTGCTTTTCAGAAAAACAGATATGGATTACAATTGAATCAAATAGACTAAGTTTAAAATATTGGGTATTTTTGAATTTGTTTTTCACTTTTCTATACCGAGTATAGCTAATATAAATATATACATATATGTATAATGTATATTCACTGAAACAAACAATAAAGCAACATAATAATTAGGCAAAAATGTCAGTTAAAACGTATAGTTTTAAACAAACAAAAGCAGTAAAATAAAAAATAAACTTACCTGATCGCCACTGCCGTCCACTCCATTGCACTGTTCCTGCTTTTGGGAAAGGCTCCCAGGCTGTACTGCAGCCAATCAAGACGCTGCAGGACAGCAGCGTCAGGATTGGCCTGAGTGCTATGGCTTTGCGCTCCCAGGCAGACTGGGAGCCTGTGCCTGCTTTCTCCAGCCCCAGCAACGCAGCTGGGGCCGGAGAAAGCTTCACTGCGCATGAGATATTTGGCCGACCTGAAACGGCCAGCCAAACACCTCATGCGCAGTGAAGGGCTAGGGGAGTGCACTACCACTCCCCCACCACAGTGTCATCCACCTGGACCCGCCCCCAAGACTCGACAGAGTCCGAGGGTGGGTCCAGGGGAATTAAAATAAAATGATAAAACAGGTTAGAAACCCATTTTATAATCGTTTTATTTGCGGATGGTGGCGGTGGGGCAGTGCTCCTTTGTGATGCAACAATATAAAGGGTGTAATTTACAGTGAGACAGACCTACTGACTTGATCAAAGAGTCAGAATACCAAAATATAAAAAGTGGGCCTTTAGGCTTTATCAAAGGGCCCGCACATCAACATATATAAAGCAGACCTATTGTCTTTGTCAAATTTCACCAATAACTATAATCAAATGTACATTCCATAAATTCACACATTGCAATGTATAACAAAAGTGATTGTCATAAAATATTTTCTATAAAACATTTTTTAAAAAGCATTAACATGTCCCTGGGTCTTTTTTTAAATCATTTTCAGAACCACAAAGTGCAGCCATAGAACCAACCACAAGGGGACCCTGCACTGCAGCTGACGAGCATACAACTCCACCTTGGAGTGATTTAAAAAAAAAAAAAAAGAAGCTCTCCTGTGGTCATGGATTCAATGACCCAGTAGACTTACCTTTTTTTTTTTTTTTTTAATGTTGCTAGGAGAGCTGTGCACTCCCTGTAGCCCACCACAATATTTAAAAAACAAATGGTTGATGGGGCCCCTGCCAGCACCAGGAAGAAAAAACATAATTACAAAAAGACCTCGCAGGGCATTATGGGGCGCTCCTTGTTGGAGCAGTGAGTAAAAAATGAGTGGCTCTTGCTGCTCATTTCTTATTCTTTTTTTGTTTTTATAGTTCTTTTTTTGTGGGTGCTCCGGTGCTCACCTGGTTTATGTCCAACATTACCAAGTGTTGTGAACCATGGGAGGAGCCCTTTTTAAAAAAAATATTACCAAGGATCTACAGATCGTCCAGGAGTTCAAGGTAAAATAAAAATTAACTACGTTTTTGGCCCTAAGAGGAGCCTTTAAATCTGCAGTTTCTTCTAGACCTATATTTAATATTTGGAGAATTTGTAATCGTGATAAATAAAAAATCTTCTTTTTTCCAATGCTCATAATATACTTTCATGGACTGATTGTATTCCAGTTACTAAATCAGGATTTTCATGCCTACAATCTATTTTTGTTAGACCATGCTCCTATTTTGGCTTCGCTTAATTTAACCACAATTGCTAAAAAACTGGAAGATGGAGATTCCAGTAATCAGCACCTGTCTGACAGTAAGTTCCTCTCTGAAGTCAATATTTTTATTAAGGACTTTTCAGCTTACAAAACCTCTACACACATCTATTATTAATATTAGGGATGCTTTTAAAGCTTCTTTTAGAGCTTTTACTATTGCCTTCACATCCAAAAAGAAAAAGGAGCCTTAACAGTAAATATAAACTTCTGTTGGTTAAAATTAAAACACTTTTAATAATTAAGCATTTTTATTTACCTCTAGGTCCAGTCATAAGTTACAGATTTTGATTAAACCAAGACTGAATTAAATAAGATTGCCACTATTAATGCTAGTAATATTTTATTAAAAATTAAATCCAAATTCCATGGTGGTCAAAATAAATATGGAAAGATGTTTTGTTAAATATTTGAAAATCAAAACTGAAAGCAAACCCATTATTAATGAAATTGATAATTCGACTTCAATTACTAATGCTGACATTCCCAAATCTCTTCAAATTTTATGAACAGATGTACTCTGAAGATGCACATGCTTGTGACTGGGTTTGAAAATTGTTTTGACAATATTCCCAGAATCTCCTCTCTGAAAGAAGAAATGGATGGTCTCAAAGCTGATATCTCACTAAAAGAAGTATTACATGATGTTACATCCATAAAGAAATCCAAAGCTCCGGACCCTGATGGCTTTTCCATTGAACTTATAACTTCATTGTACTCTTATTTAGCGCCCAATTGTTAGAACTTTATAATTCATTCATCTCAAATCATTCATTGCTAGTGGTGCTTTTTTAGATGCAATAATTGCCATTATTCCCAAACATGATGAAAATGCCAGATTTTGAAAGATTTACAGGCCTATGGCCCCCATGCATCAAACTAAAAACCGGTCGCAAAGGGGCAGATTCTCAGAATCTGCCCCTTTGCGACCGGTATTTTTGCATTTGGGATGCATCATCCCAAATACAAAACTCGCAAATTGCGATTGCATTTAAGTAATCGCAAATTGCGATTCCTTAAATGCAATGCTAGAAGCAATTTAAAATAGCGATTTCGCTATTAGGGCTCGCAAATTACCGAAAAATAAAACTGGGCGGTAATTTGCAAAAACTTTGAAAAATGCACTAAAGTGCATTTTTCAAAGTTACATGTTACACACACACACATGCCCTTAGGGCATGTGTGTGCACAACATAGGTGCACATTACAATTTCAGGGGTGCAACAGGGTGTCCTTTTGGCGCCCTTGCACCCTTGAAGTAGCATACGCAATTTGCGAGTACCTATTTGGTACTCGCAAATTGCGCATGTACTCCTATTCATTCCTATGGGCCTGCAGGCCCATAGGAATGAATGGAAAGGCATTCCTTATTTGCGACTCGCAATTTGCGAGTCGCAATTAAGGAATGTTTAGGAATCGCAATTTTTTTAGCGATTCCTACATGCATTGGATTTTGCGATTCCTTAATTGCGATTCCTTAATAATCGCAATTAAGGTATCGCAAAAGCCTTCCTTGATGCATGTGCCAGTAAATCTCTTATCAATTATGATTGTACAATTTTTGCAAACATTTTGGCATCTTTTTTCATTCTATTGTGCCTTTTCTTGTTAAGACTGACCAGTCTGGTTTTATTAAAGAAATAATTGCTGCTGAAAATGCAAAAATGATGCTGAGAAATCTTTTGACCATATTAATTGGAAATGTTTGTTTAAAACTCTCCAATGATTTGGATTTGTTCCCTAATGTATTTCTTTAGTGAAACCGCTTTACTCCAAACCAGTGTTGACAAAAAAGTGTTGTTTACATTACAGATGTTTTTATTTATTTCATCTGAAAGAGGCACGAAGCAGGGTTGCCCTTTATCCCCCTTACTTTTAGTGTTATGTTTAGAACCTTTTTCATGAGAGAATTAGATCTAACTCGAAAAGTTCTGGTTTTAAATAGGGTGAGGAAGAAACTAAATTATCTCCATATGCGATGATATTCTGACATATATGTCAAATCCAGTTTTAGCTATGAATCCATTTTTGGAAGAAATTCAACTGTATTCCAGGGTATCTGATTACAAACTAAATTTTACTCAAACTGAAGTACTCCAGGTAAATTATTCCTGTTATCAATATATGTTTAGTAACACTAATAATCTCTGGTGTTCCTCACAGATTAAATTTCTTGGTTTCTGGTTTTCCCCAAACATTAGATACACTATTAATCATAAAAAAAATTATCTTTGAAATCAAAAATTCTGAATTTGCTCTCCCTTTAGTCTTCTTTACTCCTATCATGATGGGGAAGACTTGATACTATTACAATGATGATTACCCCTCATATTTGTTTTAACTGTCTTTATTGAGTTTCAAGATAACAGCATCGATCAACATATTCCCCCATCCCTAAGCAATTCCTCCCAGAAGAACTCACACCCTTGACCAAGTATCGTATTGTAGTAAGTCACAGTTGTTACATAGTACTTCTTTTATGTGGGGCAGTCATGTCTAGCAGTTACATTAAGCAATTACATTTCAATTACATTTCCAGGAGTTTTACCCAGGTGCACTCAGTGGTTCCTCATTATCAACTTCCTCAGTTTCTTCACATGTTAATTCTATTTTCATCAGTTTCCAATCCACTGCTCCCCCTGATTTCTGTCTGTATATTTCAACTCTTGTCTCACCCTACATTGAGCCGAAATCAAAAAGCAGTTCTTTTTCCCACTGCAGCTACGTTGGGTTTTGGTTCCTTATCCATCCCACTGCTATACATTTGCTTGGCATAGCCAGTCCTAATTTGATCACCTTGGACATAACTTTAGTATGTTTTGTACTAGCCATTAGTCCCAGGACACACAAACGTACTGTTGCTTGCAATGCCATACCTATCAAATGAATGAGATTTTCAACTACTTCCATCCAAAACCTCAGTATACTTTGACATTCCCACCACAAATGCATGAAGGTACCTATTGCCTTTTTAAATTTGGGACAACTCTGTAAGACATTTGGATTCATTTTGTGTAGACCTGCAATGTTCCATATACCCTGTGAATACACTTACAGTTAAGTTTCAACCTTGTTTGACAAGCAACGTTTTTTGCACTTAATAAAAATATCACCCCAGACAGGCTCCCCTATTTCCTCTCCCAGATATCTTCCCCACTGTGCCTTATGCGGGTACAGTTTTGTTTCACTCTTTGGCAGGAGCTGACCATATAACTTTGAAATTTGCCTGCCCTCTTCTTCCATCCCTACCAATGCCTAGTTGACAGGATGTACGTTAGGCTCCAGAGAAAAGGTTGGCCACAGTCTTCTCAGAACTACTACAAATCCAGCATTAAACAAAAAACTTTTATTGTCAATCTGCCATTTGTTGCAGAAAGCTGCGTATACCAGCAATCTGCCTTCTTCATAAAAATCACCCAAGTTCTGGGATAACATCTCCCATCCCCAGTCTGTAAAAGTCCTGGTATCAACAGACACACTGCTATATGCCATGGGATCAGCTGTTGCATCTATATGTGATCACTCCCTTCAACCCTAGAGCAGCCCCTCACACTTTGAGAACCATTCTAAAATGTATTGGCAACAGCATGTATCCTTTACGGGTCAACAGGGGAGTGTTAAACAATCGAGTGGGGTGCACAATCTGCCATAGTATCCCACACACTGGTTCCCGCTCTGTAGTATTGAACCAGGGGACCACATACTGTATTTGTGCCACTTGATAGTATGCTCTAAATTTCAGAGCTTGCATAACCCCTTTGTAATGTTGGAGGCTAAGGATGTCCAAGGCTATTTTCACTCTACCTATTCCCCAGAATAACGACTGCAGCAGCTCATCCAGCCAGTGGAAACCCAAATCCAGGATATACGTGAGCAAGTGCTGTAGCACGTATAAATACCCTTGGTAACATAACCATTTTATTAAGTGCAATACGACCTGTTAGGGACATTGTGAAATTTAACCATCTATGTATATGCTTTCCAGGCTAACAGTGCACCTATGTTGCAGGTACATGTTTCATCCAGATCAGTATTCATTTGCATCCCCAAATATCGAAACAGAGTGGGTTGAATGTCTAACTCAAGTGGCTCCTTTACTTCTCAGAGTCCATCATTTACGGGGTATAGGACCGACTTAGTAATATTGAGTTTAAAGCCTAACTGATACTCCATTTCATTTATTATGTCCTCTATATTCCTTCATGAGGCCACTGGATCCCTGATGGTCAAGAAAATGTCATCGGCATACAGTGATATAATCGTCCTCATGCCCTTCAACTGAATGTCATAGTCCACATGCCACAGTTATATCAATTGTGCAAGTGGTTCAATTATTAACAAAAAGATAAATGTGGAGGGTGTTATGTTTCGTATAGGTACCCTAATATAGGCCCGGGTAATATCATACACCGTCACCTACATTATTTCCCTTATACTACACAGTAACGAGCCTTTAGGATTGAACCTTTACCTAGTTGTAGTCCTGGGTGCAGAAGGAGGGTTTTTCCTAAACAATTGAGTCCTAGAACTCCATCAATAGACTCACACAGTATGAATGAATATTCATAAGGGTTCTTGGAAACCAGGCAGGGGCTACACCACCTACCCCACCATATCTACGTACAAGGTTCATCCCATACGTCATCCTCATATCCAACAATGGCTAACACAAGAAACAAGGGACAAAGGAACCCTAGATACTTTCTGTATAAATACAGCACATCTTGCTAGTGTTGGTTAGAGGGAACCGAGACTTCCAGGCCGACACACTGACCAGAGACGCTGAGGCTCCTGCATGCAGACGCTCCAGCTGACAGTGGTCTAACACATCCCTTGCGGGGTGTCCAACTCGAGACCGGAATGGGCTCCTACATTCTCACACTTCAGGTAATGGGGTTTGACGAAATCCTAGAGGGATTCTTGGCTTCACACCTACTCACATGCTAGGTACACTTAGGTACATCTAGATAGGCATCGTAGGAGTACGCGCTTTCTTTTATCATGCATTTTATATTAATGTATGTATTCATGATTATTGCAAAATGGTAGAACTGTACTATCCATTTATATTCGCTATACTGCTAATCATATATATCTGCTACTGTCTAACTATTGCACATCTATTTTACACTAGAAGAACAACTGTGCAATAGATTCTTATTGTAACACGCCCGACTGTTTCTTCTGTGTAACTCTCTGAGACCGAATAAGTGAGCACGAGTGACTGAGCGAAAAGTAGTATATTGTTTCCACGATCCTGAGGGATCAGGGTTGTCATGTTCTAAGGTTGCCAGAAACTATTCTCTCCCCGATAAGAGGAGACACTAGTGGCACTGTGAGCTAGCTAATGCAAACAGGCTAACATTTTCGGTGGGGGTGTTCAGAGTCAGTCTGCCACCAAGCCCACAGTTCATGTTATCCGAACGCGCAGATTCTGTATAGGTTATATATAGGAACTACACGACATGGCGCCACCAACGTTGGTTGGGTACTTATTTAACAGTAGAATCTGAGTAGTTCAGTCATGCTAATTCTCAGAGACCCCTACTCCCAAAACGCCAGAGACGTCTGGAGTGGGTGGGCACAAAATCCGCCACAGCTAAGTAGGTTAAAAATCCTATTTATTAGCTGTTGGTTAATCAAGCTTGAAGGACACAGTGTTCCTAAAATGTGTGCAAATAAAACCTTATCTTAGTTCCCTTGAGCAAACTTCTTTGTTACAAAATGACTGAGGGCGGAGATAACCTAGTAGTAAATCTACACGTCTCAGACGGAGAAGAAGATACAAACGCAATTCTAATTGCACCTAAATTCAGACGTACGATCACCCTGAAACTAGTAGAAAATGGTTTATCAGCCAGGGGTGGATTAGTAGTTTTCGTGATTGAGGCACACGAATCAAACAAAACAGAGGTATTTTATTCATGGGTTACATTCCCAGCAGCAGATGCAAGAACAGACATTTCACTACTATACAGAAGGAGATGCACCAGTGGAATATGGTCCGTTTGAGGACATAGAGGTTCCACTCACGTACCAGGAACACTTATACTGGTTTAAAGGCGCCCTACCCCACATAAGAAACAGAGTAAGATTAGGCCCGCTCGGAGGAGAGGTGGCAACATGGCCGATATTAGCGGCCTACACACCACATCCTGACATTGACACAATGCCACAAGGAGACTTACTCATACAACACAAAGATTTAATTAAAATCTACAGAAACTTAACACAATTTGTCATGAGGACTTTCACTGTCCAACCAGCAACAGTTGCAACAAATGGTACTCAGTCTCAGGGTACAGCAACTAAAATAACTCCACAAACATTACACGCAGTAATGGGAAAAATGCCCACGATACGTGAACAAATGCCATTCTGGGTAGCTCAGAAAATAACTCGGCTCGAGGCAGTATTCCCGAATACTACCCTGTTTGAAAAACACAGAATGCTAACAATCTGCTTGCCCATGGGGATAACACCACAAGTAGAGGATTTCACCTCTTGGGGTACAGTCTTTGCTGCCATATATACCAGGACACATGGTATTCCTTCATTAGCAGTGATACCAGATGTATTACGACAAATGCAAAACGAGCACGGAGCAGAACCAGTTCTGAACTTGGGGATGAAGTTACTAAATAAAACTATGACCAGGTATCAGCCATAATACTAGCTAATATCAAAGGGGAAGCAGCTTCAGTGGCATCCGCCAACGCCTACAGGGAGTACAGTCAGTTGGATCAACAACACGAAATGCCTAAAATAATTGAAACTGCATATGCAGAATTAGGCAGAGACAGTTTGGGTGGGAAAGCTTTAAAACCCCAACTGATGGGCAGTCCTGAAAAGGACAATTCCAAGCAGACACCTGCTTCTTCGAAAAAGAAGTGGGATAATAAAAAACAACAAAACTTTAAAGGAAACCGATCTCAATCCTGAGGTAGATCTCCTCCACAGGAGCCCTCTGAGAAGAGGTACAACCTCAGGAATAGGGATAATATTAGGAAACCTGACAGCTATCAGGATACTGATACACATTCCTCTCGTTCCTTTCAGGGCTCAACGAAAAACTCAGAGAGAGAAGGACGGTCAGAACACAAAGAAGAGCGTACAAAGTCCAGGGACAAGCAGCACACTCAAGATTATACTTCCAAAAAAGAAGGAAAGCCAAAATCAAAACCTCAGTTTAAAAAAAAGAAAGTTGCAGGCCTGAAGATCAGACATGCCCAGAATTCTGAGGACATAACTTCTGAACCGGGAATGGGCTCTGACGATGCTAGACAGCGCGGCAGAAGTAACAATAGCTTGCCAGAACCTGATGGAATTTCTGGTGACAGCGGACTTGAATGATTACATCACGGTGGAAACACCAGATACAAGGGTGAGCGTCCCACCTAAGTTACACAAAATAACACTCCAAATGGAGGGGGACAAGCCCAGGAAAGTTAAAGGTCTCTTTTGGAAAAACCCATCATCTGGTTATGACATCCTATTAGCTGAACAAGATTGGCCGCCAGCATTCGTTATGGAGTGCCCTAGGGGAGAAAGAGTAATTTTTCCAGCCTTCTCCGACCTCGTTCCCATACACCTTAAACATGCATATGCACAGAAGTGGGCAGTTGCCCTAGCTCCAGCATTGTACAAAAATCATGCCGGATGGGATGAAGATTCAACCCACCATGTGATCCCGTTAAAAGTTTCACCAAATGCACAGAGGCCATATCCAATAAAACAAGAAGCTAAAAAACAGGTCAGGGAGATCTTAGATCAACTTGAATACCAAGGGGTGATCGAAAATTGCACCTCACCAATGAACAATACTTTGTTTCCCGTAATGAAACCGGACAACTCATATCGTCTAGTTTTAGATTACAGACATTTAAACACTTGCAAAAAAACATTCGCTGTCCAAAACGCACACAGTGCCACATTAATGAATAACATTGTGCGGAAAAAGTACAAAACTACACTAGATATCTCAAATGGAATCTTCTGCCAAAATATAGTGCCTGAAAGCAGGTATTTGACCGCATTCTCAGCGTTGGGGTCCCTGCGACAATTTTGTCGCCTCCCCCAGGGATATAAGAACAGCCCGGGGGTGTTCTCAGCAAGAGTAACTGAGTTACTCCAAAATTTTGATGAAGAAGCATTGTCCTATGTGGATGATATTTATCTCACGGACGATGACTTAAAAAGGCACTTGACCAGGGTGAGCACCATTATTATGAGATTCGCCTTTGAGGGCTACAAATGTAATTTTAAGAAATCTAAAATAGCCCACCTCAATGTCCTGTTTTTAGGATATGAGCTTTCAAGTGAAGGGAAAAGTCTGGCAGCTAACTTTTTAGAAAAGTGTGCGCTGCTCCAGCCTCCAAAATCATTAAAAAATCTACAATCGATACTGGGATTCCTAAATTTCGGCAGAACATACATTTTGGATTACGCAGAAAAAGTAAAACCTTTCTACGACTTAATAAAACCTGACTTCTCAGTTAGACAATGGCCACAGGAGCACACTAACATCCTACGTTCACTACAAGAAGACATGATAGCTTCAAAACACTTACAGACACGCGTAAATGTACGCAACTTAGTGATCCGAGTAATAGCGGGTCAATGCGGGTACACCTACTTAACCTTCAATGAAGGCGAAATGGTACCAATCGCGTACAAATCGCAGAGATGCGCAGAGATGCGTTTCACTTCAACAGAAAAAATCCTGACAGCAGTTCAGACCGCTGTAGCAAGAGAAAGAGCCCTGGCTCAGAGAAAATGCATAATAGTTGTAACCCCAGTACCAGCTTTAGAAGCTGTTACAAAGGCTAGCATTCCAAATGCAAAAGCCTTACATCCGAGATGGATACAATGGGCTAATTCCCTTACTGCAACAGATGTTGAATACAGATTTGATCCAAGTCTAAAAACACAGGCATTCCTGCAATATGAACAAGAATATCCTCGACCAAATGAAATTTTGCCTCTAGATCAGTATGAATATATAATTTACACTGACGGATCTGCTCAACCGGCCATAGGGAGCAAGCAACAATACAGCGCAGCATGTGCAATCGTTAAAGGTCGCATGCGGGATGGAAAGTTCCATCCAAGTTGCACCAAAACGCAATCTCTAGGAGACTGCACGGCTCAGTTGGCAGAATTAAAAGCACTAATACTGGCACTTGTAAATACGGATCACGAATTCCCCACACTAATTGTGTGTGATTCTTTTTACTGTGTAAGGTCATGCAATGAATATTTACATTATTGGGATCAAAACGGGTTCAAAGACGCAAAAGGTGGCACAATTAAGCATAAAATGCTATGGGAACAGGTAGTTGAGTTGAAAAACGAACTACCACTGGCTCACGTGATTCATACACTGAGTCATCAACGTGATGGCGTTCACGTTGAAGGGAATTAATTGGCTGATGAAGCCGCAAAGGGGGCTGTACGAACGGCTTCCGTAGCTGCAATTACTCGTTCAAAAACGAGGATAGACAGTGAGATTATGCTGGCTGTTATTGCTTCAATCAAATATAGCGGTGCAGTACCAAAGAAATTTCCACTCAAGTACTCCTACAAGTTAGATGCAAACAACATTCCATATGCTCAGATTCCTGGAGTGGGGGACAGAGTAATACCAAATATGGATCGTAGGCAAGGTTTAATTATTGCTGCACACAAGGGTTTGGGCTCTGCACACACAGGAGTTACAGCGACTATTTCTTTGTTGAAACAGCGCTATTGGTGGCCAGGCCTAACAAAACAAACTAAAGACTATGTCTTGAAATGTGACATCTGCCAACAGATGAAAGGTTCCACCATAACACGCCCGGCACAGACACCGTTACTAAAATCAGACAAAACCTCTTGCATGTGTGTATCTGGACCACTGCGGCCCCTTACAATCTGATGGGGCTTACAAGTATATCATGGTTGCAGTGGATTCCTGCTCAAGATTCCTATGGGTATGGCCTCAGCGCTCGGCTGACGCTCAAACTGTTATCAAAGATTTGTGAGTCTTTATAGGGACATACGCAGTAGGCACGTTACATTCGGACCGTGGCCTGGCATTTAGCTCTCGGGCTCACAAAGAGGCCATGGAAAGTATGGGCGTAGCATTGCGGTACTCCTCTCCGTACCATCCTGAGGGAAATTCGGTTGTGGAGAGGAAAAAACTGAACCTAAAGCAATCTTTAACAGCTAGGGTATTAGGCAAGGGCGGTAGTTGGGTCAATCATCTATATGGGGTACAACGAGCACTCAATAACCAGCCAAGAAGTTCTCTATGGGGTGTCACTCCATATGAGGTCCTATTTGGGACGAGAATGTGGGTACCTGATCTTGATTGTGAAGGCACAGTGGCGGATGAGAAACCATTTGATATCCATGATCGTTTGGCTGTTTTACAGGATCTAAATGAATCCAGGACACAACACAGTAACGTTCTCCAAAAACAGACCACCACTGGGGAAGTCAAGGCAAACACGGCAAGACCTGTCTGGATCCCAAAGGTCGGGGATCTGGTCAGAGAGAAAATAGCAGACAAAAAAGAATTTGGACCATCATACAGAAAGCCTGTACCTGTCTTAGAGGTTCAAGGAACAAGAACTGTACTTTTGCCGCCTCTTGCCGGAAAAAAGGAGAAAAGATTTGTCTCAATCGACTTAATCAAACCACACTATGTGGCCGATACTGAACAGTAGGCCTTGTGGACTCCATAGTAGCAGACGCCCTCCTCTAGCTACAATCCAAGAAGTTCAAACAGAAAGACTCATCACGTTCGAAGAGCCTCCTGTACGGAATGAAGGACTATGCAACAATGCTATGGAACTCATTCCCCTTGAACCAGAAGTTCAACTTCAAAATTCAATTCAAAATAACACACAAGTTGCAATTAGACCAAATACAGACGTCTACGTCAACATGCCTCGACAAGAGCAAAATGCGATTTCAACAGATCCCGATGCAATTCCTACAATTGATTGAACTGCTTCTGGCTACTTCATGAACTTTGATACGTTTTCCTTGGATCCAAATGAACCGGAAACGACGCCAGCCCAAAAATCACGCAAGCAGCAAGTTAAAGACTTTTTAAACTTTCTCAAAAAGACTTACCTGGTATCGCCTTGGTTAGAACTCTGGGTAATTACTGGAATACTATTTTTTCTTTTCTGGCTAGGCTTAGTTGTAACTTTTCGCATGCTTATTAGTTCCACAGCCCAAAAAGTTAATTTGATTCTGAAACCACATCAATCCTCACATCGTGAGCAAAGAGACTTGTCATCAGTGAACATCACAGCAGTTCCTATGCCGGACGGTATAGTTTGGGACAAAGTTGATTTTGATATATTCGGTCCGACTGAACTTTTAAAACTTTCACATGTATTTAAAATTTCATTGAGTGATATCATTACCTCCAGTACATTTTCTGATGATTGGGACTCTGAAACTGTTAATAACATGTTGTCTGATTTATAAAAAACTGCCGCATTTCTGAACACTGAAATGTTAGAAGGTAATTCAGACTATGACTTTGTACTGTTACCAACATTATGGTCATCATTTCCTGCACAAATATATATCACCTAGAAATGTTTTTGAGTACCACCAGTGGGAACATTGCCCTACACCACCTAAAAGTAGTTTGCATACATTTGCACAGAAATCTTCATATTTTTCAGGGTTTAACACCACTGACCCGACGTCATTTTATTATAAAGTTACACCGACATCGGCACTGAAAATTATGTTGACTAACACCAAACAGATATACTCTGCTTCCTTTATTGCCCAATTGTCTGAACAGGGTTTCGATCTATGGAAGGACACAATAGACTTAAAATCAGTCTGGGGTAATAGAGACTGGCAAGTCCAGTGAACAGAAGCGCTATTTAGAGCATGCCTCATTCCCCAGCAGATGATATTTGTAAATGACACTGTGCAACAGACATCCTGTCTTGGACTAGCCAAGAACAAGGACCTGAACACACTTCGGTTTCCAACACCATCACAGATGGAGGGGTGGCAAAATTCAACTACACAGGGAGGGGCAACAATAGACGACATCTTACAGTACAACAGAACAGACCCTGATTGGAATAAATGGGTGGTTTGGCCCTTAGACACAAACACATGTCAGAAAAGATTCTGGGGTATAACCGAAGGGTTCAATATCCACAGGCCAGACCCACGCTATGTACAAAGAGAACATCCAGGGGTAGTGACGTCCTACAGTGTTGGGAAGTTGTGCCTTGATTGGCTAGAGACCTCAACACTCACAGAAGTGAAAACACTTGACCTTACTCACACAAGACATGGATCTTAAGGACTTTTTACTAGGCCCCATGAAAACACGTCAGAAACGTTTCATATATGCTGGCATTTATGCTGCCTACAATGAAAATTGGACAATATCCCAACAGGAGGCCGCAGAGAGAATACGGGGAATAGACCGTATTAACTTAGAAAAGGCATTAGCAGTAGTGGATAATGGGTTAACATCTTTGACCTCCAGGATATATTCCTTAGGCAACATTGTATCTTCTGCGATAGACATACTGGAACAAGATTTAGCCATATTACAACACGGGCAATCTCAGTTACGTTCTGTTATGTTATTAAGCTGGACGCTACAATCTTTGCGTGCAGGCTAGGTGCCTTGGCGTTTCATCAGCAGTACGTCTCTGTTTTCTGAATACAATCTAACAGATAAACAGATGGAAATGGCACAAAGGGGAGCAAAATATACAATGCTGCGTATTGAAAAAGTGGACAGACTACTGTTTACGGTAGTGGAATCTCCATCTACGGAGTGGCTTATCCATGGCCACATAACTCTACCGGTCACTACTTTTCAGTTTCAATATTGCCTTGAGCAAAGGCAGGCTGGCAAATTTGAAAAGATGGGTGAGGACTACAGTAAGGAATCTTGGGAGTTACCATACAGATTTCGATGCCGGAGTGGGGATCGAGAAGTGTTTCTAAGTGGTACAAACTGCAAGAGTGCTTTAAGTGGTTCTTTCATGTGCCAGGACATTTCACTGCACGGAGCTTGCAATGGTTCAATAGCAAACTTGTCCTGCCACATGAAAGGGACTCCAGCAGCCGTAATTACACCGGTATTCAAGCTACTCTTGAATGGGAGTTACTTGATGCTGAACGATCAAGGTTGCTGTGGGATGCTTCCGGGCATTGCCTATCTGGTCACTGTGAACTCCAGGGTCACTTGCTGTATGCAAGTATTGTTTCCCCCAACAAGTACAGTCAGGGAGGCGCCGTTATGGCCTTCGTTGAATGTTTCCTTTATACAGTTTGATACTTTGAGCAGACTGAAAGCCATGCTTTTACAGCAAACCGTACCCTTAACCTCCGCTCGAGAGACCTTTGATCTTCAAATCGCAAGGACCTCGACTGAGATACAGGCCTTTATACGTACAAACTGCCCCATTCATTTCACAGAAATGGTGGGTTGTATCTTCAATATGTCTGATACGAGTGGTATTGTACATCTATTTAAGACCATAGGGTCAGGATTTCTAAGCACCTTTCACACAATCCTCGGAGTTATTCCAAATTTTATACACTCCGTATTGGGAAGCGTTTTTGGAGGTCTTCCGCTGATCCTGCTTTCTATCGCAGGAATCCTGATTGTCATTTTTCTGCTCCACAATGGATTGCCCAATCACCAACGACATGGCAAAAGCACTACTGGAGACGCATGAGCGCCTCTTGGTTTCTGTCATTTAGACCAGTCTGGATGGACTGCAACTTACCTGTTCTTCGATGCCTGTTTTGCGGTGAAGAATGCGTGTTGGATCTCTGTCTGACACTTGCATCAGACACGCCTGCGGTCTTGAATACCAGGCTGGAACCCCTGAGGGCCCATGCTCGGCAATGTCCCCAGCGTATTCCCATATTGATGGCTGCATTCCTCGAGAATCCGCAGGTGCCTTTTACAACTGGGTTGACCATCAGCTCTTCCACTATCACTGAGGTTTCGACAACAGCACCGGCTGCCTCTACACCAGCTATTGGCAGCTCCGAATATCATTTGTGCTCCATTGACGTACTCTGCGAGGTGTTACAAGGACCGTCCCCTGCAGCGGCAAGCAACGACGATGTTGCGTCTCCCAGCCAGGACACTTAATCTATAATTGGCTCATCGTGTGCTGGGAAAGGATTCAGTTTTTCTTTTTCTTCAAAATTCAACTAAATTTGGAACATTTCCTTTAAATTGACACTCTCGCTGAAAAGCATGGCCTTCTGACGCTTGTGGTGGTTCGACTTATATAAACAAACTCAATTCAGACTTTGGCTTAAGTAACAATTCCCCCAAAAACTTTTTAAAAAAAAGACTTTTCCCCTCTTAAGACTGTTTTTAAAATGATTTTAAGAAAATGCTTTTACAAGGCTCACTGATTTTTTTATGCGCTACTACCTAGTAAAGAGAGTAGTTCGATGGCATTTTTATTATTGTTGACTATTCGGAAGAGGAGTGGGTGTTATGTTTCATATGTACCCTAATATAGGCCCGGGTAATATCATACACCGTCACCTACATTATTTCCCTTATACTGCACAGTAACGAGCCTTTAGGATTGAACCTTTACCTAGTTCTAGTCCTGGGTGCAGAAGGAGGGTTTTTCCTAAACAATTGAGTCTCATAACTCCATCAATAGACTCACACAGTATGAATGAATATTCATAATGGTTCTTGGAAACCAGGCAGGGGCTACACGACCTACCCCACCATATCTACGTACAAGGTTCATACCATACGTCATCCTCAAATCCAACAATGGCTAACACAAGAAACAAGAGACAAAGGAACCCTTGATACTTTCTGTATAAATACAGCACATCTTGCTAGTGTTGGTTAGAGGGAACCGAGACTTCCAGGCCGACACACTGACCAGAGACGCTGAGGCTCCTGCATGCAGACGCTCCAGCTGACAGTGGTCTAACACATCCCTTGTGGGTTGTCCAACTCGAGACCGGGACGGGCTTCTACATTCTCACACTTCAGGTAATGGGGTTCGACTAAATCCTAGAGGGATTCTTGGCTTCACACCTACTCACATGCTAGGTACACTTAGGTACATCTAGATAGGCATCGTAGGAGTACACACTTTCTTTTATCATGCATTTTATATTCATGTATGTATTCATGATTATTGCAAAATGGTAGAACTGTACTGTGAGAAGTTGGCCTGGTATATGCTGTTCACTAATTAAAGTGGACACCTTGCACCAGAACAATTCGACTCTTATGGTAGATAGGTTTAAGACAACCTTTATAGAAAGCTATCCTAGTGGTAGCTGTGGAGAGCAGCCTTCAGGCTAAGTCTTGAAGGAATGTAAAGCAGCTTGTTTTACCACACAATCTCTTGAATCACCAAATGAAAAGACACCACACAGGTATATATATCAAATATATATGTATTTATTAATAAACACTCTCTACTAATCTCTTTATGAGATTAGAAGTCAGGAACATATGTACAAGTCAAATGTTATCAAAATAAGTTTAGCACAATCGAATATCACAATCTTAGTTTGGCTAGACCTAGGTCTAGGGCATCTAGAATCGAGGGACCCCCAAGAACCACCCCAGGTAGTTGTAGGAGACCCACAGGGGACGGACGCGGTGTCCTGGCACCGGTGCGAGTCCTGTGCGAGTCTATGCGCTCAGACGCGATTGAGATTTCAATGTTAAAGGTCCCTTGCGTGTTCGAGGCGAACACACCGATCGGTCCTTGTGCGAGTCGAAGGACGCGGTTACAGATAGAGTTGCAAGGGAGATGGACGCGCTGTGTCTAACACAGATGCGAACCTTGTGCGAGTCAGTGCAATGGAGGTCTCGATGTTACAGGCCCCTTGTGTGTTCGAGGCAAACACCGATCGGACTCAGTACGAGACGAAGGACACAGTTCTAGGTAGTGTTACAAAGGAGATGGACGCGGTGTGTCTAACACAGACGCGAACCCTGTACGAGCCAGCGCAATTGTCGCACTTAGAAAATAAGAGTTTTAGGGCACTTATAGGGAAGCTACAAGCAAGTCACTTACAGGGTAAGTTGTTCTAGGGCCCACACCCACAGGAGCACCGTAGTGCTGAAGTTACCTCACCCAGGGAGCCGGGTGCATAGGTGTCCTTTGGTGTCGGGTCGCGGCGTCGTTTTCAATGGGAGCCAGTGAAGACTTGCTGCTTGCGGCGACAGGAGACGTGTCCGGAGGAATCCAAGCCTGGATTCAGAAGATGGAAGACCTGAAAGCAGAGGGGACAGTGTTCAAAGTCACTTGGCAGTGACTCGGGGCAAGGAAGATGGATGCCCACCGTCGTCGCAAGATTCAGGTCATTCGCGGGTGCCTTGACTCTTCAGCCACGAGGTCCAGGAGGCGTCGACGATGACCAGGAGCTGGATTCGGCGTGTCCCACAATGTCTGCAGCTTACTGCGGTGTCGGCGACTCGATCGGAGCCAACAAGCCTTGGTAACAGCAAGTCTCGGGGAAAGTGCAAAGAGGCAATGGCGCAGACCAGCAAGGTCTGGGGGACTCACCCAGCGAGGGTAAGTCAGGGCAGGCCTGGAGCAACCAGGGGAGCCCTTTGGTTTTTTTAGAAGGTCTTCTGGGGACCCACAAGCCGGCTGGCAAGGGATCGCAAAGACGCCTTGGGAGGATTCGCTCACAGGGGCCCACAGTCACTCGGGACGTGGTAGGCCTCTGATCTTCGGAGGAATTCTTGCTGGAGGCTAGGACCACACGTGGTCCAAAGCACAAGTTCGTGGAACGTTGTGAAGGGGTTGCACTTGACAATAGTGCACGGTACCCAGGGGTCTCGGTTCCTCGTCACTCTTGGGGTCCACTGGCCTCAGCTTCGCTGGGGACTCACAATGGCCTTTGAGAAGTCAGGAAATCCACTTCTTGGGCTGCAGGGACTTCGGACTCCGGCGGGAGCGGCGTAGTTTGCGACCGTCGTTTGTAGTTTTTGGTGCCTGCCAAGCAGGGGAGTCACTCCTTGACTCCAAGGGAGATTCTTCAGTCTTCCAAAGGTAGTGGGACGTCGAAGGTCCGGGATTCTTCTTCAGAGCGTCGTCCAGGGAAATCTAGGTTGCAATGCACAGGTTCCCCCTCTTATACTAAAAGAAAGGGAGGGACTAGCTCTATGACCCTACCTATGGGAGGGTCAGGGGAGTGGCGGCTACACCCACTTCCCTTTGTCCAGTTTCGCGCCAGAGCAGGGGCAGGTAGCCCCTGAGCCGGTTTGAACTGGGGTATGCACAGAGGAGCCTTCTGCTCCCCCAGTGCAGGACTTCAAAGCACTCTAAGAGTGCACCCACCCAGCCCCAATACACTAAACCCTGTCTGGGAGGTGGTCACACCCCTTGGGACAGGATATCTATTGTTGGGCTTCCTCCACTGCGAGTGTTGGTCATCAGCAGGAGGGCAGCCCAGTGTCTGTGACTGGTGGCATCCATTTTGTGATGCCAGGGCTCTGCAGGATTCTACCGCGTTTCCACAGTAGGTACATGTCTATCCCTCTAGAAGGGTGGAATGCTACCCCCGCCGCCAGGACTGGCGGGGGGGTAGTATTCCAAGATGTTTGACACCAAACACGACATGTTTTGATGCAGCCATTCCAAAGTTAGCATTTTACCGCGAGGATATAATGCACTTAAAAGTATATGGTTTAACCGCATCCACAAACAGCACCAGAGAATGGACTCTGAGAGCTGCAGAGGGGCCCTGCTCAGGCAGAGGCACCCCCTCACATAGAAGCCAAGCACCCTGCCCTCAGGATTGATAGGGCCTGCCTTAGGGGTGACTGATAGGTTTATATGTGTGTGTAGGAGAGATATAGGGAACCTATATCTCAGTGAGGAGTGCTAGCACCACCTCACCCAGGCTGCAGTAGCAGGCCTGTAGTGTCAGATTTAGTCTGCTTCCCAGGGGTGGCATAATACATGCTGCAGCCCCTGGTAGGCCTGTGAAGTACCTATGCCCTTAGTACCTAAGGTACCATATACTAGGGACTCATAAGGTACCACAGTATCCAATCACTAGTGCACCTAGAGTGCACTCCAAGTCGTTTAGAGAGAACAGAGAGGCTGGGGCCCTGATTGGCAGGGTCCCAGCCAGACTATAGCCAGAAACCAGTGTAAACATCAGAAAAAAGTGGGGGCAACATAAGAGGCAGATCCTACTCTCCTACACAACCCCCCAAACGCAGGGACACTAAACTAACCTTGACCAGTTGAGTCTTCGTGTTCAAAGTGGAAATACCTTGAGAGTCCATCTGCATTGGCATGTTGGGTCCCAGGTCTATGTTCCACTGTATAGTCCATCCCATGTAGGGAAATGGACCACCTCAAAAGTTTTGGGTTTTCACCTTTCATCTGTTTAAGCCATAGGAGGGGCTTGTGGTCAGTCTGAACTATGAAGTGAGTGCCAAACAAGTATGGCCTCAGCTTCTTCAGGGCCCACACCACAGCAAAGGCCTCCTCTCTATAGCTGACCAACGTTTCTCTCTAGCGGTCATCCTTCTGCTAATAAAAGCTACTGGCTGGTCTTGACCTTCATCATTCAGTTGAGACAGTACAGCTCCCACACCCAGCTCAGAAGCATCTGTTTGGACAATGAACTTTTTGGTGTAGTCTGGACTCTGTAAGATGGGGGCAGTGCACATGGCCTGCTTTAGGTCTTCAAATGCCTTCTGACAGCTCGCTGTCCACTGAACCTTTTTGGCATTTTCTTTGAGGTCAGATCATTCAAGGGGGTCACTATAGATCCATATCCCTTGACAAACCTCCTATAGTACCCAGTCAGGCCTAAGAAGGCTCTCACCTGTGTCTGGGTGGTTGGAACAACCCATTCCATTATGGTTTGGATTTTGCTCTGTAAAGGCTGAACCTGGCCTCCACCTACAAGGTGGCCCAGGTATACAACCTGACTCTGCCCTATCTGGCACTTAGTGGCCTTGATAGTGAGGCCTGCTTTCTGCAGGTCCTCCAAAACATTCCTGAGGTGGACCAGGTGATCCTGCCAGGAGGAACTAAAGACAGCAATATCATCTAGATAAGCTGAGCAATAAGTTTCCATCCCTGTCAGAACTTTATTCACCAACCTCTGAAAAGTGGCAGGTGCATTTTTCAATCCAAAGGGCATCACCACAAAGTGGTAGTGCCCACCAGGGGTCGAAAATGCTGTTTTGGCTTTTGCATCATCAGCTAACTTGATCTGCCAGTTGCCAGCTGTCAGGTCAAACGTGCTTAGATACTTGGCTGAGGCCAAAGTATCAATCAGCTCATCTGCCCTTGGTATGGGATAGGCATCAGTCCTAGTGACTGCATTGAGGCCTCTGTAGTCTACACAAAACCTAATTTCTTTCTTACCACCCTGGGTATGAGGCTTGGGTACCAGGACTACTGGGCTAGCCCAAGGGCTATCTGAAGGCTCAATTACACCTAGCTCCAACATTTTCTGGACTTCAGTCCTGATACAGTCCCTGACATGGTCAGGTTGCCTGTAGATTTTATTCTTGACAGGCAGACTGTCTCCAGTGTCCACCTCATGGGTGCACCAGGAAGTCTGACTAGGGGTCAGGCTAAACATATGTCTATACTGTTGCAGAACTTGTCTGCACTCAGTTTGCTGATGGTCAGTGAGGCTGCTTGCCAAAGCAACACCATCTACTGACCCATCATCAGGGTTCTGAGAGAGCAGGTCAGGGAGAGGGTCGCTCTCCTCCTCCTGTTCCTCATCAGTTGCCATGAGCAAGCCCATGTCAGCCCTGTCAACATATGGCTTTAATCGGTTGACATGGAGCACCCTCAGGGGGCTCCTGGGAGTTCCAAGATTCACCAGGTAGGTGACTTCTCCCTTCTGTTCAACTATTGTATGGGGGCCACTCCACTTGTCCTGGAGGGCTGCTGGGGCCACAGGCTCCAATACCCACACCTTCTGTCCTGGCTGGTATACAGTCAGTACAGCCTTTGGTCATGCCAAGCTTTTTGTAATTCTTAGCTGGCCTCCAGGTTTTTGGTTGCCTTTTTCATGTACTCAGCCATCCGGGAGCGGAGACCAAGTACATAGTCCATCACATCTTGTTTGGGGGGCTTGAGAGGTAACTCCCAGCCCTCTTTACCAAACACAATGGACCTCTCACAGGATGCCCAAACAGAAGCTCAAATGGGCTGTAGCCAACCCCCTTCTGTGGAACCTCTCTGTATGCAAACAACAGGCAAGGAAGAAGAAGGTCCCATTTCCGCCTAAGCTTCTCTGGGAGTCCTTTAATCATTCCTTTCAAGGTTTTGTTGAAGCGTTCAACTAAACCGTTGCATTGTGGGTGATAGGGGGTGGTGAACTTATAAGTTACACCACACTCCTTCCACATTGCTTTCAGATATCCTGACATGAAGTTGGTACCTCTGTCAGAAATGACCTCCTTTGGGAAACCCACTCTGGAGAAGACTCCAATGAGGGCTCTTGCCACCACAGGGGCTGTGGTGGTCCTCAGAGGAATTGCTTCTGGGTACCTGGTGGCATGATCCACTACCACCAGGATAAACCTGTGCCCAGATGCAGTTTGAGGGTCAAGGGGACCAACAATGTCAATCCCTACCCTTTCAAAGGGTACCCCCACCACAGGTAGTGGTATCAGGGGGGCCTTTGTTGTGCCACCTGCCTTACCACTGGCTTGGCATGTGACACAGGAGCGACAAAACTCCTTTGTGTCCTCTGACATATGTGGCCAATGAAAATGTGGGACAAGCCTGTCCCAGGTCTTGTTTTGGCCCAAGTGTCCTGCTAAAGGGATGTCATGTGCTAGGGTCAAGAGGAACCCCCTAAACTTCTGAGGTATTACCATCCTCCTGGTGGCTCCAGGGGCTGGATCTCTACCCTCAGAATATAGGAGTCCCTCATCCCAATAAACTTTATGGGACCCACTAGCACTCCCAGCAGCCTCAGCAGCAGCCTGCTGTCTGAGGGGTTCAAGAGAGGGGCAGCACTGTTGCTCCTTACTCAGATCTTCCCTAGAAGGGCCCCCTGCCCCCAAGAACTCAACCTGATCAGGCTCAAGTCCCTCTGGGGCAGTTCCTTCTTCAGGATCTGCTTCACCTCCCTCTGGAGGTGAACCTGAGATCTGAGACAGAGGGGAAGGCACTGCCTTTACCCTACTGCTCCTCCTCTTGGGAAGCATCTGGTCCATTGTTCCAGGATCCAGAGCTGGTTCAGTGTTATGCATTCTTGCTTGTGACCTGGTCACAGCAAATACCTTCTGCAGGGATGCCCAACATCTCAGCATGAGTCCATAACTCTACTTCAGACCAGGCTGAAGTCTCTAGATCATTGCCCAATACACATTCGACAGAGAGGTCTGCACTGACTACAACCTTCTTGAGGCCAGTTACCCCTCCCCAGGAGAAATTCATAACTGCCAGACTATGGTTGGTCCTGACATTGCTTGCATTGGTCACCTGGTACATTTCGCCCAGGATGATCTGTCCAGGGTCCACAAGATCCTCTGCCACCATGGTGACACTAGCACCTGTGTCCCTAAATGCCAAAGCCTGTTTGCCATTTATTACATGCTGCTGCTTGTATTTGCCCAGATTACTGGGGCTTACTAGGAAGGACATATTAAGGTCTCCCTCACAAATCAGCATTGCCTGAGTGGGCACTCTGACTAGGTCAGAGTCCACTTCAGAACCCAGGGTCAACCCTACTACACCCTTATTCTGTGTACAACCTCCAACAGTAGCTGAGCTAGGGGGAACAGTTGCCTTAGGGGCAGGAGTGGTGGTGGTTTGGTCTTTGGACTTGTTACAATAAGAAGTCCAGTGCCCTTTCTGTTTACAGAATTCGCACCATGGCTTCTTATGGCCTTTCCCCTTGTTGGATTGTGACTCCCCACCAGATGCAGATTTTTGGGGCCCTTGTGAAGACTTCTGGTCTTTTGACTTATCCCCACATTTCTCAGAGCCCTTAGGATCTTGCTTCTTGGTGTCACCCCCTTGGTTCTGGGGTTTCTGCCTTACCCTGGTTCTGACCCATTTGTCTGCCTTCTTTCCCAATTCTTGGGGAGAGGTCAGATCTGAGTCCACCAGGTATTGATGCAACAACTGGTTCTGGCAATTATTAAGGATCTGTTCTCTCATCATCAGATTATACAATCCCTTGAAATCAGTAACCCTACTGCCAACCAGCCAACCCTGCAGAGCCTTGGTTGCACAATCTACAAAGTCAGTCCAGTCCTGAGTCTGTGCCTTCTGGGTGTCTCTGAACTTTAACCTGTACTGCTCAGTGGTTAAGCCAAACCCATCTATCAGTGCACTCTTCAGGACTTCATAATCATCAGCATCCTCTTCTCTAACAGTGAGGAGCTTGTCTCTACCTTTGTCTGAAAAGGAGAGCCACAAGATTGCTGCCCACTGCTTTTGGGGGACCTGCTGTACTCTACAGGCCCTTTCCATAGCAGTTATCCACTTGTGGATATCATCCCCACTCTGGTAGGGACGAACAACCTTGCTCAGGTTCCTATGGTCTGGAATAGATTCTCTGCCTTTAGGGACACTGTTGCTGCCACCAAGGGGTTCTAACCCCTCTCTTCTAGAAGCTCTCTGGATCTCCAGGGCTTCTCTATCCAGTGGCAACTGCTTGGTTCTGAGGGCAACTCTTGCTTCCTCATACTGCAGCAGTTTGCACATTCTTTCAGAGGAGGTCTCTCTTATGGGAAAGTATGAGTTCCTCTGGTGGACAAATTCTCTGCCAGAGTGATAAGAGTGCTCAGATTCCCTGGATGGGGACCTATGCCTCTCCTCCACTCTGTCAGCTCTCTTAGGGAGAATTCCTCTGTCCTTTTCAGGCCCCTTGAGGCCTGGCCCTTCAATCACAGTCTTGGTCATTCTGATTTTCATCATCTGACCCAGATACTGTAATTGACCCACTCACTGATTCAGACCCATTAGCTCCTAGAGCCAATCTAAGATCATCTGCTGTCAGCAGATCTATCAGGTGTAGTGTGGAGGGACTCTGTCCTAGCTTCAGGTGTCTTTAACACACATGGCTCTCAAGTCAGAGAAAGCCATGTCCTTATACTGAGGCTGAGTGGATCCACTGGTTCCACCCTTTAAGGACATTCTAGTGTTGTGCAGTGTTGTACTACCTACACTAGTTTGTGGCCTACTGATACTAGCTTGAGCTGTAGAAAGGGTGTGCTATCCCTTGGCACACAGCTCTAAGTTCAGTAGAACTTATTGATACTAAGCTTGACTTTATATGTACCTTAAGTACCTATAGTGGTTTTCAGTTAGTAATTGAAATAGAGATTTTCTGGTAAAACAATAGCAAGCTTGGAATCCCACCGCTGCCACCAATGTGAGAAGTTGGCCTGGTATATGCCGTTCACTAATTAAAGTGGTCACCTTGCACCAGAACAATTCGACTCTTATGGTAGATAGGTTTAAGACAACCTTTATAGAAAGCTATCCTAGTGGTAGCTGTGGAGAGCAGCCTTCAGGCTAAGTCTTGAAGGAATGTAAAGCAGCTTGTTTTACCACACAATCTCTTGAATCACCAAATGAAAAGACACCACACAGGTATATATATCAAATATATATGTATTTATTAATAAACACTCTCTACTAATCTCTTTATGAGATTAGAAGTCAGGAACATATGTACAAGTCAAATGTTATCAAAATAAGTTAAGCACAATCGAATATCACAATCTTAGTTTGGCTAGACCTAGGTCTAGGGCATCTAGAATCGAGGGACCCCAAGAACCACCCCAGGTAGTTGTAGGAGACCCACAGGGGACGGACGCGGTGTCCTGGCACCGGTGCGAGTCCTGTGCGAGTCTATGCGCTCAGACGCGATTGAGATTTCAATGTTAAAGGTCCCTTGCGTGTTCGAGGCGAACACACCGATCGGTCCTTGTGCGAGTCGAAGGACGCGGTTACAGATAGAGTTGCAAGGGAGATGGACGCGCTGTGTCTAACACAGACGCGAACCTTGTGCGAGTCAGTGCAATGGAGGTCTCGATGTTACAGGCCCCTTGTGTGTTCGAGGCGAACACCGATCGGACTCAGTACGAGTCGAAGGACACAGTTCTAGGTAGTGTTACAAAGGAGATGGACGCGGTGTGTCTAACACAGACGCGAACCCTGTATGAGTCAGCGCAATTGTCGCACTTAGAAAATAAGAGTTTTAGGGCACTTATAGGGAAGCTACAAGCAAGTCACTTACAGGGTAAGTAGTTCTAGGGCCCACACCCACAGGAGCACTGTAGTGCTGAAGTTACCTCACCCAGGGGAGCCGGGTGCATAGGTGTCCTTTGGTGTCGGGTCGCGGCGTCGTTTTCAATGGGAGCCAGTGAAGACTTGCAGCTTGCGGCGACAGGAGAAGTGTCCGGAGGAATCCAAGCCTGGATTCAGAAGATGGAAGACCTGAAAGCAGAGGGGAAAGTGTTCAAAGTCACTTGGCAGTGACTCGGGCAAGGAAGATGGATGCCCACCGTCGTCGCAAGATTCAGGTCGTTCGCGGGTGCCTTGACTCTTCAGCCACGAGGTCCAGGAGGCGTCGACGACTACCAGGAGCTGGATTCGGCGTGTCCCACAATGTTTGCAGCTTACTGCAGTGTCGGCAACTCGATCGGAGCCAACAAGCCTTGGTAACAGCAAGTCTTGGGGAAAGTGCGAAGAGGCAATGGCGCAGACCAGCAAGGTCTGGGGGACTCACCCAGCAAGGGTAGGTCAGGGCAGGCCTGGAGCAACCAGGGGAGCCCTTTGGTTTCTTTAGAAAGTCTTCTGGGGACCCACAAGCCGGCTGGCAAGGGATCGCGAAGACGCCTCAGGAGGATTTGCTCACAGGGGCCTACGGTCACTCGGGACGTGGTAGGCCTCTGATCTTCAGAGGGATTCCTGCTGGAGGCTAGGACCACATGTGGTCCAAAGCACAAGTTCGTGGAACGTTGTGAAGGGGTTGCACTCGACAATAGTGCACGGTACCCAGGGGTCGCGGTTCCTCGTCCCTCTTGGGGTCCACTGGCCTCAGCTTCGCTGGGGACTCAAGATGGCCTTTGAGAAGTCAGGAAATCCACTTCTTGGGCTGCAGGGACTTCGGACTCCGGCGGGAGAGGCGTAGTTTGCGACCATTGTTTGTAGTTTTTGGTGCCTGCCAAGCAGGGGAGTCACTCCTTGACTCCAAGGGAGATTCTTCAGTCTTCCAAAGGTAGTGGAACGTCGAAGGTCCGGGATTCTTCTTCAGAGCGTCGTCCAGGGAAATCTAGGTTGCAATGCACAGGTTCCCCCTCTTATACTAAAAGAAAGGGAGGGACTAGCTCTATGACCCTACCTATGGGAGGGTCAGGGGAGTGGGCGGCTACACCCACTTCCCTTTGTCCAGTTTCGTGCCAGAGCAGGGGCAGGTAGCCCCTGAGCCAGTTTGAACTGGGGTATGCACAGAGGAGCCTTCTGCTCCCCAGTGCAGGACTTCAAAGCACTCTAAGAGTGCACCCACCCAGCCCCAATACACTAAACCCTGTCTGGGAGGTGGTCACACCCCTTGGGACAGGATATCTATTGTTGGGCTTCCTCCACTGCGAGTGTTGGTCATCAGCAGGAGGGCAGCCCAGTGTCTGTGACTGGTGGCATCCATTTTGTGACGCCAGGGCTCTGCAGGATTTTACCGCGTTTCCACAGTAGGTACATGTCTATCCCTCTAGAAGGGTGGAATGCTACCTCCGCTGCCAGGACTGGCGGGGGGGTAGTATTCCAAGATGTTTGACACCAAACACGACATGTTTTGATGCAGCCATTCCAAAGTTAGCATTTTACCGCGAGGATATAATGCACTTAAAAGTATATGGTTTAACCGCATCCACAAACAGCACCAGAGAATGGACTCTGAGAGCTGCAGAGGGGCCCTGCTCAGGCAGAGGCACCCCCTCACATAGAAGCCAAGCACCCTGCCCTCAGGATTGATAGGGCCTGCCTTAGGGGTGACTGATAGGTTTATATGTGTGTGTAGGAGAGATATAGGGAACCTATATCTCAGTGAGGAGTGCTAGCACCACCTCACCCAGGCTGCAGTAGCAGGCCTGTGGTGTCAGATTTAGTCTGCTTCCCAGGGGTGGCATAATACATGCCGCAGCCCCTGGTAGGCCTGTGAAGTACCTATGCCCTTAGTACCTAAGGTACCATATACTAGGGACTCATAAGGTACCACAGTATCCAATCACTAGTGCACCTAGAGTGCACTCCAAGTCGTTTAGAGAGAACAGAGAGGCTGGGGCCCTGATTGGTAGGGTCCTAGCCAGACTATAGCCAGAAACCAGTGTAAACATCAGAAAAAAAGTGGGGGCAACATAAGAGGCAGATCCTACTCTCCTACATGTACTATCTATTTATATTCGCTATACTGCTAATCATATATATCTGCTACTGTCTAACTATTGTCACAGCACATCTATTTTACACTAGAAGAACAACTGTGCAATAAATTCTTATTGTAACACGCCCGACTGTTTCTTCTGTGTAACTCTCTGAGACCGAATAAGTGAGCACAGTGACTGAGCGAAAAGTAGTATATTGTTTCCACGATCCTGAGGGATCAGGGTTGTCATGTTCTAAGGTTGCCAGAAACTATTCTCTCCCCGATAAGAGGAGACACTAGTGGCACTGTGAGCTAGCTAATGTAAACAGGCTAACATTTTCTGTGGGGGTGTTCAGAGTCAGTCTGCCACCAAGCCCACAGTTCATGTTATCCGAACGCGCAGATTCTGTATAGGTTATATATAGGAACTACATGACAAGGGGGCACCCTTGTCTCGTACCTCTCTGCAGTGTCACTCTTCCCAGATATCCTATTCCACAGCTTCATCCGTGCCATGTTGCCAGTATACAATAGGTCGACCCACCTCATAAAATCGGGCCCGAAATCATATGCATCCAGTGTTTGCCTCATGAATACCTAGTCCACAGTATCAAAAACCTTTTGAGCATCAATACTTGAACTCTACTTCTCTCACCAGTTTACGTGGCATGTTCCAGGATTAGAAATGCTTTTCTAATATTTGTGGTTGTCATACGTCCCACAACAAATCCCAATTGATCTGTGTGAATCAGAGTCTTATCTGCCTTCAAGAACAGTATAGCTAGAATTTTCCCAAAATGTTTGTGCTCACATTGATCATGGACAGTGATCTGTATGACTCCCAGTCTAGAGGATCCTTCCCAGGCTTAGGTAAGACCACTATGTGAGACTCATGGAGAGATTCTGGAAGAATGCCTTTCACCAAAGCCTCTCGGAACATATCCTACACCAGGGGAATGAACAAATTACTATATTTCTGATACAATTCGTCTGGAAGGCCATCATTTCTAGGTGCCTTTCCCATTCTCATATCTTTAGTAGGCCATTTAATATCTGTTGCTTCTATAGGTGTATTAAGATTATCACATAGTTCTGTAGATAACGTCTCTAACTGAGCCTCTTCCACCGAGGCAGCAATACATACTGTAACTGCTGTGTCCTGGCCAGGGTACAGTCTGGGATGGGACTCCTCGAACATTCGGAGAATAGGATACTGGTTGGTGAGAACCTCTTTCCTTACTTTTAATTGCTGCCACCTTCTTACCCCCTCTCTCTCACGGTTTATCAGCCTGACCAGTAAGCACCCTTCTTTATCCCCTTGCTCATGTTTTTGCTCAGAGTACAATCTGTAATCATATTTCCCCAGACTGTCCCATGCTTGTTCTAGTACCTCTAGCACCACCGCATGGGTATCTCAGTCCTCCGGTGTATTCATAGATTGTTTATCTATGTCAGCAATTTGGGTCTCCTGTTTACTAATCGTGTCTGAGGGATTTCCCCACTGCATATGTCACCCCCATACTCCTCCCCCTAATGGTCACCTTAAAGGCCTCATATATAGTTTCAGCTCATTGCACTGATTAATTATTCATGCTACAAAATTCCATTGTGACTCCTCTGATTTCCTTCTGAAACACCTGATCTTGCATCACACATGCTTGTAATCGCCATTGCGGTATTCGTGCTGTACATCCTCTCCCTTGCAACCCAACATAGAGAGGAGCGTGGTCCAACACTGCATTCGAGGTACTTGTCGACCCCATTGTCTATTGTCAGTTCAGAATGTATAAGATCAAAGTCGTTTCGAGAAAAAGAATTATGCCGTGGTTAGGGAAAAGAATAACCCCTCCTATCCCTATGTTGTACCCTCCATATTTCTATCGGATTCCTTGTCTCCATACTATCTTGCAGTGTCTGAGAGGATCTACCCAATCGCCTAGCCATAGCTTGGGAACTATCCAGGCACCTGTCTAGTATAAAATTTAAATCTCCCATCCATAGTATAATATAATGAGCATACAGCATTAACAATTGCACTATACCTTCAAAGAAATCCACATAGTCTATATTGGGCGCATCGATATTAAGTGGGACAGTAGGTGCACTCATAATTCTCATACAATTCCCATGTAGCTTCCATTTACATCTCTGAATATGATGTCCACTGTAAGTGGGACAAAAAGGGCCACCCACAATACCACCCCTTGTGTTGATGACGGGAATCTGGCATACCACAGTGACTCCACGCCCCATTTTGTCTGCAATGTATCATGTTCTTTTGATGTCAAATGCGTTTTATGCAGTCTGATTAAGTGATGGTGCATCGTAGTTCTGGTGCAATGGTGGCTCTGTGGAAGATGTGCAGCGGCAGGGGTCCATGGGGGCTCCTGAGTGGATGCCTTTCATGGTTGATACGGTATCTTCAGTGGTGACTGGGGTCCAGGAGGAGATGGTGGTCTGGTTGGCGTTGCTGGAGGAGGCAGTGGTTTCGGAGTCATGTGTCTGGTCATTGAAGTTGTCGTAGAGGCCCTTGAATTTCAGATGGAAGTAGGAGTCGAGCTTGTTGCAGAGGTCCTGGGAGGGGGTGATGTTTGTGGTTTCGCTGGGGGGTTTAGTGAATTCCTGGATGATGCTGAAGAGTTCCTTAGAGTTGCTGGAGTTGGTGAGGATCTTGTTCTGGATGAAGGTCCTTTTGGTGGATCCGATGCGTTGGTGGTATTTTGTCATGGCGTCCTTGTAGGTGGTGCGGTCTTCCGATGATTTGCTGTTTCTCCAGTACTTCTTGAGTCGTCTGCAGGTGCGTCTGGATTCTTGGAGGTCAGCGGTGAACCAGGTGGCTTTCTCGGGCGCTGTCTGTTGGGGTTACGTAGGGGTGCGAGCTCGTCTGCGCAGTTGGTGATCCATCTGTGGAGTTCTTTGGCTGCGAGGTTGGCGCCGGTCGAGGTGGAGGGGGCATCGCAGTTGAGGGTGGCGTTGAGCTGCTCCTCGGTGACTTTGCTCCAGTTCCTTTGTGGAGGGTGGGGTGCAGGCTTGGGGGCGGTGGGTTTGTTGACGTGGAAGTGTACGCAGTGGTGGTCCGTCCAGGGGGGTTGCGTGGTGTGCCTGAAGTGGATGTTGTTACCTCCTGCGAAGATGGGGTCGAGGGAGTGTCCTGGCTTGTGGGTGGTGACAAGTTGTTTCAGTCCGAGGTTGGCGAGGTTGTCCAGGAGGGTGGCAGAGTTGAGGTTGCTGAATACACAGAATCACTATGGTATGTATTACTGTTTTGCGACCGAATTCCGGTCACAAAACAGTAATACTTTGCCACCATTTTAAAAGTAACGATAACCTCTTTGAGAATGTTGAAGAAATATTAATTAAGAGCAGGCAATGGTCTTATGGACCACTGCCTACTCGTAAGAAATGAAACTTCAAAGTTTCATTACATTTCGTCTTAAATGCATCCTGTTTTTCTTAAAGGAAAACGGGCTGCAGTTACTTTGTTAAAAAGCAATCACTGGCATGGTGGTCTGCTGACCTCAGCAGACCACCATCCCTGTGATGGCTGCGATTTCTAATGGGTCGCAAATTGCGACCTACCTCATTAATATTCAAAAGATAGGTCAATTTGCGACCAACTAGGAATCACTATTTGGGAAAACAAATGCATACATTGGAAATCTCGATTTCCTTATTGCTACTTGGAGTTAATCGCAATTAAGAAATTGGTGTTCCTAATACTTGTACATCTGGCCCATAGTTCCCTATGTCCCCTGATTCTATTTTTCCCTTACCTATTACAGCTATTAATAACATTGGACTGGATCTCTTCCTAAAGCTGCCCTTATATACAAAAATCTACTGCAACCTGTCTGGATTAGACCTAACACTACCATTGAACTCCATTGCGAAGAAGATTTGAATGTTTCTTTTGCTGTAGAACTTTGGGATAAGTTATGGTTAAAAATGTAAAACATCCATGGCAGCAAATGTTACTTAATCACTGTTTGTCTATAATTCAGCTGTACTTATTCCAGTTCATATTAATAAATTTGATTAAACTGTCACTTGCTAGCCTTATGCTGATGAAAATGGCTCCACAGTTTAAATGTCATTTAATTCTAAACGTTAAATCTTTTTGGAGTTCAGTTTCGTCTAAATGTTCTTAAATTTTCAGTTATGATTTACAATTTACCTTTTCCACTGTTTTCGTAGGCTCATTATCCTTCAATGCTGATTACTCCACTAATGTTCTTACTTTATTTGAAATTCTTATTGCAATTGGCTTTAAAGTGGTTTTCTCTTTTGGAAGAATCTCTCCAAATGATCAGTTTTTGCTTGTGGGAATCTGGTTTGTAAAAAACGTAGAATTAAAATCGTTTCTTCTTTTACTCTCCCAAATTTTTTTTATCTGATTTATTCGGGCTACCTTTTACAAACTTTCTTTCTTCTCACTCCACTTTTAACTCTACTGTATCTTTACAATAGTTTGAATCTGCTTTTCTTTTTCCCTTTTTCTGTTTCCCTTTTTTCTTACTCTCTCCTTACTTTTATCTCTTTTCCTCTTTTATATTTTCCTATTATGAAATGTGCTTTATTCCCATTTTTTTATGCTTTTGTATACATTTGCAATTAGTTATTATTGTATCTGTGCTATCTATCTTATTGTTTTGTGTTTTTTAAGATCAATAACAATTGCTTAAACTGAA
Organism: Calotriton arnoldi; assembly: GCA_963921515.1. NCBI lineage: Eukaryota > Metazoa > Chordata > Amphibia > Caudata > Salamandridae > Calotriton > Calotriton arnoldi. The sequence goes on along the minus strand of CAWUFW010002947.1, from coordinate 596,007 downwards.
AAAAGTTATTGTACTTGGCATAATGATAGGGATTTTGGACAGAATATTGGCTCGTTAATGGTGGTGGGGGAAAAAAGCCCACTGTTGGCGAAAACATTACGACCTTAGGTAAAATTATACTTCGAAGACTAAACTCTTTCCATGTAAGGGTACCGACTAAATACAGGTAACGACTGACATATATTGGACTGGGGACTGTCTGGTGCTGATTTGACTCCCGACTCCCCATCAGTACAAAATTCAGGCTCTTACTGACCTGCAGTGCTCTGGTGTATCTGAACGGTGACATAGAATGCTATTTAAAAGTTCCAGATAAAACATATAGAAGTAAATATGTATACGTAGTAGTTTTAATTGCTAATTGTCTTCAGCTCTGAGCTTAGTGATGTGTCACAACCATGACCAGCCACCACTACCTGATTGCTCAATGTGACTCATCCTGATGGACGTTCACATGTATGATCTTAGTAAGCTTGATGTTGGTGGGCGGAATTCAAGAGGTGTCAGCCTCAGAGGTACCTAAACCTTTAATACTGGAGAAAGCTAGATTAGTGGGATTAGATGACTAAATAATTTTGTTGCAATAGTATTTGTTTTGAGTGTGTCTGATAAGTTTTTTTTATAAGAGTTAATGTCGTCTTTGCATTTAAATTTGTCATGTATGTTTCTTTGAAAGCGTGTTCTAGTTATTTACAATTCTGTAGAAGTGCACCAGGGTTTAGCTGAAATATTCTTATGTCTAGGGGGTTTATTTCAACAGAATAGTGACGTCAAGTGCAGAGATGATCCAATTATTGGCTCCTATCACATAATTTCCAATATAGCTGGAGACAACCGGTTAAGAGGCTTTCAGTATGGACTGCTTCACAATAGGGTTTAGTCAAATCTTTACACATGCAAATGTGGTTTGTGAATATGGAATTGTGGAATGGCAGTGTTATACTACGATAAAATGTTTGCTTTTGCAAACTCAAGGTTGGGCCTCTGGGAGCTCCAGGTCCTTTGAGTAACAGTAGGTGTACATTCATTTAATTATTTGGGAGTTTTATACAGTGATGACAGCTGCATTGTGGCTACTTCAAAGCACTGTACCCTTCAGCTACAGGATCAAGGGGTTTGAATTACAGGAATGGAAACAAGTGAAAGACGTGGCCCATATATGAGCTTACACACTTGCTTCACCAAGTCTAAGACATGGGGTCAAACACTGCAACAGTTGAAATTACACCCTTCAACTCAAACTGTGTTGGATTTCATATACCCCTCACAGGTACTGTTCTATCCTGGAAATGCTTTCAAATGTACTCTTTTCAAGGGCTGGAATAAGTGGATTTCCAGAGTGGAAGTGGGTGAATGCAGCCATAATTTAGTGCGATTGTAGAGGCAGGGGTTAATTTATGTGGAAAAATACTTTCCCTGGGGAGAAACAAAAAATGTTAAATGTGCTGATGCACATTTGCGTTACTTTTCAGTATGCAGACTTTTCTACCTCGTGTAAATTCTGCAGACCTAATGTTATGCATGTAAATAATTCAGGATAACTATGACTTTTTCAGTTTTCCATGAGTACGCCTGAGATTCTTTGAGAAATCAAAAGATAAAATAAATAAAAATAAAATAAAAATTTCAACATACAGTAAAGGTTTGCTGCAGGGATATGAATAATTATTTGGGTTCAATTCTTGAAATGTCTATTCCAATGGGATCATAGATTCTGTGCTTTCCAACTTGTTTTGAATCATTAAAGTATTGGCGTTCTGTTTTTACATACAGAATGGAACGGGATGCAGCGTTTACTCAGAAGAAAGCAGAGAGAGCAACACTTCGTGTTCACATGCGAGAGAAGTACCGACTTCCACAGGTATATAACATATGATAATAAAGAATATGGATGCAGGTAGGCTGTTTAGTGTTTTATTCATCTTCAACCTGCACCTTTTTACCTACCTGAGCTATTTCTTTTGTTATGTATGGCTCTCATAGAGAGCCTCTATCGTTTATTTCAGTTTCTGAAGCTCATAACCAGGGCCGGACTGGGAACGTAAAAAAGCCCTGGCATTTCAGTTGGGCTGGCCGTTGGGGGGGGGGGGGGGGGGCAGGGGGTGCGTGTAAAAAACTGCACTGCTTTTGTTACAGGGGGCTGATATTGCAGCTATGCTGCAAAACTGCCCCGGTAACAAAAGCGGCCCCCCCAGGGGTCCAAAACCGGCCCCCACCCTGGCGACATTCCGGGGAAATGCCCGGTGCCCGCTATGACCAGTCCTGCTCTGCTCATAACACACTGCTGTGACATAGCAACAGTTGATAGCGAAACTGGTTATCCACTGTTGTGATGTCAGATAGGTCTACCAGGACTAGCTGACAGGCCTCCTTGAGAACCTGTCAGCACAGCACTGCTTGTCTGCTTTGACTGAAAGTAGAAAGCGCAGCTGCAGGAGGGTGAAGAAAGGCAGAGAAGGTGGTAGGGGTTGGGCAAGGATGGCAGGTAAGGTATTTTTGTTTACCTTTGTAACAGGGATATGTAACAGATGCCATGTTGTCTGTGGCACCCCCATTACTCCTCTGCTACTGCGGAGCAGTTGAAAGCATGGGCAGATTTTTTTTACCTCGGAGTTCTGAGTGATATAGACAACTCGAGCTTCACTGTTGATTTCATTCAGAACCGTTCAGTGAAAAACATCCAAATAATTCACTGTTACCCATCTATAATTCTATCTATCTTTTAGAGGTTACAAATCACTAGTGTAGAGGTTCTCTTTACCCTCTGATGCATCTCTAAGAATCCTCATCACTAGGCATTCCAGAATGTTACTTTCTTTGATGGTGTCAGCTGGAGTTTTGAGATGTACTGTGGCATCGTTCAGTGGAAGCCCCTTTAAAATTCACATGTGGGAGTGTTCTATTTGTATATCTTTGGAACAGTTAAGATATCGAATCCCCATAGCCATCAGGACCGCCCCAACTCTGCTCCAATTTAGAAAAGAGTTGAAGACTCACCTCTTTAAGTAACACTACATTAGCATTCATTAACCGTCCGCAACCCAGCTTCCCCTCCCAACATTCGTTGACTTTATGCTTGTCTTTGACCATTTACAGCGCTCTGCTGCCTTTTGGCTGGGTTCGCATATAGAACATATATACATCAGCTCCATTTAATATTTAGTTTTTCTTACAGTAATGTGAAGCTATTTTAGGATTTTTGTGTCGGCTAGATATTGGTTAGTCTCTTTAGATGGCCTTAGAAAGACATTATTTTTGTCTTGGTGCTCCTGGGCAGAAACAGATTACTTCACGGGTGTCATAGTTATTGATATGCAATTCTTATCCTACTTATGTCCAGATACTTATATGTGTACTGAAATATATGTCTAATTTTCTCGGTTTTCGGTCCCCTTTTCATAGGTACCCAATAAGGAGACAGGTGTTTGTCTGATGTATCTAGATGATCTCACTAATCACACAACTAATCTCTCAACAGCATTTGATACAGTTGTTCATAGGTCTCATCATTCTTATGGATGAAAAGTGGTTAGGGATATGGTCCTGACTTGGTTTGTTTCAAACCTAAAAAGTCATCATTAAAAGGTGCAGATAAGAAGCACCAAATCAGTTGTTGTCGCTGTCCAGTTTTCCACCCAGTCATTTCCATTTGTTTTTAAAGGCACTGGGGACGTGAACCTAGTCCATTCTTCTGTATTTTAAAGGGTCCTCTCATACAGTGCCTGAGGCACAGTCTGGCGGTTATCAAGGCTGGTGAGCCAAGAAATGCCTGAAGTTCATATTTATGTAGGATAACACTTCTCTGCATGCTGTTCAATCTTATGTTCATCTTTGTTTGCCTAGAGCACTTCATTGCTTCTAGAGATTCATGTGAGAGACAACGGGTTATGTATGATTACAGCAGCATTGGGTTACAAAGGAAGACAGGAGGTCCATATGGCTCTCCTCGTAGTTAATTTAGAAATATATAGTGAACTTTACTGCAATTATTGCTTTTTACATCAGCAGTTAGATAGAAGCAAAGATGCATTGCAGCAGAGTAATTATGAGACGTTTTTGTATGCATGCAATCTAGGTTACGTGTATTTAAATAGAAATAGATAGGAAAAATAAGTAATGGATCACTATTCATAGACCGCTTCAAGCTCAGTCATTGGTGGGACTCACGATAGGATGGATAGGATGGATTTTATAATTTCCGTAAATAGCAAGAGACTAAGAGCATTTTGGATATTCAATGGGAAACGTTTTAAAAGTTGTGGGTCAATAGCTGAAAATCATATTTCTCACCTGCTCCTGCACTGGGTTCTTGAACCCATTAAAAGGTGTGGTTGGTCGATGTAGAGTCGACGGGACAGCTGGTAATGTTGGATCGTGGCCAAAAGCTAGGACCGTGTAGAGTGTTTTATGCCTTTGTTAGTGAGGTACAGAAATTTGATGAACATTCTGAATTGAAATAGAAGCCAATGAAGGCTTTTCATGTGAGTGATTATGGATTTGCCCTCATTGTGGCTGAACATGACCCAAAGTGTTGCTCGCTGTCATAGTTGTTCTAGGATCATGCACATTAGTCATTCCAGGTTTCTGGGGTTCATTCTAATTGGTGGTTTAAAGTTAAAACAACATATTCAAGAACCCTGTTTACTTTTGTTCCTGTAAGTGCATTTTAGAAAAAGCAATGCCAGATAAACTAGGTGTAGCAGATGCTACCCCAGGCTACCCAGCATTGACATCCATGGGTGAACTTTGCTTGGTATGTTAGTTTTACTTGAATCTTTGCTGACTTTCGTTTTGCTTATTAATGTTCTGTATCAAGTTTTTAGTGTGTTTTTATTGCTTGTGTTGCTGTTTTTGTGCTATATTTTAGAATGTTTTTGTCACAGCATAAAGAAGGTTATGGTTCAATTAGCACTTTCTAAAATGTATTAATAAAATGCCCGACCCTGCCGCCGGCACCGACAAAAGTCGTAATCGGCCCCCTAGTGTTCTCTTGTGATTGCTGGTCTACAAAATACTCATTTCTGGATTAGAGGACATTTTGTTATATTGTGCTCTGGTGGTGCAGGCATTTAGTCATTCCTCTCTCTCACCAAGCCACATCTAGACAGCAATAATTAATTTACATTTTTTTTGCATTACTTATGATGTACCACTACATCTTAATTTGTATTAGACTCCTAAACATTTCGGGTGAATACAGTATTCACTTTTGTAACAACCTATTTTCTTGCTACATTTACAGTGTAAAGGCAGAGATCCAAATAAATAGGTGAAGCTAAAGCAATTTACTGACAACACCAGTATTTTATGGATTCTGATGATAATACTGGATGAGTCACACATCCATTACAATATGCAACTTATTAGTATTCAAAGCCTTAAATCCAAAAGACACGAATGTATGTAATTCAAAGTGTTTAAAGTTCCACCGAGTGTTTGGTACAAATATCTTGCCTCCCTTTACTCTGAAGGATTTCCAAACAAAAATTACACATGTAAATAACAAAGGGAAGACGGAATTTGAAATATCGCTACCTTGTGTCTTATATTAGTATGCAAACAACAATATTAGCATCTCCTATTTTGACCATGTGCCATAGTTAACCTGAACCTCCTACAAGACAGCTATGGTCAAATTTCACTGTAACTTTTATCCTGACCGGCTGCCATTAGTCATAAATCTCGAAAGAAAGTCTATGCCTCTCTAGAACATATGTCTTCCCATTTTAAATGGCTGTCCTTTCAGAATAGATAGCTTAGACATAACAATAGTCCAGTTGAGTATGCACCACAAGCCTTTAGTACCGCATTGGGCAAAAATACATTATTTCTAGTCATAGTGTATAAAAATCAATTGCTATACTGACAACAGAATGTGTTCTCATTGGTCACATGCATTAACTCTCCGGCACTGTTAGGTAGTGAATCATGGTGCTGAGGATCAGGTTAGTGTGAGGCTTAAAGAGGTCAGATCTTCAGGCAGTCATTGCTACAGAGAAGCAACCTGGACAGGGAAGGACCTAGTGGCAAGGCAAACTCACTTTGTCAGAAATCTAGAGGGTACCTTTCAGAGGCACAAGCATGAGGGCGAGGATGGTATAAGGCATTTTCTTCCACGTAAGATGAACGAGAAGAACACATGGCTCTGTGGACTAAACACAAAGTCTTAGTCTTAAGATAAATGCATAGTGGCAATCAGTGTAGAGAAGCATATGCTGGGTATTCAAGATCTAAAAACTCTAAATTTAACAGGATTCAAGCTACTACTTTCTGTACCAACTGCGGACTAACACAAGGTCATACTAGATGTAAGGATAATAGTCCCTGAATGCACAGCCCTACCATTTTATCTTTTGTCTCTGAAAAGCCCTTGCATTTTCCATTATCGGCTGAGTTTGCAGCCCTTAATGCAAAATGACCCTTAAAGTGTGAATATGGTTCTCCCTCTCCTGTATCCTAAGGTAGCTGAGACCGTAAACTAGTCACACCAGCCCTTTAGTGAGGTCTAGTTTCGTGGCACTTCTTGTATCATTTTGGGGTGTAGTAGCTGCACCCATTTATGATGACAACTGGTGTCCCAGTATACATGAAGTCCAGTGTCCTCCAGTAAATAGGGCGAGTGTTATGTTCATTTTTGGTGTTGAGCTTTGGTTCTCCTATCATTAGGGTTATCATGATATGATCACAAGCATATTTTAGTATGAAAGGTTCATGTAAAATGGAGAGTAGCATCTACTCACAGAAAAACATAAAGAAAAGCACATGCTCCTATTCTTCTTTCTTTCTCTTCCTCCCTTGTCCTCGGAATCTGTCTGAAGGGAATATCCAGGCTTTTTAGCCATCAGCTGATCACTGGAGGATGCACTTGTCCAGTGTGAGGAAGGCACAAGCATTCACAATGCATTCTGGGAGCAATACAATACCTGCTCTATCTAGCATACATCCAGTGGCCCAACCACCATTGATGGAGCATATGAGCTGGAGACCCCCACTACCAAAGGAAAGAAAGGAAGGAGGTAGTTGTCTTATAACTAAATTGGTGTGATGATTGGTTGGATGCAATGCAGTCTTCTATAAACAGGGCCTCTGGAATACTGTGGCTGCAGATTTTTTTCACATAATTATGGATTTGCCACATAATCCATCATCATCTGCTGCATAATCTGCAGATTTCAACAAAAAAATTGTTTCTAACTCCAACAGATCAAAAGTTACCAAAAAGGTTGTGACTGTTTGAGCACTGGAGAAGGCCTTTCCCAAAGGCAAACTGGCCATCTTTAAGTTGCTTCTTTCTGTATTTGGTTGTTGGGTGAAATCTTTGCTCAGACAGTATTACTATATGTAAAATTTACAAAATAATGAAGTAATACTATCACGAAATGCACTGCATTATGCTGCATAATTTGCCTTTTTATGCTGCTTAATTTAGTCAACCCTGCCACATTATTTGGTGCTCCTCTGCCTCATAATTCCAGTGGCAATACAGCAAATCACTGGACCGAGTCTCCTCTGTTCTGTGTGACAGATGACTTATTATTATCCAGTAGCAACCCGTCCCCTGCCAAAGTGGCGGGGCGGGCCGGGCCAGAGGAGGGAGATGGGTGGGTCGGGGATAAAAAAAAAAAACTTACTCACGCAAAGGAAACCATGTTTAGAGCAGGAGAAAATGACCTTACATTCCTTACGTGGAACATAGCTGGGTACAATAGCAAAAAGGACATTATTGAACGGCATAAGGAATTGGCAAATTCACATATTATTTGTCTCCAAGAAACATGGGAGGAAAATACATTTGAATGCTTATCGCTCATTTTAAACCCCAGCCCTTCCATCTATAAGGGGTAGAGCAAAGCTTGTCTCTTAACATTAGCCGCGAATAAGATCACGTTCAAAATAGCAAAAGTTTGGAACAATTTACCCTATTTCCATATGCTAGTCGTAAAAGTAAACAAAAGTAGTGATTTGTTGATAATAAATTATTACAATAATAATTTTACAAACCCAGCCTCAGTGGTAGAGGAGCTTGGAAGGATCATGGTTGACCTGCTCTATAACCATCCTAAACCCTTACAAATTATTTGGGTGGGTGATTTTGATGTAACCACGTAAGCTATGGTAACGCCCTAAACAATTTACTGGTTTCCTGGCAACTAGAAATCAGAAATGAGATAGGCTTAAGTACAGGTGACTTGGACCCTACCTTTTATAGGGCAGGGTCTTGTTCAGCTATTGACTATGTAATTTCTTCAGAGATCTATGGGGGTAACCTAAATAAAAAAAAAACAACAGAGACGGGCCACTAGAGAGTGACTAGTTAACCTGAGTAGTGTCTAACGATCGGTCCAGTGGACGCCGCAGTAGGTTGAGACGTGGGGGAGCACCGAGACCAAAGTACCTAGTAGGAGCTCCTCCTGCCCTGGACTCGTATGGCCATGGAAATACCATGAATTACGAATTTTACTACTGATGGACCGTTACTCATGGTTAGTCCATCCCCGCATGTTAAGCATGCCTTAGCGAGTGTGTAAAAATGCGTTACACACGTGGTTTAATTTTTACCACTCACTTTTGCACATTAATCACCATATAGAGAGGTCCTGAAGAAAGCTCCACTAATTTTTTGAAGAGCTGAAACATGTCGACCTAAGGATAATCCAGACACTTATTTGCAGTTCTGACATATTATCCCTCTCACCTTGTTTTAAACATACCCTGGGCCACTGGGAATAAAGCATCGAATAGTGAGTTTCCCAGAGGTATTTTTAACGTCACTACACTCACAACATCATCACACAAAAACCAAAAACCTGCTCCACTGTAATCAGGTGTCGTAGCACAGTTGGGTAGCACTCGGCTACCCGACTGGGAACCCAATGATGAAGCATGACACCAACCAGGTTGGTGTGTGAGGGTTCTTTTAAACAATTCCTGTGGTGTTAGACACTACTCAGGTTAACTAGTCACTCTCTAGTGGCCGTCTCTGTTGGTTTTTTGAGTATTACATTGGGACAAGGACGGCCCACATACTGTCCTGACTCTCCATTTGTTTTTTGAAGGTAACCTAAATAAACCAAAGGTTAAGATGACGGGTTTAAGTTACCATGCCCTAATTATATATAGTTTCCCATGGGGAGAGCAAAAAGTAAGGAGTGATACATTTGTCCCTACACCAATTCTTCAAAGAAAGAATGGATATACTTTAAGATGGGACAAAGTGGAGGCAAATACATTAATTGCCGAGATTATAACTAATAATGGAAATGAGGTTTCCTTGTGCTTAGATCCGCAAGCCAATGAGCAACAAATAACTGATGCATTCGAAAGAATTTTGGTATGCACGAGACTCCAATTAACCGGCCCAATTCTTAAAACAACCCACCCTATAATTCGGTGGTTTGATAAGAATTGTTCGCAAGCTGCAGCCAAGCTTAAGGAAGCATTTAAGATCAAACCAAGAAACAAAGATCTTATAAGCAAATGTAGGGCGGTATATAAGTTAGCGAGGGAAAAAAGAAAGAATCAGCTTAAAGAAGAAGCATGGGAGAAGTTATGGCAAGCTTCAAATTCTAGGAATAGTAAACCATTCTGGGATGTGGTTAACTCCCGCTTCCTACAGGAGAAAGGTGGGCCATCACTGAACTCACATATTGATGAGGAAACCTGGGTAACCTATTTCCAAACCATTGTTGTAATTTAACCTTGTATATATATTATTATACTTTTATTCCTCAGCTTCAAGTGTTATTATAGTTGGTATCTTCCCCTGTAGAACCCCACTCTGTTTTACCATAATACTGTGTTCCATGGAACTCCTGATCTCTGGGAGTGCAGATTAGAATGTTGGTGACAGTCAGCTGAGGCGTTTGACAGACCGGATGATTTCTATTGGAGACACCTTTCTTTTACAATAAAACCTGTTTTCTTCCATTGATTCCTGGATTTCTTTGGACCTCTTTACATCAATTTGGCGACGATTTCTAGAGCTGTGCAGGGGGGCAGCTGGTGTCTCCACCCCTGTGACCCTCTACAAGTTTCTCTGCTTCCATGGTCAGTTATATGTTACTGCTTGATTTACTTACATTCAGTGCAACGTGTCAAGCTGTTTCAGAGAATTTGAACCCTTCTTTTTGCCTGCTAAAGTATTACTTCAGCCGACTGAATTCATTTGTTGAATCTTTTCCCTGACGATAGTATTGCTGTTTACGTAGGAGCTTTCTGACCAGTGGAGGGAGCCAATCAACTGTTCATTCATTTAACTGACATTAAAATGTCATCCTCCAACATGTACTTCTACCAGTCAGACTTCAGAATGGCAGGAACGGTAGCTTGTAAAACCGCCAACTCAGTTCAAAAGGTAACCCCCAGAGGAAATATTAACAATGATTGGTGGCCCAAAGGCATGACAGCGCTTCTTTTTGAATTGTGGAATAATTCCCTTCTGCCTCCTTGAGAGTCCTGGAAGCGAAGGCAATTATTCTCTCTTTTCCCACCCACCACCTGAGAAGTTGAGGGAACACATCTGTGTACTGGCACATAGGTAGGAACCTCACCAAGAGTAAACTTAGGTCGGGTTATTGGTTTCCATACATGGACAGCATGGTGGAAAATTTGGTTAAAACCTGTAATGCATGTAGTCATAGTGATAAAAACCAAAAGTACTAGAAAAGTCCCATTACAACCTGTTGAAGTTCCTGTTAAACCCTGGAATAAGTTGGGTTTGGACATAATTGTCCCATTACAAGTGACTGGATTACAAGAAAAATATATAATTGTTTTGGTTTATTACAGTCAAATTTGTCAAATGTGTTGATTCCAAATCTCTTATTTGTTTTTTGTCAGAAGTCTTCACCAGTGAAGGTATTCTGCATACTCTTGTAACAGATAATGGAGTACAACTTGTCTCAGGGGAGATGAGAAATTTCCTTCATAGTTTGGCCATCAAACATGTTACCACCCCTTTATATTGTCCTTGTGCCAATGGTTTGGTTGAACACACTAACAGGATGATAAAGGAAGCCTTACAGTTAGCTATGATTTCTAGTAAACCAATTGTACAATCCATCAAAAATATTCTTTGGTCTTATCACATCACTCCAAATTCTGTTACAGGTTGTTCTCCATTTTGTTTGTTAAGAGGTCGCAAACCTGGTTCTAAGCTGACTCCTAATTGGCTATTTGATGATAACTTCTTCCATTTGGAAGAGCATGAGATTAGAGAGAAAATTGTCAATCATCAAAAGAGATATAAAAAGGAGTATGATACCAGATGGGGTGTTAAAGATCAAAATGGAGAGTTGGACAATGGGTTTGAGTAAGAAAATCAAATACGACATGTAACAAATATAACAAATACTATGATCCTGTTGATCCTGATGATGTAGTAATATTGGAAAATGGACAGCTATGGAGCATGGACAGGCTTGTTCCGCATGATGCAGGGGCTCAAGAGAGGGTAAACCAAACTGAATCCTCCGATTAACATGCCTTGTTCTATGTACCATCATTATGCTTTATTTTCTTTATGGATGTTATCATTTAGTATCTCACATTTTCCTGTGTTTCACTTTTGTTTCCTTATTTGTAGGATGGGAGATGTTGTAATTTAACCTTGTATATATATTATTATCCTCTTATTCCTCAGCTTCAAGTGTTATTATAGTTGATATCTTCCCCTGTAGAATCCCCCCTCTGTTTTACCATAATACTGTGTTCCATGGAACTCCTGATCTCTGGGAGTGCAGATTAGAATGTTGGTGACAGTCAGCGGAGGCGTTTGACAGATCGCATGATTTCTGTTGGAGACACCTTTGTTTTAAAATAAAACCTGTTTTCTTCCATTGAGTCCTGGATTTCTTTGGACCTCTTTACATCAACCATCTTTCAAAAGAGGGGTGACACCAACGTGGAGGTCCATGAGACAGGCCAAAGAGATCCTTCCATGCTGAAGTTAGATTTTAAAGAAATTGAGATTGCTTTGTCTCAGTCTTCCGCCTTGAAAGCGGGTTGCACAGATGGGGTCCCAGTGAATCTATTTCTTACAAACAAATGTTTCAGGGTACCCCTGTTGACTATTGTATTTAATGCAGTAATTAAAATAGGCCCAATGACCTCCTGGAAGAGATCAGTCATTATTCCGGTGTATAAGAAGGGGGATGGTTCAAATCCAGCAAATTACCGCCCAATCTCACTAATTGGCAGCTCAGCAAAAATTAATGGGCAGACTTTTGCTTAATAAGCTGGAAGAGTGGGCGGAGGAAAGAAATATTCTAGCGGAGGTACAATATGGTTTTAGGAAGGGCAGGGGGAAACTTGACCAATGTCTCAATTTATCGTTATTACCTTCAAAATATGCCATGGCAAATAAAGGTCAACTCTATATGGCCTTCATGGACTTATCAGCGGCTTTTGATTGTGAGGCCCACAGTAAGCTGTGGTCCACTATGGAGGCCATGGGAGTGGAAGCAGGGATAATCGTATTTATAAGACAAATGTATGTGGAGGCAGAAGCGGTAGTGCGTTATGGGAGACAAGGGGAGTGCATTAAACCGTTTAAAATCGAGAAAGGCGTAAGGCAGGGTTGCGTCCTTGCTCCATTCCTATTTTTATTGCATACCAACAGTTTAAATAAGGTTTTGATTGATAAAAGCAAGGACGTTCCTTACGCCGCCTCTATCCCTCTTCTAATTCTGCTATACGCAAATGACGCGGTCCTGCTGGCCAGAACCCCGATGGCCTTCCAAAATTCCTTTGTGACTTACTCAGCCTTTATGGCAGACTTGGATCTGCATGTAAATAAAACAAAGATTTTTATCTTGGTGATGGATGGAGACAAGAAAAGAGCAATGAGGTTTTATATAGAGGGTAATAGTATAGAACGTGTTGATAAATTCGCGTATTTAGGCATTCTGTTTGACTCTAACCTTTCCCTTGGAAAGATATGGTAATAGATAGAGCAACCACATGTCAAAAAACATAGCTGCACTTTTTAAATTTTCAAAAAACTTAGGCAATAAACCAATCCAGGAAATGATTAAAATCTACTTAGCAAAAATCATATCGATAGCCACTTATGGGGCAGCAATATGGGGCACCGCACAAGTCGAAGCACTACAAAAGATAGAAGACAAGTTTGCCAGAAGGCTACTGTCTATTCCAGGTACGTGCCCCAATTTTGTTGCACATAAAGAACTAGGTTTGCCATATATTAGCGATAGCATCAAAATATCCCGTTATTGTTGTGGCTAACGATATGGAAAACAAAAGAGGTCCAACTTAACCAGCACATTATAAGGGATGTTATGTACCTTGACCATGCTGTAACTACTCCTTGGCTAACCTATGTGAAACAGACTTTCGTCTTTATGGGTGTTAGAAATGGGGGTCTCTAGTTGGCAATGGCTGGCCACTGTCCAAGTAGGGACCCTTCTTCCTAAGTCAGAGTGAGAGGGCTACCCTCTTTAATACCCCTGCTCAACCCTGTGGTAACGTAGCACGAGCAGGTAGGCTTATCTCAGAGGCAGGGTGTGAAGCATTTATGACCATACACAGTAACACAGTGAGGAACACTACAGAGGGACACCACACAAGTAGTTATAAAAAATAAGTATCTTTATATAAAGGCAGATTTATCACAAGACCAATAACTGTAAAAGCCACAATACTGTCAAAAATAGGATAGCTGTTGAAGGGCTGTCAAAGATAGTTCAAAGGTTGCAAGAATAAGGTTCAAATTCAAGGCAGGGGTCTCTGCGCCCTTTCTCGTTCAGAGGTTGCAAAAATAAGGTTCAAATTCAAGGCAGTGGTCTCTGCGACCCTTTCTCTCATAAGACTGTCAAAAATAGGCTGGCTGTTGAAGGACTGTCAAAAAATAGTTCAAAGGTTGCAAAAATAAGGTTCAAATTCAAAGCAGTGGTCTCTGCTACCCTTTCTCTCACAAAGTACCTGGGTTTAGTAGCAAAACCAACAAAATGTCGCAAAGAAGTGGTAGCGATGATTCTCGGCACGCGAGGCCGGCGATGCGTTGAAATCCTTGCCGCAAGGGAGGATGATGCGCCGATCTGCGTGATGCGTGCGGAGACACTGCGACCAACTTCTGCACGCTAGGCCGCCGATGCGATGACTTTCTTGCCGCGAGGGAGAAGTCGATGCGACGATCCTGTTGCGCTGTGCGATTGTGTTGCGATGCGAAGAGATGACGCTCCGCGAGGGAGCGACGAAATCCGGTGCGATGCGATGAAAATGGCGGACGCACGGCGTCCGCAAAGCGATGTCTTGAAGCGATGATTTCTTTAGGGGTTGCGAGCACTCGGCGACAGCAGCGCGATGATTTTTCCAGCGCGTCTCAGCTGCAGCGGCTCGCAAAGGGGCATTAGCGATGGTTTCGTGTTGCGAGCACCCAGCGGCAGCAGCGCGATGATTTTTCCAGCGCTCTCGGCTGCTGCGGCTCGCAAACGTGCGTTAGCGACGATTTCCAGCACTCTTTTCTCTGAAGCAAAACTAGAGGCCCTGGAACTCACAGGAGCCTCATCAGCAGATAGCAATCCTCGCAGGGAGGAAGCAGGAGGTTGGTGGTGGAGTCAGATGTGCCTGAGACTCCAGCAGGAGGCTAGCTCTTTTCCTAGCCCTTGGGTAATTGCTGTAACAAAAATAAAAGTTCTCTCAAAAGTTCCTTTTCCTCTTCTTCAAGGTCCAGTGGTCACTGCTGCAGGCCAGTGCAAGAAACAACACACAAGCACAAGGACAGTCACTTCCTGCAGATTCCTCCAGTGGCACGGACAGAGTTTCCTCTCCAGATCCAAAAGCAATACAAATTGTAGGGGTTTGAGCACAGATATTTATACCCCAAAAGTCTTTGTTCTCAGAAGCTACAAGTCACTGAACCTAGCCAGAACCAGTTCTGCTCAGGCCTGGAGCACTTTGTTTACCAGGCTGCATTCTTCCTTTCAGAAAGAGGGGTCTGCTAGCAGACACACAGTAGGAGGTGGAGCCAGCATTCACCGTGCCAGGCACAGCCCTATTCAGGTCAAGGAGCCACCCCTCCCCACACTCTAAATGCAGATCTCTCTATTCAACCCAGGTCTGACTCAGCCTGCCCTGCCCCTCTAAAACCAGACAGCCAATACACATAACAGCAGAGCACACTGGAAGGCTTAGGCAAGAAAATACCTACTTTCTAAAAGTGGTATTTTCAAACACAGAATATAAAAATAAACTTCACTAAAAGATGTATTTTAATATTCTGAGCTCAGGCATACTAAATTCGTTTTTCTACCATGTTCCTGGGGTCAGTTAGGACTATAGAATGTAATAGTCAAACTGCCCATTCTAGCCTATGAGGAACAGGTAGCCTTACAGTAGTGAAAAACGAAATGGGGCATAATTCACTACCAGGACATGCTACACACACCAAGGCATGTCCTACCTTACACATACAATGCACCCTACCATAGGGGTGACTTACAAGATGCCAAGGGAAGGTTCAGGGGCTGGGAAGTGGGTGCACTTCACAGCCAAGATGGCAGTTCTGGACTGCACACAGACACTGCAGTGGCAGGTCTGAGACACACTTTACAAGCTGCTTCTGTGGGTGGCACACATCAGTGCTGCAGGCCCACCAGCAGCATTTGGTTTACCAGCCCTGGGCACACACAGGCCACACTACTAGGGACTAACAGGTAAACCAAATAAGCCAATCAGGGATATACCAATTCACATAGTCATATTTACAAAGGGAGAGCATATGCCTTTTAGCACTGAACAGCAGTGGTAAAGTGCCCAGAGTCATAAAACCAACAGAAACAGGTCAGCAAAAATACAGGAGGCAGGCAAAAAGTTTAGGGGTGACCCTGCAAAAGGGCCATTTCCAACACAACCCCTTCCAGCCAAAACGCAGGGTAGACCAATCACTACTTTGATGGGCTTCCCTGCTTCGGGCGATAGAACACGGAACTGGCCCGCAACTGCAGGGGCATATGGCAGCTCTACTCCAATCTGAACCCTGGTGGATCCCTCTGTCCACACTCCTAGGGCCCACTAAGATAACCAATGGGGAACTCTTCCCCTCACCTGTGGATACCACCTGTGCAGCATCTAACCTTAACTGGCCCCCAGGTGTGTCCCAACAGATAAACAACAAGCCCCAGTAGTCACTGACAGTAGTCAGTGATAAAATCCAAGCCCTATACCTCTCAGGGCTCTCAAACTTTTGTGGCATCAGAGAGTGCGGGGCAGTAACCCCAGGTGTCTGGCACCTTTTGTCCACTCTCCCTCCTGTCAGGTAACGCGTCCTGACACTGACCCACCAGCCCTGGGCCTGTACCCAACGGCGGGGCCAGCGACTGGGGTGGGCTCCCCCACACCCGGTCCTTCTCTTTGGGGCTCGGTACCCTCCCACTTGGAGCGGTACCCCCCTCCAGAATTGTCAGGGCACCTGAGGCAGGTGTCCTGCATAGTCGCCCACCAGTTCAGGGGTTCTATCCTGCAACTGGTATCCCAGCATAGGGTCTGTACCCTTAGACTGGGCGGAGGTCAGGGGTGAGGCTGCCCTCTCCCCGCCCCCTTTACTGGGGCCCGGCACCCTCCCACCTGGAGAGGTGCCTCCATAACACAAACCGGGAGGGGCACTGTTAGCAGTTGCCCCTTCCTCCAGATCAGGGGGACACCCTGAACCTGGCCCCCCAACCTAGGGTCTGTACCCTTAGGCTGGGCCTGTGCCTGGCAACCCAGGACTTCTGGGGAGTACACCAATTCCCCCAAGGAAAATACACTCTTCCACTAGTTCAGGACCTTGTCCCTGCAACTGATCCATCAACCTGGAAAAACCCTCAGGTGGTACTGGGGTCAGAGGCGAGGACTCCCTCCCTCTGCACCCCCTTCCAGCATACTGCACCCTCCCACCTGGAGTGGTGCTTTTAGGAAAAAAAATGGTCGGGACACTGCTTACAGTTGTCCCTTCCTCCAGGTCAGACAACACCTGGACCTGACTTACCATCCCAGGGACCAACCCCTGTGGTTGAACAACCGCCTGGCCACCCAGGACTTCCTGGGGAGCACACAGGCTCCCCTCAAGGGAAACACACCCCTCCACCAGTTCAGGGCCTGGACCCTGCAACTGACCTACCAATCTGAAAAAACCCTCAGGGTGCACCGGGGTCAGAGGCGAGGACTCCCTCCCTCTGCACCCCCTTCCAGCATACTGCACCCTCCCACCTGGAGTGATGCTCTTGGAAAAAATGGTCGGGACACTGTTTACAGTGGTCCCTCCCTCCAGGTCAGACAACTCCTGGACCTGACTTACCAACCCAGGGACCAACCCCTGCGGCTGAACAACTGCCTGGCCAACCAGGACTTCCTGAGGGTGACACATACCTAGCGTGTTGCGTGACAGTCTGCCTGGCACAGAGCTCACGACCTCCTGTCCCTCTGACAGTGCGTGAAGATGCCCCAGGACAGAAGTGGCGTCACCATGGCCAATCCTATGAGGCTCAGCCCTTCTGGCTGGCCCCTTACCCACTGGTTCTTCCACTGGGGACTCTTTCCCCCTTTCATCCCTCAGACTGGACTTCTGTACCCTCCCCCTAGGAGTGGCACTGCCCGGCACAAGAACTGATGGAGGCCTGACTACAGGCACTCCCAGCTCACCTAACACTGGGGTACCCCCCACAATGGACGGTCCATCCAGACAGACTAGGCTCCCCACCTGGTGTTCCCTCATGGAACCATCCAGTCCTGGGGACTGAGGCTGGGGCACTTCGGGACCTATCCCAGTCTCACTCCTGCTCCCACGAGACAGGATGTGAGGCCCTACAACCTCCTCACAACAAGGGGACCCAGCTGTAACACTCCTAACCTTTCCCAGCACTCTGGGTTGGAAAACTTCTGAACCACTTCTCTTAGGGTCATTCCCTAATGCCTCTACAGAGCCTCTGGTACTCACCCAGAGGTCTGCCTCCTGTGCAAGTTCCCTAGGATCAGAGAACTCGCAATCTGACAGGTGTTCGCCTAGCTCTGGAAAACAGGAACTCACAATATGCTCTCCCACAATTGGATTACACAGCTCCACACAGGTGCTAACCTTTACCTCACAATCCAGTGCCTCACACACGTACCCCACACCACTCTCTTGAAATGGGTGAGACATTAACTGACTGTCTCTATCACTCAACCCACACTCTTCTGGGCGGTCCTCACACTCATACACCAGGACTTCAACCACGGGGGAACCCCTCTCCCTGCACCTCTCATCCAGAGTCGGTAGAGTATCCCTCCTTTCACTAGGACTATGGGCCCCTGCGCTAGTTCCCCAATCCACCTCAGGGACACTGCACACCAATGGAGCTATCTCAGGTCCTTGAATCCCCTGGTGTAGATCAACCCCTCCTTCAAGTCAGGTGCCACATCCCTGGGTGGGTGTACTACACTGTCATCACTATATACTTCAATTTTGCTGCCACCACTGGACCCCACCCTCTCTGGGGAATCCAGACAATTAAAACTGCACTCCGGGGGTAACCTACCCTCTGGAGCTAACTTCTCCCTTTCTGCTATCTGCGCTAGGTGCGCCTCCAGCTGGGCAATCTCTATTTGGAGCCTCTCCAATTCCAGCTGGTACTCCCTCTCCCTCTGTCTGTCCAACTCCTCTGGGGACCATGAAGGGGATTGGGCACTACCCTGTGCACTAGATCCAGCAAGGGACTCCCTACCTATGGGACCTTCCCGCCTGTCCCCCAACTCCTCTGGGGACCATGAGGGGAATCTGGCACTACCATAGGCACTAGGCTCATCAAGGAACTCCCCACCTATGAGATATTCCATAACACTTTCTTCCTCCTCTTCAGACTCTCTAGAGCCACCCTCAGACCAACTACCCTCTTGGTAGGTGTACTGGGACTCCAAGAATCTCCATCTGTCTTGTTGCCAAAGTCTCAGGGATGTCTGCAGGGATAGCTGAGTCTCCTTCCTACTCACTGCTAAGCCCTTCTCCTCACAGAACCCCCTTAGCTCCTCTAGACTGTAGGTTAACAGATCATCTATATAAAAGGTAGGTCTCATTTCAGCAAGACCCATTGTAGCAGTATCTGGCAATATCAATAATAAAACAAATAGGCTTGCCCGTTGTAACAATCACGGGCAATATCAATAACAGATAGAAGAAAACTTCTCAAGAAAATGTATGCGTGTAAAAAATCACCGGCAATATCAATCACAATATAGGATCCAACAATTTTCAAAAATGTATGCAGGTACTATCACCGGCAATATCAATAAACAATAGGCTTGCCCATTGTAACAATCACGGGCAATATCAATAAAAGATAGAAGAAAACTTCTCAAGAAAATGTATGCGGGTAAAAAAATCACCGGCAATATCAATCACAATATAGGATCCAAAAACTTTCAAAAATGTATGCGGGTACTATCACCGGCAATATCAATAAACAATAGGCTTGCCCATTGTAACAATCACGGGCAATATCAATAAAAGATAGAAGAAAACTTCTCAAGAAAATGTATGCTGGTAAAAAATCACCGGCAATATCAATCACAATATAGGATCCAACAATTCTCAAAAATTTATGCGGGTACTATCACCGGCAATATCAATAAAACATAGGCTTGCCCATTGTAACAATCACGGGCAATATCAATTACAATATGGGATCCAAAACTCTCAAAAAATGGGCGCGGGTGAAAAATCACCGGCAATATCAATCACAATATAGGATCCCAAAAAAACTCTCAAAAAATGTATGCGGTACGTTATGGTCTGTACTCACTAGTAGTGTACACTATAATTATTGTATGCGATCATAAATGCAAGTCCAGATCCTCACCGCTGACCACCAATGTTAGAAATGGGGGTCTCTAGTTGGCAATGGCTGGCCACTGTCCAAGTAGGGACCCTTCTTCCTAAGTCAGAGTGAGAGGGCTACCCTCTTTAATACCCCTGCTCAACCCTGTGGTAACGTAGCACGAGCAGGTAGGCTTATCTCAGAGGCAGGGTGTGAAGCATTTATGACCATACACAGTAACACAGTGAGGAACACTACAGAGGGACACCACACAAGTAGTTATAAAAAATAAGTATCTTTATATAAAGGCAGATTTATCACAAGACCAATAACTGTAAAAGCTACAATACTGTCAAAAATAGGATAGCTGTTGAAGGGCTGTCAAAGATAGTTCAAAGGTTGCAAGAATAAGGTTCAAATTCAAGGCAGGGGTCTCTGCGCCCCTTTCTCGTTCAGAGGTTGCAAAAATAAGGTTCAAATTCAAGGCAGTGGTCTCTGCGACCCTTTCTCTCATAAGACTGTCAAAAATAGGATGGCTGTTGAAGGACTGTCAAAAAATAGTTCAAGGGTTGCAAAAATAAGGTTCAAATTCAAAGCAGTGGTCTCTGCGACCCTTTCTCTCACAAAGTACCTGGGTTTAGTAGCAAAACCAACAAAATGTCGCAAAGAAGTGGTAGCGATGATTCTCGGCACGCGAGGCCGGCGATGCGTTGAAATCCTTGCCGCAAGGGAGGATGATGCGCCGATCTGCGTGATGCGTGCGGAGACACTGCGACCAACTTCTGCACGCTAGGCCGCCGATGCGATGACTTTCTTGCCGCGAGGGAGAAGTCGATGCGACGATCCTGTTGCGCTGTGCGATTGTGTTGCGATGCGAAGAGATGACGCTCCGCGAGGGAGCGACGAAATCCGGTGCGATGCGATGAAAATGGCGGACGCACGGCGTCCGCAAAGCGATGTCTTGAAGCGATGATTTCTTTAGGGGTTGCGAGCACTCGGCGACAGCAGCGCGATGATTTTTCCAGCACGTCTCAGCTGCAGCGGCTCGCAAAGGGGCGTTAGCGATGGTTTTGTGTTGCGAGCACCCAGGGGCAGCAGCGCAATGATTTTTCCAGCGCTCTCGGCTGCAGCGGCTCGCAAACGTGCGTTAGCGACGATTTCCAGCACTCTTTTCTCTGAAGCAAAACTAGAGGCCCTGGAACACACAGGAGCCTCATCAGCAGATAGCAATCCTCGCAGGGAGGAAGCAGGAGGTTGGTGGTGGAGTCAGATGTGCCTGAGACTCCAGCAGGAGGCTAGCTCTTTTCCTAGCCCTTGGGTAATTGCTGTAACAAAAATAAAAGTTCTCTCAAAAGTTCCTTTTCCTCTTCTTCAAGGTCCAGTGGTCACTGCTGCAGGCCAGTGCAAGAAACAACACACAAGCACAAGGACAGTCACTTCCTGCAGATTCCTCCAGTGGCACGGACAGAGTTTCCTCTCCAGATCCAAAAGCAATACAAATTGTAGGGGTTTGAGCACAGATATTTATACCACAAAAGTCTTTGTTCTCAGAAGCTACAAGTCACTGAACCTAGCCAGAACCAGTTCTGCTCAGGCCTGGAGCACTTTGTTTACCAGGCTGCATTCTTCCTTTCAGAAAGATGGGGTCTGCTAGCAGACACACAGTAGGAGGTGGAGCCAGCATTCACCTTGCCAGGCACAGCCCTATTCAGGTCAAGGAGCCACCCCTCCCCACACTCTAAATGCAGATCTCTCTATTCAACCCAGGTCTGACTCAGCCTGCCCTGCCCCTCTAAAACCAGACAGCCAATACACATAACAGCAGAGCACACTGGAAGGCTTAGGCAAGAAAATACCTACTTTCTAAAAGTGGTATTTTCAAACACAGAATATAAAAATAAACTTCACTAAAAGATGTATTTTAATATTCTGAGCTCAGGCATACTAAATTCGTTTTTCTACCATGTTCCTGGGGTCAGTTAGGACTATAGAATGTAATAGACAAACTGCCCATTCTAGCCTATGAGGAACAGGTAGCCTTACAGTAGTGAAAAACGAAATGGGGCATAATTCACTACCAGGACATGCTACACACACCAAGGCATGTCCTACCTTACACATACAATGCACCCTACCATAGGGGTGACTTACAAGATGCCAAGGGAAGGTTCAGGGGCTGGGAAGTGGGTGCACTTCACAGCCAAGATGGCAGTTCTGGACTGCACACAGACACTGCAGTGGCAGGTCTGAGACACACTTTACAAGCTGCTTCTGTGGGTGGCACACATCAGTGCTGCAGGCCCACCAGCAGCATTTGGTTTACCAGCCCTGGGCACACACAGGCCACACTACTAGGGACTAACAGGTAAACCAAATAAGCCAATCAGGGATATACCAATTCACATAGTCATATTTACAAAGGGAGAGCATATGCACTTTAGCACTGAACAGCAGTGGTAAAGTGCCCAGAGTCATAAAACCAATAGAAACAGGTCAGCAAAAATACAGGAGGCAGGCAAAAAGTTTAGGGGTGACCCTGCAAAAAGGGCCATTTCCAACAATGGGCCTGAAAGAACTTTATGAAACTCCTCTTAATTGTTTAACGTATTCTAAATCAAGATTGAAAGACCTCTTTGTAGCTAAAACGTATCATGCAAGATGGGAAACGAACATAGCAAAAGGCACAGTAACTTTATATCAGGCCTTACCGTCTGTGCTGCCTGGGTCTTCTTCTTACCTTTCTTCTGTCGTGAAGCCCCACCATTGATATTTACTGATAGGATTTTGCTTAAATTACATTCCTTTAATGTAGGGTTATCCAGCAAACACACATTCATTAAACCATCTTCCCGTGAGCCTATGTGATGCTTCATCTAAACAAACAATTTCACATATCTTATTTTTTTGTGCTTTTTACCAAATAGAGAGAAAAAAGTGTATTGTGCCATTATTGCGAAAGTTCAGTCTAAGTAACTACACCTCAGTGCTCTTAGTTCTTCAACAACTGGAAATGCCATTTGTGTGTTTTGCAATGGTGGCATTCTTGCAAGCGGCATTAAAAACTAGAAGGGCATCCACTTTATAAATAAGCCTAATTAGGTATCACCAAGCTTGTATAGTATAAGGAGAAATAGATAGGTCAGGCGGCTAGCATAAAGAGGAAATGGCGGGAAGTAATTACTTATACTTTGTATCTATGAAATATATATTTTTATTATTTTATTGCTTAGTGTAGTATATATGTTATTTATTGAGCAATTGATATTAGTTTAACCTGGATGTGTTATACCTTACAGACATTTTAAAGGATTTTATATTTGGTTATAACTTATTTGAAATTAAAAGGAGGAGTTAATGTATTAATAACTGTTTGTAATGAAATGTTATGTACTTTTATGCATTTTTGATGATGATGATGAATAAACTTACCTTAACACAGCCGCCGTCTCCCACTACATCGCGCTCTTCCTGATTATGGGCACAGGCTCCCAGAATGCACTGTGGCCAATCCTGACACTGCATGAAAGCAGGATTGGCCTGAGTGCTGGCAACTTACGCTCCCAGGCAGACTGGGAGCCTGAGCCTGCTTTCTCCAGCCCCAGCAATGCAGCTGGGGCTGGAGAGAGCTTCACTGTGCATGAGGGTTTGGCCAAAGGCAAGCCCATCTGCTCCCGTCCACATCTGGACCCTGGTCCTTTTACCCCAGTTAGCCAAATCTACTCTTCCGATCAACTACATACATTAGCAGTAAGCAGTAAGTGCAGGGGAGTAAGAAATTGGGTTGTTGGTTGACTGGGGTGTGAGCCCTAGTCAAGCAGCAACCACAATCCTTGTCAGGGTAAGGCACCAGCATCCCAAATTAACCTGTGCTCAACCGTTTTGTAGCTTGGCACAGAGCAGTCAGGCTTAACTTTGAGCAATGTGTAAAGTATTTGTGCAAACCTTCAAACAGTAACAAAGTGAAAACACACCGCAAAAGAAGCCCACGACAGATCTAGAAAAATAGAGTGATTTTTAATAATAAATAAAACATGACCTAAATGACAAAAATCCAATTAGTAAAACCGGAGATATTGAATTATTACAAAGTTTTAAGAAATTAGCGCCAAAAAGCACAAACTATCGATAACTGGTCGTGCAGGACCGGGAAAAAAGTGACAGGGTCAGGTTGACCGCGATGGAGCACGGGCTGGCTACAAGGACCCAGTTAGGCCTGCTGAACAAAGTACCTTAAATCCTGGTTGCAGAGCATTGCGAGGATCCGTGTCTAGGATGCACGGCACAGCCAAAGTGATGCATCAGTTCCGAGATCCAAAGAGGCTGCGGTGCAAGGTCCTTCTGCATTGACGTTGAGGTTCCTGTCGACGGGGCTTGCAATGCAAAGTCCGGCATCGGGGATGCAGTGCACAGTCGGGGTAATGCATCGGTTCTGAAGAGCTGTGAAGCTGCATTGCGGAGTATGATGTCATCATCAAGGATGCCATTGATGAGAGGTATGAGGGCCTGTGCCGAGGATGCGTTGTGCAGCAGCGGTTCCAAGGCGATACAGGTTGTGGCAGCGATGTGAGTCCTTGCGGCAGGTCCAACCCCCGCTTCTGCTCGGGGTTGCGCTCACAGCGGACAAGATGCGTTGGTAATGCTGGATCTACAGAGGCTGGAAAAGCACCTTAAGCCCACTTTCAAGGGTCCAGGACTGGGGGGCACCACCTGGCAGGGTAGACTCACAGATGGCATAGTTTAGGTGCAGATGCAAGGTTGTTGGAAGCCTGTTAAGTCCCTGAGGCTTCAGATCAGGAGGCCAGCCAACTATCCCTTGGAGTCACTCTGAGTTCTGGGTTCAAGAGATGCAGGCCCAGTCCTTCTTACTCAGGCAAGAGGTCAGCGGGCAGCAGGTCAGCACAGCAAAGCAGGAGTCCAGCAGAGTGGCAGTCCTTCAGCAGCACAGCAGTTCTTCTTCCTGGCAATGTATCCCTAGATCCAGAAGTGTACTGAAGTAGTGGTATCTGAGGTCCAGTATTAATACCCAGTTGAGTCTTTGAAGTGGGGGAGAAGCTTTTAGAAGTTTCCCTTTGAAGTCCGCCAGCATCCTGCATTCTCTGCCCTGGCCCCAGACAAACAGAGGGTATGTAGCCCTTTGTGTGGAGGCAGTACACAGCCTATTCAGGTGTAAGTGAGGCTGGGCCCAGCTCCTCCCTCCCATCCTGCCAGTGATGGCCCATCCAGTCACACCTAAGCTCCCATTGTTTGTGGATGCCTGGGAGGAATACCCAAAGCTCAGCTGTTACCCACACCCAGTCATGTGACTCAGAACCAGGCTGCAGGCACTAAATGGCTAAGGCAAGAAAATGCCAACTTTCTAAAAGCAGCATTTTCAGAATTGTAATTTAATATCCCAGAGACACCAAACATGAACTAATTATCTCTTCCCATTTGGAAATTACACTTACAAAATGTTATAAGGTAATTCCAACATTATCCAAAGGGAGAGATAGGCCTTGGAGTAGTGAAAAACGAATTTAAGAGTTTTTCACTACCAGGATATGTAAAACCTAAAAGTACAGGTCCAACTTTTTAAATACATTGCACCCTGCCCTGGGGACTGTCCATGGCCTACCTTACAAGTGAGTTATAAGTATTAAAACAGAAGGTTTGGACCTGGCAAAAGGTTTATTTTGCTAGGTCCGCATGGCAGTTAAAAAATGCACACACAGGCTCTGCACTGGTATGCCTGAGACATGTTTAAAGGGCTACTTAAGTGGGTGGCACAATCAGTGCTGCAGACCCACTAGTGCAAAAAGAACAGATGATGGACGGAATGCTGAACAAACCAAATATTCAACCCCAGTCACGGAGCTAGGTTAAATCCATCGTTTTTTTGCCCACCACACCATTCCAGTTTGGACCCAGCCATCTGCAAATCAGTCTTGACCCTGCTCCCCATGGGAACAGTCCAGCCCGAACTGCCAGGTCTGGTCCTCCCTGGACTGGAAACAAGCATCCTGGGACTGGTTTCAGGGTATCATCCCCTCATCAGCCAGGATAACTTGAATCCAGTGGCAGAGTGAGCACAGGACTCCAGTCTGGGCATACCCTTCCCACTTAGGGCAACAAAGGGAAAAAGAACAGATGATGGACGGAATGCTGAACAAACCAAGCATTCACCCTCAGTCACAGATCTGGGTTAAATCCTTCATTTGTTGTGCTCGCCACGCCACCCCAGTTTGGACCCAGCCACATGCAAATCAGTCTTGACCCTGCTCCCCATGGGAACAGTCCAGCCCGAACTGCCAGGTCTGGTCCTCCCTGGACTGGAAACAAGCATCCTGGGACTGGTTTCAGGGTATCATCCCCTCATCAGCCAGGATAACTTGAATCCAGTGGCAGAGTGAGCACAGGACTCCAGTCTGGGCATACCCTCCCCACTTAGGGCAACAAAGGGAAAAAGAACAGATGATGGACGGAATGCTGAACAAACCAAGCATTCACCCTCAGTCACAGATCTGGGTTAAATCCTTCATTTGTTGTGCTCGCCACGCCACCCCAGTTTGGACCCAGCCACATGCAAATCAGTCTTGACCCTGGTCTCCAAGGGAACAGTCCAGCCCAAACTGCCAGGCTGATTTTTTTGTCAATTAAAGTACGGAAATGTATGCCTCATTTAATGACACTGAAGCTGCTGGTAAGATCCTTGACAAAAGGAATCAAACTAAAGTGCAAATTGAGCCTTTGTCCTCCATTCAAGAGATTGAGGAAGAAGAATAATCGGCCTTAATGAATAAGGTAAAATCAGGATCCCCTCTAAACCCTGCGCCTCTCCACATCCTTAAGCAGGGGGAAAAATAATCTTACCTCTTCTGCAAAAGATACATAACCTCTCTCTACAGTCTTGTATATTACCACGTATTTCGTAGGATGCAGTGGTAAAACCCATTTTAAAAAACCCACCCTTGATCCATTACAAGTGGAAAACTACAGCCCAATATCCTTGCTAGCTAATATGAGTAAGGTATTGGAAAACATTTTAATCAACACCTTTCAGTATTTTTTGGAACAAAAAAATTAGCTTCAACCTATGCAAACTGGATTTTGATCTGGTCATAGCACAGAAACCGTGCTGTTAGCCGTGGTCAAGGAACGTAAAATGAATCTAGACCAAGAAGCAACTGCATCAGATACTGTCTCCCATGACATGTTACGGCAAAGCTAGACAGTTTTAATGGAGAGTTTTGCACTTTATGCTTATTACGGATTAGGCATAAATACCCCTAACCCCAAATTTGTGCAATTGCTACAAGTTTCTTAATTTGCACATCCTTTATCAGTGGTGTGAGGATGTCAAATCCTGATGCATTTTTTCACAGCTTAATAAGTCCTTGTTGGAAAATGGTCCTCTCTGAAGGGTCCACCACAAACTTTTTGCCATCCTCCTCCTCTTTTGCTGACCTCGTTTTTGTTGGCTTTAGGACTCTGGGCACTTTACCTCTGCTAACCAGTGCTAAAGTGCATGTGCTCTCTGCTTTAACCATGGTAACATTGGCTTATCCACAACTGGCATTTTTAATTTACTTATAAATTCCTAGCAATGTGCACTACCTGTGCTTAGGGCCTGTAAATTAGATGCTACTAGTGGGCCTGTAGCACTGATTGTGCCACCCACTTATGTAGCACTTTAAACACGTTTCAGGCCTGCCATTGGAGAGCCTATGCATGCAATTTTAAACCGCCATGTCGATTTGGAAAGCTAACCCTCTTGCCAGGCTCAAACTTTCCTTTTTAATACATATAAGTCACCCCTAAGGTAGGTCCTGGACAGCCCAAGGGCAGAGTACAGTGTATTTAAAAAATAGGCCATGTACTTTTAAGTTTTACATGTCCTAGTAGTGAAAAACTCATAGATTAGTTTTTCACTACTGCAAGGCCTATCTCTCCCATAGGATAACATTAGGATTACCTTATTACATTTTATAAGTGTAATTCCAATTGGGAAGAGATTGCACCCCCAAGTTTGGTATCTCTGGAATCACAGTTTGAAATCACAACTTATGGTGAAGATGGATTTTAAATTGTAATTCTGAAAATGCCACTTTTAGAAAGTTGGAACTTCTTACTTTAGCCATATGGTGCCTGCTGCCTGTCTCTGAATACATGTCTGGGGTGGGTGACTGATGGACTTTATGCATTCGCTCTAGACCGCCACACACAAAGGAAGGTTAGGTGTGACTGAGTGGCCATCTGCATCCTGATCGGTCAACCTGGGCAGGATGGGAGGGGGGAGCTGACACTTTCACCTGAATGGGTAGTGTACACATGTCCACATTAAGGGTTGGGTTTCATACCCCCCTGTAGTGAGTCTGAAGCCAGTGCTGGGAAAGGAGGACCTCAGTACACTTCAAAGCCCCTCTTTGAAGTCATCTCCACTCCAAAGGCACAACTGGGTATAAGTACTGGGTCTCTGACTCCACCAAATCAGACACATCAGATACTTCTGGACTTGTAAAGAAACTCTGCCATGAAGAAGGACGGCTGTGCTGTTACAAGGACTGCCATTCTGCTGGGATGCTGCTCTGGAAGAACTGCTTTTTGTCTGTGTTGCCCTGCTGCCTGTTACCCTCTGCCCCTGCTGAGGACGAACTGGACTCTTGCTTGAACCTAGAGTGATCTCCAAGGGCATGCTGGCTTGCCTCCAGTTTTGATACTCGGGGATATCAAAGTCTCACCTCCTGCTCCTGTGCCTGGTCTATTGGAAGTGGATCCAGGTGCTTGCTCCAGTGGAACCGACACATCCTCTGCTATGTGAGCAGAACCAATGCAGCACCGCTGTTGCAGGAACAGGACCGACGCATTGCGCTTGGAACCAGCGCATCGCCATCGGAATCGATGAATCAGCTTCAGAACCAACGCATCTTGGCTCCAGCGCTTCATCTATGAATCTGACGCATCGCCATCGTTGCTTGAGGAAAATCAACTCATCACCTCGACTGTGGGTCGACACTGACGCATCGCTCGACTACACCCCGCATCTCGCTGTTGCGAGCAGGATCAAAGTACTTTGTTCAGTGGGCTTTGTGTGGATCCTGTATCTGTCCCGTGCTCCATCGTGTTCAGCCTTAACTCATGACTTTGTCCCGGTCCAACGCGACCAGAAAACCCCGTAGGGGCTTGTAGCTTCTAAGCACTATTTTTCACTTTTAATGTTTTAAAAATTATATCTTGACTTCTTATTGGATTTTTGTTGTTTTGGGCTTGTTTTATTTATAAAATCATAATCTAGTTTTCTAAACTGGTGTGGAGTCTTTTTGTAGTGTTTTCTCTGTGTTACTGTTTGAGGTGTTGCACAAATACTTTGCATATTGCCTTTTAAGTTAAGCCTGCCTGTTCTGTGCCAGGTTAACAGAGGGTGATCACAGGTTAACTTATGGTGTCTATCTGACATGCCCTAACTAGGATTGTGGTTCCAGCCTGGACAGGGTGCATACCTCTGCCAACCAGAAACCAAATTTCTAACAGTCCTCAACATGTTGTTTTTGTAGCAGTAGGTGAAATAATTTTTTAATGAAGAAGACTATTTGGCAGGTCCTGGTAGGATGCATTACAATGGATGTTCAGACCACGGTCCATGTTGCTGGGAAGAGAGCATGTTCATTAACAGGAGATTGTAATTGTAAATTGTATTTATATAGTGCATAATATCCCTGAGAGGCATTGAAGCATTTTGCGGCGAGTAGCACGCTACTCCGGAACCCAAGATTAGATTTTAATAGTTAATTGCTTAGTAATAAGTGGTATCTTTTTTTCCTTGTTGATTATTTGTGTTAAGTTTGTGCTCTGTATTTCTTGTGTGCTTAGTAGAATTTAGAGTAGGGGGAGAATGATAGGAATGGATTAGAAAAGGAGAAGAAGTAGGATGTTGACTTTGTATTTAGCAGTAATGTGCATCTGTTAGTTGGGAGAACTGGCTAAAAAGTAGAGGGAAGTAAGTTTGAGAAGGATGTTTGAGTAGATAGTTCATAGTTGGCAGAATGGTTTGGGATGAGTCAGAAAGAGGAGGGATGGAACAAAGGTTGAAGGGAGTAGTGTTTTTTAAATTTATTTTAAACAAAGTTGAAATGAGCAAATTCCAAGGTTTAGCTGCTTGAGCAGAGAAAGATGTTCCACATATTTTTTTTCTTCCAACTAAGTAAGTCTCCAATATGTTTGCTTTAGTTGTGTAATGATTTTCCAGCTTGTCACAAAATTCTTGAGAAATTGGGTTAGTAGCTTCTGTGCATTTGGCTTACAGACTTCTGTGAATATTTTATAAAATTCTTTATTTGTACACTTTGCATTGTGAATTTGGATGTAATAGAATCTTTTTTTTGTTGCTTTTTTGACTGTTGACTTGTATATGCTATTATTTCTTTGTAGGCATATCTTGTCTTGAGGATTGTTTATTTTGAGCCAGTTGTGTTGAAGCTTAGCAATTTGTTTTTTCTTAATTTTGCCTTCATCCATGGTTGTGTTTTTTTGTTATGTGTAGATGTTTTCAGAGGAAATCAGAGATCATAGGTTTTTTGGAGCCATTCATAGAGTGCTTGCACAGAATTTACCGCGACCAGATCTGTGTTGGAGTTAAGCTGGTTTTCTAGTTCCTCCAAATTCAGTTTGTTCCAGGGTTGATATGTAGTTGGGGTTAAGATGATTTTAGTTGTGGTATTGGAGTGTATTGGAAGGCCACAAGGTAGTGGGTTTAACCATCTGACTAGATTTGGGGTGGCGAAGATGCTATCTAATTTGTATCCTGCTATTAGTGTGTGATTGGGACTGAGTTATTGTAGGTTGTGTGTGTCTGGGTTAGTGAGGATGGTTCTGGGCTGTGGCATGTTAAGTGTGTCATGTGGTTTGTCATGTGGAGGTCACCAAGAATGCATAGGTTTGTGTATATTGTAAGAAGAGTAGAGATTGTGTCTAGAAATGTGTCTGTGAATATTGCATTGCTAGGTGGTGGTCTGTAGTGAAGGAGAAGGTATATGAAAAGATTGGGGTAGATTGCATCTGACAATGAGGCCCTCACAGTCTTGTAAAGAAACGTCTTCCGCTTTAGTAACATTTTTTGCATCTGACAAGGAGGGCCTCACAACCTTGTAAAGAAACATCCTCAGCTTTCGTAAGATTTGTTGCTTCTTTAAATATGATGGCTAAGCCACCTCCTCTTTTGCCTATTCAAATTTGTGTCACAATTTGCTATACTGGCAGGACAGCTTCATGCAGTACCGGTGCCATATCTTCCCCAGCCATAATTTAGTTGTGAAAAGTAAGTCAGGTTCTGTGCCTATCAATAGGTTGAATATGTGATACTTGTTTTTTTTAATGGAATGAGCATTTATCAGTAGGCAGTCTAAAAAATCTTTTTTGGAGGTGGTGTGAGTTTGTGCTGCAGGACGTGACACATTTACAAACATCTGTAATAATCGTAGCAATGTTTTGAGTCATTTGTGAAAGATCATTTGACACAGAAAATGTGCAGAATTTTGTGCAGGCTGTGGTCCTTTGCAATGTATTGCTTTGTGGGTGATACAAAGCAGCTTGAAGGTAGATCTTCTGGCAACTAGTAACCACTATATGGCCCTCAAGGCAGGGGATATGTGTTCTTGTGGCTTTACATGTAGACGTTGGCTTGCAGCAGCATTCTGAGTTCTCTGTAATCTCATAGTTTGTAATGGTGAGCCGTGATGTAGACCATTAGCGTAATCCAGTTGTGATAGGACAAGAGAGATGGTAGCTTGAATCTTGTCGGGGAATCCTAGGTGCAGAAGTGTTGCAGTATTTTCATTGTGAGAAAGCTTGATTTGGCTACCTTATCCACTTGTTCATTCATTGAAAGCATGGCGTCAATGGTAACTCCAAGGTTTCTTACCTCCTTAGATATTTGGTCCTAGATTGTCAGTCCAGGCACTAGGAGGGTCATAGGTTTTACAGTCGCCTATGCAGTTTTGTACCCCAATAGTGCATAGGTATACTTTAATTAATTAATTTATTTTATTTATTTTTATTTAAGGAGTTTTATATAGCGCTGACCAGACCCTGGGGTATCGGAGCGCTTTACAACAGTTTTTTCGCAAGAGTTATATAATAGAGCAGTGTTACATCATGGTTCGGAGGTCCAAGTGTGTTGTGCAGTCTTGAGGTAGTAGTGAGTCCTGAGGTAACCTCGTTGATTGCACATTGTTATGGGTTGAACTTAGGTGGTCTTTGTGATACAGAGTCAGAGAGCAACGGAGTCAGGGTTTGCGTTAAGGCGGCGGCTATCCATTTGAGAGGGAGCGGTTGAGGAAGAGGACTTTAAGGTGTTTTTTGAATTTTGTGAAGGACGAGATAGTTCTGATATCTGCTGGGATGGAGTTCCAGATTTTGGGCGCGTTTCCGGCGAAGGACCTTGCAGCGGTTTTTTGTTTGCGTGTTTTCATAGGGATGAGAAGTAGGGTGTTGGAGCTCCTGAGGTTTCTTGTCTGACCAGCCCTCTTGAGTTTGGCGGCCAGATAGTCCGGTTTTCCTGTGTGTAGGGCTTTGTGCGTGAGGCAGGCAGTTCTGAAATTAGCACGCTGTTCGACTGGGAGCCATTTTAGTTCTCTTAGTGCTGTTGAAATGTGATCGTATTTCCTGATTCCAGTGACAATTCTGGCTGCTGCGTTGAGGGTTATTTTGAGGGGAGCGAGGTGGGATTTTGTTGTACCAGTGAGGGTTGCGTTCCCATAGTCGAGTCTGGATAGCACCAGTGATTGGGTGGCTTGTTTGAGATCTTTGGCAGGGATGAATGGTTTAATTTTGTTGAGTAGCTTCAAATTGAGGAAGGCACTCTTTGCAGAGTTTTTTATGTGATTGGCCATGTCGAGTTTTGGGTCTAAGGTGATTCCTAGTGATTTTACGGAGTTTGCTAGAGTAAGATTACCATTGAGAGCATCCAACGCTTTAAGCCATTCTGCAATTTGAGGGTTCTCTTCTTTGTTGGAGATGAGGAGGATCTCCGTTTTGTCTTGATTGAGTTTTAGGTGATTTAGAGACAGCCAATGTTGGATTTCTTTTAGAGTGTTATTTAGTCTGAGTATGTCATCTAAGGAGGAGGTTTCGAGATAGATCTGGGTGTCATCTGCATATAGGTGGAAGGAGATGTTGGCATTTTTAAGTATGGTGGTGAGGGGTTCCATGTATATGTTGAACAGTTCTGGTGAGAGCACTGAACCTTGAGGTACGCCCCTGTTGACGGGCTGTAGGTCGGAGGTAAAGTTTTTGATTTTTATCCTTCGCGAACGGTTGTGTAAGAAGGAGGAGAACCAGCGTAGGACCACCTCATCGGCACCTACCCTTTCTTGTAGGGCCTTGATGAGTAGTTGGTGATCGACTGTGTCAAAGGCTGCCGATAGGTCCAGGAGAATGAGTAGGCAGCATTGATCGGTATCGAGGGATTTGTGGATATCGTCTGTGATGTTGAGGATTGCGGTCTCTGTGCTATAGCCTTTTCTGAACCCCGATTGGTGGGGATCAAGAAGGTTGATGTTGTCCACGTGATGAGTCAGTTGAGAGAGGACTTTAATTATAGCCATGTTCTGTGTATTGTCATCATTGTTCACTTATCTACTATCTACCATCTGCCTCAACCCTGGAAATCCGATATGCAATTTTTAACTTGCTTTGCACAGGACTCGTGCTGATCATACAGGCTCTACCCTTTGATATGGGATAATCTACAGTCTGCTTATGGGAATATGGCTCCCACCTCATTTCGTCGAGATAGTTATCAACAGGATGATTTTCCTTACCCTCTTGGTTTACAAAATGATGTGTTAGAAATAACAATTCTGGAGCATTTCCAATTTTTTTTACAGTTCCAGGCATTCCTGAGGCCAACCATCTGCATATCTCCAAGCAATGCAGATGTTGCATTATTAGTGACATTAAAACAGTGCATCACATACAGATATGTAGCTTCCGTTGGTGCAGGGCCCAAATGCTTGAGGTGCCTACTCAACCCCGATTATTGCTATATTTCAAAGTTTAAACAGTGGCCAGGAGGCCAATTTCCTTCCTTGCACTAAGGCCCATGACACACTGGGTATGCCAGTGGGCAATGGTCATGCAAATATGGAAGCAAAACCTTCGAGAGTCAGTAACAATAGATGTATTTTCCAGGTATTTCCTCAAAGCAAAGTTTTCAAATAATGAGCTGATACAAAAATGGCTGTGACTCTCTGGGTAGAATTTTTCTCAATGTCACCTGGTCTCAAATAGATCAGTCAACCCACTCAGTTTTTGGACTCATTGGCTCACCATTCATGAGGGCAAACATACTACTGGTTAAAGATCAAGTATACATTGATGCAGGGCTTTAAGTGGGATGAACAAAATGTGGGGGATCTCTGAGAAGGCCATGGCCTAAGAAGCATAACTTGGAATCCTTTCCAGGTACGTGTCATATGTAATGAAGCCTGTGGCCTAATAATTATAGACTAAAAGCCTGTGCTTCCTGTAGCATACCACCAGCCCAGTATTTTGGCACCTTCCTGTGAGCATTTGATGTTGTAACCAGATATATCGGACAGTAACAGACATGTACCTAAAACAAGCCCTACCAATTGCGTCTGCCAATGTTAGTTGGCAATATCAGATACATGAGTAACAATGTTTTTGTTATGAATAATTGCAATGGAAAATATTTCAATCTGATAATCTGAGTCTAGATTTAAACATTTCTAAGGTCTGTGAAAAGTGTGGTGGCCTTTGGAATGTCTCAATCACCTTGTTCTTCCCTTCACAAAAGTTTTCTCTGACCTCATTTATACACCTATCCCTTTTGAAATTCTCCATCTACACATCTCACATCTTTATCTCTTCCCTCTGTGGCACCTCTTTTCACTCTCCTGCAAGTACTTCCTTGCTTCTCCTTCACTTCACCATCATCCTTTACACAGGCACACAAC
Organism: Calotriton arnoldi; assembly: GCA_963921515.1. NCBI lineage: Eukaryota > Metazoa > Chordata > Amphibia > Caudata > Salamandridae > Calotriton > Calotriton arnoldi. Next base: position 561,266 of record CAWUFW010002947.1, on the reverse strand, counting down.
GCACCTGTGCCCCTCTAAGCACTGCATTTTCTTTCACTTTCTCCCTGTCAATTTTCCAACAGCTCTGTACCTCCTTCACACACTTTTCCAAAGAATCACTATTGCAGTTGGCACACATGACCATTACGGTGTCTGATTTTCAGACAGGCCTAGTTTAGTAAATCCACTTTTTCTGTATGGCCACCCTAATTTATTTTCACCTTCTGCTGGACCCTAAAGTTTTGCTGGCTTTAGTTCTCTGTGCACCTTACCCCTGCTTACCAGTAGTAAAGTGCCTGTGCTCCCCCTTTTAACATGGTAGAATTGGCATACTCCTAATTGCTATATTTCTCTTGCTTATAAGTCCCAAGTATATGGTACAAAATGTACCCAGGGCCTAGAAGTTAAATGCCACTATTGGACTGCAGCACTTATTGTGCCATTCACTCCATTGGCAGTGCAAACATGGCTTCAGGCCTACCACTGTAGACTGACTGGAGCAGTGTAAAAACTGCAATTTCACCTTTTTTGACGGGTCAAACCCTGCCTTTTAAATTTCAATGCATCACCACTGTGTAGGCCCTTTAACCCACAAGGCAGGGTGCATGGTATTGAAAAATAGGACACTTAGAAATGTAATGTTAAAATGTCCTTACAGTGACTAGCACCCAAAAGCTATTTTTCACTGTGTGTAAGCCTAGCTGTCCTATGTAGAATACCAGAGTACACACTAAAATCCTAAAACTGTATCTCGGGAATGGGGCTAGCTAGAAAATAATAAAACAACTATTTTTAATAGTTATTAAAAATCCAATTCATTGATGAAGTTGGGTGTTTAATAAATATTAAGGCTGAGTAACTTTTAGAAAGTTTCCCTTTACCTGTCTGAACTGTCAGAAAGCTAATTAGAATAATCCTCTGTCAGCTCCCAGCCAGTGATTAGCCTTTGAATAGATGTAAAAAAGGTGTGATATGCCTCCATGGAGCAAACGATAGGCTGGCCTGAATGGGCAGAGATGACTCCTTTGAGCGTAGCGAAATATGTTGTGTGGGGGCTATGGGCTTCATTTTGACAGCACAATGTTAAATTCTGCTTGACAGGTCTGCTCAGCCACATATAGCACTTGAACGGGAGATAACGGAATGCCAAGACAATTCTTGTATACCCACTGTCTGGTTGCTGAAGAATTCTGCTTTTGTTCTACCAGACGTCTGTCTCTGGCTTTTAAATATAACACTTACGGGGCATTTGAAAGGAAGGGACCAGGTTGCCAAGGCAATTCTTTTGTATCCACTGTCTGGTTGCTGAAGAACACTGCATTTGTTCTACCAGACTTCTGTCTCTGGATTTAGTGGCTGCTACAAACCGGATTTTAGTGTTAGATGTGGAAGGGCACTAGGATTAACATAGTATAAGCCCTAAACACCCCCCAGACCTCAAAGCCCAAGTTTAGTGTGCACAAAGTCTTTTGCCATCTTGGAAATGCTCAAAGTGGGTAGGGTTGGTGCCAGAATGTTTATCCCATTGGTTAGGGCGTATCCAGGAGTCATTCCTACCCACTTGCTAGCTCCAGACATAAATGTGGCACCTCCAAGCACCCACTTCAGAACACTCTCTGGACCTACGGAATAACAGAAGAAGGCTGGACCTGCTAGCAGTGACCTGGGAAGAGCCCTGAAGTACTGGACCTGCTCTCTCTTGTACCATTGGACAAAGAAGTGGACTCCAAAGGTTTAGGAAATACATTTATTTGGTTGCTAGGAGGAATACTACCTTGACCAGAGTGTTTGATTCCAAATGTTAAACCCTACCTGCATTTTTGATTGAAACTTCTTACCTGTAGCATCAACTATGTAGTTCATGACCCTGCGCATGCCAAGGTGATGTTATCTAAGCAATCTTATACAACGCTATTGTCTTCATCACGTCCACACAACCACTAACATTAGGTAGATACCTGTTGGTCCATACTAGACATTTTGTAATTATGCAACACATTAAAATTATCTTTCTTTAGCTATCTTTTATAGCTTAGCTGGGATAATTCTACAACCCCACAACGTTTTTTTGCATTGAATTGTTATTGAGAGAGTTTATTAGTTGGACTTTACTTTCATTCACTTTCTCCTGAGCACATCTTAGAGTTGTCGCTGATGAACACAAACCATTGATGCTTACACACACCTCAGTGTCGACACACTAACCTGTGGAGAGTCAGCAATATTGCAATTGCAAACTGTGCTGTTTGTATTTTTTTACCTGCCAATCCAAAATTGTGACACTTTACTCTTTTTAACATAAACTATCAGCCTGGCCCAACTTCATTCCGCTACCATGTTGTGTTAATTCCTATTGCTTCTCCCCCACTCTCGGTTTGTAGGCCTGGGAGCAGAATATCTCAGGTGCAAATGTAATGAGTTTAATATCAGAAGGGCACCTCTTTCTTCCTACAGTTTTAGCCAGTATAAAGCACATATTTAAAAAGTAGAAATGGTGTCTGGAAGAAGTTTAGGGGAAAGAATTAAAGCTTCCCTGATCGTGTGGAGGAAATGACAGACAGCAATTGCTTTGAGGTTCTTATTGACTGCTAATGATTCCCCCAGGAATGCTCTCTGAGTTTCAGTTCATCTGAACAGACTATTACATGCAGCCTATTCTTATGTGATAGTCTATATGAAAAGGGATATGTGGTGAGAGGAAACCTAGCCACAAGACTTAGAAAATGCTCACGTACCTAGCGTGTCCACAATATTGGGACTGAGAATCTGCATTTGGTATCTGAAGATGGTCTATCCCTTTTGTTTTGGGGGGAGTTTTATATAGCGCGAACTAGACCCAAAGGTATCAGAGCACTTTACATGAGCACCGGTTATGTTACAGACGGACACATTCATTTTTGTTAGGTTCGGGGAGATTAAGTGATTTGCCCAGAATCACAGAATGTTGACCCGAGACTCGGACCCGCTTCCCCAGCTCCGAGGTCGACCTAGCCGTTAGGCCGCATTCTCTCCCCAACATTCTTTCTCATGTAGCACATCATCAGGAGTTTCTACTACTTAGTTCCTCTATACATGGTCCAGTAGGATGATTCACTGTAGGTATCGGGTAGAGGTGAAGGCAAAGGGCAGTGCCAATGGTATTTATTTTGTAGACAAAACGTCTTACAAAGAATATCAACTTTTTTCAGCATTCATTTCTCCATTCGTGTCTGAAGAGATGGTCCAAGGAGAGACATTGGTGCTTATCCATGGATAGAAGCTCCTCAAGGATTGTAAAGTTCCATTAATCCATAGCACTAATTGCAGCCCCCACACCCAGTATGCAAAGTATACAAAATGTTAACTATGTATAAAGATAAAAGGGTTTTTGGTAAACTATGTACATTTTAAAAATAATATTTCTAAATATTTTCCCTTTATATGTTTTAAGACTTTTCACCTTGAATCTTTTGTGTGCCATTGTTTTAGTTGTGTATTTTGGTTTTGTCCACTTGCCCTGAAAATGCAGAAAATAATTAAAAAACATTTTCCATGCTCAAATGATTACTGCTTAAAATGTAACCCTTTATTTAAATGCAGTAGCATTGGTGGTCACTGAAGTGCTTCAATAAACTGTCTATTCATGACTGCTACACCATCTAACCCTGAATGATACTCTGATGATCATTTTTTTAAGGTTGTTGGCATTGTTGCATTCAAATGGTGGAACAGCAATCAAGAATGGAACAGGCATTTGGATGGGATCTGGTAGCGCACACCTGTGTTATATCCAGATTCCTAGTACTTGCAGAGTGTGGTGCACAGAGAACGTGATAAGCCACACGCTGGTGACATACACGGGTGGTGGAATAACAGTGGTACAGTTGGTTGTAATCCAGGTGGTCATTTTCTTCCTTGCGGATGTTTACAAACGTCTTTCATTTTCTGCAGGCCGTCATTGAAGACTGGCACAGCCTCAGGCAATTCAACATAATCCTATATGCACACACTGGTTGTGGATGCAGGTAGTGGAGACAGAGTGACCCACCCAACAATAGTCCTTTAAGGGTACTACAGTTCCGACTTAATCCTCTCCCCAATTATCAGCTCGCCCACTGTTGCCAGCAATGCCCTCTCTCCAAATGGTGCCCGTTGAGAGTCTACCCCCACACACAATCCACTAACTAGCACCCCAACATCTTCAACAGTCATACCACCTTCTCTCCTTCTCTGAGTTATGAAACGATGAAAATGGGAAAAAGTCTGCTTGATTCTCACCTCACAGTTACCGATAACACTAGTAATGGCCTGTGCCTCAGCTAGATGCAAAGATGATAAACCAAAGATAACAAGCAATGACAAAGCCAGTAGGTTTGGTTTTGAATGCAGACCTTCTGGTTTTGCTGGTGCTTCTTTTGTTTTGAGATTGTTTTGGTAAAAGTTTATTTAAAAGAACATTCTCAATGGCCACCCATGCATTTACATGCACGAGCCGCCATGTTTTTTTTAATAGTTGTTTATTCAATTTTCATACAGGATGCCGAATACACTTGTCATGTTTAGACAGAACCAACATACAATCCTGCATTATTTCCAGCCATGAAAAGGCAAAGAAAAATCAAAATGTAATGGCAATACTATAAAGCATTTTTCTAACAACGAGTAACAAACCGATGCAGCTATGAGGGCACCCCAAGAGGCAGCATGACATTCAACTGAACACAGCCGGTACGATGTGTCAGCGTTAATGAACAGTTCAGACCGATTCTTAGCAGGAAGACACGAACATAAGCTGGTATATAGCAACCAGACATCCATTAATGTACAGACAGTGTGGGTACAGGGGTAATTCCATTACTCAGGTGACACAATCCCTCTTCGTCGCAATCTGTACCGTCCCTTTACTGTCGGAGCCCAACACATCATGTATTTATGCGTCTGTGTGTCTGTCCCATCTTGCCTTCAATAGTTGAGTATCCTGTGTGTGGTCTACCAGCCAAGTGTTCTACAGTATGGTAAAGTATTTCCTCGCTAACTCGCATGTAAGCAATACCTGTAAAGCAGGCAATGTTTCTGGTTCCACGTCAGTGCCAGCGCACCAGCAATTGCTTCATGTGTTAAGAAATGCCCACCCTGTATGAATGTTGAATCTCAGCAAACATGCTCAACGTGCCATTAGTGAAGAGCACACCCACAGGAACAATACCCGCCTCTCTCAAGGCCCACGACTATGCATCAACACAACCAACTAAATCGCGGGCAAGGACCACAATATTATCCTTAGATCCATCAATTTTCTATTAAGTACTCTTGCCAGAATCACCTGGCCACCTTTAATAGGGTCCTCATCACTCAAGAGTCAGTACCAAACATCCCCCTTTGACAGTGCTGTCTGTATTTCGTCTAATCCCGCTGCACCTTCACGTGTCTATCTCATCACCCACTGCAACTGTGCAGCTAGGTGGTAGACTTAATAATTAGGGCCCCCCAGACCTCCCTCTGTGAGAGGTCTTTGCATTCCAGCAATCGCCACACGTCTCTGACCCAATTCCCATATCAAACTATACTGCATCCCTTGTAACTCTCTAAAAACGCCTGCTTTTATAAGTAGTGTCAGAGCCGCAAAATAGTATAGCAGTCATGGGAGTAACAACATCTTGGCTAATGGTACTCTACCCATGGGGAAAGGCGAAAGCCGAGTCCGAAAGGGGAGCAACTTCTTGACCGCTGTAAACACTCATCCTAAGTTACCATCCATCAACTGTTCCTTGCTGTGAAATATCTGGACACTTAGGTGCTTGGGGATTTAAAAACTATATGCCAATTTATCCCCGGTAAAGCATACATGCGCCACTACTGCAAGTGGGCTAAGCGGAAAGAGACATGATTTAGCCCAGTTAATCCACAGCCCGACATCTCTCCAACTCATTCAAGACCTGGATTACATCACCCAGATGGGGGGCGGGTCCCCTTCAGGTACAAAAGCGTGTCATCAGCGTACAGGTATATAACATGCTCATGACCATCTATTCTAATCCCCTATTCCGCCCTCTTCACCTCAGTACACACACCAGCGGTTCCATAGCAAAGGAAAAGAGCGATGGAAAAAGAAGTCACCTCTGTCTCGTCCAATGTCATACCACCCAGGGAGCCAATATCACATTCTTCTTTTGACCCAAGCAAAAGGCTGAATATAGTAGGCCAACCCATTTCCAAAATGAGGGGCCCACTCCCAATTTTGTGAACATCAGCTGTAGATACAACTAAGTGTATCAAAAACCTTCTCTATATCAAGTGAGACAACCCAATTTACACTTCTGACGCAGGCACCCTGTCCATTATGTGAAACAATCTCTGCAAGTTGCCAAAGGTCTTACGGCCAGGTACAAATCCAATTTTGTCACGATGTGCCAACTCTGCCACCAGTCTACCACCAGTTCGGTCTGGACTGTTCCCATGGGGCACAGGGTCAGGACTGATTTGCATATGGCTGGGTCCAAACTGGGGTGGCGTAGTGGGCAAAAGAACGATGGATTTAACCCAGATCTTTTGACTTGGGGAGAATGTTTGCATTGTCAGCATTCCGTCCATCATTTGTTTGCTGTAACACTTTTAGCCCTAAGTGGAATGGGTATGCCCAGACGTGGGTCCCTTGCTCACTGTGCCACTGGATTCAAGCTAGCCTGGCTGAAGAAGGGTGACATACCCTGAAACCGGTCCCAGCATGCTTGTTTCCGGTCCAGGGAGGACCTGGCCTGGCAGTTCGGTCTGGACTGTTCCCAAGGGGCACAGGGTCAGGACTGATTTGCATATGGCTGGGTCCAAACTGGGGTGGCGTAGTGGGCAAAAGAACAATGGATTTAATCCAGATCTTTTGACTGGGGGAGAATGTTTGCATTGTCAGCATTCCGTCCATCATTTGTTTGCTGTAACACTTTTCACCCTAAGTGGAATGGGTATGCCCAGACGTGGGTCCTTTGCTCACTGTGCCACTGAATTCAAGCTAGCCTGGCTGAAGAAGGGTGACATACCCTGAAACCGGTCCCAGCATGCTTGTTTCCGGTCCAGGGAGGACCTGGCCTGGCAGTTCGGTCTGGACTGTTCCCAAGGGGCACAGGGTCAGGACTGATTTGCATATGGCTGGGTCCAAACTGGGGTGGCGTAGTGGGCAAAAGAACAATGGATTTAATCCAGATCTTTTGACTGGGGGAGAATGTTTGCATTGTCAGCATTCCGTCCATCATTTGTTTGCTGTAACACTTTTCACCCTAAGTGGAATGGGTATGCCCAGACGTGGGTCCTTTGCTCACTGTGCCACTGAATTCAAGCTAGCCTGGCTGAAGAAGGGTAACATACCCTGAAACCGGTCCCAGGATGCTTGTTTCTGGTCCAGGGAGGACCTGGCCTGGCAGTTCGGTCTGGACTGTTCCCATGGGGCACAGGGTCAGGACTGATTTGCATATGGCTGGGTCCAAACTGGGGTGGCGTAGTGGGCAAAAGAACGATGGATTTAACCCAGATCTTTTGACTGGGGGAGAATGTTTGCATTGTCAGCATTCCGTCCATCATTTGTTTGCTGTAACACTTTTCGTCCTAAGTGGAATGGGTATACCCAGACTTGGGTCCCGTGCTCACTGTGCCACTGGATTCAAGCTAGCCTGGCTGAAGAAGGGTGACATACCCTGAAACCGGTCCCAGGATGCTTGTTTCCGGTCCAGGGAGGACCTGGCCTGGCAGTTCGGTCTGGACTGTTCCCATGGGGCACAGGGTCAGGACTGATTTGCATATGGCTGGGTCCAAACTGGGGTGGCGTAGTGGGCAAAAGAACGATGGATTTAACCCAGATCTTTTGACTGGGGGAGAATGTTTGCATTGTCAGCATTCCGTCCATCATTTGTTTGCTGTAACACTTTTCGCCCTAAGTGGAATGGGTATGCCCAGACGTGGGTCCTTTGCTCACTGTGCCACTGAATTCAAGCTAGCCTGGCTGAAGAAGGGTGACATACCCTGAAACCGGTCCCAGGATGCTTGTTTCCGGTCCAGGGAGGACCTGGCCTGGCAGTTCGGTCTGGACTGTTCCCATGGGGCACAGGGTCAGGACTGATTTGCATATGGCTGGGTCCAAACTGGGGTGGCGTAGTGGGCAAAAGAACGATGGATTTAACCCAGATCTTTTGACTGGGGGAGAATGTTTGCTTTGTCAGCATTCCGTCCATCATTTGTTTGCTGTAACACTTTTCGCCCTAAGTGGAATGGGTATGCCCAGACGTGGGTCCCTTGCTCACTGTGCCACTGGATTCAAGCTAGCCTGGCTGAAGAAGGGTGACATACCCTGAAACTGGTCCCAGGATGCTTGTTTCCGGTCCAGGGAGGACCTGGCCTGGCAGTTCGGTCTGGACTGTTCCCATGGGGCACAGGGTCAGGACTGATTTGCATATGGCTGGGTCCAAACTGGGGTGGCGTAGTGGGCAAAAGAACGATGGATTTAACCCAGATCTTTTGACTGGGGGAGAATGTTTGCATTGTCAGCATTCCGTCCATCATTTGTTTGCTGTAACACTTTTAGCCCTAAGTGGAATGGGTATGGCCAGACGTGGGTCCCTTGCTCACTGTGCCACTGGATTCAAGCTAGCCTGGCTGAAGAAGGGTGACATACCCTGAAACCGGTCCCAGCATGCTTGTTTCCGGTCCAGGGAGGACCTGGCCTGGCAGTTCGGTCTTGACTGTTCCCAAGGGGCACAGGGTCAGGACTGATTTGCATATGGCTGGGTCCAAACTGGGGTGGCGTAGTGGGCAAAAGAACGATGGATTTAATCCAGATCTTTTGACTGGGGGAGAATGTTTGCATTGTCAGTATTCCGTGCATCATTTGTTTGCTGTAACACTTTTCGCCTTAAGTGGAATGGGTATGCCCAGACGTGGGTCCCTTGCTCACTGTGCCACTGGATTCAAGCTAGCCTGGCTGAAGAAGGGTGACATACCCTGAAACCGGTCCCAGGATGCTTGTTTCTGGTCCAGGGAGGACCTGGCCTGGAAGTTCGGTCTGGACTGTTCCCATGGGGCACAGGGTCAGGACTGATTTGCAGATGGCTGGGTCCAAACTGGGGTGGCGTAGTGGGCAAAAGAACGATGGATTTAACCCAGATCTTTTGACTGGGGGAGAATGTTTGCATTGTCAGCATTCCGTCCATCATTTGTTTGCTGTAACACTTTTCGCCCTAAGTGGAATGGGTATGCCCAGACGTGGGTCCCTTGCTCACTGTGCCACTGGATTCAAGGTAGCCTGGCTGAAGAAGGGTGACATTCCCTGAAACCGGTCCCAGGATGCTTGTTTCCGGTCCAGGGAGGAGCTGGCCTGGCAGTTCGGTCTGGACTGTTCCCATGGGGCACAGGGTCAGGACTGATTTGCATATGGCTGGGTCCAAACTGGGGTGGCGTAGTGGGCAAAAGAACGATGGATTTAACCCAGATCTTTTGACTGGGGGAGAATGTTTGCATTGTCAGCATTCCGTCCATCATTTGTTTGCTGTAACACTTTTCGCCCTAAGTGGAATGGGTATGCCCAGACGTGGGTCCCTTGCTCACTGTGCCACTTGATTCAAGCTAGCCTGGCTGAAGAGGGGTGACATACCCTGAAACCGGTCCCAGGATGCTTGTTTCCGGTCCAGGGAGGACCTGGCCTGGCAGTTCGGTCTGGACTGTTCCCATGGGGCACAGGGTCAGGACTGATTTGCATATGGCTGGGTCCAAACTGGGGTGGCGTAGTGGGCAAAAGAACGATGGATTTAACCCAGATCTTTTGACTGGGGGAGCATGTTTGCATTGTCATCATTCCGTCCATCATTTGTTTGTTGTAACACTTTTCGCCCTAAGTGGAATGGGTATGCCCAGACGTGGATCCCTTGCTCACTGTGCCACTGGATTCAAGCTAGCCTGGCTGAAGAAGGGAGACATACCCTGAAACCGGTCCCAGGATGCTTGTTTCCGGTCCAGGGAGGACCTGGCCTGGCAGTTCGGTTTGGACTGTTCCCATGGGGCACAGGGTCAGGGCTGATTTGCATATGGCTGGGTCCAAACTGGGGTGGCGTAGTGGGCAAAAGAACAATGGATTTAACCCAGATCTTTTGACTGGGGGAGAATGTTTGCATTGTCAGCATTCCGTCCATCATTTGTTTGCTGTAACACTTTTCGCCCTAAGTGGATTGGGTATGCCCAGACGTGGGTCCCTTGCTCTCTGTGCTACTGGATTCAAGCTAGCCTGGCTGAAGAAAGGTGACATACCCTGAAACCGGTCCCAGGATGCTTGTTTCCATTCCAGGGAGGACCTGGCCTGGCAGTTCGGTCTGGACTGTTCCCATGGGGGACAGGGTCAGGACTGATTTGCATATGGCTGGGTCCAAACTGGGGTGGCGTAGTGGGCAAAAGAACGATGTATTTACCAGATCTTTTGACTGGGGGAGAATCTTTGCATTGTCCATTGTCAGCACTCCGTCCATCATTTGTTTGCTGTAACACTTTTCGCCCTAAGTGGAATGGGTATGCCCAGACGTGGGTCCCTTGCTCAGTGTGCCACTGGATTCAAGCTAGCCTGGCTGAAGAAGGGTGACATACCCTGAAACCGGTCCCAGGATGCTTGTTTCCGGTCCAGGGAGGACCTGGCCTGGCAGTTCGGTATGGACTGTTCCCATGGGGCATAGGGTCAGGACTGATTTGCATATGGCTGGGTCCAAACTGGGGTGGCGTAGTGGGCAAAAGAACGATGGATTTAACCCAGATCTTTTGACTGGGGGAGAATGTTTGCCTTGTCAGCATTCCGTCCATCATTTGTTTGCTGTAACACTTTTCGCCCTAAGTGGAATGGGTATGCCCAGACGTGGGTCCCTTGCTCAGTGTGCCACTGGATTCAAGCTAGCCTGGCTGAAGAAGGGTGACATACTCTGAAACCGGTGCCAGGATGCTTGTTTCCGGTCCAGGGAGGACCTGGCCTGGCAGTTCGGTATGGACTGTTCCCATGGGGCATAGGGTCAGGACTGATTTGCATATGGCTGGGTCCAAACTGGGGTGGCGTAGTGGGCAAAAGAACGATGGATATAACCCAGACCTTTTGACTGGGGGAGAATGTTTGCATTGTCAGCATTCCGTCCATCATTTGTTTGCTGTAACACTTTTCGCCCTAAGTGGAATGGGTATGCCCAGACGTGGGTCCCTTGCTCACTGTGCCACTGGATTTAAGCTAGCCTGGCTGAAGAAGGGTGACATACCCTGAAACCGGTCCCAGGATGCTTGTTTCCGGTCCAGGGAGGACCTGGCCTGGCAGTTCGGTCTGGACTGTTCCCATGGGGCACAGGGTCAGGACTGATTTGCATATGGCTGGGTCCAAACTGGGGTGGCATAGTGGGCAAAAGAACGATGGATTTAACCCAGATCTTTTGACTGGGGGAGAATGTTTGCATTGTCAGCATTCCGTCCATCATTTGTTTGCTGTAACAACTCTGCCACCAGTGGCAAAAACCTGCTAGCCAAATCTTCACTTAAAATGTTATAGTATGTACTCTCTCTTAAATGTGGACTATAAGATCCAAGGTCTATCAGGTCACGTCCTGGCTTTGGAAGCACTGTGATCATTGCTTCTGCCAGCAAGTGGGGCAAGATACCCCGCTGCATCGCAACCTAAAATACCTTCAACAATCGAGGTGCCAATTGTGATTTAAAGCTGGCATACCACTCGATCGGACATCCGTCAGAGCCTGGAGCCCTGGCCAGCTGATCAATTGCCTCACTCAGCATCTCAGCTACCAGTGGAGCATCTAGTAACTGATGCTCCTCAGCAGAGAAAGACTTCATAAGCACACCTTCCAGATAAGCTTCGATCTGGGAGACCTGCACATCCTGAGAGTCAGAATATAACTGCTCATAATACTCCGCAAATGCAATATTTATCTCGCTCTTTGTAATACAGATTACCCCAGCGTTATCGTGAATCGAACAAATAGGGGGGTCCTAGGATTCTTTGGCGTTACCAACCAGGCTAGCTCTCTGCCTGCCTTATCCCCTTCCACATGTTTCCTTGCAAGATATTTGTTATCATCAATATTAGAGACGTGCAATGTCAATTCAGAACCCTTTTTTGTGTTGCAATCAGGCATTCAGAGGCCGCTGGGTGGGCAGGCACCACATTCTCTACAGTGTAGATACAACTCTCTGTGGTAACTCCTCAAAGACTGTATGTTTGGCCCCATAGGTGGTCTTAATGCAGAAACCATGTAGGACCACCTTAAAGGAGTCCCATTCCAAATGCACATCAGAACTTGTGCCTTTGTTTTAGCGAAAATAGTTGGTGATATTCTGGCATATATTTTCCTGACATGGGGCATCCTGTAATGCCTCCACACATAAATACCACACCCGTATGGCTGTCAACATGCCCCCCACCCAACGTCAGCTTGAGTGGACTGTGGTCTACTATCATGCGGCTCAGGTACTAGGAGCCTATCACCTTCGACCACAAGTTCTGTGAAATTAGAAAATGTATATTCTAGTATGCAGTTGGTGGACATGCGAAAGAACAGTCCCTCATGTACGGGTGCATATCACCCCAGATATCTATTAGTCTTCTCTGTGTCCCTCTAGTGAAGGTATCAACCAAAAATATGGCAGTACGCCCCATATGATGGTGGATGCAATCGATCGAGCTGCAAGTCATGTAAACAGTTGCCTTGGAGGCTGTTGTGAAAAAGTATGATTTATCGTCGATTACGACATGCACTACTTTTGCTGGGTAGAACAGAGCACATTTGAGGTTGAGCCCTTTTGATTGGCATAAATGCCCATATTGTCTTTAAACAGCATTGGTGTAATCCGGAAAGATACTCTCATTATTGCCTTCCAGTTGGCAGCGGCCATGGGAGCTGGAAACCTGAAAAATGTGGTCTGTCTCTAAAGGTCCATAAAAGTCCCACAATAGGATGAGGAGGGGCACCTGCTATTAGTGGGGTCGCAGGGACCCTCTGAGCACGTTCAACAGAGAAGAATTTAGAGGGTTTACCCTGAAGAACAGTTTGAGCCAACCAGTCCTCCACAAATAGTTCCGCCCTGGGGCCCTCTGCCCTCTCTGGAACACCAACCAAGTGCACATTGTGGCCTTCTACATCATCGAGGCGATGAGTCAAGACTCCTATTTTTTTGGCCATTATCTGGCACTTCAATTGCAGATCCAACACAGAGGGCCGAAAAATCACCAGAACAGATTCATCTTCTGCTCCACATTCAGCCAGATTTTTATAACCTGCTCTTAACATGCCTACCTCAAGTGCCACAGAGTCAATCTTTGCTTTTGGGCAATTTTAGTGTCTCTAAAAGCTGCCACAATTTTGTCAGTGTACATCAAGAGAGACCCCAAAATCACTGTGCTCCTCAGAACCCCCATGATGTTCTTCTACAGAGTTCTTTCTGAGTTGGGGTTTAGAGGCCTTGGGATGCACCATTTGTAAGACTTTCTGCTCTGCAAGAGTGATGTCACCTCCTTTCCCATCCAACATCCCAAGTGTATAAAGTATCCAACCAAGATCGTACACTCCGCCTGTCTGGTAACAGGATCAGAGTCCGGCCAGCATGTCATCCATGAAGGGCAACACACCAGGTAGGACAACACCCCAATGTGCACAAATTCTAATGAGATCAAGCATAGAGAAATTCAGCAGTAAGGTATTAAAGAGCCCCTTTGGAGCAAGCAAAGGTAACACAGCCCACAGCACCTCCACGACTGGGAATTCACTAGGGTGTCCAAGGTCCGGTGAGGTAGCAGCAGGATGTGACACAGTCACGATTGGGCATGGGTCATTTTCTGCGATTTCATTCAACACTCACTTGTTATCCACTCCTAACCTCATCATGCAGACAAAATACCTCAGCCTCCACTGCTTCCAAGGTCCAAGGGCCCACTCAACTCGAACCCCCAAACAAGGGCTGCACGCCAGGCCACTGTCGCAGGACCTGAAACTAACTTAGCGGAGCCCCCAAGCAAGCTGTATCCGTGTGTGCAGTATAAAAAACATGGGGCTCAGCCTCCGGAGCACAACCGGCAGAGGGTTGCTTCACCTAGACCAATGAGAGGCTCACTAGGCGAGGGTAGGCAGCAGATTGGACTCTGCTGCCATGCCGGAATATCACCCACTGGGGTCCCAATTGCGTATGTGCTCCTCAGGTGATGGAGATCTCGACGCCTCTGCCCATCTCGCAGTTGCACCAGAGTGAAAGCTCAAGCCACCAACAATATTCCGTCGGGATGCAGCAATGTTTCGAGACATAACAGCCTGAGTCCTCACTGAGCAGCCGCTGCCATTTTGGTTCCTATGATTGTCACTTCACTCCTGCTGCCCTGCCTCAAGACACTATGTGAGGACAGCATTTAGCCCAGTCAGGTGTGCCCCATTGTCAGGATGGGTTCTCCTGCTCTCAGAGGGAATGCCCATCTCTCTGTGTGGTCAGGATGCATAATATTTGGGGGCTTTCTCCCGGACTGCAGACGTGCGCATCTCACTCCATTGCTAGCCAAGCCACACCCTGCGAGCTGCCATGTTGAAATGGTTTTATGTATTAAAGTTTACAAAAACATTGAAAGATGGCCACCTGAGCATATGTAGGCACATGAATAGGTGACTATAGTTCAATGTTGTTTACAAAACAAAAAGGAGTTCCAGGTTTTCCTTGTAGAGAAAGAAAAGGTTAGTTATGAAATGCACATATTTTTCAGATTTCCATTTGCAGAAGTTTTTATTTGGTAGAAATTCTGCATTAATGTTAAGTATAGAGTATTCTTTTCGTGAGTACTCCGAGGAATCTTTGTGAGTCTCTGATAAATTGAACATTTGCTTAAGTAAATTACTGGAGTAATGTAGTGAGAGCATATTTCTAACTTTGAGTAGGTCAGGAATCTGGAGTAAAGTAGACTAGCACCGTATTACCTCTTTGTCCTAACTAAACCAATGAAGGACTCATATGGGCCTAGATGTACAAAGCATGGCCCGATTCACAGAATCGAGGCGTTTGTGACTGCAAAAATGCATTTTGGGATGTACAAAGCCCATATTACGATTGGGTAACTGAGGGCGTCCCTTCGTAATACCGAATTGAAATGGTATGTACAAATGTTTTGCGACCGAAACGTGGTTGCAAAACATTTGCAATTTACCGCCATTTAGAAAATTGTAGTAACCCATTCGTAAATGGGAAGGGGTCCGGGAAGGGGTCCCCAAGGGACCCCTTCACCTTTGAGAATGGTTGGCAAAATATTTTTTAAGAGCAGGCGGTGGTCCCACAGACCACTGCCTAGTCTAAAAAAAATGAAACTTCAAATAGTTTCATTTTTTTGTTTTTAAACGCATCCCGCTTTCCTTTATGGAAAACAGTCTGCGTTTAAAAAAAAAAAGATTGTTTTATTTAAAAGCAATCACAGACATGGTGATCTGCTGACTCTAGCAAGCCACCATCCCTGGAATGGCAGCCTACCTCATTAATATTCAGGAGGTAGGTCTATTTGCGACCCACTACAAATCGCTAAATGAAACTCAATGAGTTTCATACATTAGGAATAGCGATTTCCTAATGCAAAAAATCACAATTAGGAAATCGCTACACCTAATCTTCGTGCATCTAGCCCATGGTGACAAGAATCTACCTAGATGCTTAAATTCTAAGCTGAATTTGGGACACCCAGGCATACTTATCAGGGCTGGACTGGAAAGCATACGCAGCCCTTGAAAAAAAATTTCAAACCTGCCCTGAACCCTTCATGCTCACTCTCTCTGGTCTCTCTCTTTCCTGCGGCCTCCCCTTCCCTCCCTCCCTCCACCGCCACTCTCCCCCCTCCCCCCCATGCCTGCTCACATTTTCTAGGGAAGCTGGAGAAAGTGACAGGCGCCTACAGCGGTCCCCCTGCCCTAAAAAGTGGCCTGTAAAGGCTCAAGCCCACCAGGGAAATGCCCGGAGGCAGTCCGGGCCTTATAATTATTGATAAGAAACGTCCTCCAATTTAGCAGATGAACCCTCTCCCTCTCTGCAGAGAGGATGGGTCTCTGGTCCTAAACATTTACTCGGAAGCACACAAAATTGCACAACAGAACAAGAAGTGTTTACGCATTAGAAGGTTGCAAACATTTTAAAATAGCACACCCGCCTAATAACACCACCATACATTTGGCAGCTTCTTCGCAGCACAATGTTTTGTATATGCTCCTGCAATCATGGCATTGGTGAATGGCCGGAGGTTTTCATGCGTTGCATGTTTAACTGAACATTGAACAGTGCACGGTGCGATTTTTCTTTATAAGCACCGGGTGTTCTTTGACCTGGCTTATTAAGAGATAGCTAATCCCTCACGTGACTGCTCTGCAGAATATGTTCTGGGCTAGAAGTCAATCTCTGATCAAGGATTTGCTGGAAAGGAGTCTGAACTGGGAGACCTTTCTATGTGTTACACTGATTACAATTTGCTGTTCCAATTTTCATGTTACTGTCTGTATTCACATGCAAGCTTTCACCAATGTCTGCTTCTGTAAGTTTGTTGACTCAGTTCGTCCAGTCCATCTGTTCCTGAAATGTGAAAAATGTCTTCATCCTTTAATATTGTAATGATTCCTGCACAACGCCGGCATGTTTTATTCATTTGTTAAGGAAGCATGGTGGTTGTTGTAATCCCTTCGGGTTACTTCGATGGCGACTGGAAAAGGGTGCCAAATTGCACATTTGATCACAATACTCACACACATTTGTGAAAAAAGCAAAGGTTCCTCAAGGCACTCAAGAAATTGTGCAGTACTTTCTATATGTGCCGAGCAATCCTGACCTTCCCCAGCAGTGTTGGATTCTCCCCCCCACACACTACATTGTTAGAAAATAGTGACAAAATAGTATTTTTTGGGACAATTTTCTTAAAGATATATTAGAAAGACCTTGGATATATAGTCAGTTCCAAAAATACAGTTTGGCACGGCCTATAACTTTTTGTAACCACTGTCAACGCTTCTACTTTTTCGGCTCTTTCAGGTTTTTTTCCGCTCCGCTCCTTCAAGTAGTTTCCCAACCAGATGTGATGACTAAAATTCCCTGTGAAAGGAAAAATACTCAAATCTTGCAATGTCTGGCAGTGCAGCATCGAGCTAGATTAATTTATTCCCCAAACATCATCTTCCCAGTTTATGAAAATATCCTCATTTTGCCATAGAATTTTGTTTTAGAAAACTAAGATGAAATTTTCCCAAACAAAGGCATGTGATCAATTTGTCATTTTTAGGTCGAACCTGGGCAGCTGATGGCCTAGAAGAGATGCCTGAGTTTGGAGAGTTAGGACACAGAAATTGCAGTGCAAGACTAAAGCGCACTTGAAAAACAGATTTAATTTTGATGATAAAAGGCCTCCTTTCCAAACTTCAGCTCCTCCAGTCACACATGTATGAATACCTATTTTGAAATCTGTTTGAAGACTGATGTTTAAAGATTCTCTTGATTGGTGGACTAATTGCCCCAATCAGTTGGTGTCTCCTGTATATTTCTGCGTCCTGATGATGACCCCATTTTAAATAATCTAAGTCTAGGGGTCGAAACGACGACAAAAACATTATATGTGGACTGTTTTTCAAGAAACTGATGGTGGCTATCAAGACTCGCTTAGTGGGGGTGTATCTCTGACACTCTATTATCCCTATCAGCCACATGTATATATTTCTGTACATAGCACGTATGCACTTTCTGCACTTATAGTCACTTTCCCTGCGCCGTCACCCCCCTTTTTTTTGGAGGACCTCGTGTTCGATAGAGCAAATATAAGTTTTACTTCTCACTGTCAACAATCAAAGAAAAAGTTGCTAAAATAAAAAGATAAATATGTAATGCTAAGTTATTTGTGTTAGAGGTGTTTGTACCCCCTTCTTGATACACTGCTGTGGAAGTCAATGGCTACACTTCCCCCATAGGGACCACCTTTTTGTTAAATATTATCCGGCCCAGGTCCCTGGGTTACTGGGTTGCCCCTTTTGTTTCAGAGGTCCTATGTGGTTAAAGCAGCGATATGTCACTTCATTTTTGGCAGAGGAGCACCCCCTAAGTTCAGTTTCCTTCAATTGTTCATCTGTTGTTTCACAGTACTATATTTTCAAATTATTGCAGCATGGCATGCCAAGCTTTTTTTCAAATATGGCGGCCGTGCCTTTCTTTTATTCTGCATGGTGCGACTCACCTTAAAATATACTTTAAGTCTGAGTACTACGCTCGTGAAACAGGTGTTGCACTTTATCTTTTACTTGTAGTTCACGGACACGGTGTGCTGCAGGCAGTCGCATTCCTGCATGTACGGATTGGGAGGTTCAGAGAACGGTGCGGCTCACCTTCGAACCTACTTTAAACTGTGAGTGTTTGTCATGTGCTCAAAGCACAACGTATTTTAATTGTGAGTGCTTTTCACGTGCAGTAGAAGGGCAGTGCACTTAACAAACTGTGCCTGGTGGCAGTAATCCCTCTCACCCCCAAACGCACACACTTGCAAATGGCTTAGGGCATGATTTCCGACCAGCGTCTATTACAAAGATGGCGGTCGGAGTTTAAACTGGACGGTTAATCCGACTGGGTTCAGTTGGGCTCAAGGAGCCCATCGGCCAGTCGGAAGAGCCTCATAATCCCTAACGGACGGCGTTTGCGCCGTCAGGATTATGATGCCACTTTCGGACAGCAGTTCCATGTCGGCCTTTCCGACAAGGAACTGCTGTCGGAAACTGCCTTTGGGGGCCCCTAGCAGGGCCCTCTTCCCCCCTGGCCCTCCGGTTGTGGCCCTGGGGGGAACCTATGGTGCACCCCTGTAAATCCCTGCACTGTGTGACAGGCACCTTGAGGTGCCTGCCACACAGTGCAGAGATTTACACAAACTCCCATTTCTCTATGGAGCTTGTGTTGCGGGCGGTTTTCGCCCGTTGCACAAGCTCCCATAGAGAAGTGGGAGTTTGCGACAGCACCATGTGCGGTTGCATTGTAATACGGTTTTCGGAACCGCCGACCTACGGTCGGTCGGTTCCCACACCAAGACGGTGTTGGTCGGAGGCAACTCCGACCGGAGTCGTAATAGTGCCTGTAATTGTAAAGAATGGCGGCAGCGCCTTTCTTTTGTTGTGCACGGTGGGGGTCACCTTGGAACATAATTTAACTTTGAGCGCGGCGCTTCTGAAACAGACACTGTGCATTAAGTTTTACTTGTAGCTCACGGGCACGGTGTGCTGCAGACAGTCACATTCCTGCATGTGTGGATTGTAGGATGCTACATGGGAGGTTTGTATCTGTCTTTCCTTCACCACTGAAAAAGACAAACGGATGCTGAAAATGGGTGACACATTGAGAGTGCTCAAGTGTTCACCTTGGGAAATATTGGGCCTAATTACGATGTCGGGTGGAAAGGCTCCGACCAGCTGTCGGAGGCTTTCCTCCCGACATCGTAGGTTTCAGTCAGACTGCCGTATTAGGATGACGGTGGTCGGAGTGAAACTGCGAGGGAATTCCGACGTGCTTTCAACGGGCTGAAGGATCCCGTCGCTGCGTCGGAAGGCAGCATAATCCCCTAATGACGGCGGAGCCAGGTTCGGCTCCGCAGTCTAGATTATGATGGCACTTTCCGCCTGCCCGCAAGGAAAAGGCAGGCGGAAAGTGACTTAGGGGACCCCTAGCAGGGCCCCCTTCTCCCCTGGCTCTCCACTATGGGTCCTGGTGCCCGGTGCAGGGGTGTTTTCAAACATCCATTTGACTATGGCAGCTTGTGCTGTGGGCGTTTTTCGCCTGCCGCACAAGCTGTCATAGCAAAATGGATGTGGTTGCATCTACATTGTGAGGTTGTGCGGTTCCAGACCGCTCCGATGTCGGGTGGATGCAAGTCCAAGCCCAACATTATAATTAGGCCCATAGTGGTCTGGTGCTTGGGTAATTGTTGGCATATTTTCGCCAATGATTAACATCTATTATAGTTATTGACCAGTGCTCTGGTTTGACGATCAGTTTCTGATTGTATTTTCGGGGTATTCAGACAAAATATTGAAGTTAAAATATTGTCTTACCAAAATATCGTCTCCAAAATATTGTGATATAGAAATATCGTCTGCAAGAATATCGTTGTCAAGAATATCGATTTTAAGGTAAGTAATATCGATTTTTAAAATATCGAAGTCATTAATATCGTTTTCAAAAGTATAGTTCTTTATATCATTTTTTAATTATTATGTATTTTAGTATATATTTTAAATGTATATAATGTGAATTTTTTGTTTTATTATTGTTTTTTTTTAATATAGTTGTTACATTTTTAAAAAGTAGTTATGAAATGTAATTTATTTCTTGTGATATGCAGTACCATAGCGGGTTCTGGGTTTATAGGGGTATAGGGTGGGAAGTAATGTATTTATAATAAATTATCAATTAGTTTTTAATTAATATAATTTATTTAATTGGTAATTAATTGTTAATTGTGCAATTATTTTTTATGTATTTACATTTTAGGTGCAGGTTGTGGGGTTTATAGGGGTACAGAGTGGGAAGTAATTTTAATTTAATTAATTAATAATTAGTTGTAATTATTATTTATGTAATTGATCATTAATTTTGTTAATTGTGTAAATATATATTTTTTTATTTCAAATGCGGGTTGTGGGGTTTATAGGGGTACAAGGTGGGAAGTAAATTAATTCTAAATAGTTACTAATTAGTTGGTAATTGATATTAATTATTTAATTAATAATTAACTGTTAATTGTGTAAATATATATATTTTTTTAATTTTAGGATTGTGTTGTGTGTTTTATGGGGTATATTGCGGGTAGTAAATTAATTATAATTAAGTCATAATGAATTCTTAATTAATGATAATTAGTTTATTGATAAATATGTATGTTAATAGTGTAAATAATTTGTTTATTAAGGTTACATTTTAGGTGTGGGTTGTGAGTTTTGTAGGGGTATAGGGTGGGAAGGAACTAAAATAAAATCATTTAATAATTTCTCTTGTTAATAAATAATTTTTAAATAAAATTATTAATTTAAATGAATTGTTTTTAATTATAATATTTGTAATTATATATGATACATATTTAACATTGTCATATGTATTTATTTTACACATTTTTAATATAAAATATATTTGTATTTTCGTTACATATTTATATTTTTACTTGTGTACTATGTTTTTCAATTATTTTATTGTGTTGAAGAGAATGTGTTTGTTTCTAATGTTGCACTGACTGGAGTGGGGATAGTACATTTTATCCCTCCCCAATCCAACCTTTTCCCTACTGTTGCAATGACTGGAGTGGCAATAGTAAATTTTACCCCTCTGCAGTCCAACACTTTCCCTACTGGTGCACTCATTGGAGTGGGAATAGTAAACTGACCCCTCCGCAATCCAACACTTTACCTACTGTTGCATTGATTGGAGTGGAAATAGTACATTTTACCCCTCCGCAATCCAACATTTTCCCCAGTGTTGTACTGACTGGAGGGGGAATAGTTAATTTGACTTCTACGCAATCCAACATTTTCCCTACTGCTGTATTGACTGGAGTGGGAATAGTACATTTTACCCCTGTGTGATGTAACAGTTTTCCTACTGTTGCATTGCATGAAGTGGGAGTAGTAAAGTTTATACATCTTTAGTAGAGGAATTTGCTTATTTTTGTATAAATTGTAGTAGGAATAGTATATGTATTAAATGTAAAATTATATAATTTATTTTATATTGTTACACTTTATATTCTTATGTTTTTGCTTGTTTAAAATTATAATATTTATCATATTTATAATTATTAATTATTTTAATGTGTAAAATATTTTTATAATATAAGAAATTTATGTTGTTTACTTTTTTATTTTATTTAAAATGGTTTGTTTTTTAAATATTTTATGTTATTGGTATATGTATGTATGTGTATATATATATATCGCCAAAGAGAAAGTTCCTTCTGGGATCGAGCCCGTAGTCAGGTGGTGCGCAGAGCCGGCGGAACCACAGCCAGACAAAGTAATCCAAAGAAAAGTTCAGTGAAGCGCACACTCGAAATGATGTTTTGCTTGTGCAAAAACTTTATAACTTAGTTGCTACGCGTTTTGACAGTAGCACTGTCTTGATCACACATTGAGTGATTACATGAACTTGCATTACATAGAGGTAGGTAACATAGAGAGAGGACTGTTTCTCAAATAAATACAGGAAGGCAGTGCAGAGCTGGCGGCCATCTTACAACATATGTATTCTGTTAAACATATTGGGGCAGATTTAGAAGAACTGGCGCATCCCTGCAGGGGTGCGCCAGTTAAATTCTGACACGTAAAAAAAACCTTGCGCCACCATATATGTGCCGCATTTACAATGCGGCGCACCGTGGCGCAAGGATAGACAGATGCGTGACGCATCTTTTCGGTGTAAGGGCAGCGCATTGCTTGAGTCGTGTCGCAAGTGCGACGCAACTCCAGCAATGGTTAGGAATGCCTATTCCTAACATGCTGTGTCACTCCTTAAGCCTGCTTCAAGCAGGCGCAAGGTTTTGACGCAGTGGCGTCGTAAAAGTGACGCAGTAAAATCTTGTAGATTTCACTGTGTCACTTTTACGAGGCTTTCTCACGTTGGAACTCCCACCCTGCATACATTATACCTGACGTAGGTATAATGAAGCGCAGGGCTTTACAACGTGACGCCTCTCCCTAGATGTGTCACGTTGTAAATATGTCACAACGTGGCACATCGTTTACGACGCCGCTGCGTCACAGAAGTGACGCAACGGCGGCGAAAAGTTGTCACAAGGGGCTTGTAGATCTGCCCCATATTGATGAGAATTATGTCTGATTGCCAATAGCACATAACAGAATAATAAACATTCAATACACGAAATGGCTAAAAAACTGGCAAAAAAAGTTTTTTCCTAATTGTTCCTTGAATTAGACCTTGTGCCACATGTGATATCATCGGGAAATCCCACGGAGTACAGGGCAAAAAAAGGGGGGGAGCATCACAGGTGTGTAGAAAAGTGCACATGCACCTATGATGTCAGCAGGAGTGCTCAGTGTAGACATGCCCCCCAAGGCACACTATGTGCACATGCTGATCGCCAAGTGGCAGATATAGGGGACCCGTGTCACGCTGGAGGAACATGTATGCATGCACTGATGTATGAATTACCAGACAGCCAACCAGTATACCTGTCGGCCATGTGTATATTCTACTCGCCAGTGGCAAATGTAAGAAAAGGAGTCCAAATGTGAAATTGCTAATCGCCAAGTGGCAATGATTGGGGGACCCATATCTCGCTGGAGGAACATATATGCATGCACTGGCAATACTGGCTGGCTATCTGGTAATTTGTACATCAGTGCATGCACATATGTTCCTCCACTTGGCGAGTAGAATATACACATGGCCGACAGGTATACTGGTTGGCTGTCTGGTAATTCGTACATCAGTGCATGCATACATGTTCCTCCAGCGTGACAAGGGTCCCCTATATCTGCTCCTGTATTGATTTGAGAAACAGTCCTCTCTCTATGTTACTTACCTCTATGTAATGCACGTTCATGTAATCACTCAGTGTGTGATCAAGACAGTGCTACTGTCGAAACGCGTAGCAACTGAGTAAGAAAGTTTTTGCAGGAGCAAAACATCATTTCGAGTTTGCGCTTCACTGAACTTTTCTTTGGATATATATATATGGATATATATATATATCTATAGCATCAAACAAAGCTCCCCAGTTTGAAGACGCACTAGAAGAGCAGATGAATTTAAAGGAAACTGGCATTTTCATTCAGATGCATTTATTTGCCTTACGCGTTTCAAAGCACTTAGCTTCTTGATCACAGGCATGATGATACTGCACAGAAATGGTGAAAAGGCACTCCCCTCTGCATGTCCATTTAATTAGCCCTCAGTTGGCCTCACAGGGGAAATCAACTAAGTGTTGCATGCTGGGATCAGTCGTGCACTTTCAAAATTCCTTTACCTTTAGTAGGCTTCTGTGCTGTGTCAAAGTGTTCATTTCATTAAAGAGCCCTCCAGTGGGCCTCCAAGATGAAAATGTTCAGTTTAATTTTCTTTTTTTCTGCTGTTCCACTCAGGAAGACTCGGAGTAGTTCCATGTCCTCGTGGCCCCCTCACCTTGACCTTCAGGGGTGGTGCAGTCTTCCCGGCTGGACTGCCGGCTATAAATCATCAAACAAAGCTTCCCCAGTTTGAAGACGCACTCGAAGAGCAGATGAATTTAAAGGAAACTAACATTTTCATTCAGATGCATTTATTTGCCTTACGCGTTTCAAAGCACTCAGCTTCTTGATCACAGGCATGATGATACTGCACAGAAATGGTGAAAAGGCACTTCCCTCTGCATGTCCATTTAATTAGCCCTCAGTGGGCCTCACAGGTGAAATCAACTATGCAGAGGGGAGTACTTTTTCACCATTTCTGTGCAGTATCATCATGCCTGTGATCAAGGAGCTGAGTGCTTTGAAACGCGTAAGGCAGATAAATGCATCTGAATGAAAATGCCAGTTTCCTTTAAATTCATCTGCTCTTAGAGTGCGCCTTCAAACTGAGGAAGCTTTGTTTATATATATATATATATATATATATATATATATATATATATATATATATATATATATATATATATATATATATATATATATATATGTGTATATATTACCTACTGGCGACCGCCAGTAGGTAGTTGTAGTTAGGACCTCGTTTCTATTCAAAAAGCGTTTTTTCTTTTGCCAATAACTTTGGCGTCGTTTGACGAATCTTTGCGAAAGTTTCAAAACTGGTGGGGCGCTCCGGTCAGCTCCTGTCTTGAAAGTTTCGGGGTGATTCGTCAAGCGGGGGCTGAGAAAAAAGGGGGGTCCCAAAACGCATTTTCCCCATGTTAATTTCCATAGGAAACTTTAGACAAAGCTACAGCCCGAAATGCTGAACGGAATTACACCAAATTTGGCAAAAAGGTAGGTCTTGGTTCAGAAAGCGCCCTTTTTGTTAAATGGTGTAAATACGTTTAGTAGTTCCTGAGAAATTAGAAAAAGAAAAATATTGATATCTGAGCACCGAGGAGGAGTCGCGACTCCTCCCGGGCACGAGCTTCACTCTGATTGGCTGCCAACACTCCAAACCAGGAACTGTTGGCAGCCATCTTGTGACTCGGTAACCGAGTCACACGAAAAAGGGTGAAACAAAGATAAAAAACATGAAAAGGGGGCAGGGTGCAAACACCCTGACCCCCTAGGCCTGCTCAGGGGGTCCCACAAGGACCCCCAGGGCCAAAAAAAGCATTTTTTTAAAACAAAATTGTCCGAATTCGCACTGGGGTTGCGAATCCGGCCGAGAAAATAAAAAAACACGAAGCGCGGCCTCCCGCGCTCCGTTGTATTTAAGCCCCCGGGTGGGCCAGGTCCCAGGGGCATGCTTAATTATGTGGCGGGCGCCCGCGGGGCCCCCACAGCCCCGGGGACTGCCACCTCCCCGGGGCTTTATTAATGATGTGCGGGGGTACGCGGCCCCCCTGCAGCCCCGGGGACCGCCACCTCCCCTGGGCATTGTGCAAAAAGTGTGGGGGGCCTAGCGGCCCCCCCAAGCTCCGGGGACCGCCACCTCCCCGGGGCTTTTTTTATAATTAGGGTGGGGGGGCCTTGCGGGCCCCCCCAAGGCCCGGGGACCGCCACCTCCCCGGGGCTCTGTTTTTTAAAAATAAATAAATGTGTGGGGGGCTCGAGCCCCCCCACATGCCCCGGGGACCACCCAGCTCCCGGGGCACCAAATATTCAAATTTGGGGGTCCATTACGGGGTACATGAGGTCCTCTTGTGTCCTGAGGGCCTCAGGACACAAGTGGACTTCATCCCCCGAGCAGCAGTGCACCAAGAGGTGCGTTTGCAGAGTGGTGTAAAAAGGGGGCGTGGCCTCGGACCACCTCTCTGCAATCCAGCTCTGTGGCACATATTGGAGGTACCTGGTGGGCTAGTTGGCCCCCAGGGACCCTCAGTATTCAAGGGGAATTAATTCCCCAACTAACAACGTGCCAGGGGGCGCGTTTGCAGAGTGGTGGAGAAAGGGGGCGTGGCCTTTGTCTACCTCTCAGCAATCCCACTGCGTGGGGCTTAAAGGAGGTAAGAGGTAGGCTAGGACCCCCTGCAGGGAAGGGGACTTCACTCCCCATCCAAGAGCGCGCCAGGGAGCGCGTTTGTAGAGTGGTGGGCAAAGGGGGCGTGGCCTGGTACGAGTACTTACCAATGCTGCTGTGTGGGACTTACTGGAGGTAATAGGAGGGGAAGTTGGCCCCCAAGGATGTCTTTGGGGGCCAACTACCCCTCTTGTTACCTCCAGTAAGTCCCACACAGTGGGATTCCTAAGACGTCTTCGGAGGCCATGCCCCCCTTTCTCCACCACTCTGCAAACGCGCCTCCTGGCAGACTACAGGATGGGGGATGAAGTCCAATTTAGTCCTGAGGGAGTTTGGGAGCCAAGAAGCCCTCCTGGAAGTCCTACGCAGCGGAATTCCTGAGCGCTGGTCGAAGGACCAGCACCCTTTCTCCACCACTCTGCAAACGTGACTACTACTTAAAGAAGCATCTTTCTGCACCTCTGACATAGAGGTAGTTTTAATCCCCCTGCCCTATTATGTACTAGGGCCTTACAGAGGAGGTCATGCTAATCACAGGGGTACCCCAACGCATAGTGTTCCCTAGTGTATGTAGGTGTTTTCACTGTATTCTAAGTGTCTTTTAGCATAGCACTAGCTCTAGGCCTGGTTAGTCAGAGTCAGTTACCACCAGTACCCATCAGCAAAAAGTTGGGTGCACAGGAGGACTTTCTGTTCCTCTGTTGGTTCTTTCTGCACATCTCTTGCTTCTTCCTGCACTTTTCTTCATCTTTCTGGACTTCTGTTGCCTCATTCTGCATTTGTCTTGCTTCTTTCTGTGCCTTTGTTCCTCTTTCTTCACATGTCCTACCTCTGTAGGCATAGTTAGAAATTAGCATTTAAAAAACCTTTGAAATTCACTGAAAAAACCATAGATTTCAGGGACGTTATAGTTAGAAATTAGCATTTAAAAAACCTTTGAAATTCACTGAAAAGACCACAGGTTTCAGGGATGTTATAGTTAGTTGGACATTTCACTCGTACAAAACCAGAGAAATTCGGCCGTTATAGTTAGTAGAGCTAACTATAACTCGCGCCCCCGCAATGCACTGCTGATGACGTCACATATTACATCACTCATGACATGGTCAGTGACATCACTGATGACATCTCAAATGACATCACTGATGACATCACTGATGACATCATCCATGTGATAATCTGATGCACCTCCTCACACCCTAATAAAACCTATTAAACACCCACTCTAAAATACAGACTACCAATATCGAAACCATAGACAAACCAATAGCAGTAAGTACATACCTGCTCAGTGATTCCTAGGTCTACACACACACATCCACTCATTCACCCATACAGTAACTCATACATGCAGTCACTCATCAATAAAGCACTATCATATGCACTCATACACCTATACAAACACTCACACACCGCCACTCATCCATAGACTTAATACTTACACACTTCCTCAGTCATGCAAAGAATCAATCACACCAATTTACTCACCTATACAGTTATACAGAGACCACCGTACTTATTTATACAAATACTAACACATACTTACTCTTTTATACAATCACTGATACAAGCACACACTCATCCATACAGCCACTCTCACAATCACTCACTCTCATGTTTAGTTATTTATAAACTCCAACACTCACATATACGACCTTTCACATATGTAGTTACTCACACATATACCACTGAGACATCCATTCACTCACCAACACACCCATACACACACTCACCCACCCATACAGCCCTTCACAGATGCACTCTTGAACCCATACACCCAGTGAATCACCCACTCACACATCTATGCACAAAGTCACCTACCCCCCCACCCACTCACACAGACATTCAGGCACCCATACAGATACTCAGACAACCAATCAATAACCCATATAGACAGTCATGTAGCTACTCACCAACCCATGCAGCCACTTATACACCAACTGACAGACTGATAGACATTTACACAGTTTACTCACTAACCCATGCATTCAGTAAGATACGCTTAATCAGTCACTTACACAATCAGTCACGCACCTACTAAATCATCCATTCAGACACTTATACACCCACTCATTCTTCAATACACCTTGGCATATATATAAAACATATTTAGACTTTACAGAAACACATTCACTGGATGATGTCATCAGTGATGTCATCAGTGATGTCACTGACCATGTCATGAGTGATGTAATATGTGACGTCATCAGCAGTGCATTGCGGGGGCGTGAGTTATAGTTCGCTCTACAAACTATAACGGCCGAATTTCTCTGGTTTTGTACAAGTGAAATGTCCAACTAACTATAACGTCCCTGAAACCTGTGGTTTTTTCAGTGAATATGAATATATATATATATATATATATATATATATCGTCCAAAAGTTATCCACAAATGGAGGTCATATTGGAACGACAGGACTACAAGTCCCACAAGCACTATGATGGAGGAGGCCCATTAGAGGGCTATATAACGGCTAATTAGGGACACGAGTTCTTTCGTATCTGCCCGTCTGCATGTTTCCCGTGAGCAAGGAGCAAAGCTCCGAAACGCGTTGGGAAAGGCTGAAAGGAAATATTCAGCGTGTTGCCGGTTTCGCTGAATAAAGGATTCTTCTGTGCAAGGTTGGGTCTGCCTGTCATTGTGTGCGCCTCCATTTGTGGATAACTTTTGGACGATATATATATATATATATTTGTTAATAGTTATTTGTTACATTATTACATTATTTAACAAATTCTGAAATTATAATTAAAATTAAAATTATTAGTTTAATAATAGTTTAACTAGATATATGTAAATATATATATGTGTGTGTGTGTGTGCGTCTTTAACTTTAAAAAAAGTTTGTTATATTTGTTAAAATATATATTTAATCTATTTTATTTTTATTAAATTAATGTTACTTTTTAATGTTTAATAGTTAATATTCATTTTTTTTTTTTTAAACAATATTTAATACAACGATATTAATGATACTGATATTTTTTCTCTCGATATTTTTGTACTTACCATTATAAGTATATGATAGTGATATGTTTGACAACGATATTTTGGTCACAATATTTTCGTATGGGGATATTTTCATAAGCGATATTTTGTCAGTGAACCTATTTCCGAACAAGATAAATTAGCTCACATTTCCCCAAGATGACCCAACCCGCAGAGACCTCTTCTTTCTTTCTTTTCAGAATTCCCGTTTTCATTTTCCCCTTGCCCTCTTGACATGCTGGGTCTGGAGAAAGCATGGAGTGACAAGTACTGGGCAGAGGTCACTTCAAGTTGGGCATGTTGTGCACAAAGGTGTTCTTCTCATTGTGATGCATTGCGTGACAGCAACTTGTTGCAAGCAATGTATTTTTATGAAACTCTTGGCAGGCCCTCGCAGTGCAGTGGCATTGTTGGTGCTTCTCTAGGAGCTGGGCCTCACAGTGATCTGCGTGATGTGTTGTGAAAATAGCACTTCACTGTGCGCTTCTGGCAGGCATGCAAATTCTCTACATTTGTTTTAACGCTCGCTTTTTCTGCTAGTAAGAGAAATAAAATACACCATGTGGCAGTGTTTATTACTTCATCTGTGCTGGAGGGGAAGGTGTTGTTTGGTGTGTGTGGATGCCGCAGGGCTAAGAGTTGACACCAACCACTGTGAACACCAAGATTGGACTGGGAAACTGAATACAGCCCTGGCAAAAATACTCCCTTCCTTCTCTTGCACGTTCTTTCTTTCATTCATTCGTTCTTTCCCGCTTTCTTCTCTCTCTCTCTCTCTCTTTCTCTCTCTCTACTCTGTTTGTCTTTATCTTACCCCTCCCTTCCTCCCTCTCTATCACTCCCTCTTCAAGCCTCCTAGTGACTACTGCAATTAACCCCAGGGAACTAGGGAAAGTAACAGAGATACCAGGAGTGGCCCTGGGCTTTCAAAACTGGCTTCCAATGGCTCTAGACAATGAGTGAAATGCCTGATGAAATAAAAGGGCTCTCCAACAGCGCAGCTCACCTTCGAACGTACTTTAAACTGTGAGTGCTTGTCATGTGCTCATAGCACAACATACTTTAATTGTGAGTGCGTTTTATGTGCAGTAGAAGGGCAGTGCACTTTACAAACTGTGCCCGGGGGCCGTATTCTCTCTCACGCCCAAAGGCACACACTCGCACATTGCTTAATTGTAAGGTATGGCGGGCGCGCCTTTCTTTTGTTGAGCATGGCGTGGCACACCTTGGAACATAATTTAACTTTGAGGCAAGCGCTTGTGAAACAGGCGCCGCACATTATGTTTTACTTGTAGCTCACGGACACGGTGTGCTGCATACAGTCGCATTCCTGCATATGTGTATTGGGAGGCTCACAGCATGGTGCGGCTTGCCTTTCTTGCACGTAGTATCTGGGCAGTACCTTAACTGTTAGCGCAGTACCAATTTTAGGCTGTGACTGTGCTTTTTCCAGGATGTTGTTACTTTTATTTTTTCAGGAAGCATATTAATCTTATCTCCCCTTCCTTATAACCTATTTCCTGTTTTTTGGTTCTCCAGCACTGCGAGATCATATCAATAGCAATAGCACTATGCAAATATAATCATTCCACTGCTAATAAAAAAACAATAGTAAAAAACATTTTCATTGTCAACGCCAACAGCTCTAACTATAACAAATGAAAGACCAATTGCATTACAAATGCTTGTTTTCTATGTTCAAAGCACTTTTTCTCTTTTCCTATTTACTCGCGATTTCCAAGGCGAAATGTGAGAAAATAAAATATAAAATGTTCATGTAAGAAATTGGGTTATTATTTGAGGGGGTGGAAGCTCCACTCCGGCAACAACTATCCTTGTCAAGGTGAAGCACAAAAGTCACTAAATTAACCTGTGCTTAACTCTCTGGAACAAAACAGACAGGCTTAACTTAGAGGCAAACTGTAAATTATGTATACAGCACTCAAACAGTATTAAAGTAAAAACACAACAAAATAGAAAATCCCAAAGCAGTTTTGAAAAAATAGAGAACATTGTAATAAATAAAATGACACCAAAATGAACAAATTCCAATTAGCAGAACCGGACACATGATCATTTAAGGTTTCAGTGAAAATAGCACTAAAAAGCACAAATCACTACTCGTGGTTATTTGGTTGAACCAGATCAGGGGAAAGTCACAAATTCAGGTCAGCCATGATGGCACGCCGGTCATGGATGGTCATCGCTGTAGTGCGAAGAGCCTGTCAGGTGATGAGGACAGTCGTTGATGTAGCATGAAGAGTCAGTCGGATGTAGCAGACGGTTATTGCTATCGGTTTGTGTCAGCAGTCACTGTGGGCTGTTGTTGCTGTAGCACGAAGTGCAGCTCTAGCATTTCCAGTCGTCGCTGTCAATATGGAGATCAGGCCTCACTGGAGCTTCATGTTGTTCACGGCCACGAAGAGTCCAAACTTCAGGATTTTCACCTTGTTCTTTTGGGGGAACTCTCACTGATGCCAGGCAAGGGTTCAGGACCTGGGTGGGGGCACCTCCTGGGGATCAGGACTCACTCTAGCAGACCCCAGTAGCAGGGCTCAGGCAGGTTCAGTTGATGCTGGTCAGCTAGGCAGATGCAGGAAGGCCTCTGAAAGCTTGTTGTGTCTCTGTAGCTCATACCAGAGGCTAGCCAGAAAGCCCTTGTGCTCACTCTGGTGGTGTTGGGTTAAAGGGAGCAGGTCCACTCTTCTTTTTTTATCCTCAGTGCCAGTCTTTGTGTGGGGAACAATCCCTAGTTCCCTCCAAAACATGTTCTGTTCAGTTACCCGGTCCTTCCTGGGTTTGGCTCCAAATTGTCTGGGTTGACAAAAACAAGGGTGGGCCTGGTGTCAGGATTCTTTGGGGCCCTTTGACATGTAATAAAGGTTGGGTAGAACTCCTTCCCCAGCCATCCTGTCAGGATTTGGGCACTTTGCCACTGCTGATCAGTGTCAAAGTGCAAGTGCTCCCTAGGGAAATTTCTATTATGATTGATTTTTCATGATTGGCATATTTGATTTACTGGTAAGTCCCTAGTAAAGTGCACCGAGTGTGCCAGGGCCTGTAAATCAAATGCTACTAGTGGGCCTGCAGCAGTGATTGTGCCACCCACATGAGTAGCCCTGTAAAGGTATCTCAGACCTGCCACTGCAGTGTCTGCGCACAGTTTTAAACTGCCATGTCAACTGCCCTAACCTTCCCTTTTCTTACATGTAAGAAACCCCTCAGGTATGCCCATAGGCAGGGTGCAGGGTGCAGTATATGTGTAAGGTAGGACATTTACTAGTGTGTGTTACATGTCCTGATAGTGAAATACTGCCAATTTATTTTTTCACTATTGAAAGGTTATCTGTCCCATAGGCTAACATGGGAGTTACTTTGTAACATTTTACAAGTATACATTTTTCATTGGGACCAGATAGAGAAATGGAGTTTAGGCTCTCTGAACTCAGAATTTAATAACACATCTTTTTAGGGAGATGGTTTTTAAATTGTGTGTTTGAAAATGGCACTTTTAGAAAGTAGGCATTCTCTTTTTTTAACCAATCTGTGTGCTTCTGCTGTTTGTGTATTGACTGTCTAGTTTTTGAGTGACAGGAGCTGAGGATGTGCATTCACTGTAGACAGCCACAAGGGGGGTTGAGATGTGTCCTGACTTTCCTGGGTGACTCATAGCTGAGCTGAATAGACTTTGGCTGCATTTAGAGTGGTGGGAGGAGTTTCACTTGCACCTGAATAGGCAGTATCTCCTCTGCACAATGCTGTCTCCACCCCCTGTAGTGAAGCTGCACCAGAGAGGACGGAACTGGTTTGGACTGGGCTCATAGACCATTGCCACAAAGAGAACAAAGACAAAGGGGGATATAAGTAGTGGTCCATCAACCCCAGAGAATTAGATCACTTCTGGACTCAAGAGGAACCTTTGCCAAGGAGAAGAGCTGGAGAGCTGTGAGGAGGATTACTTCCCCTATGCTGATTGCTTTGCTGGGTTGGCCTGCAGTGGCTGCTTCTGCCAAGGAAAGGGCAAAGACTGGAACTTTGCTGTGAACCTGCTTGAAGAAGAATCTCCAAGTGCTTGTGTGTGTTGGCCTCCTGTTCTGAAGTCTCAGGGACACAAAGGCTTCACCTGCAACCCACTGACCAGCACCTGGACTCCTGTGTGGACTCCTGCATTCAAAAGAGCGCCAATTGCAGGTCCTGGGCCCTGAGAATTGTGAGGTTGGTGCAGCAAAGCACAAAAAACAACTCAGATGCTGTCAGCAATGCACCAGTGACGCTGCAAACTGCACCAAGGCCGAGGGCACTGCTCATGAAGTGCACGACGCACCGCCCCGCCTGCACCGTAGCTCCGACGCTCTTCAACGCCTGCTGGCGCCTGTAGTTATCGGCCT
This sequence comes from Calotriton arnoldi, assembly GCA_963921515.1. Classification (NCBI taxonomy): domain Eukaryota; kingdom Metazoa; phylum Chordata; class Amphibia; order Caudata; family Salamandridae; genus Calotriton; species Calotriton arnoldi. Next base: position 527,755 of record CAWUFW010002947.1, on the reverse strand, counting down.
TCCCGACACCAGCGCTCGCACTGACACAGTCACCACCTGCATCCCGTTATCGCAGAGCCAATAACCAACGAGGGTAACTTAACAAACTCTTCGACTTCACGTCGCCTCACCGGAACTGACGTCTCACCGCCGATGCCGCCGACTTCCCCTGTCCTTGATTCGACGCCTCGCCTCCTCATGGATTCAACGCTTCGCCTCCCTTGTGCAAACCAGGGATCCGGCCTTGACCTCGGCACCGACGCCTCACCTCCACGACACCGTGCATCATCCGTAGACTTTGTTATCTAAGGTACTGTTGTTTGGGGGTCCATGTGACTTCATGCCTGACACCGTGCACCTCGCGGCCGGTGCCGTACTTTGGATTTATGCCTGTCACAATGTCGTAATTACCAGGGGGAGCTATTTTTTTTCTACAAGTTCTATTTTTGAAATAAATGTTCTAAAGTCATAAATTGATACATGTATGTTGGGTTTTTGTCGTTTTGGTCTTGTGTAGTTTAGATAAAGATACTTTATTTTTCTAAACTGGTTTGAGCCCATTTGTGGTGTTTTCACTGTGTTACTATGTGTTTCGAGCACAAATACTTTACACATTGCCTTTGCCAAACTACAAAGATGGTGAGCAGGGGTTATCTAAAGTGTGTATCCCCCTTATCCTGACTAGAAGCAAGGGTCCCTACTTGGACAAAGGTGCATACCTCTGCCAATTAGAGACCCCATCTCTAACAGGCAGCCACAGTTATGTGACCCTGTCTACTGGCAGAAAGGCACTGTTGAGTTGGGCACAGAAATGGCAACTTTTTAACAGTGGCATTTCTAGCACTGTGACTTAAAATTAGGGGTGGGTGGAAGTTGCTGAGTTTTACTCAGCGGAATTCGGCTGAGTGAAGCAAAAACTCAGCGAGATTCCACAAATGGCAGAATTTCGGCACATCGCACTGCTCGTTCAGATTTTTAGTGCCAGAAGTTTGTTCCATGCTGTAAAATCAGCACCAATGGAACCACGCACTGTGCCAGAGGGCGCTGCTTCTTTCTTCCACTCAAGTAGATTTTCTACTCAAGCAGCAGCATTTTCATCGCAAACAGGAGTGACCTGCAGCGACCAACTGTGTTGAGAAATCATGCCGGGACTTGTCCTAGTGCTCAATTTTTCTTGCTCGCCAGCTTAATGTTGGTGAGCTGCGCGCAAGAAAAACTCTGCTACGTGGCAGTTCACAGAGTTTTTCCAGAACTCTGCACTGTAGGTGAAGAGGTCAAAAATCTGCAAACTGTATCTGCAGAGCGGAGTTTACCACCCACCCCTACTTAAAATCCAACTTTACCATTAAAGAGGATTTTAAACTACAATTTAAAAGAGTCAAAGTATTTCTCTACCTGCTCCCAAACTGAAATGAGCACTTATTAAATATAATAAAGTAACCCAGTGTTAGTCAATGGGAGAGATAGGTCTTGCAACAGTCAAAAACAACTTTAGGAATTTTTCACTGCCAGGACATTTAAAACTCAAACCTACATGTCCTACTTTTTAAATACCATGCACCTTGCCTTGGGAGCTTTTAGGGCCTAACTTATGGGTGACTTTTAATTATTAAAAAGGAAAGTTTGGAATTGGCAAAAGGCTTATTTTCCCAGGTCGACATAGCAGTTTAAAACTGCACTACATGCTGCAGTGGCAGGCCTGAGATACGTTTTACAGGGCTACTTAAGTGGCTAGCACAGTGAGTGCTGCAGGTGCACCAAAGATTCCCATTCAATAAGAGAGTAAGAACATTGAGCGCCTCTTAGACGGCTGATAGCGAAGGCAGCCACTTCCTTTGTGCCATCGTGTCTTTGAAGCAACACCCCTCTGACTGGCATCGGTCATAATGTTGCTATGAACATGGGTCTCAAAGGGCTTCAAAGGGATTGCAGGGGAAACTTCACTTTTAAAACGAGAAAATTCCGGAACACACAAATAAACCCTAACAACCTGCTCATTCTTCTTGAGAAGCTTGCACATATGACAAGGGATGAGAGACAGTTGCAGTGGGGGACTAAGTGTCCCATAACCAAATGTAGACCGCAGGCTGCCTGGGAGGAGGCGGCCACAGCCCTTCATAGTGCTAGTAAGCGCCGGCTACATTCCTGCTACATGGGACGAGAGACAGTCGCAGTGGGGGGACTACGTGCCCCATAACCAAACGGAGACCGGAGGCCACCTGGGAGGAGGTGGAGCCACAACCCTTCATCGCGCTACTAAGCACCAGTCGCATTCCCGCTGCACTGCGCGGACCAAGAGCGGGTCCATCTGCGCCTGTCCATGGGCGAACAAGGCCGGGCCGGACCCCCCTCATGATCATGGAAGAGGGTGACAACGTGCCTCAAAAGACCTCAAGGTAGGCCGCTTTGGCACGAGGAACTTCCCCCTTCAACCAATCAGAGTGGATTTCAGCTCATTTAGTAACCAGGATTCCCATAGGCATGGGTAAAAAGCAACCAGCACAACAACTAAAAAATAATGGGGATAAGGGATCTTGCTCAACCCCCTTAATTACAACCTATCTTTCTTCAGAAATGGAGGCCATTATAATATAATTGTAGTTAGTCGAAGGCTGCATAGACTGCAAAGATGCGGTTCAAATACAAGATCCCACTATCCATAGCAAGGAGTAATCCTCTGAAGCCCATAAAAAGGCAATAGGGCAGAAACTCATAACATCTCTGGGGCAATCTTATCAACTGCTTACTCACCTCAAGTAAACAAGATATCTAATAACACAAATCCTTGTGTAGTGCCTGAGCAACAGGAGGACATCTGTACTATAAGCCCTGGCTCACCCAAATCCGGTGCTAGTAAACCTTCTCCATTGAAGAGCAAACAGGGGGAGGGAATTGTGCCTAAGGCCGGATCAGTAAGGTCAAAAACCTTGGAACCGCCGAAGATAGATGGGACTCGATCTGATTCTAGCTCACAATCCTCTCACCTCATTGGAAGATCTGACCTTAAAGCAGTCATACAGGACTGTTGCAATTCATTCTTTACCAACATGGAGACTTTAGTGAGGGATTTCCAATGAGGCATTTTGGATCAAATTAAATCTTTAGCGGATAAAGTACAAGCCCTGTCCCATTTCCACACCAAGGTCTCTACGCAAAACTCTGGGTCTTAAGAAAGGCAACTGATCCAGAGATTCCTCTCTCAGTTTAATAATACGGCTGCCCTTCTTCCAACTTCTAGTGCTCTGGAAACAATAGATATCACACCCCCAGAGAAACCTAACAAATCATCGTATCACCCAGTGGTTCTAGCTCACCATTCCTCATCCGAAAGTTCTCACAGCCCTCCTCTGAATTGTCTCCAACCTGACGTACGTTTGGGTCACTTGCATCTGCCCCCAGAATGTACCCCATATGTCATTGTTTTGGAGGGCGTGCCTAGCCTTGAGGAAGGCGATCGAGAGGATTGGCGAAGTTTAAAATGTAAAGCAGCCCATTGGTGTATGTAAAATGCTGAATGGCCAATGGACATAGTCGATGATATCATCATAACGTGAAGAGTAGATTGGGTGGGCTCTTTACCTAAATCTATCAAAGGTGACTGTATTGTAATCAATTTTAAAAATCCATGCCTGCTGAGCTCCTTGTTGCATCATTTAGAGCACTAACTAATCAGCGAGGCAATATTCGTGCTCTCACCTTGGGCCATTTTTACCGATTATTTATTAGGACACTAACCACCTTAGAGGCCCGCTAGGCCCGAACTCACAACGGGCCCCCGTATACTCCATCCATACACGCGAACGCTCTATGCCCTTATTGGGCCTATCAGATTTAGAATGACTGTCCCTCACTTCACCCTGTCAACAAAATTTACATTCAGCCCGACCCGCCCAAGAGTTTGCCTCCATCCAAATGGAACCATCAAGTCTGGGAATCCTACCGGGCACGAAAGGAGAACCAGCTGACCTGCATTTTCTTTCATGGAACATTGCAGGGGTTAGACAGAAACTGTCTGATGAGGACTTGTTACTTTTTATCCCAAAATATGATACTGTAAGTTGTCAAGAGACATGAACAGTAAATGATTTTTTATATAGATGGTTTCCAAACTTTTTGTACATCAGCCATTCCATCACCATTAGGCTGAGCAAAAGACGATTGGCCATTCTGGTATCTCTCAACTCTAGTAAGCTCAGTGTTAAGCAACTATTGGCCAACCCATGTTGTCACATTCTAAAATTATCAATGCCATCCATCGCAAATGTTTTGTTCCAAAAATTTCTACTATAACCTTTTTACTGGCGAACCCGTTAATCTAATAGAAGATCTTGACCACCATATTTCAGACTTGTTTGAAAGTGATTGTAATTTGGTAGATATAATTAGGGCAGGGAACTTTAACTTTATTAGGTGTCCCCATAGTGGCGAGAGGGTCTGTGGGGTTATGGACTGGCAAGGAGAAGAATCCACCCACTTCTCCCATACACCCTATGGGGAAGCCTTAAACCAGATAATTACAAAGCACAATTTACTCTTCGTGATAGACCCACAAGAGGTGGGATCAGTTCACTGACCGTCGTTTGTGGGAGAGGTAGAGGTAGGTTGATTTTGTCCTGTTATCGCCTGGGCTCTTATATAAGATAAGGAACTCAGATATTATCTCTGACCTCAGCGACCACAATCCCCAGGCAGTAATTTTCAACTACCCGCCCAAGTGAAAATTAAGACAGAACGTAGGTCTACTTAGGACTTTCATGAAAATCAGGGAGTTCGCATGAAATGGGAGAACATATACCCTAATCAATTCCTTAGTGATTTTATAATAATAGGAAAGCGTGGGGAGATATCATGTTGTTTGTCCATGGAGGCTGCTCCATGCAACATCTTGGAAAGTTTTGCAGAGATATGTGACCTGGCATCTATATTTCAACATTCCGTCAAACATTTTTGACCCAGATAGTACGGTGCCTGTTCAGCCATTACCCTCAGAACCCCCAATCCCTAATTTGACGGGTGCCACTCTCTTTCGTAAGAAGTTTGTGATCTCGAAAATCCTATTTTAAGATATTTACCCAGTAAAGCTGCTGGTCCCGACAGAGTCCCAGTTGATCTATTTAGAAATAATCTCACTTTCTGGGCTCCCCTACTGATAAATGTATTCCTAGCTGGAATCAGGGGAGACCTAATTAAATCATGGAGGGAGTCTATTACAGTTACCATTTTAAAAAAAGGGGATAAAATTCTCCTGACATATTACCACCTATTTCTTTATTGGATTCATCCATAAAAATATTAGGACGAGTAATCCTTGAAAAAGTGGAAGACTGGGCCGAAGCTAACCCTTTTTTTTCTCTGGTATGCAATTTGGCTTCCGCCCTGGCCTGGGCATGGTTGAACAGTCTCTAAATTTATTTCTGATAATGGTAACAGAAGAGGCCCCCTACACATGGCCTTCATGGACTTCTCCCGTTCTTTTGATTTTGTGGACAGGGGGAAGCTCTGGAGCTTGATGGAGATGGCAGGAGTCGAATCGTCCCTGATAGAGCTACTTAAGCGCCTCCACTGGGGTTCAATCACTAAGGTTCATTTTGGCCAAAACGGGGAATGTACTGAATCCATCCAGTCAAACCGTGGGGTAAGACAGGGAAGTATTTTCCCTCTTTTTTAATTCCGGTTTTATATTAATGCCCTGGAGTCAGAATTGGTCAAAAAAGGCAGGGACGGGGGCGTGGCTTGGCAAGCCAGCATGGCGGACGTGTGCTGAGAGCGCTCCGTCCAGCCCATTAATGATCCTTAATTATCCTGCTTCTCTGATCCCCTCCTGTGCCCTGAAGCTGCCCCGTTGATATTGGAGACTGGCGTCCCCTACCTGAGCCGTCTTCGGCTTTGTGGAGTGGCTGGTGGCGGCTGTGAGGCAGAAGTGTGAAGACGGGGCCTCCTGCAGGCGCGGCCTCGCGTGAAGCTGGGGCGTCGCCTGGGTTCTCTGCTGACTGGGAGTGCCGCCGCTGTCGCGCTGCGTGGTTGCGGCGGCTGCGGTTCCGGTGAGTGCCCCCGGATTGGGTGCCCCCCCCGAGGGTAGGCTGTCCCTCCTTGATTGAAGACCCCGGCGGTGAGCGCCGTGCGGCTTGGCGGCCGTGTCGGGCCGTGGCGGCGACGAGGTGTCTGGCCGCTTCCCTAACCACGCCGGAGTTGGTGGTCCGGCCAGACTTTGGTTGACAGGGGTGTCCCCTCTTCATCAGGCTCCCTCCTTGTCCCGGCTGCTGGCTGGGGCGCGAGCACACCTCCGCACCTTCTGGGTGTGGGGGCCCACTATCTACTGACACTCCCGCACTTCTCCATTCCCCCCATCACACACATCAGACGGGGGTTCGGCGGTCACATCGGGCCGCGGGGGTGTGCAGCGGAGGAGCCTTGAGGTGGGCGGGCGCGGCCTGCGGGCGAGGGGAGAGATAGCCCACTTGAGTCTTCACTGGGCGGGGGTGCATCACTGTGCCTTCTCCCTCCCTCCCCCGTTCCCCGAGGAGCATCAATCGGCGGTCAGACGGACCACGCAGGAGAATCCCGTTGGGGGCTGGCTGCGCCTGCTCATCCGCAGTGCCTGCTTACTACCCCACCCTAGGATACAACAGTGAGCTGCGCTGGGCTTGCGGTTGGTGGAGGTGGTGATCCCGGTGGGGGCCAGCGTGCGAGTGCCTTCCTTGGTTCGGGGGATATTCTCGCTTCGGCGGTCGAATCGGGCTGCGTGAGCACCATCGGTGGGGTTTGGAGCCTGGCCCTGGGCGGTTGCCCATCCATCCAGTCGGGTGCTGCGGCCCCTCTTCTTCCTCCTCCTCCCCCCCATGGGGTATCCACTGCATCAGTCGGCGGTCTTATTGGGCCGCAGGGGTGTGACTATTGGGGGTGCTGGGAGGTGTGCGCGCTGCATTGGGGGCTGTCGGTTGCGCCACTCGCCGTATCCTGCTACCCGGCGCGGGGCAGACTTTGTGCTCCATCCTCTTTCCTCCCATACAAGGAGAGCCTACATCGGCGGTCGATCGGGCCGCGCTGATCTCCTTCAGGGCTCCTGGCCGTGGTCCTGGTCCTGGGCCATTGCACTTCTTGGAGTGTATTCCGATCCCTGGTGCTCCTTGGTGGGCCTGTGGTGGCCGGACAGTGGCATCGGCCTGTAATTGACTGGGACACACGCGTTGAGGCCTCTGGGTTCCCTTCTTTCCTCCCCCCCCCCCCCCGAGACTGCACACTCCCATTCGGAGGCTAGGTCGGGCCGCGGGAGTCTTGCGCGGAGGCCTCCTTCAATTCCCCCCCCCTCCATCCCATCCTAGTGGGACCCCCCCTGGGCCCTCAGACGCCTACTCGGCCAGTGCCAGGAGAACCGGAGACGGCCATGATGAGAGACAAGGGGGGGTGGAGGCTCGTCCAAAAAGGGCCCGATCGACAAGTTCACCTGCCCCGGTGTTGCTGCAGGGGCCTCTGGGGGACCACAGGGGGCTATGCCGGATAACGCAGCACTCCTGGCCGCCATCACTCAGTTGAGGGACATGTTAGACGCTAAAATTGGGGCAGTCCGCTCCGATGTCATGCTGCTGCGGCAGGACCTGCAAAACGCTGTATCACGCATTACTGAGGCTGAGACCCGCATATCAGGAGTGGAAGACGATGTTACTACGCTGAAGAAGCGGGTGGCCACAATGGAGACCACTCAGCGGGGCCTTGCGCTGCGGGTAGAAGACGCTGAGGGGAGGGCCAGGCGCAATAATCTCCGTTTCGTAGGATTCCCGGAGGGCTGTGAAGGGGGTTATATGGAACGGTTCCTCACGCAGTGGCTGGAGGGTTGGCTCCCTCCGGAGTCTATGTCCCGCTGTTTCGTAGTGGAGCGGGCCCACCGAGCGCTCATGCAGAAGCCCCCGCCTGGGGCCCGCCCGTGGCCAGTCATCGCGAAGCTCTTGAACTATCATGATCGTGATGGGATCCTGAAGCAGGCCCGAGTCAAGGAACCCTTGCTCTATGATAACGCTCTCATCCTAATTTTCCCGGATTACACAAGACTGGTCCAGCAACAGCGGCAATCGTTCCTGGCGGCCAAGGCCCGTCTAAGAGACCTCAAGCTCCCATATGCACTATTATATCCTGCCCGCCTGCGAGTAGTATACCGCTCCCGCACCCATTTCTTTGACTCGCCGGAAGAGGTATTCAAATGGACTGATGAGACGGTGCAGGTGCGTGCTCACACACCGCCTGGAAGGGAGTCTGATTACTCATCGTCAGAGGCGGTTCGGAGGGGGCCCCCGCTAAAGCCGAGGGGCACCAGAAGATCAAGATCCAGGCGCCGTTCCCTGTCCTGTGGCGCATCGTCCCGGGCTGGCTCGGCCTCTGGACGGCAGACATCGGCAGCCTGACCTGCGAGCCCGCGAGGGGCGGTGGCGAAGTGGACTACAATGCTCTGATCAGAGGGGCTCGTTTATGGGCTGGGTTCTCTGTTGGACTTTTGCTAGCGGAGAGTGTGCCTATGATAAATGGGCTGTAAGTTGGGGATCCATTGGTTGGGGTGGGCCGTGTCCTCCCGTTGGGGGTCGCGGGCCACTCCCGCCGCGACAGATGCTTCATTGTTTTTGAGGTGTTGGGTGGGTGTTATTTTTGTTTTCTGACCGCACTTTCTCTCACAGACAGTAGACATTCGCACACGCACCGGATAGTATTCCCTATCCTTGCATTCGCAGACACAGCCCCAGATGGCCGCAATATCCCATAGGGAACGGGTGTCCCCGGGCACACTTCGCATCATTAGTTGGAACGTGAGGGGAGCCCTCGATAAGATCAAATGCGGGGCTATACTCCAGCAGGCCAAAACGGGCCGGGGCTGATGTCCTTATGCTGCAGGAGACGCATCTCATGGGATCGAGGGCCCTCTGCTTTCAACGATATGGGTATCAACATGTGTTTCTCTCCAGCTTTGTGAGGGGATCACGGGGGTAGCAATATTGATTCACCACAGAGTCCCCTATACACATGTCAAGCAGTGGACAGACACTCAGGGGCGATATTTATTCATGCAGGGCAAGGTGGGGGAGGAGTCCCTGGTGTTGGGTAGTGTGTACGCTCCCCCTCCGCTACAGTGGAACCTGGTGGAGCGCCTCATGACTCTTTGGGCGGATATGCCGGACAGCCTGTCCATGGTTGGCGGGTACTGGAATGATGTGATGGATACAGCCAAGGATCGCTGGAGGGAAAGGGGGGGTCCAGAGGTAGTCGCACTATGAGGCTGTACTCCTTAGTGACGGGGCTTGACTGGGTAGACACATGGCGTCGCTTGCACAGAGATGATCGGGAGTTCACATATCTCTCAGCGGTCCACGACTCCTATTCCAGAATTGATTACCTCTTTGTCCCCCGTGTAGCGGTGAGTAGGGTGGTGGCAGCGGAGATTCTTCCGCGGGGCCTGTCAGATAACTCCCCAGTGGCCCTCACCTTACAGATAGGGCAGATGAGGCAGCCGTTTCGGTGGCGCTTCTCAGTGTGGCACCTACAAAATGATGACTATAGAGAACACATGAGCGGCGCCATAGACCAATACTTGACAGTTAATGTGGGGTCAGTCTCCAGGGCTGATTCATTGTGGGAGGCGTTGAAACCTACTCTGAGGGGGGCGGACGTCTCCTGGTGTGCGGCGGCTCGTAGAGCGCGTAGGGAGGCGCTACTACAGGCGGAGGCGGGCATTGAAGATCTTGAACGCCGGGGTCGGGAGGCCGGAGGCGGCCAGGTCCGATGGCAATTGCTGATGGCTCAGCAGAATTATGCAGCGCTACTGATGGATGAGGCCCGCCAGGCCTGGTTGGCGACGCGTAGCAGGGTGTATCAGTGGGGGGATAAATCCAGCAAGATGCTCCACCGGCTCTGCCAGGGTATGTTTCATTACCAGAACCTTCCTGGTATATTGGGCTTGGCAGGCGAGCCGCTCACGGACCCGCTGGCCCTCGCTGAGAGCTTTGCCACATATTATGCAGACTTATACGCCCCTAGAGAATGTTTGCCGGCCGCCGCGATAGATCGTTTCCTAGATGACCTCCAGCCCACGGCTCTGTCGGACGAGGTGAGGGACGAGCTGGAGCTCCCACTGACGTATGAGGAGTTGGGCGCCGTGCTGGGAGATCTTAATTCCGGGAAGGCCTCGGGGCCCAATGGGTTGCCCAGTGAATTTTTTAAACGATACTTTTTGCAGTTGGGACCTCACTACCGCTCAGTGGTGGAGGAGGCGCGAGAGCGAGGCTCTCTTCCCCTAGATTGGAGGCATGCAGAGGTGGTTGTCTTTCACAAACCGGGCAGGCCCCCGGATCAACACGTATCATATCGTCCCATCTATCTTCTGAACGTAGAGGCCAAAATTCTGGCTAAAGCTCTGGCAAATCGCCTATTGCCTCATATCACTACTCTGGTCCATCCCGACCAGGCTGGATTTATGCCTCAGAGGGCGACCAGGCATAACATTAGGCGGGCGCATGTGGCGGTGGCGGCCATTCAGCAACTGGGAGAACCGGCGGCGCTATTATTAGCAGATATGGATAGGGCATTTGACTCCCTTAGCTGGGTGTACCTATTTGCATTACTACATAGGCTAAACTTTGGACCGAGATTCTTATCCTACTTGACCCTCCTATACACCTACCTAACAGCGTCGGTGCGGGTGGCCGGCGCAGCCTCCTCCATGTTTTCTATCGGACGGGGCACGAGACAGGGCTGCCCCCTGTCCCCTTATTTATTTGCCCTCGCAATGGAGCCTCTGGCTGCATGGGTGCGAATAAATGCGCAGGTGCAGGGCTTTGAATGGGCACAGGGACTGTCGGACAGGATAGCATTATACATGGACGACGTCCTCTTCTTCCTCACGAATGTGGACAGAACGGGGCCGCGGCTCCTGCGCATTATGCAAATCTTTGGGGAGACATCTGGACTGTATATGAACCCCCGCAAATCTATGTTGTGGATTCTTGGAGATCGGGCGGGAATGGGCGCATGGGTATCGTCGGTCCAGTTGGCGACGGGGGGACTGAAATATCTTGGTGTGTTTATATCGGACTTGCCCACTGTCTCCTGGGAGCGCAACCTGGTTCCGGTGTGGGAGCGTGTGCGTGGTGATCTTAAGACCTGGTCCCGCATGCCCCTGTCCATATATGTCAGATCGGCTATATTTAAGATGGCTGCGCTCCCCCGTCTCCTATATCAGCTGCAGAACCACCCCTATCAGATTCCACCTCGATGGTTCCAGCAAGTCAATGCAGCTCTTGGGCAGTTCTTGTGGGAGGGGGGCAAGGTGCGTGTGGCCCTGCGGACGTGCTTTTTATCTACCTATTGTGGGGGGCTAGCGTCTTCTGACATTCATTCATATTATCAGGCTTCACACCTGCTCGTATTGAAAGAATGGTGGTATGGCAGTAGGGAGGATCCGGCATACGCGGTCGAGCGGCGGCTTATGGGAGATCACTTGCTGCATACGATATTGTACTCGGCACCGCTGCGGGGCTCGCTGCCATCGGCAACAAAGGTTGTGTTTCAGGTCTAGAGGCAGGTGCTGCGGAGGATGGGATGGTGGAACACACTGACGCGGGAGACTCCCCTCTGGAATAATGGGCGCTTGCCGCAACTGGCGTCCTTTCAGGGATTCCGGGGGGGGGATCATGTAGGTATCTCGGTCTTGGGAGACGTCATGAGGGTTCTGGCTTTGAAATCCTTCCAGGACCTCCAGAAAGAATTTTGCATGCCGAAATCCCAATTCTATCAGTACCTTCAATTTCGGCATGCTCTGTCCCCCAGCCTAGAGGGCTTGGAATCCTTGGCTGAGTTCAGCCCCCTCGAGGCGAAAGTTTTTATGGGTGACCTTCAGGATCGCAAGATCTCCAAGATCTATCAATCCCTAGTTATCCATTGCTCCTCCACGCTACAGAAACTCCGGGGAGATTGGGAGGGCGATGTGGGTCCCTTAGATGAAGAGGACTGGAAGGAGGCCCTGGCTGCTCCACGGGGGGCGGCCATAGCGGTGAGGTTGCACCTCGTCCAGTTTAAGTATTTGCATAGGGCTTATTATACGTGGGTACGCTTGTGGAGGGCAGGGTTGATTGCCTCCCCTGTGTGCCTTAGATGTAATCGGGAGGAGGGTACGCTAATACACACGGTTTGGCACGGTCTCTCCTTAGATCGCTTCTGGAGGGGGGTTCATACCTGTTTGTCAGAAGTACTGGGTTGGGATCTCCCTCGCTCGCCGAAACTTGCCCTGTTACATGTCATGGAGGGGATAGGAGGCAACATCTACAAACAACACTTATTGCAGTTGGGTCACACCCTGGCGAAAAGGGACATAGCGAGGGCGTGGAAAGCACCGAGACCCCCTTCAGTGGCTGCGTGGAATAATGGCTTGGACTTTTGTATGGGCCTGGAGAAACCCATCTTCATTGCCAGGGGGTGCCCGCACAGACGCTTTAAAATATGGAAAAGGTGGGCAGACTATCGGGGATTGCTGTTCGAGCCGGTCTCAGTGGCACGTGACCCCCATCTTTAGCGGTTCTTCTTCTATTGAGGGGATCCAGGGGGTGTGGTGTGGTTGGGAATTCCGGTGGATAGACTTATCGTATTATTGAAATGGTTTTATCTGACGTGGGTGTTCAGTGTGATCGGGGGAGGGGTTTGGGGTGAGGGGGAGTTAGATTTTATTTGTATTGCTCTTCATTTTCCTGTGTTTCAAGATGAAAATGTCAGTCAGTATAAAATGCTTTGATTGTGCAGACGCCTCTGGGGTACAGAGCTCTGCTATATATCTGTCATTTGACAAATAAAATCTGTTTTAAAAAAAAAAAAGGCAGGGACTTTGCCATGGTCGGGCGGCGCCCAGTCCCTGTCCTTCTTTATGAGGACGATGAAGTTTTAATCGCACACACTGCAAATAGCCGTCGGACACTTCTCGACTCTTTTAATGATTACATGGGCAATTTAAATTTAAATATGAATCACCAAAAATCTTATACTCTGATACGTGGCCCCAAAAATGCTCGTCCACTGAAACATTCAGTCGGGGGGACCATAATTGCCAAGGTACAAAACTTTGATTGTCTTAGACAAGATGACTTAATTGCAATTCCCTGGCTCACACACATTAAACAATCCTTTCAGGACCTCGGTATAACAATTTTTTTTAACTTACCCCACAACATTGATATTAACTTAAAGGAGAATGCAAAGACCATATTTTATACATTCCGAAATTTGGCCAGAATAGCAAGAAGACTAGATATGGAAACTGTCCTCCGTTATACACCGATCTTGACCACAGATGGAATGGAACCTTACATTATGTGGATCTCACAACCTGAATACCGATTTTATCTTACCCGCCTAAGACTGGGTACAGTGCACATCCTAGTAGCCTTTCCATCAAGGGGTATTTGGTCTTCCTCACTGCCTTGCTGCCCGTGTGATTCCACCTCATTACAATCAATGACCCATTTTTTGCTTTTTTGTAACATGTGCAGTACCCCGAGATTTAGTTTTTGTCACCCAATTTTCTGCCACAAGAGTTTTTCATTCTACAAAAAAGGCCTGTTATTTCTCCAGTGCCTAGAATCCTGAGCTATAAACTTTGTTGTGATTAGTTATATTCGCTGGGCATTAAAGATAATAATGAAATATGCTTCAGAATGATTCAAACGCCCAGGTTTCTTTTCACATAGGTTTCCGTTTGGGTTTATAATTTTGTCAATTTGAATAGAATTTCTTGTATCTCCTCACACTACGGCATTTTGATTAAGTATATAAAGTTAGTATTTAAAGTCGAAATTGTTAGTATTTTTTAACTTTTTGTATAATGAAGCTGCTTATTGTTAATGCCTTTTAATTTTCATGTATTTTATTTTTTTAGGTTGTTTATAATTTTTAGGTCTGGGCAGAGTAAGTGACCAAAAATCTCTGCCGCACTACGTGGAGTTCTGCAAGCAGTGGAGTGCGTTAGGTTGCGCCGTTCGTGCTGATTTTTATGGTCTTTGTCCATTAGTGTTGGTCTATGTCCATTAGTGTGGTGCTGTTGCCGATTCTTCCAGCTAACATACCAGACCCTTTTTAGAGGTTTTTGTTGGCAGGTTTAAGTCAAGGGACTATTATTCTCCATACATCATCAATATTGCTTGAGTTGTGCTCTGTTCATGTGCTATTGCACATACACTTTATATTATGAAATGCATGAATATTTGCTAAGGATTTCATTTTTTGTTGTTTTACGCTTCTGGTTTTACATGTGCTTTTATGATCAATTTTGATCGAATAGAGAAATAATTGACTTGACTGTAGGTCTTTACAGCACACATGGGAATAAATCTAGAATAAAATTCTAGCAAACCCATAAGGAACTAAATTGGTCTTTATTCACAGGAGTAGCAAACTCCTCAATAGTTTTGATCAAACTCCGTTTAAGTTCTAAACCATTGGAAGATAACTTGTATCCATTGCTTTTGTCAGGTTTAGGAGTATCTCCATTGTTTTCTAAAATTGTGAGCGTTTCACTCTCTCATCGTGTTCATGTTATCTAGCTCCAGAAATTAAGACGTCGTCTTAAAACGCTACAACACCCTTTGCGTTCTTTAATGACCACTCTGTCACTCCTTGAAAAACCGAAGAAGCTGAGGCTAATCAAAAAGGGCATGCGGTTAAAACAAAATGTACCTTCTCACTTCTTTTATCATTACAGATGTCATGATTCATGATGTAAGTTAATTTGTTGAGCTCATATCTTATCTATATTCTTTCACCCATCAAAGTTGCTAACATCTTGTTATGTTGAGAAGGGGATGTTGATTAATTCAAAGGGCTAGGTAAAATGGAATATTGCCTAGATGCAAAGAACTGCCACCCCATAACATTCTATAACTGTGTTGTTCCTCTCAAGCATTTTTCACCTGTTTTCCTATTAGTCTTGTTGATAAGTAGAATGCCTTTGGGTAGGATTTTGCTAAAATGACAGTAACAAACTTCTGCCTCTTTTATTTAAAAACAGCTTCAGAGAAATTTTACTCACCTTTCATTCTCTCATAAAGTAATTTTAATCAAGATTAGACTATGGCAAGTCTTCCTACCTGGGTTTGTCCTTGTTAGGCATGAGTGACAGCCTTAGGGTGGTCTTCCCCAAGCTTTTTGCCTACTTACCTCCACCTTTTGCTATATTCTTTTTGTTGGCCTTAAAACTGTGAGCACTTTACCACTGCTAACCAGTGCTAAAATGCATGTGCTTTTCCCCTACACATGGTTTCATTGTCAAAAACATCTAAGTCTCTTGTCTCCCGTTTATTTTAGAATTCTCTGAAACCCAAGAACCTTGTCTCATCATACATAATTTAAGGGAAAGTCAGGAGTTTAGCGCCCCATCACAAAAATGTCAACAGAGTTGTAAGGATGTATTCTGCTTCTCTAAAAAGAGAGCACACGTATATGAGTATCTTGGGGTTTTCACAACTTCACGTTGCACTTTAAAAACTTTCCTGAAATCAGCTTTTGGTAGTGTCAGTTGGCAGCTATCAACAGTAGCACTGTCAGCAGGGAGTGTAGTGCTGTTAGATCACTGATCAGAGACTTCGTTAGAGCTGTTTTTTTATTGATGACCCAAGGAGTGGCATATTGGTACTTTAGTGTTTCATAGTAAGCCGAGAAATCAGGTCCTGCCATAGAAATTGAAGTATTGACAGTGCTTCCCCCTTAAACCACAGAGCACTCACAGGGACAAAGAATGAAAGTTTTTGAAAAACGTGGATGGCCTCCTTAGGCATGGGCTGCAGTAGGCATTGTCATGGAACTATTATTATCTTGGCCAGTGC
Source organism: Calotriton arnoldi (assembly GCA_963921515.1). Lineage (NCBI taxonomy): Eukaryota > Metazoa > Chordata > Amphibia > Caudata > Salamandridae > Calotriton > Calotriton arnoldi. The sequence continues at coordinate 511,934 of CAWUFW010002947.1, read as the reverse complement.
TAAGTGGCCCATCAGGGACACCAGGAATGTTAACCAGAAACCAAGAGACCTATCCAGCTTCTTATGGAAAAAAACAATAGTTGGAATGCTTGAATGAATATTAGTAAGTACAAGTAAGTAACTTGTAAGTTTTTGAGGCGTATTCAAATCATCATTGGGACTCTGTTATACCACTCTAGACAGAGACTACATATGCAAATCAAATTTGGTCCTCCTCCAATAGGAACAGTACAGCTTGAACCACCAGGCTAGGTCTCTACGTGATGGAAACACAAGGAACCACAGACTGATTTTAGCATTTGTGGGCCCATTAGCGAAATTCAGTTTAAGTCCAAGGGGAAAGTGAGCAAAGGACCAACATTTGGACATTATGATCATACTCAGTGTATCTCCCTAAAAAAAAAAGTGATGAATTAATCACAACCATCAAATAGGTTTATCAACATATGTACAACCTTAAACAATCTCCCTACCAATATTTTCCCCTGTATTTAATTGGTCATATTGATCATGCATAGTAGTCTGAAGGGACTACAATCTAGTAAATCTTCACTGAGTTTCAAGAGTACCACAATGTGAACTACTCTTATGGTCTTCGATAACTTGCCAAAAGAAAATGTTTTGTACTATGCCTCCAGTAGCTTGGGGACTAGTATGTCTGGATAAAATTTGTAAAAATCATCAATTAAGCCATTCCCACCAGCGGTATATTTCTAACTGCTCACATAATCTCACCAATAGTGGTTGGTGTAACTCATCTCTCAAGTTTTCAGATAGTATCGGGAGAGATATTTATATTTGGCAAGCATCTACTCTGGCTGGTTGTGAATATAAATCCTCCTATAAATACATGAACCTCTGCTTTAATTCAGTATGTTCTGTCAACATGCAATATGCTGATACCTCAGAGCTGTTATAGCTCAAAATCCTCTTGTTAGTTGACCAGCCAAGCAAGTAAATGCCCAACTTTGTCTCCCTCATTGTGTCTAGTCCCATATACTCAATAGTCAATCTAGCTTTAATTTCCACTCATTCCTTCTTTTTTTTCTTTCTCATACCATCCTGTGGTATCTTGATTGTCATCTTGTTTGTCATCTAGTTAATATGCAAAATGTATGACATAGGATATTCTATGAATGCTAGATCATTTGGAATGTTGAAGGCGTTAGAATGGATTTGAGGTCAGTTAGCAGCTGGCTGATCTGATGGATGGGACGTTTCTGTATACCACAGTACTTAATAAATACCATCACTCTATTCAATTTGTGGTGGTGTTTAACTTCTTTACATTGCTGACGAGCAGGTTAATATATTTGGAAGATGCTTCTGAAGAGGTTTATCAACCCTGATTCGTTATGGAATGAGGAGAGGCCAACCAACCAACCATTGTGGGAAATACTTTGCGAGTAAACGTCTCAACATGTTCTGCTTCTACAAACAGGAGTTTCTTTAAGGTACTGTGATCGGCCGTAATGCGTGGGTTTGGCCGTGAGTCAGCGCTTCGTGAATGGTGTTAATCAGTTAATAAGCCATCAGTACACTTACAGTTAGCAGCCAGGCACATGAGTGATTTGAAGCACTCATGTGATGGAGCAAGGATTCGAGAAAATGAAACTTGCTCGGAGAAATCCTCCATTAACTTTCACTAATCGTTAAAACTGTAGATGAGACTAAACTAATATACACCAGACACTGACACATGGGGAGAAAAGATTACGCATGCTTAAATTAATGAAGAATAAAATGCAACGCTACTAAAACCAACTTTAATTTGCAAAAACGCTTTGCGCATGTGCAAACCTGAATTACGTAGAGATAACGTGACTAACTCGCTTTAAGAGGGAAAACCTCAAGCATGCGCAAGAAAGACTAACACGTGGTCTTGAGGTACCACGTGCCCGGCATTTGCTTGCTTGAATTTAAAAGAGTGGAGAGGTGTGGTGCAGCGGCCAGGGCAGCTGACTTCGGAGCACAGGGTTCACGGTTCGATCCCCGGCTCCGGCGGCAGCTCAGCTCAGCACCATGTGACTCTGGGCAATAGCTCACTTAATTTCCACGACGGCCCCCAGCGCCTTGAGACCCGTAAGGGTGAGTAGTTCGCGCTTTACAAATACGGATTTACAAAAGAAAGCTGCTGTTGTTAATGCTTTTGCCTAAGAGAGATAATAACAACATGGGATAGAGTAGAAGTGGGTGGTGAACAGTGAGAATTATATGTTTAAGAAAATAACATCTGTTTATGATTCCTTTATTAATAGTGTGCATTCGGGCCTGCTAAAGCTTGACAGAGAAAGAAAATGGCGACAGATGGCAAAAAGTCGCGCATGCTCAGTGAATCCATGGTGTGACCCGGTGACCGAAAGAGCTGAATGACTGCCAAGAATCAAGGACAGAAGACGTGAGAAAAAGAACACATGTATCACTCATCTATGAAGCCTGTATTGAATGTATTATTACAAATGGCAACAATATATGTATGGGAAGAGGACAACATGAATGAGCTAAAGGGGAAGGGCTAGCAGACAATAAGTACATTAACAAAAATGAATATGTCAGCATGGTGTGACGAAAAACTCCCCTAACCCCGTCCAATCATTTTCCATATTTTAGTCAAATTTGCAACTCTTGAGGGTGGGACACGTAGAAATAAAGACTATAACTAGACTAACTTGAGTTAAGTGAATCAGATGATGAGAGACGAGAGAGGGAGTGCTCATCGATCGAAGAGAGAAAGAGAGAGAGACGAGAGCAGACTGGGAAGATTCAGATCCGAAATGACAGCCTGATTAGATTCGAAGATTTGCGGAAGAATATCGAGGAGGGAGAGAGTGTAAGAGAGGGAATCGCCCTGGTGCGTCGGGTTTGTAGAGAAGTCTAGTAAGTATCAGCCCTGTCCTGATCCTGTCCTATAGTCTTTGTCTCCTGATTCTAAGTCAGGGGACCCCCACCAGCCTTTTGGCCAGAGGGTTGGGTTTCCGGTCATCTCTATTAGGTAAATGTCATTCTGTCCTTAAATTTGCATATTTCTTTGCAAATGTATGATAATATGTGTCTTTTGTCTCTACATCTATCCACTCTTATGCATTGATTTTGTTGAATTAAGTTGTGTAATTGAATGTATTTGCTAAATGAATTTTCTCTCTCCCATTGAAGAATGATGGAGTTTGCACTGTTATATCTGTATTGATGAGCGTTCAACTTTATGACTGAAAATGTAGATAAAGCTTATGAAACTTACTCAGCGTCTGTGATTATTTCACTAAGAGTCTGTGAATTTGTTAAGAAACTGTTAATATCACCATCAACTAACTCAACTAATGGTCCATCGACCAGAGGAAAGAGTTGTTGATTCGTGAAGATTAGTTAGGCATTGAAAATGTCAACTTAACCTGATTTGTGGTTAAAGGGAAATAACTAATCGGAACTTTAGTGAATCATAGAACTTGACCCCCCAGCGGATTGACCAGGGAGTGTGGATGAGCAATTTGAATAAATGTAAATGGGCCCATTGAAAAATTCAGGTTTTTTGTGAAATATTCAACCCTGGCCTTCCGCTGGATCAGTTTTTCTGGTAGCAGAGTTATGGTTATTATTGATTAGTTTGGTGATTATTGACTATTGATTATTGATTTTAACTACATGTTTAACACTAAAAGTTAGTGTCGCGTTTTATGTTGTCTGGAAGTTCAGGTACAGAGATACCTGGGAATCCCGGGAATGGAATTTAGAAGAGTGTGGTAAGGAAATCACACTGCAGAAGGTTACTCGTCTATTGTCATAATACCTAAAAGCTACGGAGCGCTGTAGGTGTTATATTAGGGACTATATCGTACAAGAGTAGAGTGTGAGTGATAGCGAAGGGTCCACCTGTGAAACTTTGGCCTTACCCAAAGGAGGAGTATCCCTAGAGGAGTAATAGGTCCTCCCGAGCTTAAGTGAAGGGTAAACAGTGGTTTTTACTCGCAGTGTAAGGAAGTACTTTCTCTTTGAAGCAAGTGAATAAACTATCTTTGGATTAGTGGGGCAGACAGAGTAGCGCTGTTTTTTACGTTGTTATTAACAGAAAATTATAAAGAAATTTTTTAAAATACATTGTCGTATTACCTTGTGAAGGGAGGGGCAGTAGCAGGAGTCATACTGACGTCACAAAGAGCCGTGCTGGTATTGGTTGAGACAGCGGGCGTGTAACAAGTGCAGATTGTAAAGGGAGGGTCAGTAGTAGGAGTAATACTGACATCACAAAGAGCCGCGCTGGCATTGGTCAGACAAGTGGGTGTGTTGAAAGCTCTGATTGGTCAGTAGACAAGAGCCGCGCTGGTATTGGTTGCGGAAGAGAATACGTAGTGAGCTCCGATTGGACTTTTAGTGTGAGTCGCGCTGGTATAGGACGAGTGTTGGAAAATAGGATACGTGAGAATACGGAAGAGTTTCTAAGTTTTAACTGCTCAAACAACTAGTCACAGGGATCGGAAAAATGAAGCTAATTAATAAAATCAAAAATGTCTTTAAAAAGGATAAACGTATAGTAACCAGAGAAGGATTTCTTATGCCACCCCCTAACACGCCTGCTTCCTTTATGATGATGGAACGAGGATATCATACTTGTGTTTGGTTGGTAAATTGGGAAGAGTATACGAAAGGTGATGGTGTTTTGGCTTTTCCTGAACATGGTACGTTTAATGTAAGGATACTTCAGAATTTGAGAAATCGGATGAATTCATTAGAACCAAGTCCTAGGTTAACGCAGTATGAAGCTTTGGAGGAATGGGAAGTTGAGGCATTTGAACGAGAGAGAGATACAGAGGAGGTAAAAGAATAAATAGAGGGTTTTTACCCAGATATCAGTTTGATACTCGAGGAGATCAGATGAAAAGATGGAGTAGAGCTGTAGTAAAGGAAGGCTTGTATCCAATGTTGATGGCTGAGGATCAAGTAGGGAGTAAGTGTAAAGAAAAAGTGAAACACATAGGTGTGACAGGAACAGGATGTGATGAATCTGATGATGAGTCATTAGAAGACCTTTTAGTTAAAAGACCTCCACCTTATCAAGAAAATGCTTGAGATACAACTCCAAGTGAACCAATGATGGGAACTCCATTAGTTCCACAAGTTTTATATGATCCAACAATCACCTGAGTATTACAGGAGAAAGATTAGGTCTGAATGCTGAAGCCTTGACAGTACCAGTAACAATTGGTCCTGTTATTCCATTGTATGGTGATAAACGAGATACCCTGAGATTACAAACAGTGACAGTACCACAGAATAATGCTAGGAAAGAGGCAGTAATGTTAGAAGATCGAACTAGTGAGAGTGATTCAAATGTCTTGTTACTAGATCTCCCTAATCTTGAAACGGTGACTGAAACCCCGAAGAGAATTACACCAGTAAATACCAGAAGAAATGAACCGAATGTCACTCCAGTAGCAGGGAACTCCAAAGAATTTTCACCAGAAGACCTAGAGGAGTGGGCAAAAGGATTAGACAAGAAAAAACCCCAAACACCAAATATAGATGTAGGTGAGTTGAAAGTGGATTTAGAAGAAATGATTATTGGTACTATAAATTCAGACAGATTAGGTTCATATGGAGATGAGGAATTGTTGTTTTTGTGTAAAAGTATAACCTGGAGAGCAAAGAATCTTCATGAGAAGATAGTAGAAGTGGCTACAGAATTTGGAATAGATGTAGAAAAGTCAAAAATATTACAAAAACCATATAGGACAGAATTTACTGAAAAGGATTTAGAAAGTTTGAATGCGTCAGGAAGGAGATTACAGATAAAAGAATTGATGTACATTTTGAAGAAATGGGGAGATGCAGACCGATGGAGAGGTAGATGGACAAGAAAAAGGGATGAGGCAGCTACAAAGGAAACATCTGCATTCCCATTAAGAGAGACAGAACAGGTTGAAAGAGTGTGTCTAATGAGAGAAGTTCCTGGTGGTGGATATGTTCATGTTCCTTGGTCGAGACAGGATATTTTGTCTTTTACGAATGATTTCCCCAGATTAAGAGAGAAACCAGTTGAATGTACAAGCAGGTAGAGAGGTTTTTGAAAGTTTCAAAGGTATTATTAAAGGATTTGGATGGTCTGTTTGACATAGTGGTACCAACTGATTTGTGGACAGAATGTAAAATTACTGTTGATTGACCAACTGAAGAGTATCCCAGAGACGGAAAAACAGGTGCGCCTTCAGAAGAAGTGATGAAAAAGTATCAACAGGTGATTATTTTCTTGAAAGGGAAAATTCCTCCAAAAGAAACAGATTGGGTTAAAATAGATAGAACAACTCAAGAACCAAAAGAGTCAGTGCATGCGTATTACGAAAGGCTATTGCAAGTATTTAAGCAGTATAGTGATTTGAAAATATTGGTGATAAAGATATGGGACATTTCGTGTATAGGTTTGTGTATGGATTGAGATCAGAAATTAGTCAGATGATTCAGCAACATATGCTTTGCTGGCAGAGCAAGCCCATTAATGATATCTTGAAGTATGCGAAGTATTGTAGTGATGATATTGATGCAAAACACAAGAAACTGAAAGAGAAAATGATGTGTGCACAAGTGAAGTTAGCAGAACACCAAGAGGCAAACTCTGCTTCCCAAAATGATAATCAGTCGAACAATCAGAATCAGAATAGTCTAGGATCAAATGGAAATAAAGGAAGAGGGCGAATGAGTAGAGAAGAAGCGAGAAAGAAGTATCCTTCTCATGCGTGCGGAAAGCATGGACATTGGAAGAATGAGTGTAGAAATGTTCAACAGAGTAATGGGGTAAATCAAAATTTAAATCCACAGATGCAGAATGAGGTGGTTGTGAACCAGCAGCAACAGCAACAGGTAGTTACTCCGCAATTACAGGTGCCACAAGCCCCTATGCCCAACCATGTGAGCGCTCAGGTGCAGAGATACAGTGTGAACACCAGATTTCGTGGAGAGAGTGGTAAGAATACACAAATGGTTCAACAATATTGGATGCAAAGTGGTGAGAGTGATTCGGACACTTCTCAATGACGGTGCCTGAGGGGGGAGGAAGAATGCGTGCTTGGCGCATCCTTGGCGGTAGATCAGTCAGGTCCATTTGTTGATGGAAAAGTGGAAGGTAATGACATCACTTTCCTAGTGAATACTGGTGCTACCCGTTCTACTGTGAGAGCAGCAGAAATTCCAAACCTACCCCTCTTGGGAGAAACTATCCAAGTTGTAGGAGTCTCAAATAAGCAAATAAAAACCCCAGTCACTAAACCAATAAAAGTGAATATTGGGAATTTCAAAGATATGCATCGGTTTGTGGTATGTGATTCAAGTCTAGTAAATTTGTTAGGGAGGGATTTGTTGTGCAAAATGAACTGTACCATCTATTGTACACCTGATGGTATTGCTTTCCAAACACCTGATGAAGATATTGCTTTCAAAATGATGCTAGCAAAATAAGGAACAGAAGTGGATGAGATGTTTTCACTTCTTACTGAAGACAGTTTGCCTGATGAGCTGAAAAACACAGTGAGATCAGATGTGTGGGATTTTTCAGGAAAGGAAATTGGTCTAATGGCAAATGTAGACCCAATTAAGATAATGGTGAAAGAGGGTGCAATTTATCCTAATACACCTCAATACAAAATGAGCCCTGAAGTAAAAGCCGGAGTTGCTCCAGTAATTGATCAAATGATTGAACAAGGTATTTTAAAAGAGATAATGGGCAGTCCCTGTAATTCGCCAATTATGGGGCTTAAAAAGCCTAGTGGCAAGTATAGGATAGTGCAAGATTTAAGGAAAATTAATAAGATAGTAGTACCCTGTTGTCCAGTAGTGCCAAATCCAGCAGTGATCCTTTATCAGATACCTTGGCATGCACATTGGTACACAGTGATTGATTTGTGCCAAGCATTCTTTTCGATTCCTTTGCATCCAGATAGCCAATGCCTTTTTGCATTCCGGTTCGGAGACAGTGTTTTGGCATGGTGCCGAGTTCCTCAAGGGTACACAGAGAGTCCCTCAATTTTCAATCAGATCCTGAAAAAGTGTTTGGAAACATTGGTTATGCCAGGAAATTCAGTCATGGTTCAGTACATTGACGACCTATTGGTGGCATCAAAGACACAAGAGGCTTGTGTCACTGACACAATTGCCTTACTGAACCATTTGGCAGAAGGTGGACACAAGATGTCATATGCATCAAGGAGCTGAAGGGGGTAAAGAACAGGTCGCCCCCCACTCACACAATCATAAACAACAATGGACCTGTTCAAAGGTGAAAAATCTGCTCAGTGACCCCTCCAAACATGTACAGTCACCCAACTTTGTGTGACGGAACAGCGGTTATCCTTATACCGTCTGTTTAGGAGGGACCTGGATCACCTACTAGTTAATAAAAACACAATTGTGTCTGTGAGCTCTGCCTCCCGTGGTCTATCCCACCCTCCAGTGTGAAATTACCAAACATAAGTAAGAAAGGAAAAAAGGTGAGAAACGGTTGGCAGTGCCTCACGGGAGTAACACCATGGGAGTTTGCAGACTGGTACTCGCCTGCGTCCTCAGGTTCTCATCATCAGCGACTGCCAACCCATAACAAAAATTGTGATAAAGTAAGAAAAGAAAGAAGACACAGTGCTAAGTGTGGTATCATGTGTTGCCAGTGCACCAGATGGCTTATCCGGGCGTGCGGCAATATCAACCCTGTAAGGAGTGGCGGGATCTCAACTGAAATGCCGCCTTTCCTAATCTAAAACCGAGCTAGACAACACTGGCTATGTTGCTTTATTCCGTGCTGTATGTCTACTCACTTAAAAACCGACATGTTTCATTGCCAGGGGAACTCACTGCAATTTCATCAGGGCAAGGGTCAATTTTCCACACTGCACCAATGGTTGTCTATTTTTGTATATTTTATGTATCTGCGGGAGACAGAAACAACACAACACAACAAATCAACAGTTAGCACCAAATATAACGTGTAATTTCATATACATGGGAGCCAACTTCATTTCATCAATATATTTACTGGGTTGTTGCCCTCCGTGGGCATACCTGCAACCCCCTTTACTTGTGAGTGTGTGCTAGTCCACATTCACACTGGCTGTCACATATGCTGCAGAACGTCAGTCTGTGAAGAAATGGGGAGATGGATTGATTACTAGCAACATGCTATGCCCGTAAATTGTCGTGTTGTGTTGTTTCTGTCTCCCGCAGATACATAAAATAGACAAAAAGTAGACAACCATTGGTGCAGTGTGGAAAATTGACCCTTGCCCTGATGAAATTGCCATGAGTTCCCCCTGGCAATGAAACATGTCGGTTTTTAAGTGAGTAGACATACAGCACGGAATAAAGCAACATAGCCAGTGTTGTCTAGCTCGGTTTTAGATTCGGAAAGGCGGCGTTTCAGTTGAGATCCCGTCACTTCTTACAGGGTTGATATTGCCGCACGCCCGGATAAGCCATCTGGTGCACTGGCAACACATGATACCGCACTTAGCACTGTGTCTTCTTTCTTTTTCTTACTTTATCACAATTTTTTTATGGCTTGGCAGTCGCTGATGATGAGAACCTAAGGACGCAGGCGAGTACCAGTCTGCAAACTCCCATGGTGTTACTCCCGTGAGGCACTGCCAACCGTTTCTCACCTTTTTTCCTTTCTTACTTATGTTTGGTCATTTCACACAGGAGGGTGGGATAGACCACGGGAGGCAGAGCTCACAGACACAATTGTGTTTTTATTAACTAGTAGGTGATCCAGGTCCCTCCTAAACAGACGGTATAAGGATAACCGCTGTTCCGTCACACAAAGTTGGGTGACTGTACATGTTTGGAGGGGTCACTGAGCAGATTTTTCACCTTTTGAACAGGTCCATTGTTGTTTATGATTGTGGGACACAAGATGTCACCAGAAAAATTACAGTTTTGTCAACAAGAAGTCCAATATTTGGGATACTAGATAGAAAGGGAGTCAGGAAAGTGACACCAGAGAGAATAAAAGTTATTCGACAAATGAATCTGCCTAAAACTAAGAAAGAAGTACGAATGTTTTTGGGAGTGATTGGATACTGTTGTCAGTGGATTTTCATTGCTTTCAAAGCCTTTATTAAAATTGACACGAAAGGATGTGACAGATCCGATTGAATGGGATGATGAAAGTGAGGATGCATTTATAAAACTGAGAGATTGTTTGTGTCAAGCACCAGCATTAGGAATGCCTGACTATACAAAGGAATTTGCCTTGTTCTGTTGTGAGAGAGAAGGATGTGCACTTTCAGTACTAACCCAGAGACATGGATTGTCACGACGTCCAGTGGCATATTTTTCTGCTACTCTGGATCCAGTGGCTGCGGCATTGCCTGGCTGATTAAAAGCAGCAGCTGCTACTTGTGTGAGTCTGGAGCAGAGTGAATAGATTGTAATGGGACATCCCTTAAAGGTATATGTGCCACATTCCGTCGAGATCCTTTTAACAAGGACTCGTACTCCGCACTTGACCCCTAGTCGGCTGACTAAGTATGAAAGAGTGATCCTGGGTGCTGAAAATGTAAGTTTGATAAGATGTACCACAGTAAATCCAGCAACCTTGCTGCCGGATCGATAAAAGAGGAGGTTGAGCATGATTGTTTGGATGCGATAGAAATGTGTACAAAGCCCAGACCGGACATCTTTGATGTTCTATTGGAAAAATCAGACTATGTATTGTTTGTTGATGGGTCATGTTTGCAAAAACAAAATGGAGAACTGAGTTCTGCCTGTGCTGTATGTACTGTATCTGCTATCCTGGAAGCATCCTGTCTAAAAGGAGTCAAGTCTGCACAAATAGCTGAATTGATAGCTTTGACAAAAGCATGCAAGATTGGGAAAAAAGTGAGAGTAACCATATTCACGGATAGTCAAAATGGTTTTGGGGTTGTGCATGACTTTGGCTAATTATGGATGCAAAGGGGATTTCTGACTTCTTCAGGTTCTCCTATCAGGAATAGTAAAAATGTCAAATAACTATTGGAAGCACTACAATTGCGAAAAGAAATTGCAGTGGTTAAGTGTGCCGCACATAAGTCAGGAAATGATTATGTGACACAAGGCAACAAATATGCTGACCAAGTTGAACAATTTTGTGCTCGAAATACAATGTCTCTGAACAGAGGGTTGGAAACAGAAGTTACCAATTGCCAACTAATGTTTTTTCTCTGCTTTTGAAACATGGGATGAAGTTAGACAGTTACAGGATGAGGCAGATGCAAAAGAAAAGGAACTCTGGATCAAATCAGGATGCACAAGAAGAGCAGAGGATGAGGTATGGGTGTGTCCAGATGGTAGACTGATAATGCCAGACAGTTTACTATCACAAATGGCAAGAGTATATCATGGAGCTACACACATTGGGAGGATGCCATGATTAGGCACTTCAGGCAAACATGGTACAATCCCAAGTTTAGGCAAATTGCAGAGAGTCTCTGCCAGAGATGTTTGACATGTCAACAACAGAATCCAGGTAGAAAAACGGTTGTCAGTTGGGGAAAAATTGGAAAGGCAGAAGGACCATTTACAAGACTTCCATCGTGCAATGGTTTGAAGTACGTCCTTGTTATTGTGTGTCTGTTTCTCGATGGGTAGAAGCCTATCCCACGAGAAGGAATGACAGCCTCACAGTTGCCAAACTGCTGTTGAGAGAACTCATTCCCAGGTTTGGATTTCCAGTCACTTTGGAATCAGATAGAGGACCTCATTTTAATAATGAGATAATTCAATTAATTTGTACAGCTTTCAAAGTTGAGCAGAAACCACATTGTGCCTATCGACCAGAAGCCTCTGGAGTGGTTGAGCAGCTCAATGGCACAATAAAATCCAGGTTAGGGAAGGTGTGTGCATCCACTTCACTGAAATGGCCTGATGCTTTGCCCCTTGTATTGATGAGCCTTAGAAGCATCCCTGACAGAAGGACGGGATTGAGTCCTCATGAAATTCTCATGGGAAGAGCAATGAGACAAGCATTTGTCCCTGGAAACAAACTGATGAATATAACTGATGATCTAGTGTTGGACTATTGTAAAGGACTAGCTGATCTGGTATGTTCTGTGCCTCACCAGGTTGGAGAAGATGCAACCGCACCACAGCCGAATCAAGCTCATGATTTGTGTCCAGGAGACTGGGTTGTGGTAAAGAAGCACACGAGAAAATCGTGTTTAGAACCCAGGTGGAAAGGACCTCATCAAGTTATATTGGTCACGACGACAGCAGTGAAGTGTGCTGGCGTGCCAAACTGGATCCATGCCAGTCATACACAAAGAGTCCCAAGTCCACCTGAACGACAAGAGCAGCAACTGGTAGAGCAAAGAGGAGAACCAGAAGCTGAAAGTTGTGAAGTCGAAGAAATCAGAGAAACAGACACTGAAGAACGCATTGATGATGAACAACCAAGTACAAGTCAAGTAGGGTGGGCACCAGTTACTGGGTCTCAAGAGACTGCTGTAGAGGCCGAGGAAGAGCAAGAGATTCAAAGACCAGAACAAATTGAAACAGAAAATCCAGATCAAGCTCAATCAAAAGAAGAAAAAGAAAGACTGACAGATGCAGAAAAAATTCAGTCAACAGAAGAATCTACTGCAGAAAATTCAGATCAAGCTCAATTAGAGTTAGAAAAGGAAGGACTGAAAGATCAAGAACAAATTCAATTGACAGAAAGAAAGAAATCAGAAAGTCCAGAACAAGTTCAACTACAAGAAAGAGAAAATAAAAGAACATTAAAAATAGGCGAAGAAGTTGAAAAGGCAGTACAAACAAAGAGGGTCAGAAAAGGTAATCACTGGTCAAGTGGAGTAAAAGGACTGAGATATGTTTTAAGAAGAAAAACAGGGAAATAACAAGAACAAGTAAATAAAGTATCAAGTCAAACTGAGCAAGAACATCCAAGGAGAAAATCCTTACGAAAATCAAAAAGAGTAAGAGTTCCGAGCAGAAAATATAAGGCTCCTGAATGGACATATATCATCCTTGAGGACTTTGAGAATCTTGACCTGAATGAAGAACAAGAAAGTGTCACTGTTGAAGAAAGTGATGAAAGCAAATTGAGACCACCTTAAAAAGAAAAGACTTTGACACTAAGGGTGGAAAATTGGCAAACAAATAAAGAAAAGAAGAAAAGAAACAAAAGAAGAAAAGAAAATAAAGACAAAGGGGAATAAAGACGAAAAGTTCTTGAAGTGTGGGATCACACAAAGATTTTTTTTTAGAGTAGATTTTAGAATATAGAAGAATTAATTTAGATATTGATCCATTGTAGAATATCAAAAATGGCAGAAACAAAAGTGACTGAACATTCGAAATTTAGTTTAAAACGAAGATGTGTTAAATATTGTTTGTGCAGTGTTTTAATGTTAATGTGGTTATTGCTAACTGTTGTGATACCTTATTCTATGGTAAATAATAACAGAAATAACACTAATACAAGTGTTCGAGTGAATGTAGTTACTAAAAGAACTACCACTAATTTAGAGCAAATGGATGAGAGCATGTATCATCATGACAAATCAAATAGTGATTCGTCATTAAATGTATTTACTAAACTTCTCTACGAATACGTAGATACAATGGATGTGAGTGATTGTTATGTTTGCATGAAATTACCTTCGTCTGTCTCGGAGGGGTGACATATCACCATCTTCCTTTAACATATGGTGTGTCATGTAGTGTTGTGTCCAGTTTGTTCTATGTAACAGGCAAGTTGCAGTATTATTATTCGAATATGGATTTAGTATTTTCAGAAATCCCTATTCGAAGAAACCTGAACCCAGTGCTTAGTGCTAAAGATGCAGAATTTATGGGCGAGTTCTTCTTAACAACAAACCCAATAGACATGACGTATGCTCATAAGAATAATCTAACATGTATTTTACGAGATGAAGAAAAAGATTTTATAAATTTAGTAGAGGAAAGAAGGCAGGATTTTCAGACGAAGGCTGTTGAACAGAAGTCACTTGTACCTCCATGGGCTAATAAGGAAGGGGACTATAAGAAAGGCGAGACTCATGCTGCAATGTCCCTAGACTTGTCAAAATTGGGAAAATTCTGTCTGCATAGACTAAAAACTGACTTTAACAACATTTTCATTGGTTCTAGTGAATGTGAACATACCTTCCTAATAGTGGGGGGATGGGGACTAAAAGGTGGAACTGATCCTGTTATTCCAGGGATTTATTAAGTTTGTGGTAAAAATGCCTATTATAGGTTGCCTACACGATGGTATGGTAGTTGTTATTTTGGAATAGTATTTCCAAAAGTTTATCACATAACTAAGAACAATGAAATGGATGTAGTAAGTCAAGGACTAAAACGGAGTAAAAGAACAAGTTTTTCAGAAATAGTAGGTGATATATTTGGTGCACTCATACCAACAGTTGGAGTCATACTGAATTCACATAAAATATGAAAATTGTCAACGATATTTGATCGTCAATCGACAGATACTGCTGGGGGATTCTTAATGATTAATACTGAAATGGTTGCAATTAGATCTATGGTTTTGCAAAATCGACTTGATATATTATTGGCAAAAGAGGGTGGAGTCTGTGGCATGTTGAAAGTCCAACATTGCTGTACATATATCCCAGACAAAAGTAAAGGTATTGAGGGATATATTAAGAATATTACAAAAATTCATGACGATTTGACCCAACTAGAGGTTGTCGGTGTCTGGGAAAGAGTATTTCCGCTATAGGTAGTTGGTTTTCCCTATAGGGAGCAGTCTATTAGGGAAGATCCTATTAGCTGTAATTTCGTTAGCAATAATAGCTCTGATAATAATGATGACATATAAATGTTGCAAGAGTAAAACAAAAGCGAGAATGTTGACGGAAATGAAGAATAAGAGAATGGGAAGAAAGAGAAAAAGGGAAGAGATTGAATTAGAGGAAATGAAAGGAAGTTTATATGATAAAATGAAAGAAATAGACATGAAAGAGAAAACCGAAGAATTACTAGAAAGAAAGGAAGACACTAAAAAACTAGATGAATAAAGTTGGCACCTGGTAATGATGGGTATTTTATGATGGCTCAAAAATGCCATCAGAGGGGGGGTTGATGGAGCAAGGATTCGAGAAAATGAAACTTGCTCGGAGAAATCCTCCATTAACTTTCACTAATCATTAAAACTGTAGATGAGACGAAACTAATATACACCAGACACCGACACATGGGGAGAAAAGCTTACGCATGCTTAAATTAATGAAGAATAAAATGCAACGCGACTAAAACCCGCTTTAATTTGCGAAAACGCTTTGCGCATGTGCAAACCTGAATTACGTAGAGATAACGTGATTAACTCGCTTTGAGAGGGAAAACCTCATGCATGCACAAGAAAGACTAACACGCGGTCTTGAGGTACCGCGTGCCCAGCATCTGCTTGATTGAATTTAAAAGAAAGCTGCTGTTGTTAATGCTTTTGCCTAAGAGAGATAATAACAACATGGGATAGAGTAGAAGTGGGTGGTGAACAGTGAGAATTATATGTTTAAGAAAATAACATCTGTTTATGATTCCTTTATTAATAGTGTGCATTCGGGCCTGCTAAAGCTTGACAGAGAAAGAAAATGGCGACAGATGACAAAAAGTCGCACATGCTCAGTGAATCCATGGTGTGACCCGGTGACCGAAAGAGCTGAATGACTGCCAAGAATCAAGGACAGAAGAAATGAGAAAAAGAACACATGTATCACTCATCTATGAAGCCTGTATTGAATGTATTATTACAAATGGCAACAATATATGGATGGGAAGAGGACAACATGAATGAGCTAAAGGGGAAGGGCTAGCAGACAATAAGTACATTAACAAAAATGAATATGTCAGCGTGGTGTGACAAAAAACTCCCCTAACCCCGTCCAATCATATTCCGTAATTTAGTAAAATTTGCAACTCTTGAGGGTGGGACACATAGAAATAAAGACTATAATTAGACTAACTTGAGTTAAGTGAATCAGATGATGAGAGACGAGAGAGGGAGTGCTCCTCGATCGAAGAGAGAGAGAGAGACGAGAGCAGACTGGGAAGATTCAGATCCGAAACGACAGCCTGATTAGATTCGAAGATTTGCGGAAGAATATCGAGGAGGGAGAGAGTGTAAGAGAGGGAATCGCCCTGGTGCGTCGGGTTTGTAGAGAAGTCTAGTAAGTATCAGCCCTGTCCTGATCCTGTCCTATAGTCTTTGTCTCCTGATTCTAAGTCAGGGGACCCCCACCAGCCCTTTTGCCAGAGAGTTGGGTTTCCGGTCATCTCTATTAGGTAAATGTCAATCTGTCCCTAAAATGTGCATATTTCTTTGCAAATGTATGATAATATGTGTCTTTTGTCTCTACATCTATCCACTCTTATGCATTGATTTTGTTGAATTAAGTTGTGTAATTGAATGTATTTGCTAAAGGAATTTTCTCCCTCCCATTGAAGAATGATGGAGTTTGCACTGTTATATCTGTATTGATGAGCGTTCAACTTTATGACTGAAAATTTAGAAGCTTATGAAACTTACTCAGAGTCTGTGATTATTTCACTAAGAATCTGTGAATTAGTTAAGAAATTGTTAATATCACCATCAACTAACTCAACTAATGGTCCATCGACCAGAGGAAAGAGTTGTTGATTCGTGAAGATTAGTTAGGCATTGAAAATGTCAACTTAACCTTATTTGTGGTTAAAGGGAAATAATTAATCGGAACTTTAGTGAATTATAAAACTTGATCCCCCAGCGGATTGACCAGGGAGTGTGGATGAGCAATTTGAATAAATGTATATGGGCCCATTGAAATATTCAGGTTTTTTGTGAAATATTCAACCCTGGCCTTCCGCTGGATCACATGCACCTCCTATCTTGTGTGGGGGAGCAGCGAGCAGTGTCCAAGTTCACTGAAACGCAGATATGGAACGCACGACCCTTCAAGGCTGCAGGGAGTATCGCGCCGCATGTAATGCTTCAGTAAAGACGTCTCTGGAATGCAGGAGTGGACCGCACGTCTCTTCGCGCATAAACTGATGATAAAACATGAAGTCTTGGAGGTTTCTTTGGTTGCCTAAGAAACCAACGTCACAATGTTGCTGGAACACAAGCGTGGTGCATGCGTCCCTTCATGCGTAGACAGACTATACCAAGTGAAGTCTTAGTTGTTTCCCTGGTTGCTAAGCAACTGACGCACGCCCCTGCTTGTGTAACTGTTATGGAAACAAGGAGATCTCTGCTGTTCCTTTGGTTGCTGTTGTGATTTAGATACTGAACTGCTTTGTAGAGGCTTATTTAGACTCTGTATTTAGCACTTCACAGCCAGCTGCAACAACAACAAGAACTGAACAAGAACATACTGTGTCCGGTGTAGTGAGGTGTGTTTGTATCTTTTGTCTCTTTTTTTCTTTTGATCCCTTTTCTTACAGATAATTCTCGGGTGTGGAGATCGCACACGGGCGTGTTGTGCCAAATTCTTCTTGACCTCAGAGAATTATCAAGTGTGGAGATTGCACACCGGCCTTTTGTACTAAGTTCATCTCGACCTCAATCTCACAGTGGTGTCTTGGGTGTGTTGCCGCACAGCGGGGTTGCGATCTTCAGTTTTGGATTGCAAACTTCAGTTTAAAAATCTGACTTTATTCTGTTATTAATGATCACAGATATATTTGACAATATTACTGTTACAATTATTGTTAAGGTCATGGTAATACATATTTTAGCGATTGTTGTAATCTCAGAGATAGGTATTATATGTTCTTGGACCTTCTGGTAATTTATTCACAAGTTTAAAGTCTGTGCTCAAGTACACATATCTTATCTTCAGAATGCAAAATATTACTCCACCATTTTTTTTGTCCTCTCTGGGGAAACCAAATATCAGGTGGTCTAAATGGAAGAAAGTATTCTAACACTATGCCCGTGTCTGCGGGGTTTCATTAAGTACAGAGAGGAAAACCTCTCTACTTCTTCACTGATTAGAACCAGAAGGTCAGCAAGTTTTTGAACACCTCCCTGACCTACAGGATGGTGAATCTAAAGATTCGAATGAGTTTGAAGTGTGTTTAAAAGGTTAGATAAACACTACTTTCCGAAAGTGAATACTATATTATAACGGTATCACTTTGGAAGAAGAATTCAAAAACCACAGGAGTCTGTTGAGATATCACTGACCTGTGCAAGTTAGGTGCCACTTGTAAGTTTGAAGGTACCTTGGAGGAACGTATGCGGGACCAATTTATTTTGGGCTGTAATATTGAGAAAATCAAAGATGAGTTATGGCAGAAGGAAAATCCAAAGTTGGATGAAGTGGTACTGGTACTGAAAAGAATTGAACATTCCCTTGTTTACTTGGAGGTGATACAAAAAGGATAGTGGTCCAGCTTTAAATAAAATACATAGCGTAAGCAAAGCACCTACAAAATGTATAGACAATATCACCTCTAGTTCATCTAATTGCATCTCATTCAGGGGCAAGTGTTTTAGATGTGGTGCCATAGTACACTTAGCAAACGACAAATCTTGTCCTGCACTGATGGCCAAATGTTGTAGTTGCGGCAGGGTGGGGCTCTTTTCAAATAAATGTAGGTCTCAGCAGAAAACCAAACGGGTGTTTGGAAGTGAAAGTGATTGTGAGTATGATGAGTTACATTGTGGCAAAGTTGTATTCCAGATTGTGCAAAACAAAGGTAAAAGTCTTGTGGATGGCGTTAAAGTGAATAGTCATATGATTAACATGCCATTTGATTCTGGTGCACAGATTTCTCTAGTACCGAAAGATTTTTACACCGAGAACTTAAAAGGGAAAGTTTTTAAACCTGACTTTAAACCTTTGGCTTACCTTTGGCTTACGATGGTCACCCGATAAAGTTACTTGGATATTTTCAAGGGGATATTGAGTGTAAAGACCGCTTGACCGCAGGTAAGATTTATATCTCTTGTAAGGGTGACAGGATCATTAGCTGGTTTCACCAGGGAGACCTAAATGTAATGTTGGATCCCAACAGTGAACCATGTATTGTTCTGGAAGACACGCTTCCTGGTAGAGAGTCAGTACTTGAAGGGAAAGAAGAACCTAAAGCAAATACCTTAAACAAGGAGGAGGAGGGGGGTGTGGGCTGCTGCCGACGAAGATGGCCGCACACTGAACCGGCTCTGCTAGCCGTCAGTAAATATCCCCTATACATCTGTCACCATCCGTCCAGGTCAGAACCCCTACCACCCCAACACGCTGCGAGGAACACTGGGGTACTTGAGAGAAGCTCTCCGCCGCACTGCAATAGCAAAAGGAGATATCCAACCAAGGATGGCTGACTCGCGGCTGCTCCTAAAATGGCGACGCCCATGACGGGATCCCCTGACTGAGGGAGGCCCTACAGCAGAAGTAACGGGAACTGGCGACGAAGCTGCCCCGGCGCACTATCCTTGGATTGATCGGGAGCTCGCCCAACAGTGGGACTGGGACGCATACGCCGGCGTCCGTGCAGATTGTGAAAGGGGGAACAGCCCGTGGGCTGAACCATCATGTGCTCCTGTGGAGCGCGGCCTTGCTGAAGTGAATGGCTGGGGATCCCGCCGAGACAGATTGAAGCCTCTGTGTACCTGTATTGCTGAAGCTGAAAGGTGGGCCCTCTACCTGGGCCAGGCACTGTGGGATTTGGCTGTGGGTCCAGACCTCACTCCTGAGGGGATCAGACAAGTCCTGTGCAGCCTGTGTGGTACAGCCAGTGGCTTCGGAGGCCCACGCGGAGGGGGCATCTTATTCGCAGTGACTGCAGTGAGTGCGCCGGGAGCATGCACCTGGGCCCCAGCCGGCCGTGGCGCATTCGACCCAGAGTGGGGGGAAGCGGAGGGCCCCCCCACCACTGTTCACATGGGAGACCCCTTCCTGGCTTACGGTGGGGCGTGGCCTATAGCGGTGTGCCTTCTCAACACCCATCTGTCGCCAAAACGATCGGCCCTTGATCTCCAGATGAGTTCAGAGCGCCCAACATCAGTCACCGTGCCGAGCGGACTGGGTTCAAAATATATCAGGCAGAAAGAGTGGAAGCCTGAGGAGTGCGCATTTGGTCTAGAAGACCAGGAACTTCCCTTTGTGTGATCAGAGGGCTATGCCCGAGCCGGGACACAGTGGCCCCGCGGGCCACTTGGGTTAAGCTGCAGGGACTGCTCCAAGGAAGATGGCAGCGTAAGAATACCTGGAGGGCGCCAACATTGAAAACTTTGCTGAAGTAATCAGCTGCCCAGCCCTGATCCCTGGACCCCGGAAGTTGGGGTCTGGCAGCGATGGTGCAAAATAAGGGCCCTCATCCTGGGCAATCCAACCAAATAGATAAGTACACAGTTGTACTTGGGGCGGCGGAGGTGACGGGGGAGCCGCAGGGGCCCCTGTAAAGGCTAGCGGGACAGACACGGCGCCAGACCTCAGGAGTACGCTTGAAGCAAAGTTAGACACAGTGACTGAAGGTAAATCTGCTACGATGGAACTTCCAGAATATTTCGGACAAAGTGGCCACAGCTGAAACACATATTGGAAGCCTCCAATCGAAAACTAAGCACCTATAGGAACAAGTGGCCAAACTGGCAAAACAGCATCTGGAGACAGTGGCTTGACTGGATGATCAAGAGGGTAGGGCAAGGAGGAACAATATCCGCATAGTGGGAGTCCCTGAGGGAGCAGAAGAACAAACCCCGGATCTCTTTCTCGAGGACTTGATTCTCAACACCCTCCACCCCAAAAGATTGTCTAATTACTTCTCCTTTAAATGGGCGCACCGGGCATTGGGACCTCCGCCACGCCCAGGGGCCCCTCCACGCACAATCATAGCTCGCATATTTAACTATAGGGACCGTGATGCGATCCTGCAAGCGGCCCATGCTTATGGAGACCTGCAGTACAAAAATGGCACTATCAGATTTTTTCCAGATTTCACCCTTCAGGTGCATCACCAGGGGCGGACCTTTGATTCTGTCAAGAGAGCCCACAGAGAAAAGAATGTCAAATACATGATGATGTACCCGGCCAAGCTTTGGGTTGTTACAGACGGCAAATCGCTGCACTTTGTGACTCCTGAGGAGGCCTGGGACTGACTGGAGGGCTGGAAGATGCCAGGGCATGGGAGAGACCGATGGACTGGATCTGCACCAGGTGGCGGGCCTGGGTTGAAGCCTCGGGGGCCCTCAGCCAGCTCGCTGGAATGGGGGTCAGACACTGGCACAGGATGAACTTTATGGAACCCGCAGTGAACCGGTATTTTTCCTCTAATTTTGTGGGGTGTTGGGGAGGGGAACAATGGAGATGCATGGACAATGATCCGTAGAGTAGATGTTTGACTTTGTTCCTTGCTTTTGGGAATTTGGAGATGCAGCTGAACCCCGCAGGGACATTGGACCTGGTTGACCTCTCACTTCTGGGGGTGACTCAACTATGACAGGTCATTATCCTGTCAGTTCACGGAGGACAAGGGTAGCACCTTCTCACTGTTGCATGCACAAGTTTGGGCGACAGACACTCTGCAGGTTGGGGAAGTGGTAGGTTTATTGATCACTATGCAGGTACGCAGTGAGGGAGGAGTTTTGGGGAATTTTTTACTTGGTTGAACCGTTGAATTGTTTTGCTCATCTTGGAAATACCTTAAATGCAGCAGGGACGGAGACATTGCTCAAGGTGGGGTGGCAAAGGGAAGTCCTAACAATGTGCACATGCCTGGGATAAGAGAGCAAACAAACCAAAGCAAACACAAGGAGATGATGGTCAGAGCGCTGAAACTTTTCTGACACTCACCCCCAGTCACAGATCTGGGTTGAATCCATCATCGTTCTTTTGCTCACTTCGCCACCTCAGTTCAGTTGTTATTTTTGCATTTGTCACCCCGAGTGGGACGGGTATGCCCAGACGTGGATCCCGTGCTCTCCATGACACTGGAGTCAAGCTATCCTGGCTGATGAGGGGTAAAACCCTGAAACCGGTTCTAGGATGCTTGTTTCCAGTCCAGGGAGGACCTAGCCTGGCAGTTCGGGCTGGGCTGTTCCCATTGGGCGCAGGGTCCAGACTGATTTGAATATGGCTGGGTTCAAACTGGAATGGCATGGGGAGCAAAAAAACGATGGATTTAGGCCCAGATCTCTGTACTGGGTTGAATGTATGACATTGTTCTGCATTTTGTCCATCAATTGTTATTTTTGCATTTGTCACACCGAGTGGTACGGGTATGCCCAGATGTGGGTCCCGTGCTCTCCATGCCACTGGAGTCAAGTTATCCTGGCTGATGAGGGGTGAAACCCCGAAACCGGTCCTAGGATGCTTGTTTCCATTCCAGGGAGGACCTGACCTGGCAGTTCGAGCAGGACTGTTCCCATTGGGCGCAGGGTAAAGACTGATTTGCATATGGCTCGGTTCAAACTGGAATGGCATGGGGAGCATAAAAATGATGGATTTAGGCCCAGATCTCTGTACTGGGGTGAATGTATGACATTGTTCTGCATTCTGTCCATCAATTGTTATTTTTGCATTTGTCACCCCGAGTGGGACGGGTATGCCCAGACGTGGGTCCCATGCTCTCAATGCCACTGGAGTGAAGCTATCCTGGCTGATGAGGGGGGAAATCCCGAAACCGGTCCTTGGATGCTTGTTTCCAGTCAAGGGAGGACATGGCCTGGTAGTTCAGGCTGGACTGTTCCCATTGGGCGCATGGTCAAGACTGATTTGCACATGGCTGGGTTCAAACTGGAATGGCATGGAGAGCAAAAACATTGGCCCAGATCTCTGTACTGGGGTGAATGTATGACATTGTTCTGCATTCTGTCCATCAATTGTTATTTTTTCATGGGATAAGAGAGCACCAAAGCCACATACACATGTGGACGTGGAATGTGATTGGGCTTGGCAACCAAATCAAGCGCACCCTGGTTTTACAGTATATTACATGCCACTCCCCTGATCTTGTCTTGATACAGGAGACACACCTTAAGCTTAACCACTGTAAAGCTTTGGAGAGATTTGGTTATAAACTCCTGGCTCACGCCAGATACTCTGTGGACTCCTGGGGCGTGGGCATCCTGGTTAAGAATTTGCTGCCGTTCACAGTGACCAAGGTGTGGTGGGATGCTCAGGGATGCTATGTGGCCATGACGGGCACCTGGGACGGCCGCTCCTTGAACCTGTGTTCCCTGTATGTCTCGCCCAGACTGCATACTACAGTCCTACCAAAACTCAGTGCCCTTCTCTTGGAGTTACCCAGTGGGATCGTAATGTTGGGGGGATGTGAATGCGGTGATAGATCCTGATCTAGACAGACTGAGAGCGGCGGGTGGACGCCCAGGCGGCAGGACTCTCCCGGCCTTCATGTCGGCAAGGGTGATGGTGGACCTGTGGAGAACCCACAACCCTCACCTGCAACAATATACATTTTATTCTGCTCCCCACGAGTCCTTCTCATGCCTCAACCACCTTTTCACACACCAGACTCAAGTAGGACATTTTGAAGATGCTAGACATTATGCACATGGTATCTCAGACCATTCCCCGGTAGGTGTTGGAGTCAGGGCCCCAATTGTTAATATCGCCGCTTTCCCCAGACTTGACCCATGGTATCTGCGGGACAGAGAAATAAAAGACTAACTGCGTGCTGCGGCCAAATTATACTTTCAGGAAAATCAGGGTTTAGTGGCAGTTATCCGTGGACAGGCCCAGGCCCTGACTGGGGGGAAAAAGAGGGAGGCAGTGATAGAGAGCAAGTCTGTTGAATAGGATATCCTCGTCCTTGAAACAAGAGTAGCGGGGGCTGACCTGCGCCGCAGGCTGCTGCTGCTGCATCAGCACGACTCACATATCGTAGCAGAGAGTGCGGCTAGGTCGTATGCATTAGCCACACAACACCGACTGTATGACGTAGGGGATAAGGCCTCTTGATTGTTAGCCTGGCTTGAGAAGAGGGACAGATAGATTATGGGTGGTGGGAGTCAGAGACAAGAAGGGAGTCATTAAAAGAACAAACTCTGAAATAGCAGACACATTTGCATCCTATTATGACGAATTATACACACCTGTGAGTACTAGAACAGGGGTCACCTGTGAAGAGGGCCTATGTGACTTCTCTCTTCGGAAACTCCCAGGCGGAGTGGTGGAGGCATTGGATACGGACCTTACAGTTGTGGAACTAGCAACGGCCCTCAGGGCCCTGCAGTCAGGGAAGGTGGTGGGACCTATGTGGGCTGCCAGTGGAATTATTTAAAACTATGTCCGACAAGATAGCTGCACAGATGCTTGACATGTTCCAGGTGTTTTAGGAAAACAATGAGTCTGGTGTGGCCTAAAGGTCCATTCAGAAGTGACCCTGTGTGCCCCCCACAGGGTAACTTCTGAATGGACCTTTAGGCCACACCAGAACCATTGTTTTCCTAAAACAGCTTACCACCCCAGGTTCACATATTGGGGTACCCTTGTTTTCTCTATTACTTGACATGTTCCAGGTGGCTAGAGAGGTCGGACGCTTGCCAGAGGATCAACGCACAGCCACAATTGTGGTAATACACAAAACAGGGAGGCCCATCGAAAACTGCAGCTCCTGCAGGCCAATCTCTCTTCTGAGCGTCGAGGTGAAGGTCTTAGCCAAGGTCTTGGCAACTAGACTCACTGTTGTACTCTCCTCGCTTATTCATGTAGACCATTCTGGCTTTATGCTCCGTAGAAGCACCCGACTCAACTTGCGTAGACTCTACGGCATGCCACAGCACCTCCGTCGACGCTGATGGCGCTAGACGCGACAATGGCATTTGATAGTATAGAATGGCCATATCTATTCACCCCCTTGTTCAGATTCGAAATTGGCCCACAGTTTCATGAATGGACCAGATTGCTCTACCAAGCCCCTATGGCAAGAGTGAAAGTTATTCTAGTGCTGTCAAGGCCTTTCCCATGGCGAAGAGGCACCCGGTAGGGATGTCCACTGTCACCCCTGAATTTCGCCCTGGCGCTGGAGACGCTGGCAGCCTGGATCTGGGTAGACCCATTGATATGGGGGATTCCATCGCCTGGAGGCTGGGAGTAATGTATCTCCGTGTACGCCGACAACATACTCCTGTACATCGTCAGGCCGTACTTCTCGATAGCTAGAATTCTTCACATTTTTTAACTCTTCGGCAGTTATTCAGGCTACAGGATAAATTGGGCCATGTTAGTGGTGTTTCCCCTGTCGGAACCTCCCCAGAGGTTTCAGATGGAATGCACGGCCCGATTGAAACAGTGGTTTTCAAGTACCTCAGGATCTTTGTGGCTCATGACCAGCAGCTGTTCATACGACGTAATCTTACCCCACAGTTGGACCATCTCTGGGTGGCTGTGGCACACTGGCGCACTCTCCCATTATCCCTGATGGGTAGGGCAGCGCTATACAAAATGATGTTCCCACCATGCTTCTTATACGCCATACAGAATAAGCCATATCTCATTCCACCAGGTTTGTTTAAACAGATAGAGCAAGAGCTGCAAACATTATTGTGGCAGGGCGGCGCGCTGCACATTGCACTGAGTAAGCTGCAGAGTGGGGTCTGGCGATCATAGACATTAACAAGCATTGACGTAGCCAATAGGTCTCGCCTTTAAGACCTTATAAGTTTTTAGCCAGAGCTAATAGGCTTTGCCAATGTATTTAAGCTATGTTGTAGAGCAGTGTGGCTGCTAGAAACAAGTTATTGTGAGCATCAATAAGATCAATTACTTACTGCAAAAACATTTTTCCATAAACATTACAACATTGTGCTGAAAAGACGATGCTGTGATATCTTTTCCCTCAGGAATCTATCATGTTGTGAAAATCACATATTCAAAGTGGGCTTTTAAAATCTATAGTATCTGTACTTTGTGGAAGAGTTCATATTTTACAATAGAAGCATCATGACTCTTGGATGACAGGTGCAATCTAAAATCCAAAGATAAATGTCCCTAGGCTGAAAGAAAACAGAACAAGAAATTACATTATTTCATTTACATTGAGTGGGAAAATATAGCAAACACGTTTATCTTCACATGGCTCCACGAATTCTCACAACCCGACCTTTCAGTAGCTCTACCCCACGACTACCAGTTGATCAGACAGAACAGAAAAGATAAGATAAGAAAGGCGGCGGCATAGCAATTGCTTTCAGAACAGATACTAAAATATACACTGTAGAGGCCGTCCAGGCAGACTGGGGTGAAATCTGTATCTTTACAATAGAGAGCTCAAGAAAGGAAACCTGGAAAGGTGCCCTTCTCTACAGACCCCCTGGAAATAAAGCCCATTTCTCTAGCAATCTAATAGAGACAATTGCGCCATACGTCCTGGCCGCAGATAATTTTTTTCTACTAGGGGATTTTAACTATCACGCCGAGCACCTAACAGACCCTCATACACTTTAAAAAAAAAAAAAATATTTTAATTTTATTTTGATCATAATACAAAACAGAAAACAAAGCATGAATACACCGTACATTATGAATTTTCATCCACAGTGGCATAGTGGGGTATTTATCGGGACATAAACTCGTCAGCTGTTGGACCCACGGCTTAGTTCGAGCCCTTTGGGCGTAATAGGAACATTCAGCGATCTCTATGGTACATTCAGGCACCCACAGTGGGATAAACAATACAGTTTTCAACATGTCTTCTGTGGCCTTCCCCGTTGTGAGTCCCCACTTTCCTCGTCCCCTCCCACTTCCAGCTTGTAATACTCTATCCACGGCGCCCATATTTTACGAAATTTCCGTGGACACCCCCGGGCTTTATATGTTACTTGTTCCGCCACCATATACAAATCAAGACTTGCTCTCCACTCCTTCAGAGTGGGTACTTTCGGGGCCCCCCAATATCTAGCTACATCTCGTCTAGCCACAACCAACCCCAGGTTTGCCAAAATGAGTTTACGCCTCGGGATGTCTACTTCTGTAGGAATTCCTAAGAGGAGAAATTTAGGTTCCATTTCCAGTTGTGCCTCTAGTATATTATTAAGCTCGGCCACTATTTTACCCCAGTACCTTTGAATTTTAGTGCATTCCCATAGGGTATGTATAAACGTTCCAATTCCGGTACCACATCTGAGGCACTTGGGATTCGGAGCTCGTCCTATTTTGTGTAATCTGGCCCTGTCAAAGTAGACCCGATGCAGTATCTTATACTGAATAAGACGCAATCGCAGCTTAATTGCTACTTCTCGTGGATGCATAAGGGCTACCTCCCAGTCCAAATCGTCCAAGTTCCCTGTTGTTCTTTCCCACTTGGCTCGGAGGGCGCCTAGTTTGTCTGGCATGTTATTAATTAGCGTCCTATATGTATATGAGATTGCTTTAGCCGGGATCTCCTCCTGCAGGAGTCCACCCTCCAGCGGGGCATATTCCGGTATTGCCTCCCCATCCAGTCTCTCTGCCGCCCACGCGTGCTTCAGACGGAGATATGCGTATGCTTGGGTGTCGTGGAGCTGGTATCTGGTCTGGAGTGTGCGGAAGGAGGCTAGTTCCCCTTTTTCCAGGACATCCCCCACTTTGGAAATCCCAATCAGCTCCCATTGCCTAAAGCCTCTAAGCTTCCCAATCTCTTTTAATCTATTTCCTTCCCATAGTGGTGTTTCCCTGGTCAGCTTTTGATTCCAGTGCATCTGCCTTTCTGCGCCTATCCAAGCCTCCAACGATCTCTGGGTTGCCTGTAGCAGTTGACTGCCTCCTCTGCCTCCGTATATGTAGTGTAGGTGTGTATGTTCCCTAAACTGCTCTCTTTCCAATCTATACGTTGGGTGATCCCCAGGCGCATGAATCCATTCATTTATGACAATGAGATGGGAAGCTCTATAGTACGATTTAATATCCGGAAGGGCCAGCCCTCCGTTATACTGATTTCTCTGGAGTGTTTGCAGTGCAATACGTGGGTGGGCCCCATCCCAGAGGAGCAGTCGCAATTCGTTATCTATGCT
This sequence comes from Calotriton arnoldi, assembly GCA_963921515.1. Taxonomy (NCBI): domain Eukaryota; kingdom Metazoa; phylum Chordata; class Amphibia; order Caudata; family Salamandridae; genus Calotriton; species Calotriton arnoldi. The sequence goes on along the minus strand of CAWUFW010002947.1, from coordinate 484,021 downwards.
TTTGAACAGGGACTCTGGTATTTTGTTATAGGTATTCTGCAACACATATAATAACTGGGGAAGTGTAATCATTTTGTACATCACCACCCGACCCATAATCGTCATTGGGAGTCTCCGCCACCTTTTAACATCCTCCTGAAAATTAGAGACCATCCGTCGGAGGTTACGCGCTAGACTAGGTGCCACATCCGTAGTGATATACAGACCCAGATACATAAAGCCCTCCGTCGACCATCGCAAACAACTAGGGTACATCTGCGGCTCCACCGTGCCACCTATCGGGTACAACGTGGATTTACTCCAGTTTATTTTATATCCCGCCTGGCTCCCATATTCCTCACAAATTTGCAAGATTTGGGGGAGAGTCTCCCTGGGATTCGTCACATATAGCAGAATGTCATCCGCATATAATGATATGCGTTCTTCTTCCAGCCGGTGGGCTTCATCCACGAAGCCCCCCAGTCTCGGGGTAGTTCGAATGATACAGGCAAGAGGTTCAAGTATAAGGGCAAATAATAGGGGGGAGAGGGGACACCCCTGTCTAGTCCCTCTGTGTATTGGCCATGTGTCCGAGAGAGCGCCGTTCACCCGAACCCTAGCTTCAGGATTTGTGTATAGTAATGCTATCCAGTCTCTAAACTTTGGCCCAAATCCGAGTTTTTCCAATACACACCTCATAAACGGCCAGTGGATGGTGTCAAACGCCTTCTCGGCATCAAGTGACAGGAGCAGTTGGGGTTCTTCTCGATTACGGACCGCATCCATCCAGTTAGCCACCCACCTCAGATTGTATCTTGTAGATCGTTTTGGCATAAAGCCCGACTGATCTTCATGCACTAAGCAGGTGATAACAGTCAGGAGACGTGTTGCGAGAATGGTGGCCAGTATTTTGGTCTCAACATTTAACAATAAAATGGGGCGGTATGACCCTCACTGATCCGGGGGCTTCCCCGCTTTGGGTATCACCACCACCGTTGCCAGTCTTAGGTCGGGCGGCAGTGTTCCCTCTGCTTTAGCAGTCTGGAACATAGTGAGTAAATGTGGGGCTAATAAGGTTCCGTGTGCCTTGAAAAACTCTCCTGGGATCCCATTCGGGCCTGGGGTCTTCCCGGTCTTCAATCGGCCAATGGCCTCTGTAACCTCCGCCAATGTGACATCTTTCTCCAGACTATCTCTCTCCACATCCCCAAGTTTAGGGAGTTCCACCCCTTCAAGATAATGACCTATTTCTGTTTCACTCGCTGTTGTCTGGGGTGCATAAAGTGCCGAGTAGTAACGGGCAAAGGCTCCAGCAATGACCTGAGGTGTGGTATATATGTGGTTTTGTTCCCTAATACTTGTTACCCATCTCGACTCCTGTTCTTTTCTACCCAGCCATGCCAGTAGTTTACCTGCTCTATCCCCTGTCTCGTATAGTCGGTGTTGCACTGCGAGTTGATGCGCACGCACTTCTTCCATTACCAGTGCCTGATACTCTCTTCTGATGACCTCAATTTGCCGAATAGTGCGGTCACTTAGTGTCTGAGAACCACTGTTTTCCAGGTCCACTAACCTGCGCTCTATCTCAAGGATCTCCTGAGTTTCCCGCGTTTTTTGTAGGCAATAATATTCTGGGCCCGTTCCCGCAGCACTGCCTTAAACGCTTCCCATAGGGTAACGGTCGATCTCACCGAACCAGCGTTCTCTGTAAAATAGAGCTCTGTTTCCACCTTAAGTTCTTTAGCCACTCTTCATCCTTCAATGCCTAGGCATTCAGTCTCCAAGAGGCCCCCTGACCTCCCCTGCGCTTTCCCACCCGCAAATGGAGCGGCGAATGATCCGAAATACCCCTGGCCAAATATTCCACTTCTTCTACAAAGTCCACCTCCCCAGCCGGGGCAAACAGGTAATCCAACCTAGAAAACACCCCATGGGCACCAGAAAAGTATGAATACGCACGTACTAAGGGGTGGTGCCGCCTCCAAAGATCCGTTAGCCCGAGGGCCGCCTGGAACTTTGCCAGGGCAGTAGCCTCCTGCAACCCAGGCCGAGTCACTGTACGATCTAAAGACATGTCACTCACGTCGTTGAAGTCACCCCCAATTATGTGTGTGGCGTTACCAGATTGCAATAGAATTTCCGCCACTTTATCCATCGTGTACTGTTGGAGGCGTGGGGGAGCATAAACACTGATAAGTACCCACGTTGTGTGATTCCAAATGCCCTGGGCTGCCACATAAGTGCCATTCGGGTCTTCCCATCTTCGCGTGACTCGGAAGGGGGGCGTCTTCTTGACAAGAATTGCCACTCCGCTGGAGCCACGGGTAAAGCCTGCGTGCGCCAAAGTGGTATATTGCCCCCTAGCTAAAAATGAACAGTTTGGGCCCATAAGATGTGTTTCCTGCAAGAGTATTACATCTGGTTTAAGCCTTTTGAAGTATTTAGAGACTAACCCACGTTTAATTTTATTACCCAAACCATTGACGTTCCACGTCAACACTGAATATTCCCCTATCTCCATCCTGAGAGGAAGGTCAAGACGTCCTGTTCCCGCCCTGGGTTCCCCACCACACCCAAATACTGCCCTCTTAGCACAGTCTCGGTATTCTTGCAAACCATTTGAACAAAACAACCCCCCCCTACCCAAGTTGTACGCTTCAATACTTTTAACAGTGTCCAAAACGCCCCCCTCCCCAATTGTGTCAACATGACAACACTGGTGTTGGCACGTCACTCAGAGGTCTGTTGCCCCCCCCTGTAGATACTCAATTAAACAATGTCACGAATACAACAATACCCTGTATACTTCCCGTTATCTGGCACCACTGGTTTCGGAAGTCAATCCCACCTCGGGAAGCACACAGCGTCTCTAAGTGGGCGTCTGGCCCCAATTTGTCAGTCCTCCTCGCCGTTGCTATGCCTCTGTTGCATTCGGGGTTCCGCTGCACGGCTCTCTGGTTCGGAGGTCTCCAGTCGCTGTATACTCTCAAGGAGAGGATGTTCACTGTCCACCTCTCCCGATTCATTTCTTTCCGATTGGTCGGAGTCTCCCTGGTCACTCATTCTCTGAACTGATCGAGCCGTATTCTCTTGGGCAGTGTCCTCATCCGTGTCCGTAATCATGGCTACCTTCTCTCTCTGCCTCAAGGACCTCCCTGGCGTGGACATGATGGTCCTTTGCTTTTTCACCATTCGTTTCCGCCGCTTGTCCCTAGGTTGTTCCGCACTGAGGCTCGGTCTTTGTCTGGGGACAGGGCCCTTCCTGTGTCCAGTCTCTGCCGCAACAGGGGCCTTTCCTCAATCCAGGCCCATGCTTCCTCTGGGGTCTGAAAAAATATCGTGGCATCTTGGAAAATTACTTTTCGTTTAGCCGGGAACAACAGCATGTATTGGATCCCAAGAGCTCGAAGCTTGACTTTAACCAGGTCAAAGGTACAACGCTGCTTCTGGACATCCCTCGAGTAGTCTGGGAACACCATCACTCTCGTGTTCTTGATTTTAATCTCCCCCTTTTTGCGCATTTCTTTAAGTATAAGATCTCTGTCCTGATAGTTTAAGAACCGCGCTATCAGTGGTCGAGGGGGGGCTCCCGGCGGCGGTCTGACAGCAGGCATCCGGTGCGCCCTTTCTATGACAAAACAGGATGAGAACTGAGCTTCCGGGAGAGCGTCTCTAAGGAACCTCTGCAAGAAGTGTCCTGGATCCGCCCGCTCTGCGTTCTCCGGAAAACCTATAAATCTCAGATTGTTTCTGCGGGCCCTGTTTTCCGCGTCATCCACTCTCCAGACCACCTCTTTCATAGTCGCCGTTAGATCCGCTACTTCTTTACGTGTGGAACGTGATGTATCTTCAAGTTCCGAGACACGCTGCTCTGCCTCCGTCACTCTTTCAGAGACTTTCCTCAGGTCCTGGCGTAGGAACGACACCTCTGTTCTTATTTCGGCCATCTTGCCTTCAAGGCTTTCACGGGATGCATGTATGGCTTGTAGGATCATGTCTGCATCTGGGATGGGGGTCGGCCCTCCCTCCGCTCCCCCCGTTGGTGGAAGGACCTTCGCGAATCGATCCAGCTTCCCTTGTTTGGACGTCTTAGGTTCTTTGTCTTTAGCCATCATAAATGTTCTGGTATTCGGCCGCAGACGTCCGGCTCTCCCCGTTCCCACCGCCCCCGTCGTCTCTCTGGGCAGCCTCTCTTCCCGTCTTCCTCCCTGGTTTTAGGGAACTCTCGGGACGCCAGCGATTCTCAGGGTAGGGTCCCAAAGGTCTCACCAGGGCCACTCGGTCTTCTCACACCCAGGCTACCCAGGTATAGGTGCGGGTTGTCTTGGCTTTCTCTCCTCGGGTGTGTTGATACCTCTCCTTAATTAACTAACAAAGCGCACCCACTTTGGCCGTATGTCTCCACCATGTGGTCCTGAGTTCTCTCCACACCTTTCAGCCACAGCGAAAACGTTTCTCTGTCCCGGCTCTCTTCCAGGGCTGCCTCCCACCTTTCTGGACACTGCACTGTGGCCCACACTGTTCTCCAACACCGGACAGTGTTCACTTTGCCCTCGGCAGTGGCCTACTTCGCTGCCTCGCCGCCACCACACTGTGTCGCAGGGTCTCCCCGACCCGTCCCCACCTCACCAGCCAAAGTGTCCTCGGTGTGTGGGGGCGCTCTCCGGGGGGGGCCGGTAGCGGGGGTCAATCCAAGGCCCTCTGCTTTGCGCCGCTGCCTTCAACTTTACTATCTTTTCAGCGCTATGGTTCCCGGGGCGCCCAGCACCTCTGCTGTCCAGTCACTCGCTTCCCCGCTCCGATAGTTGCAATCCGCTGGGGGCGGGGGAGCACCCCAGCTATCTCCCCCCGCAAAGTTGCTCCCTGTTTCCCCAGCCACAGGGGCACACCACCGACAGCCCCCTGCCTGTCGCCACAATATTGTCCCAGTCAACTCAGTTCCTTCACCTCCGCAGCAACCTTTTTCAAGGATCCGGCCTCTGGACTGCACTGCTGGGGTCTTTATCTTCTGCTGCACCTGCACGGGCGGGGACACTCCGCCGTGTCTTACCTCGCCACCGCAGCTGTACCCCCCCAGGGGGGTGCGCCACCGCAAGCCCGGGCCTTCACTGCCCCACTCTGGCTGTTTCCGCGGGTCTCACCTGCTCGGCCGCCATCTTGTCTTTTCACCGCCGGTTTAGCCACCAGGTTTCGCAGTTGAGTCCTCCGCCCCCTCCTTCACCGTTATACGTGGGGACACGTCCCCGAGTCCCCCACCGTCACCGCCGCTTTCCTTTCCCGGATCCGTACACCTATATTTCCCGGCTCTCCCCGCTCCGTACCGGCTCACTCCTCGCGCCGCGCCCGCTCAGTCACCATTGTGTTGCAGCGAGCCTCCGGCGCCTCATCCACAGCACTGCTGTTCCCTGCAGGTAGCGGCCGTTTCGTCACTTAGCAGGCGTCCCTCTCACCGCCGCCTGCTCCCGGCAGCGTTTTATTCAATTTTCCAGCTTTGAGGATCAGGATATTAGCAGGATATCATCAGGGGCCAGCGGAGCTCACACAGAGTGCGGCTACCCGGCCATGCTCGTAGCCACGTCCCCGACCCTCATACACTTGACCTTATCACCAGCCTTGACACACTAGGTCTAAAACAACTGGTGACAGGCCCCATCCACATCGCAGGCCACACCTTAGATTTATTATTTACCAATTCCCCTCATGTAGATATAGATCAACTCCTCCCCATCTTATGGTCTGATCATCACGTAATAAGGTTCCATATGCGCGGGATACTGATTCAATCACATCCCACGAAAGAACATAAACTAAGCAGGTCATGGAACAAGATAAATCTAGAATCATTCTCTACAACCTTTGTTCCCCTTTCTCCCTCCGAAATGGCTAATGTCAACCAGGCAGCCAAAAGTTTTGAGACAGCTATTAGTACGTCCCTTGACATAATTGCTCCTAAGAAAAAAACTAAATGCCCGAAGAAACTGTCCCCCTGGTACACCCCTGATTTGAAAAGCGAGAAACTCGCCATTAGGAAGGCGGAACACAAATGGAGACTCACAAAAAATATCACTGACAGGCATCATTACAAAACATTACATCACCACTACATGGATAATATAGCCATGGCCAAAAGAGCCTATCTAGGAAACAGAATTAACCAAGCCTCCAACTCTCATAAAGAGCTATACAAGATCGTGAAGGAATTTACCAACCCCCCCTCCTGCCTACCATCTCATACTGCCTCCCAGGAGTGGGCTGACTCCCTTTCAGCTTTCTTCGTAAATAAGATAAATGACATCCACAAACTATTCCCCCAATCGATAAATACTTCGCCAGAGCAAAGTCCTGTTGTAACTCTCCCCCGGTACACCAACTCTCTTAGAGAATTTAGTACAATAACAGAGGAAGATACCTCCGCCATATTAAGAAAGATTAAATCTGGCTCACCGACTGACCCAGCATCCTCTCAGGTTTTATCCAAGATTGGACTAGCTCTTATTCCCAATCTAACTAAAATTCTTAATCTTTCACTATCACAATCCACAGTACCCTCACACTGGAAAGAAGCCATCGTTAGACCGATTTTGAAAAAGCCATCAGCTGACCCCAAACAACTATCTAACTACAGACCAATCTCTCTCCTACCCCTGTTTGGCAAAGTAATGGAATCAATGATTAATAACCAACTGTCTAAACATTTAGAAAGTAACAATCTACTAGATCCATCTCAGTCGGGTTTCCGGTCTCATCACAGCACCGAAACGGCTCTGGTAGAGATAGTCAATAACATCAGGCTCTCTCTGGATGCCAGACAATCCGCCATTCTGATCCTACTTGATCTGTCGGCTGCCTTCGACACCATCTCTCATGGCATCCTTTTGGAGCGCCTACGGGAGTGTGGTGTCGAGGGCCCCGCTTTACAATGGATTAAGAGCTACCTAACGGACCGGTCCTCCAAGGTACAAATAGGTGGTTTCTCGTCCAAAAGCCAGATTATTGACAAGGGAGTTCCCCAGGGATAAATTCTAAGCCCTACACTTTTTAACCTATACGTGTCGCCTTTGGCTAAAATAATCAGAGCCCATGGTTTTGATACTGTGTCCTACGCGACGACACGCAATTATTAATCACTCTCGGTCCTGCTCACACCGATACGCAACACAGATTTAAACTGTATATGTCAACTGTTAACGACTGGATGTCAAACAACCATCTACTGCTCATGCTCTTTGGTGATGCTCAACACATTTGGTCCTCCGACTGGTGGCCGCCCTCACTGGGGCCGTGCCCCCAGCCCAAGGCAGCAGTCCGCAATTTAGGAGTGGTAATGGACAATAAACTCTCCATGGCCGACCACGTAAACTCCGTGGTACGTACAAGCTACGGCCTAATGCGATCCCTCAGGAAAATCTTTAAATGGATTCCCCTTTGCTCTCGTATGCCCCTGGTTCAGGGATTAATCATTAATCGCTTGGACTATGGTAACGCGCTGTTTGCATCCATAAACAAAAAGCTTCTGTCCAAGCTTCAGGTTCTGCAGAACACCGCGGCAAGGCTAGTCTTAAACCCCCCCCCCCGCTCTCCATCAGCTCCCAGTCTAAAGACTCTCCACTGGCTCCCTATCAGAAAGAGGATTAACTTCAAACTATGTTGCTCGGTACATAAAACACTCAATAATAATGGACCAATCTATCTAGCAAAGAAACTTACCAAATACCAGCCAATTAGAACCCTCCGCTCTAACAGCAAACATTTTTTAACCATCCCCAAGGTCCGCACTGTAAGGAACAGTTGCAGGTCCTTCTCCAGAACTGCGCCTGAGCTATGGAACGCACTGCCTGTACAGCTCCGCCTGGAAACTGACCACAAAAAATTCAGCAAAGCCCTTAAAACGTGGTTATTCTAACGCTCTGCCCTGCCCTTCCTAGATTTCTGTTTTCAGCTAGTGCTATGAGACCTACGGGTGATATATGCGCTCAATAAATATCTAATACATACATACATACATTACAACTAATATCAACAGAATTGTGAAAATGGCACAACAGCATACACTAACCAACATCCTGTCCAAAGAGGTATGTATGTATCTCGGAATCATAGTTTCTGACTTATATCCGCAAAAGTTTTTTTTCCCAAATATTATTATTACAGCTCAATAGAATTTCCCTTACACTGGTTTGCCCACAGTTCAAATGTACAGTAAAGCACCGTATCCATTCACTGATACACGCTGTGCATCTATTAGAAACGTGCAGTAAGATAAGCAAAGTAAATGCCAATGCATTTACACTGTAATACTGCACTGAGGCTGCTGTGGCCTAACCGGAAAATTAATGATCAGCAACTACTGTGTTGGAACAGAAAAGTGTTTACCTAAAATTGTTCGATCTAGGAAAGCACAGACTGCAAAGTTACAGAAATGAGCCAAATACCAAAATCCGACCCTTCTCCCTCTCCAGACCACACACCAAAATTCTATTACGTCTTTCACTTTCTGTATTCCAGACACTAGTCCTGACATTCATGGAATGGGGCCAGATAATGTACAGAAAGCACTGCCCATGTGTTTGGAAACACTAATCTTCTCGCCCTACAAAGATGGCCTTCAAGGTGCTCAAAGGGAACAGATAAGTTGCAGAAAGAAGTGCGCAGGTCCTTGAAGTGCACACTACCCTTAGGAGGAATGCCCTGAAGGGGTCAATTAAAGGAAGTGGTGAAGTTCAGAATGCTTTGAAGTACGTTTTGTGCTAGGGATAGTGGGAATGGTGGGAGCTCGAAGGGTGCCAACGGTGGGTACACAAAGCACTGCCGGAAATGCATAGTCCATTTCACACTCGCAGCGAGGATGCCTACAAAGTGCAGGCTTTTGATGTGCTACTAGCAACGATCCCTCTCGCACTCAGACTCCGAGTAGAGGATGAGGTCACACAGAGCTCAGTAAGCCTGGCAGAGCTTTGAAGCCACATATTTCTTGCATTAAAGAGGTGGAGTCGCTAGCAGCGTGGGACTGGTGTGCGAGTGTCCCGGGTGATGAAGGATCAGGGCCGGACTGGCCATAGCGGGCACCGGGCGTTTCCCCGGTGGGCCGCTAGGGTGTGGGCCGCTAGGGTGGGGGCCGGTTTTGGACCCCTGGGAGGCCGCTTTTGTTACCGGGGGCCGGTTTTGCAGCATAGCTGCAAAACCAGCCCCTGTAACAAAAGAGGTAAAATGTTTTCCATGTAAAATGCTTTCCATTAGCACCCCTCCCCCTCCCCCCTCTCTGGGCTGGCTGAGCTGTTTGCCAGGGCTGGTTTTGACTCCCAGTCCGGCCCTGTGAAGGAAGTTGGGGTCACGCGTCTGCCCTGAGTACCTACTGCTAGCAAATGGTGGGGATCCCCGCCCACGACCCATCCCCAAGACCCTTCAAAATAGTACTGCTGACAGCCCCCATCACGGCGCGAAGTACCAGCGTGTATCCCACAGCCATACGAGAGCCTGGCAGTTTCAGTGTGGGTGCCCCCCTAACTATTAGGCTATGTCAATAGCAGTGAGTCCCCCATAGCTCCATCAGACCTTTGGAATCTCACAAGAATGTCAGTGTCTGTTCGTGCATTACTACCCTTAAGATTACTTCCCCTAAGAACAAGTGTGTGCATCGTCTCCCAGACATGTCCCTACATCAGAGGGTGTCTGTCGTTTCAACACAGGATCACGTCAATATATGTGGAGAAAGTGCTAGTACTCACGATTTCCGTCTACGAGTTTGCTGCTGTGAACTGCTGGTGCTCTCGCATTACAGATATTGCAGCGCCGCAGGGAAGCAGGAATACTCTGTCTTTCAAATTAATGAATGGCGAGAGCTTCCTCAGAGCATGCTAGTGCCAGTACACCTGAGCAGGATATAGCAACGATGCCTGGGACAATATGACCCCACCCAGACCCTCCTCCCATGGGGCTCATCGGCAAACTCCGAGCACCGAAACCGCCCTCTTAACCCTGTGATGAAAAAACCATAGCAGCAGATCTCACAACCGCCTTTTAACCCCGTGCTGGTGTTGGGTAGATATTCTATCTCAGGACCAGCCCAAAAACAAGAAAGGAAGGTGCGCGGCCTCTATAGTTAAAGCGTGCCGCCCTTCCAAAAAAATAAATATATATATATATATATATAAGGAAGATCGGATCCGCTGGCACAGTAATAATGCACCAGACTGCACATAGGGACTGCGTGCGCGTCCCTGCTCGTACCCGTTGCAATACTCTGTTAGTGAATTCTCAGAAAAGGTAGGACATGCACCCACCATTAGCCATTTGCAGGCTACGATTTTTAAATGAAACCCACAAAAGCCAATCCAAAGCGTGGGAGGAGTCAGAACCCACAAAGTTCAGACAACAGATCTCCTAACAGCGCAAGCCCTGTATGCGCTCAATCTAAAAAGTACTACTGGCCTTCGCAGCTTGTAGTGCTTAACTACTGGGTATACTCGGACTGGGCCGAGCGGCCTACAGGGTAGACAGAGACACAATGCCCATTGGTAACTATGAAACTATCCTATATACCCATTGGAGGAGAGAGGGCCTCCCAATATACACGTCCACCGCTGTGGGGTGCTGGACCAGGGCCGAAAGCTACATGGGATGGCATTCCAAATTGATGGCCATGACCCCCTATGGCATAGTAAGCGATTGAAGGAGGTATCCAACCTGCGGGGCTTCTCGCGGTGGGCAAAGATAGGCATCGAACATCTGGGTGACATATGGAGGAATGGGGCTCTGATTACCTTTGAGACCCTTCGGCGGGAATACGACCTATCGACCGCCCAAAAATTACATTATTTCCAGGTTGGACACACTCTCCGAACACACCTTTGGGAAGGGACAACCTTACCAGACTCCTCCACCTTAGAGGACCGCTTACTTGTAGACCCTATTCTACATATAAGGGAGTGTCAATGATTTTTAGAAACCTGATGAGTAACTCCCCTGATCCCCTGGGCTCGCTGAGAAGTGCCTGGATAGATGACCTAAGTGACATGGATGATGACAATTGGGTGGAAGCACTCCAAAGTCCCCGGGATGTAGCAATCCGTGCTCGATTGTGGCTGATACAGCTCAAGGTCCTGCATCGGGCCTACTACCCATGTACCCTACTGTATAAAATAGGGGTAGTAAACACGCCACAGTGTGTGAGAGGCTGCAAGCAGGTGGGCTCCTTTTACCATATTTTGTGGGAGTGCCCAGTGATCTAAGGATTTTGGCAGGGAGTGACCACTATAATGTCGAGAGCCCTATCAGTTAGGGTACCAATGGATGCTAAGTGGCTGCTCCTGATTATACAGGGTGAAGACGACTGGCCCAGATACACCAGGCTGTGGTTCGCACTAGTGACGGGAGTGGCCAAACGCAACATTGCGAGGCAGTGGGGAGCCCCTCTCCCACCATCGGTGGCAGAGTGGGAAATTGACCTAGACTGGTACCAGAGGGCCAAAGAGGTAGTATACCACAGTAGAGGATGCCCCAAGAAATGGGAGAAGGTGTGGGGCCCCTGGCGGGAATACCGGGGCGAGACTCTGGGGACATGATTTCACCAATATGCTGGACGCGGGTCTCCTCTGCCTGGGTAAATGGGAATAATGATATTGCCACCCGCTACTATGCTTTGTGTCGTGGAGTTGTTCTTTTCATGTCTCAAATATGGCGCCCCAATACCAGTTGTATAACTATGGCCATATTGTATTCATGTATGAGCTATGTGCTTTCAGACTATGTGCTGTACCATGAGCATGTTTAATAAAGAGTTAAAAAAAATATAAGGAGGAGGATAGCAAGATGCTTGAACTACGCCATGAGTTTAAACACATTTTTAATGAAAATGTAGGATGTCTCTCAAACTATACTCACAAGATTGTACTCAAGGAATAGGCTATTCCTGTTGTGTGTAAACTGCAAGGTGTACATTTGGCCCTGATAGAGTGGATGCGGTCTATGCTTAATAAGTTAAAAAGGGAGGGTATCATATTGGAGACTGAAATGACAAAGTGGCTCGCACCCATAGTCTTAGCACGGAAGGCTTCTGAGGATGTAAGGCTCTGCGTAGATTTAAGAGCTCTTAACAAGGCTCTAGTTGTGAATAGATACCCGCCTCCCAGCATAGCAGGATGTTGGCTCAACTTGAGGGAGCAGTCGTGTTCTCCACGTTGGACTTCAAAGCTGCATAACATCAGATACAACTGGATAACAAATCTACCGATCTGGCATCTTTCATTACACCTTTTGGGTTGATCAAGTTCACGAGGTTGCCCAATGCACAAAATGCCGAGGCACACCAAGAAGTCCAGATATTGTACAACTGGTTTTGACCAACCAAATATGTATCAAAAGAAGTCCATAGAGCAGACTCTGTTTCCCTTGGTAAATCCTTTATTTCATATCAAAAACCGATTTCGGAAAAGGGCAGCCGACACATGTTTCGTCCGAAAGGACTTTCTCAAGGCTGCAAACAATGTTAAATCTACAGTTAAAAACAGTGTATCATAGATCAGTATCCATATATACACATTAAAAACTAGGTTAAAATCAGAGTGTGAGATGGTGACAGTAACACTATTAACCTTATAATCAGTTTACTCCGAAGATGGAGAAACAAACGAAAGGAAGAGCACCCCAGACTCGCACCATAGAAAGACAGAGCACCACGTGATGTGTTGCAAAAACAGATAGAAAAAGTGATAGAACCTTCATTTTATCCATCCATGTGTAAAGTGGGAGAGCAACCAAACTCCGAGGGTGGTAATCCTCATTCCCACATTAGAGAAATGGAAGAATGTACATACACGGCATAGTAGTAAGTGCCGATTCATATGGCGAGACAGATAACAATGTGTATGCCAAGATGAAATAGTAAGAGATGGAATCCACTACCAAGTAGGAGATCGATAAATGAATGAGTAAAGGTGTAGACAACCTACTGGCCGCATCCTTATGAACGCGAAAACATAAGCTATATCTTACCTAAGCTCAATAGTAAAGGGGTTTCATTATTTCAAGCTTATTCTTCCGCATATTGTGGGTGTATCACCTAATGGGTATAAAGAGCAAGATGCCAACTGAAAATAACGTGAAAAAAGATCTATGTATGATAAATATAATATATATAACTACTAACCCTCTGAATCCTATTTTTATGGGCCACCACACCACAGAACATGACAAAAGTGGGTGTTAATAAACCAATAGAAACACCCAAATTCTGATAATAGCTACCACTGAAATTTGCAATCACGTAAAACACCCTCCGTACATGGCCAAGCTTACTACAAAAAAGCTGTCACCCTAAATTGTAAACGATCCGCTAATATGAGATGTAGACCTTATACGTCTGCAAGCTAGGGAACCTAATCCCTATAAAAACTTACAATCCAACACTCAAAAAGTACATCAACCGCAACAAACACAAGTCGTAGCTAACAGTTACCTGTAGCGGGGAGAATCAAATGGACATCACTACCGCTACGTTTCGTATCTGTTCAAGCAGGTCTTGATACACCTGCATGGAAATCAGAAATACTTAGAAACACAATTACGAATCCATCTTACTCTCACATCACCGAAAATAAATAAGTATAATAAATACACATTCCAATCAAAAATTACCTGCGTTCAAGGCCAGTCTGCAGAGTAAAAGAGTCCCGACAACAATCAAGCACTATCCGGAAACCCGCGTTTAAATCCAAGACGCGAGATAGTAGAAATAAAAAGAGGAGGATGAAAACACTTCTACTACTTGGCATGGTCGCCATTTATAAGTGGTAAATAAAGTTAGGGGGCTAAATATAAAATGCGTCATAGCTGAGTAAATGCATACATAACGAAAAAAAAAAAAATAAATCCTTCCTGACAATATGATGCCAAAAACACCCCACATTTAAAACCAAAAGGATAGAAAGAGGAGAATGCAAACGCTCCTATTATTTAGCACAGTCGCCATTTCTGAGTGCTGGGGAAAAGATTGAGAGGCTAAATATATAAAACATCAAATATATATATTACGTAAGGGAGAAAAAGAAAAAGACGAAGAGAATAGAGTAAAGAGGCACCCAGTGCGAGGGAGACCCAGTTATGTGGGCATTTTTTCATTTTTCATTTTGACCTCCATAGAAACTGCCTGCGTAGACACACAATTTCACTCATAATGAAGACATAAGCACAATATTGTCTACCAGTCCCAAAAAACCTTATTAGTATAGCAATCATAATCAGTAGGACTGATATGGCAAGGAAAACAATAGCACCATGCTGTTATAAGTGCATAGGTCTCTACGCATTTCAACAAAGATATATTGGAGAAAAACATCAAACAAAAGATCAAAAAAGTGGGGAGAGGAAAAGCATTAAAAAAAAGGGGATCGAAAGGTGTTTACATAATTTTCCTGAATAGCATAGATTTAACCGCAGCAGCAATTCCGCCGCGGTGCGGCGGTTTTACTGAGTGGGCGGGGCCACGTCGGCCAACGGACGTGCGCAGCACTACTGAGGTAGTGCTCGCGACGGCCGTTGGCCGACGGGCGCATGGAAGGGGTTAAAAGCATATTCACATAACATTTTGGCCCATAAACATTGCCATCTGGTCATTATACATATAATGGGTTTGCTATGTTCGCACTACAGACATAGATGATGATTCGGGCATTGGGATCATACTGCAAAACAGCGGAACATTAACGTATAAACAGCTATTATCAAAATATCAGTCAAGCTCTTCTTTATAGGAAAGTGTGTAATTCCCTATCTAAATTGAGGCCCATGTCCACAGCCCTAAGTCTTATAAGCCACCTACTCTCAAGTTGTCTTAGGTGTAGGGTTCTGTCCCCACCTCTTCCGACATTTGTTAGTGTTTCAATCCCATGAAATGAGATTTTCATTTGGCCCTCTGCTGTGTGCATGCTGTTATAATGTACTGCCAAGGGATATTCTGTGTTCTTGTTTTTAATGGCCCGTACATGTTCCTGGATCCGTTCCTTTAAGGGTCAGATGGTGCTGCCCACATAGATCAAACCGCAAAAGCATACAATGCAATAGACCACATGTTTCGAGTTGCAATTGATGAAATTGTTGATGGTGTATGTTTTTTGTGTGTTGTACTGAAACTCTGTCAATTTATTCTTAGCAAGGCAGCACATATTGCATTGACCGCACTTATAAAAACCATATGATGTTGTTCCATCTTCAGGTTTCCTACCGGTATTAATGTTGTCAAACTTACTTGCGTAGGTAAAGACCCTGCCATTTCTATAATCGTTATCATCGCGTCTTTGTTTGCGCATCTTTTTATCCTTTATGTAGAGTTGATGATTATGTAATACTTCTTTTAGTATTTTATAGTTTTTTTCCGCAGCTTCAGGTAGATTCATCTGTTTAATTTCCTCCTCTAGGTTTTTAATCTCTATTAACAGTTTTTCTCTCTTAGTGTTAGCATCTCTAATCAGGATATCTATCATGCCAAATGATGAAGACGTGATCAAATGTTCCCACTCTTTCAATAAATCCTGACCCAAATCATCGAATGAAGGAAAAATTACCACCCTCAGGCCTCTAGGGATTTGTTTAATGTCCAAGTACCTCTGTAGAATGGTAGCATCCCACCACCGTGAGAGTTCCTGTTTTTTCAGGCGTTCTAACCTAATAAATTTCATTTTAAGCCCTTCCTGTTTGGGTCCTAGGTTCATTACTTGTTTGGCGCTAGCATTTGTCTGGAACAGTTCTTCCAACAAATTATCTCTGTTGTCATCAAAAGTAGACATCTTATGTGTTTAACTGTATACACACTGTCACCAAGTACAAATTAAACACTTCACAAATTTCTTATACAAAACAATATAGCCGACTAATTTCTCAGGATAGAGGGCAATTCTTGGCATATACATAAACTCATTACACAAACGAACACAGCAGAAATGCCATTTTTCTCATGCACATCTGTACCCTTTGTTCGTCGGATAGTAGCTTCACCGGATTTTGGTAAGTTGTGGTGCTCTCCAAGCAAAAAACCTCCCTCTGCCGACAGGAGGCTGAATCAACTCTCAAGGTGAAGCAGCAGCCCACCTGAAGTTGAAGTACACAATGCACAAAATGCCGAGGCACACCAAGAAGTCCAGATATTGTACAACTGGTTTTGACCAACCAAATATGTATCAAAAGAAGTCCATAGAGCAGACTCTGTTTTCCTTGGTAAATCCTTTATTTCATATCAAAAACCGATTTCCGAAAAGGGCAGCCGACACATGTTTCGTCCGAACGGACTTTCTCAAGGCTGCAAACAATGTTAAATCTACAGTTAAAAACAGTGTATCATAGATCAGTATCCATATTATACACATTAAAAAGTAGGTTAAAATCAGAGTGTGAGATGGTGACAGTAACACTATTAACCTTATAATCAGTTTACTCCGAAGATGGAGAAACAAACGAAAGGAAGAGCACCCCAGACTCGCACCATAGAAAGACAGAGCACCACGTGATGTGTTGCAAAAACAGATAGAAAAAGTGATAGAACCTTCATTTTTTCCATCCGTGTGTAAAGTGGGAGAGCAACCAAACTCCGAGGGTGGTAATCCTCATTCCCACATTAGAGAAATGGAAGAATGTACATATACGGCATAGTAGTAAGCGCCGATTCATATGGCGAGACAGATAATGTGTATGCCAAGATGAAATAGTAAGAGATGGAATCCACTACCAAGTAGGAGATCGATAAATGAATGAGTAAAGGTGTAGACAACCTACTGGCCGCATCCTTATGAACGCGAAAACATAAGCTATATCTTACCTAAGCTCAATAGTAAAGGGGTTTCAGTATTTCAAGCTTATTCTTCCGTATGAAGGGTACCACACCCGTATTGTGGGTGTATCACCTAATGGGTATAAAGAGCAAGATGCCAACTGAAGATAACGTGAAAAAAGATCTATGTATGATAAATATAATATATATAACTACTAACCCTCTGGAGTCAGGAAGTTTTAAAATGTTTATCTAAAGTTTTAGCAGAGTAAAATACAGAAAACACGGTACTTGATTGAAAGACCCAGGAAAAAGCATTAAAATGATTTTGCTAATAAATGACGGTGTTTAAGGAAGAGGAGAAGATAGAGACAGCAGCGCAACTAAAGGTTGCAGTATAGTTACCTAAATGCGAGAACCAAGCCCCTTGGCCAAGGAGTTGGAAAGATAGGACCCAGGAAGGATGAAGAGCAAAGACTTCTTCCAGGATCAGGACAGGACCGGTGACCTCTCTACAACGACGCCTGCGCCGTTCCCCTCTCTGATACTCGATTTCTCTCGATTCTCCCGTGCCTTCCTTCTAATGGACTCCGCCGCCCCCTCCTCAGGACCTCTTCTGGACAGGGATTCAGTCAGCAACCGATCAGCATGGCAGTCTGGAGCTCTTCTGCGTGTTCTGAGAGTCAGCTCTCTCGCAGCATGGACGCCTGTTCTTCGTGAAAGTATGCTCTGACTAATTAACTAATGCTATATTCTATTATACCCTTCTACGCCCATATACCTCCCCTTAATGTTGCTAAAATATGGGACCACTACTTCTGATTGGACAGGGACAGGGGGTGGATTCTCGCACCATATCGATTTGGCCTAAATTGTAAAGCCTATTGTCTTTACGTTCCCTCCCCTTCACATTAATACATTCACTTTATTTCCCACCCGTCTCACGACAAATGTTATACAATTTACAGGGGGAAAGTATCATTTTTCTCCTCCGGAAACATGAAGTACAGCATCTTCGGCCAATGGGTCATGGCCTTGGAAGACGTCCAAGTTGACTTCACTTGGCAGGCACACAGGACACATGCACAGAACCATCTGTCTCTCGAGTTTCAAGTCACCAACCCAGGCCCAAGTTTACGAATTACTAAAAGTGCAAGAAGAAAATATTAAAATCACAAATAAAAAGTTTCACTGTTTACCCACTTTCCCTACTCTATTCCCAATTAATTATAATACTATCCTGCATTAGTAGCATTAAGAAAACGACAATTTAATAATGACATGAGAGCAAGCTGAAGCATGTGAAAACATTTAGCGGCCATTTTAGTGCACACTGCGCAGTAGCAGAAGTTTCCCACCAAGCAAAGAAAGACGTCACACCATGTGATCAGGTTGCGACATGCGCAATGAAGTTCCCGCGCTTTAGCGGACATTTTGGATTACAGACAAGCGTTATTCATTAGTAAAACACATAAGCTTCTGTCCCTCTTGTGTTTGTGAATGCAAAGTTTAGTTTTGACAATACAAGTTTAATAAATTAATACTATGAGGAAGATTGCGTACAAGCAAGTTTCATTTTTGAAACCTTGCTCCATCAATCCCCTCTCTGATGGCGTTTCTGAGCCATCAAAAATACTACCCTCAATCAGATGCCAACTTCTAGCAATTCGTTTCATCTTCATTTTTACATTTTCTGTTTTTCACATCCCCTTTCAACTTTTTGTATAAATCACTTCTCCATTCTTCAAGTTCTATTTCATCTAGTTTTCTCTTCTTTCCTTTTCCTGTCACTTTATATGTTCCATTCTTTCTACAGCATTTGCACCATATTGTTATTGCCAATATTATTATTGCTATCCCTGCTAGGGGTACTAATATTTGACCTATAATTCCTTTCCCTACATTAGCAAACCAGGTTCTAATTGACGCAATACTATTTGTCAATCTTTCCCATACACTATCAACTTCCAGTGGTTTAAGTTCTTTCTCAAGTTTAGTTATGTTCTGAATATACGTTCCAATTTCTGCACTCTTATCAGGAATAGAAGTGCAACAATGTTTCGTCTTCAATAATTTACAGACTCCTCCCTCTTTTGCCAATAGAATGTCAAGAGCAAGTCGATTTTGCATTACCATAGATCTAATCGCAACCATCTCCGTATTAATCATTAGAAAACCTCCAGCAGTATCCGTTGATAAACGATCAACCACTGTAGACAATTTACATATTTTCCTTGAGTTCAGAATTATTCCCACTGAAGGTATCAATGCACCAAATATATCACCTACAATTTCTGAAAAACTAGCTCTTTTACTACGTATTAATTCATTATTGTTTTCATTGCTTCCAGTGTTTCTTTTTACGTGGTATATCTTTGGAAAAACTATTCCAAAATAACAACTTACATACCACCTTGCAGGAAGCCTAAAGTAAGCCTTATTCCCACATACATAATATATTCCAGGAAAAACTGAATCTGTTCCTTCTTTGAGTCCCCAACCTCCAAGGATTAAAAAATTGTGTTCACATTCACTGGTACCGATGAAAACATTGTTATAATCAGTCTTTAACCTATGAAGACATATTTTCCCTTTCTTTACGAAATCCAGAGCCATTGCAGCCTGAGCTTTACCAGGTGTATAACTCCCTTCCTTCTCCGCCCAAGGTGGCAACTGAGCCTTATGCTCTGAAGCTTTCTTTTGAAAATCATGTCTTCTATCTTCTACTAAATTCAAAAATATCTTTTCTTCTTCTAGTAAAGAACATGTTAGATTGTGTCTATGTGCATGTGTTATGTCTATTGATTTCATTGTTAAGAAAAATGTTCCCATAAACTGTGCGTCTTGACTACTAAGCACTGGGTTCATACTCTTGCGAATCGGAACCTCTGAAAATATCACATCTAAGTTTGAATAATAATACTGTAGCCTACCTGTTCTATAAAATAAACTTGTTAATACACTACATGAGATGCCATATGTCAGTGGTAAATGATGGTATGTTAATCCTTCCGCTACTGATTCAGGTAACTTCATACAGACATAACAATTACTAACTTCCATTGTGTCTACATACTGAAACAATAACTTTGTGAAAACATTTAAACTAGTGTCGTTATCAGCTATTTCATGATGAATTTCTGCCTCATCTTCTGCCATTAATTCTACTCTATTGCCCTTCATGTTTGCTGTCCTCCCTTTTTTCATTATTAATCTTCTTATCTATTATCATAAGGTAAGGAATTGCTACAATCAGGACTAACCATACTATAAGCACCAATACTAGACTACATATGCAGATTGCACAGCATCTCCTACAACAATTTCGTTTTGGTCTCCCAGTAACTCTATCGTCAGGCATTTTTCGACAAGAAAGATTGCTCTTCTTATCTCTTCTTCTTTTCTTTAGATGATTCTTTTGTTTAGTCAGGGTGGTCTTGTTTCTTCTTCGTATGTTAGTTCTGCACTTGTTCCTTCGCCACCACTGTCACTTGACTCTGATCTTTCAAAATCTTCAAGAATGATATAAGTCCAGTCAGGACCCTTGAATTTGTTATTCACAAGTCTCAGTCTTTTACTTTTTCTTTTTCCTGACTTTTTCTTTTGTTCAGTTTGACTTGTCACTTCAGGTACTTGTTCTGGATCTTCACTTCTGGTTGTTATGTGGTATTTTACTCTTTTAATGACACTTGGCCAATGATCTCCTTTTCTTGTTTTCTTTGTTGGCACTGTTTCTCTGTTTACGTCTTCAAAGATCTTGTTATTTTCACTCCTTAATACTGTTTTGTTTTCTTTGATTACTGCCTCTTTTGTTTGTTCTTTTTCAGGTCTGATTGGTTTCTCTTCAGTAGCTCCACAATGACTTTCAAGATGTTGACCTTGTTCCCTTTTTATTTCTTTATGTTCATTTGTATCAACCCCTTTTTCTTTAGTGAATTCTTCTTCATCTAACTGCTTCTGATCAGGGCTTATTGCACTGTGAACTTCTGCAGCCTGACCGGATTCTTCTAAACCCGTCTTTCCCTGTGTAAAGTCTATTAAATCTTCACTGTTTTGTGTCCAATTTTCTTTCCCTATCTTATTTTGTTCAGCATCTTTTATTATCTTTTCTTCTTGATCCTGAACTGCTTCTTCTTCACCTATCTGATCTTCTTCAATTTCTTCCAATTTTGTTTGATTTCTCGTTCTGTAATATACTTCAGGAACTTCTACCACTGGTATCCAATCCTGACTTGTGCTCGGTTGTTCTCCGTCAGCTTCTCTCGAACCTCTAGCCTGAGATTCCTCAGCTGGGCAACCTTCAGCTTCTTCAGTGATTGGTGTTGTCTGTGGATTCTCTTCTTCAGGTTCTGGTACTCTCTTTGTGTGGCTTACGTGAATCCAATTAGGAAATCTTGCACACTTCACTGCTGTATTGGTGGTCAATATAACTTGACAAGGTCTGCTCCACCTGGGTGATAGACACGTTTCTCTGGTGTGATTCTTCACTACCACCCAATCACCAGGATTCAGATCATGTTCTAGTTCAGGCTGCCTGGAAACTGCGTCTTCTCCAACCTGATGAGAGACAGAACGCACTAGGTCAGCCAATCCTTTGCAATAATCCAAAACCATATCATCAGATATATTCACCAGTTTGTTTGTGGGAACATGTGTTTGTCTCATTGCTCTTCCCATCATTATTTCATGGGGGCTCAATCCTGTTGTTCTGTCAGGTATGCTTCTTATTCCCATCAAGACAAGTGGCAATGCGTCTGGCCACTCTAATGATGTTGATGCACACATTTTTCCCAATCTTGACTTGATAGTGCCATTCAATTGTTCAACCACTCCAGAAGCCTCTGGGCGATATGCACAGTGCAATTTCTGTTTGATTTGAAATGCTTCACAGATTATCTGGATCACTTCGCTATTAAAGTGTTTTCCTCTATCTGATTCCAAAGATACTGGGAAACCAAACCTAGGTATGAGCTCATGTAACAACAGTTTTGCAACTGTAATACTGTCATTTCTCCTAGTAGGGTAAGCCTCCACCCACTTTGAAAACAGACACACTATGACTAGAACATATTTTAGTCCTCTGCATGGTGGTAACTGTATGAAGTCGAACTGGAGTCTTATAAATGGGCCCTCTGCCTTTCCAATCTTTCCAAACCCAATTATCGTTTTCCTGCCTGGATTATGCATTTGGCTAGTTAGACATCTCTGGCAAAGACTCTCTGCAACAGCCCTGAATTTGGGATTGTACCAATTTTGTCTGAACAGCCTAATCATTGCATCTCTCCCTATGTGTGTGTCTCCATGATGCATTTTGGCCATTTGTGAGAGTAAACAGTCTGACATGACTGGTCTGCCATCTGCACTGATCCACACTTCATCTTCTCCTCTTTGGGAGCAACCCACTTTGATCCACAAATGTTTTTCACTTTCATCAACCTCATCTTGCAATTTCTTCACCTCATTCCAAGTTTCAGGTGGCATATACAGCATAAGTTGGCAGCTGATTCACATTCTTTCCACCCTCTTATTGACTGACGTTCTGGTTTTGGCACAATGTTGAGCCACCAAGTCTGCATATCTGTTGCCGACTACCACCCAGTCATCTCCTGACTGGTGTGCGGCACATTTCACCACAGCCAATTCTTTTGGTGATTGTATTGCTTCTAGCAATTCCCTTACAAATTGTCCATTTTTAATGGGGGATCCTGAAGAAGTCATGAAATCCCTCTGCATCCACAGTTGGCCAAAATCATGCACAACCCCGTAACCATATTGACTATCAGTAAATATAGTTACTCTCTGATTCCTCCCAATTTTGCAAGCTTTTATCAAAGCAATCAATTCAGCTACTTGTGCAGATTTTACTCCTGGTAAATAGGATGCTTCGACTATTCCAGTTAATTCACATACCGCATAGGCAGCAGTTAGTTTACCATCTTCATGTCTTTGACAGGAACCATCGACAAATAGCTCCCTGTCTGGCTTTTTAAGAGGCTGTTCCTCTATGTCTGGGCGTGGTTTTGTACATAATTCTGTAATTTGTACACAATCATGTTCATCTTCTTCGTCATCTTTATTTGTTTCATGATATGGGTCCGGCAATAAAGTTGCTGGATTTATTATTGTACACCTTACCATGGTCACATTTTCAGCACCCATTATTATCCTTTCATATTTAGTCAGCCGACTAGGAGTAAGATGCTGAGTTCGGGTTCTTGTCAACAGAATCACGACTGCATGTGGAACATACACTTTTACAGGATGTCCCATCACAATTGACTCGCTTTGTTCAATGCTCAAACAAGTTGCTGCCACTGCTTTTAAGCATCCTGGCAACGCGGCTGCTACTGGGTCCAATGTAGCAGAAAAGTACGCTATAGGACGTCTGTCTAGTCCATGTCTCTGAGTTAGGACAGAAAGTGCACAATTTTCTCTCTCTTGACAGAATAATGCGAATTCTCTTTTATAATCAGGCATGCCTAAGGCAGGTGCTGAACAAAGTGCGTTTCTCAATTTTACAAAAGCTTCTACACTTTCATCCTCCCACTCAACAGGGTCCTTTGCTTTCTTTTTCGTCATGTTAATTAAGGGCTTAGCTAACATGGAAAATTTGGTATCCATTGTCGACAGTAGCCTACTATTCCTAGGAACATTCGCACTTGCCTTTGGGTTACAGGCATTTGCATTCTCTTTATTAATTCTACTCTTTCAGAGGTTACTCTTCTTTTTCCCCTCTCAATTTGATGTCCCAGATATTTAACAGCTGTCCTGCAAAACTGTAACTTTTCAGGGGAGACTTTATGCCCTTCCTCAGCCAAAAGATTTAATAATGCTATGGAGTCAACAACACAGTCTTCTCTGGTGGTCGACGCCACCAATAAGTCGTCGATATATTGGACTAAGACTGAGCTTCCTGGCATCACTAGTTTTTCCAGGCATTTTTTCAGTATCTGGTTGAAGATGGAAGGACTTTCTGTGTACCCCTGAGGAACACGATTCCACACATAGACTTTGTTCTCAAATTTAAATGAGAAAAGATGCTGTCTGGATGCAATGGAATTGAAAAGAATGCTTGACACAAATCAATTACTGTGAACCATCCTGCATTCCAAGGGATCTGGTATAGAATTACTGCAGGATTTGGTACTATGGGACAACAAGGTTCCACAATCTTGTTTATTTTTCGCAGGTCCTGAACAATCCTATATTTTCCACTAGGTTTCTTTAGTCCCATAATTGGTGAATTACATGGGCTACTCATTACTTCTTTTAGGATGTTTTGTTCTACCATTCGTTTTATTTCTTCAATGACTCCTGCCTTTACTTCTGTACTCATTTTGTACTGTCTGGTATTTGGGAAAATTGCACCTTCTTTTACCGTAATTTGAAGTGGATCTATTTTTGCCATAAGTCCTACTTCTTTTCCGGAGAAATCCCATACTATTGGGTTTACTGTACCTTTTAATTCTTCTGGTAACTCATCTCTTGTTATTAACGAAAACATTTCGTCTATTTCTGTACCTTGTTTTGCAACCATAATTTTATATACATGGTCCTCATCTGGTGTCTGAACTGCCACACCATCTGGTGTGCAGAAAATTGTACAGTTCATTTTGCACAATAAATCCCTACCTAATAAATTTACTGGGCTAGAATCGCACACTACAAATTGGTGCATTTCTCTGAAGTTTCCTATTTTGACTTCCATTGGTTCTGTAAGAGGTGTTCTAATTCTTTGATTAGCTACCCCTACTACCTGGATATCTTCACCAGAGAGAGGAAGGTCTGGGATATCTGCTGATCTCACCGTAGACCTGGTAGCACCAGTGTCCAAAAGGAAAGTAATATCATTACCTTTCACATTTCCTTCAACATATGGACCAGACTGATCTACCTGTAAGGATGCGCCAAGTACGCACTCCTTCTTCCCCTCTCCTAGGCACCATCATGAGTTGAATTCACAGTAATTGTCCTGCAAAAGAAATTGTGATGTCATATAATCATTCTTACCACTCCCTCCTGGGTATCCAATGTCTGTACCATGCTTTGCTCTGCTTACATTACCCTGAACAGGTGGAGGTGGTAATTGACTCTGGGGATTTACACCCTGCTGTGAGTCATTCTGTGTCTGTGGATTTAAGTTTTGATTTGGGCCATTATTATTCCGAATCTTTTTACATTCGTCCTTCCAATGCCCCAATTTTCCACATCCATGACAAGGAAATTTCTTTTTAGCTTCTTCTCTACTCATTCGTCCTCGAAATTTTCCACCATTTCCCGTATCACCACTCGTTCCAGAATCTTTTCCTTGATTTTCACTCGGATTTTCCAAATTAATTCCCTGCTTCTCTGCCATTTTCACCTGAGCCCACATCACCTTTTCTTGTAATTTCTTGTGTCTATCCTCAATATCGTCTCCACAATATTTTGCATACTTCAGAATCTCATCTATGGGCTTTCCCTGCCAACACAGCATGTGTTGTTTAATCATCTGGCAAATCTCTGGCTTCAGACCGTAAACAAACCGATACACAAACTGACTCATGTTTTTGTCTCCAATGTCCTCAAATCCACTATACTGTTTAAACACCTGCAATAAACGCTCATAATAGGAATGTACTGTTTCACTAGCTTCTTGTGGTGTTAGATCTATTTTCACCCAATCTGTTTCTTTCGGGGGTATTTTCCCTTTCAGGTATGTTATCACCTGCTAATACTTTTTCATTACATCATTTGACGGGGCACCTGTTTTCGGATCTCTAGGATATTCATCACTAGGCCAATCGACTGTGATTTTACAATCTGTCCATAAATCGACAGGTACCACTATGTCAAACAAACCATCTAAATCCTTCAACAATACCTTTGACACCTTCACAAACCTTTCAACCTGCTTGTACCATTCAATTGGTTTTTCTCTCAATTTTGGAAAATCATTCGTAAATGATAAAATA
The DNA here is from genome assembly GCA_963921515.1 of Calotriton arnoldi. Lineage (NCBI taxonomy): Eukaryota > Metazoa > Chordata > Amphibia > Caudata > Salamandridae > Calotriton > Calotriton arnoldi. The sequence goes on along the minus strand of CAWUFW010002947.1, from coordinate 458,332 downwards.
TCCTGTCTGCTCCATGGGACATGTACATATCCTCCTCCCGCAACTTCTCGCATTGGATACATTTGATCTGCTTTTCCTGCTTCCTTCATCACATATTCAGATGCTGTTCTACTTGTTTGTGCTTCTTCCTTTTTCTTGGCCCACCTAGTTCTCCATTTATCTAGGTCTCCCCATTTTTGTAAAACTAACATTAATTCTCTTATTTGTAATCTTCTTCCAGAGGCATTCATATTTTCTAAGTCTTTGTCTGAAAATTCTACTCTATAGGATTTCTGTAATACCTTTGATCTCCCTATTTCTATTCCCATCTGTAGTGCTAAATTGGACAATTTTTCATGGAATATCTTTACATTTCTGGTGATACTCCTGCATAGGAACAATAATTCTTCTTCATCATAGGTATTTAAGCGTTCTAGTCCTACATTTCCTGCTATTATTTCTTCTAATTCGACTTTTAATTTATGAATGTCCATTATTTTCGGAGGTGTGCACTGTTTAACTGACCCTTGTACCCATCTTTCTAGATCTTCAGGTGTTACTATGGTAGCACTTTTTGCTCCCGATGAAGTTACTAAACTTACATCTTTTGAACCTCCAGGTACATCTTTTCTTGGAGTACTATTTACAGAACCTCGAATAGGCAAGTCCATGAGTGATATTGTGGATTCACAGTCACTAAATTGATCTTCAATTATAACTGGAGCTTCAGGTTTGGGATTACTTACAGGAGTAGGTGCAAGTATGGGTGGTGGACAATTTCCCTGAGTACCATATAATGGAACTACTGGACCAATTGTTACAGGTATGGTCAACGAATCTGGATGTACTTTTATCTGAGTTATTTTCTGTATTAATTCTGTTCTGGTCTTTTCTAGGGCTTCTTTTTCTTTGTCATGAAGTATTCTAGTCGGGGTGAACTCATGCATTACCTGTGGCACTAATGGAGTTTTTGGTGGTGCACTTGGGGTGCATCCACTTGTCCCTTCCTGATATGGTGGGGGATTTCTTAACATTTCCTCCATAAATTCGTCTTCAGATTCCTCATTTCTCATTAAATGTTTTGTCTTTTCTGTACATTTGCCTCCTGATTTCTCTCCTTCTGTGAATAATGGATACAGTCCCTCTGTAATCATTGCCCTTCTCCATTGTTTCATCTGACCCGCTCTCGACTCACGTAAATATCTGGGAAAAAATCCTGGATAACTCCTATTACTTCTAGATCTATCCCGCTCAAATGCCTCGGTTTCCCATTCTTCTAGAGCTTCGTACTGAGTTAATCTAGGTCTGGGTTCCAAGTCATTCATCCTCAATCTCAAGTTTTGAAGAATTCGTCCATTGAACGTGCCATTTTCAGGAAATGCTAATATTCCATCATTTTTGGTGTATTCTATCCAATTCTCCATCCATACACAAGTATGATAACCTCTCTCCATCATCATAAATGATGCTGGCATTTTAGCTGGTGGAATAATAATTCCTTCTCTAGTTTTGATTGGTTAGTCCTTTTTAAAATAATTCTTAATCTTTTGCAAAAATGACATTTTTCTCCTTTCTCCGTACATTCTATCTAATCTTCTGTGTATAAAATTATATTCTGCAAAACCTAGGAATCTCCTATCCGGACGAGTTCCTGTTAAAGTCGGATCGCGTTTTAACATGCAATCCTTATCCACTAAGAATTTTGCTTCTAAAATCTCGACCAATCAAATGTCTGCTATCTTTTATTTCCGAAAAGGGAGGACAAGGGAACCCTACTCACTACGGAACCAGGGTAACTGAGTATTACAAGAAAACAACGGTTCCTGTGGGATAATATGTATCTGTATATAATATATAGGTGCACAATCGCGATAAAAAGGGTTTATAAGGATGTCATAGAGAGAAAACCAAAATACCAAGGATTTTTGTTATACACATATATTTGTATTATTCACACCATATACAAAAATTATACAAAGGCATTTGTGAAGAAGTGTCCCAAGTGTAACATGAACCTAACAGTTGAGTGACACAATGTGACAATATTTACAAGGTTTCACTATTTATCAAACGACCATATCTGACATTTTTACATCATATATAGCAACTTTATACAATAATAAGTGCTATGTCAGTGGTTCGTTTTTCATCAAAAGGTGTCGACGGCGTTTCGACCCTCTCTAGAATGTGGGGTCTCATCAGGACCTATGATACTGGGAACATCTGGGAAAAGAATGAAATTTGTATAAGATAATATATGGACCTAGTAACAGCATACTAGTAATGGCTGATGTTACCAAGGACAAGGAATTACCTAGATTGTCAACCGCGCAATTCTGGTGAAGAATATTGTGTGCCAACCGTGAGTGAAATAAAGAGGAAATACTCACAGGGAGACCCTGCTGGGTTCTGGTGGTAGAAAGGAAAAGGAAATAAGTAAAGGGTTAAGGGGATAGAAGCTCCTCTATTAATAGGCCACTTGTTGATCAATGGGGACACTTACCTAAAGGGGATAATCGTTCGCGGAACGATTATCCCCTTTAGGTAAGAGACGAACACTATATCATCTCTATACATCCTTGACACATGGGGCCTTGTGGAAGCTAAACAATTGGCTTCTTTTATTACAGGAAACAATTTCAAAGCGGACATCCTACCAATTGCTGGCCCGCATTCCTTATTAGTCACGATTCAGTGTCTGTTCTTCGGTAAGATTCCCTACTTTATTTCATAGTTTTGAAGTTTCCCTTATGCATCCGAGCACGACATCATGCTCCTTTTGTCCCCTTCTTTTCTTATAGTTCCGCCCTAGATCTTGACCTACATTTCCTCCTCCTCATCGTGATCGCCAGTTCATACCCTCAACAGGGGTAAGTGTCCCCATTGATCAACAAGTGGCCTATTAATAGAGGAGCTTCTATCCCCTTAACCCTTTACTTATTTCCTTTTCCACCACCAGAACCCAGCAGGGTCTCCCTGTGAGTATTTCCTCTTTATTTCACTCACGGTTGGCACACAATATTCTTCACCAGAATTGCGCGGTTGACAATCTAGGTAATTCCTTGTCCTTGGTAACATCAGCCATTACTAGTATGCTGTTACTAGGTCCATATATTATCTTATACAAATTTCATTCTTTTCCCCAGATGTTCCCAGTATCATAGGTCCTGATGAGACCCCACATTCTAGAGAGGGTCGAAACGCCGTCGACACCTTTTGATGAAAAACGAACCACTGACATAGCACTTATTATTGTATAAAGTTGCTATATATGATGTAAAAATTTCAGATATGGTCGTTTGATAAATAGTGAAACCTTGTAAATATTGTCACATTGTGTCACTCAACTGTTAGGTTCATGTTACACTTGGGACACTTCTTCACAAATGCCTTTGTATAATTTTTGTATATGGTGTGAATAATACAAATATATGTGTATAACAAAAATCCTTGGTATTTTGGTTTTCTCTCTATGACATCCTTATAAACCCTTTTTATCGCGATTGTGCACCTATATATTATATACAGATACATATTATCCCACAGGAACCGTTGTTTTCTTAAATCTTTTATTTCCGAGCCAATCCTTGCGTGGCCTTTTGGTGACGTTTCTCTGTCAACCCCTCCTTTACAATCTGCTCTTTTCTGTCCTCGCTGGTTTAACCAATCCCAGCGCGGCACCTGTGACGTCAGTACTACTCCTGACTACTGACCCCTCCTTTACAAGTGTCTCTCCACACCCGCTGTTTCAACCTACCACACCGCGGCGTTTTGTGACGTCAGCTCCCTCTCCGGCAACTGACCCTCCCTTTACAAAAATTTACGCAAACTTATTTTCTCTATAAATCTTAATTAAATTTCAGTAACAACATAAAACATTCGCTATCGTGTCAGTTTCCACTATTTTCGAAAAAGATAGTTTCTTCCACCCTTTAGTAAAACCTTTCCGTTTACTAATACATACACTACGAGTAAAACACTTCCGTCTACTCTTCATACAAGCTCCAGAAGTACCTGTTACTTCTCTAATGTTACCCTTACTAGGTGATATAACATCAAATTTTTATCAGCGTACCCTTTTTGCTATTACTCACACGCATAGAGTCCCTAACGAGTACTGAAAGTCCTGCTTAACTTCTCAATACTAATTCTGCCTGACAGATAACCTCACTGCAGTATGGCTTCCACTTGCCACCCACTATTCTTTTTACCTACCCCGGGGTATTCTGGACAACATATAACAAAACTCAAAAATTTAAGCGGATGTTAGTTCATAAAAATACAAATAAAATTCTCATTACCCAATTAACAAAGAGTAACAAAAACCGTCCTCTGGCTTACCAGAAAACTGATCCAGTGCAATATTAGCCAACAACATTCATACACCATATACTCACTTGGGCCCATACATTCACACTACACTAATACTTACGCTGGGTGTCAGATGTACTCTTTTATCAAAGTCCCTGCTACCAATTACCTTCTGATTGAAGAGTAATAACTTACCAATGGATCCTTTGCTAATTGGGAAGTTTAAAATGAGTGACATTCATTATAGTACATAATCCTGAAATAATCACCGAGTCAGGAAGTTTTAAAATGTTTATCTAAAGTTTTAGCAGAGTAAAATACAGAAAACACGGTCCTTGATTGAAATACCCAGGAAAAAGCATAAAAATGATTTTGCTAATAAATGACGGTGTTTAAGGAAGAGGAGAAGATAGAGACAGCAGCGCAACTAAAGGTTGCAGTATAGTTACCTAAATTCGAGAACCAAGCCCCTTGGCCAAGGAGTTGGAAAGATAGGACCCAGGAAAGATGAAGAGCAAAGACTTCTTCCAGGATCAGGACAGGACCGGTGACCTCTCTACAACAACGCCTGCGCTGTTCCCCTCTCTGATACTCGATTTCTCTCCATTCTCCCGTGCCTTCCTTCTAATGGACTCCGCCGCCCCCTCCTCAGGACCTCTTCTGGACAGGGATTCAGTCAGCAACCAATCAGCATGGCAGTCTGGAGCTCTTCTGCGTGTTCTGAGAGTCAGCTCTCTCGCAGCATGGACGCCTGTTCTTCGTGAAAGTATGCTCTGACTAATTAACAATTGCTATATTCTATTATACCCTTCTACGCCCATATACCTCCCCTTAATGTTGCTAAAATATGGGACCACTACTTCTGATTGGACAGGGAGTGGATTCTCGCACCATATCGATTTGGCCTAAATTGTAAAGCCTATTGTCTTTACGTTCCCTCCCCTTCAGATTAATACATTCACTTTATTTCCCACCCGTCTCACGACAAATGTTATACAATTTACAGGGGAAAAGTATCATTTTTGTCCTCCGGAAACATGAAGTACAGCATCTTCGGCCAATGGGTCATGGCCTTGGAAGACGTCCAAGTTGACTTCACTTGGCAGGACACATGTGCAGAACCATCTGTCTCTCGAGTTTCAAGTCACCAACCCAGGCCCAAGTTTACGAATTTCTAAAAGTGCAAGAAGAAAATATTAAAATCACAAATAAAAAGTTTCACTGTATACCCACTTTCCCTACTCTATTCCCAATTAATTATAATACTATCCTGCATTAGTAGCATTAAGAAAACGACAATTTAATAATGACATGAGAGCAAGCTGAAGCATGTGAAAACATTTAGCGGCCATTTTAGTGCACACTGCGCAGAAGCAGAAGTTTCCCACCAAGCAAAGAAAGACGTCACACCATGTGATCAGGTTGCGACATGCGCAATGAAGTTCCCGCGCTTTAGCGGACATTTTGGATTACAGACAAGCGTTATTCATTAGTAAAACACATAAGCAAGCTTCTGTCCCTCTCGTGTTTGTGAATGCAAAGTTTAGTTTTGACAATACAAGTTTAATAAATTAATACTATGAGGAAGATTGCGTACAAGCAAGTTTCATTTTTGAAACCTTTCACTGGTATGACGGTGGTATTGCCCTCCCCGATGTAAGAATCTACTATTGGGCTTCCCAGTTGGTGGCAATTAACCAATGGCTCCATGTCCCCCAAGAGGACCCAGCGTATCGAATGGATAGACACCTGTTGGCCCCGTCGGGGATCATGGGGGCGGTTTACAACAAAATGAAAAGACATAACCTCCCGGGCCCAACGGCACACACGATACACGTATGGTTTGAGGCACAGAGAATACTAGGTTGGGAAGGAGTAGTTACACAAGCCATGCCTTTATGGGACACAAAGAGGTTAGGTATGTTACGCAACACCAAAGGCTTTAACAACTGGGACTTAATAGGGATATCAAAAGTCGGAGATCTGTGGAAGAAGGGGCAAGTAGTCACGTTTGCCCATTTACAGGCCACCTACGGATTAGCGCAGACAGAGCTATTTCGCTACACACAGGTCAGACACGCACTTCAGTCCCCGATACCACCGGGAGCACGGCCTGAAGAATCCTCCCCACTAGAAGATAGGCTTTTAACAACACATCTCCAAAAAAAGGCAATCTCACAAACATATCGGAAAATAGTAAACAACCGCCCAGACCCCACGACAGCATTGAAGGCCATATGGGAACTAGAAATGGGAGACATAGATGAGGCTGACTGGCAGGAGGCACTAGCGTCCCCTAGAGAGGCTGCAATACCATTGAGACTTAGACTAGTGCAATTAAAAGTCCTACATCGCACGTACTATACCAGGACACTATTACACATAATACACCGAGCAGTTACGCCGCTTTGTCTTAGGAACTGTGGAGAAACAGGTACATTTTACCATACTATGTGGCTCTATCCAGAGATAGCGCGCTATTGGAGGGCGGTGATGCGTACGCTCTCCCAGGTCACGAATGTCACAGTTCTACCAGACCCGAGATGCTGTCTCCTCAACATCTGGGATCCTACGGATTTAAATACTACTGCTCAGGACTGGGTTACTCTAGGAATGACAGTGGCAAAACGAAACATTGCACAATGTTGGGGGTCCAGCCTTAGCCCTACTCTTAATCAATGGTGCAGGGACATGGATCTGGCGATGATGGCGGAAAAGTCTGTGTATATTCACCGAGGGTGCCCCAAAAAATGGACAAAGATTTGGGGAGGGTGGAACGCCTATCGGGGAAATATCTGTGAGCCCCCCCCCCATTGGATGAGTCCGAGTCGGATAGTAGTGAATAAACACACTGTAACATATGATGCGTATTAGACGCACTTTGGCGGTTCTCTTGGAGCCACTGGCGTGGGCTGACGAGTCTCTGATGTGCAACACGATGGGATTGATCTATGTACAATATTCTGTTTATGTCTGTACACCATGTGAAATATACTGTCATTGTAACATTGAACGAAATGTTAATAAAAAATGTTTAACAAAAAAAAAACCTAGAGGAGGAAATTAAACAGATGAATCTACCTGAAGTTGCGGGAAAAAACTATAAAATACTAAAAGAAGTATTACATAATCATCAACTCTATATAAAGGATAAAAAGATGCGCAAACTAAGACGCGATGATAACCATTATAGAAATGGCAGGGTCTTTACCTACGCGAGTAAGTTTGACAACATTAATACCGGTAGGAAACCTGAAGATGGAACAACATCAGGGGGTGAACCAGGGACTCTAGCAGCATCAAGTGAGACAGATCTCTCAAGTATCACTAGTTATACTAGTGAGGAATCCAGTGCATCAGTGGGACCTTCTACCAGCCCTAATATGGGACAATCGAATTCTTTTTTATTGGAGATGGAAAGGTTCAGGAAGGGAACCAGACAAAGGGTAAGAAATCAGGAGGGAAATCAAAGAAAACTAGAAGAGGCAAAACAAGAGGTAGCGGGGTGTCAAAAGGAAAAGAAAGGATGACTACAAGATCTGTGTCCAAGACAACATGGAAATAGTCACTGTGGGGGCGGAAGGAGTACCAGGCTCACCTGTCGACAATGTGAATGTTATAAATTTGTCGGACTATGCTTTGAGTGAAAATGAAATAAAAATACTAAGCAAGGGCCTTGGTTTCTGTCCAGCTTCATTGCCAAACTTTACTGATCTGCATATTGGATTGTTTAGATTCATACGTAATGTAAAACTAAAAAAAAAAATTGCCAATAGTAATGAAAATGAGCTTGTGACCAATAGAACTCCACCTAAGTGTTCTATGACTGTTAAAGAGGTTAGGGATGTTCAACTTCTCCCGTCGTTGGAAGAAAGTGATACGGATGCTCCAACCATCACACAGATTTTACAGGATCTTAACATTAGTACAGACACAGACATTAATAGTGGCCTTAGGGTTCGGTCCAAATTCACCCCAAATTTATCTTCTGACAATGTGATTGATGTGTTCTATCAGAAAGTTACTAGGGAACTTTACAAACTAGAAGATGATTACCAGAATAAACATAAGTATGTCAAACATAATATCAGCAAGGAAGAAAGAGAGGCACTTCTTACTCTATCTAAGAACCAAGAGCTAGTGATTAAGGAAGCCGATAAGGGCGGCAATATAGTCCTCATGAATAGAGTGGACTATATTATGGAGATCGACCGCCAATTGGCAGACCACTCTGCATATGAGACAGTGTCATACAACCCGCTAGGAGAGGTGACTTCCCTTATTGAGAAAAAACTGTCATTCTGGAACCAACAGGGTATGATAACTGAAGCTGAATGCAGGTATCTTTTCAATTCCACACCAACTGCACCATGTTTATATGCTTTGCCAAAAGTACATAAGGGCCTTCAATTCCCACCAGGGAGACCTATCATCTCCGGAATTGGGGCTCCAACAGAGAAACTGTCTGAGTACATCGACTTGTTTCTCCAGCCCTTGGTTCTCAACTTACCATCGTATCTTAAGGATACAAAGGACTTGCTTAGTAAGGTTGAGGATTTTGAATGGTCAGAAGGCAACTTATTGGTCACATTGGACGTCAGCTCGTTATATACGTGTATTCCCAGAGATAAAGGCTTGGAAGCAGTCCAATATTTTTTGGACACAAGGAGTGCAACCCTATGTGAACATAATGTCAATCTCCTAGATTTCATAACCTTTGTGTTGGACAACAACTTCTTTGTACATGATGGAAAATGGTTTAGACAGACAAGGGGTGTGACTATGGGCGCAAAATTTTCTCCGTTCTTCGCGAACATTTACATGGGTCTCTATGAGAAGGTACATGTTTGGACTCGATGCCCGGCCATTTACACTGAGCACATCATTCTATGGACTAGATACATAGATGATGTGCTCATGTTTTGATCGGGCACACCCAGATCCTTGGAAAACTTTGTGGATTGCCTTAATGACAATGAGTTCAATGTACATTTTACTTCTCAGTCCAGTGACAAGAGTATTGACTATCTTGACACCACGCTATATATGGCAGAAAATCAGATCAGGTCCAAACTGTTCCGTAAGGGGACGGCATGCAATGCAGTACTGCATGCGTCCAGTGCCCATCCACAAACACAGATTACAGCCATCCCGTATGGTGAGATGATCAGGGTGCGTCGCAGCTGTAGTACTAACACAGACTTTGAAACAGAATTGGGCAACCTGGAAAAAAGATTTATAAATAGGGGTTACTCTAGGCAGATCATATCTAAGGCAAAGCATAGGATTCACCAAGTTAAACGCAAAGATCTTTTACGGAACAGGCAAAACCCGGGAAGGAACTGCAAGGAAAACAGAAAAACAAAACCTGCGCTTGTTGTTCCTTTCAGTGCGGCTAGTCCTGACTTACATAAGATTTTACACAGGCATTGGCACATCCTAAGAATGGATGAGACACTAAACAAGACCATCACGGTAAAGCCAAACATTGTACACAGTCGAGGGAAGACACTTAGACAAACCCTTTGCCATAGTTATCTGAAACCGAAACCAGCAACGACCTGGCTTCCAGCTTTGCCAAATGGTTTTTATAAGTGCGGTCAAAGCAATATGTGCTGCCTTGCTAAGAATAAATTGACAGAGTTTCAGTACAACACACAAAAAACATACACCATCAACAATTTCATCAATTGCAACTCGAAACATGTGGTCTATTGCACTGTATGCTTTTGCGGTTTGATCTATGTGGGCAGCACCATCCGACCCTTAAAGGAACGGATCCAGGAACATGTACGGGCAATTAAAAACAAGAACACAGAATACCTCTTGGCAGTACATTATAACAGCATGCACACAACAGAGGGCCAAATGAAAATCTCATTTCATGGGATTGAAACACTAACAAATATCGGAAGAGGTGGGGACAGAATCCTACACCTAAGACAACCTGAGAGTAGGTGGCTTATAAGACTTAGGGCTGTGGACATGGGCCTCAATTTAGATAGGGAATTACACACTTTCCTATAAAGAAGAGCTTGACTGATATTTTGATAATAGCTGTTTATACGTTAATGTTCCGCTGTTTTGCAGTATGATCCCAATGCCCGAATCATCATCTATGTCTGTAGTGCGAACATAGCGAACCCATTATATGTATAATGACCAGATGGCAATGTTTATGGGCCAAAATGTTATGTGAATATGCTTTTAAATCTATGCTATTCAGGACAATTAAGGAAACGCCTTTCGATCCCCTTTGTTTAATGCTTTTCCTCTCCCCACTTTTTTGATCTTTTGTTTGATGTTTTTCTCCAATATATCTTTGTCGAAATGTGTAGAGACCTATGCACTTATAACCGCATGGTGCTATTGTTTTCCTCGCCATATCAGTCCTACTGATTATGATTGCTATACTAATAAGGTTTTTCGGGACTGGTAGACAATATTGTGCTTATGTCTTCATTATAAGTGAAATTGTGTGTCTACGCAGGCAGTTTCTATGGAGGTCAAAATGAAAAAGGAAAAAATGCCCACATAACTGGCTCTCCCTCGCACTGGGTGCTTCTTTACTCTATTCTCTTCGTCTTTTTCTTTCTCTCCTTTACGTAATATATATATTTGATGTTTTATATATTTAGCCTCTCAATCTTTTCCCCATCACTCAGAAATGGTGACTGTGCTAAATAATAGGAGCGTTTGCATTCTCCTCTTTCTATCCTTTTGGTTTTAAATGTGGGGTGTTTTTGGCATCATATTGTCGGGAAGGATTTCTTGTTTTTCTTCCTTTTTTTTTTTTTTCCGTTATGTATGCATTTACTCAGCTATGACGCATTTTATATTTAGCCCCCTAACTTTATTTACCACTTATAAATGGCGACCGTGCCAAGTAGTAGAAGTGTTTTCATCCTCCTCTTTTTATTTCTACTATCTCGCGTCTTGGATTTAAACGCGGGTTTCCGGATAGTGCTTGATTGTTGTCGGGACTCTTTTACTCTGCAGACTGGCCTTGAACGCAGGTAATTTTTGATTGGAATGTGTATTTATTATACTTATTTATTTTCGGTGATGTGAGAGTAAGATGGATTCGTAATTGTGTTTCTAAGTATTTCTGTTTTCCATGCAGGTGTATCAGACCTGCTTGAACAGATACGAAACGTAGCGGTAGTGATGTCCATTTGATTCTCCCCGCTACAGGTAACTGTTAGCTACGACTTGTGTTTGTTGCGGTTGATGTACTTTTTGAGTGTTGGATTGTAAGTTGTTATAGGGATTAGGTTCCCTAGCTTGCAGACGTATAAGGTCTACATCTCATATTAGCGGATCGTTTACAATTTAGGGTGACAGCTTTTTTGTAGTAAGCTTGGCCATGTACGGAGGGTGTTTTACGTGATTGCAAATTGCAGTGGTAGCTAGTTTCAGAATTTGGGTGTGTTTGTATTGGTTTAGTAACACCCACTTTTGTCATGTTCTGTGGTGTGGTGGCCCGTAAAAATAGGATTCAGAGGGTTAGTAGTTATATATATTATATTTATCATACATAGATCTTTTTTCACGTTATCTTCAGTTGGCATCTTGCTCTTTATACCCATTAGGTGATACACCCACAATATGGGTGTGGTACCCTTCATACGGAAGAATAAGCTTGAAATACTGAAACCCCTTTACTATTGAGCTTAGGTAAGATATAGCTTATGTTTTCGCGTTCATAAGGATGCAGCCAGTATGTTGTCTACACCTTTACTCATTCATTTATCGATCTCCTACTTGGTAGTGGATTCCATCTCTTACTATTTCATCTTGGCATACACATTATCTGTCTCGCCATATGAATCGGCGCTTACTACTATGCCGTGTATGTACATTCTTCCATTTCTCTAATGTGGGAATGAGGATTACCACCCTCGGAGTTTGGTTGCTCTCCCACTTTACACACGGATGGATAAAATGAAGGTTCTATCACTTTTTCTATCTGTTTTTGCAACACATCACGTGGTGCTCTGTCTTTCTATGGTGCGAGTCTGGGGTGCTCTTCCTTTCGTTTGTTTCTCCATCTTCGGAGTAAACTGATTATAAGGTTAATAGTGTTACTGTCACCATCTCACACTCTGATTTTAACCTAGTTTTTAATGTGTATAATATGGATACTGATCTATGATACACTGTTTTTAACTGTAGATTTAACATTGTTTGCAGCCTTGAGAAAGTCCTTTCGGACGAAACACGTGTCAGCTGCCCTTTTCGGAAATCGGTTTTTGATATGAAATAAAGGATTTACCAAGGAAAACAGAGTCTGCTCTATGGACTTCTTTTGATACATATTTGGTTGGTCAAAACCAGTTGTACAATATCTGGACTTCTTGGTGTGCCTCAGCATTTTGTGCGTTGTGTACTTCAACTTCAGGTGGGCTGCTGCTTCACCTTGAGAGTTGATTCAGCCTCCTGTCGGCAGAGGGAGGTTTTTTGCTTGGAGAGCACCACAACTTACCAAAATCCGGTGAAGCTACTATCCGACAAACAAAGGGTACAGATGTGCATGTGAAAAATGGCATTTCTGCTGTGTTCGTTTGTGTAATGAGTTCACGAGGTTGCCCTTTGGGTTAAATTCAGCTGCCTCTGTGTTCCAGAGAACTATGGATGATGTCGTGGGAGGAATACCTGGAGTTAAGATTTACCAGGATTGACGTTTTGATGTATGGTTCTTCTTAAGAAGAACACGACTGCAGATTAAGATCCATACTTGGAAAGTTTAGAGATAGGGGATCTCTCATTAAGAGAGAATAAGTATAAGTTCAATATTTCTGAAATAGAGTACCTGGGCTATAAATGAACTAAAGATGGTGTCAAGCCCAAGGAACAATTGGTGAAAACTATTGAAAACCTCCCAGTTCTGGGGTGCAGAGACGATTTGGTCACCTTCTTGGGGATGGCCAAGTATTATGTATTAAACATGATGGAGCTCGAGTCAACCTACATGGGTGCCTCACCAAAGTGGCAGGATGGTGGACCTATCATTGTCTAAAATGTAATGCTAACAAAACAGAGATCCTGCTATTCGGTGAGGCCCACACGATTTGGGATGCTTCTTGTTGGCCAGACTCTCTGGGGATATGCCCACCACAAAGAAATCAGCGAAGAATCTTAGAATCACCGTTGATGACTCCCCTGTCCATGCAGGAACATGTCAAAGCTGCCTGCGGGAAATGTCTTGGACACCTCAAATTGCTGAGAAGGCCGTTTACGTGGCTGCCAATAACTTGGTGGAAAACCATCATCCAGCCCTTGATTACTTGCCACCTGGACTATGGCACTGCCCTTTTTATGGGCATGGCAGATTACCTGTTTATGAGATTGAGGGTGATTCAAAATGCCGCCGCCAAGTGAATTTGCAATATGGACAGATTTGGATCTGCTTCGGCATGTTTGTCCTCTCTACTTTGGCTACCAATGTGGACAAGAGCTGGTTTTAAACTCCTTTGCTATGCTCATAAGGCCTTATATAACACCGGTCCTGAAATTCTACAGGCCAGAGTAAAATTGTATCAACCATCTCGCGACCTGAGATTGCGCAATCTAGCTTTAGCAAAAGCAATTTGAATAAAGAAAGCTAGAACAGGAGGTCGCTCCTTCTCTCATCAGGCTGCAGCCCAGTGGAATCTGTTACCCCTGGAACTCCACCTTACGGAGAACCATTTATGGTTTAGAAAGAACCTGAAAACACGGTTATTTCCAAGTCAGTGCTTTTCTGTACATGATATCTCTTGAGGTTTTTTTTAGCCGAACGTTATGGAGTTGTACAGTGCTGTTATATCCCCTAGGGGATGGGTGTTGCGCTTTATAAATAGTTAAAATAAAATAAATAAGATAAATTTGTACCAAGATTTGCCAGTCTCACTAATGCATTGAGAGCGCTTGTAAGAGAAACCCCAACGCGGGTTTGGCAAGAGGTAAGACTAGATATTTTAGGACCAGTTATTCTTATGTACTGGTTTTAATAGACATGTTTTCAAGGTAGCCAGAGATACATGTTACACAAGGCATAGAAACCAACAATGTCATTGGGTTCCTTTACGACATTTTCAGTAGAGAAGATCTTCTCAAGTGTATATTAAAAGACAGGAGTACAACTAGTCTCTAAGCAGATGGAAGATTGTTTATCTAAAAAGGGAATTAAACACAAAAAATCCTCTCTCTATCATCCCAGAGACCAATGGCATGGTAGAGAGGTTCAACAGGTTGTTGAAAGAGTCCATCCAAATTGCAAAATCCCAGAACAGAGATTGGAAGACAGAGATCCTAGAGAGTGAGATTATGCAGACTTGCATCCCATTTAGTCACAGGCAAAGTACCTTTTGACTTGTTCAGAGGCAGGAGGCCCAGTACGCTAATGTTTCCTACTAGGATTATGTACAGAAAAGTAGGTGAACGTTCAGATACTGTGAGGTGGAAAGAGACACAAGGTATAAAGATAATGAAAAGGAAACATAACTTTGATGTGAGACATGCCACTTCCAAAACTGAAGTTAAAGTGGGTGACATTGTGAGAGTAAAATACCCTTAGAAGTGTGGGTCTTATAAATGTTCTACTTCGTTTAAAGTTGTCAAGTTATTTCAGAACTACCTACGGTTGACTGACAACCGTATCTGGAATTTGAATAGAATTGCTGTAGTTCGTTCTAATTTATTAAATCACAAGAGTTCCCAGAAAACGAGCGCAAGTGACAAACCTGTACTGAAGAGGAGCAAACGTATTGTTGTTCCTCCAAAATGTATGGATGACTATGTATAAAGGAAACTAAAAAGTGGAAAAGAGGTATGGCCTGTTCAGTTTCTATAGTCATAATAATACTATAGTCGTGTTTTATTTTACTTTATTTGTATTTTGCTAAAGTCGTAATAATACTATAGTCTTGTTTTATTTTATTTTACTTGTATTTAGCATAGATATAATATTGTCATATTTTTAGTAGAAATCTGTTTGTTGTCTTTATATATAGATAGTTATTACATTTTATCCCAAAGTTTGTTTAGAGAAATATTGGGGGAAGATGTGTAGTATCTTGATTGTCATCTTGTTTGTCATCTAGTTAATATGCAGAATGCATGACATAGGATATTCTAAGAATGCTAGCTCAATTGGAATGTTGAATGCTTTAGAATGGATGTGAGGTCAGTTAGCAGCTGGCTGATCTGATGGATGGGACATTTGTGTATACAGCAGTACTTTTTAAATACCTTCCCTCTATTCTATTCATGGTGGTGTTTAACTTCTTCACATATCGCATTTTCCACATATTGTGACTTTCGATGCCTACCAGAGTGCGGTTCATGTTTCCAAGCTGTTATTCAAGTAATCTGAATGGCACATCTCATATAGATATAGTTCGTAATAGCTTTTTCAAACAAATTAAGTTAATTCCTAATCTAGTTTCAGTGGTGAAAGACCTTAAAAAAGCCATATCCAAAGTATCTACCCGTTTAAAACTACTGCAGTGCTCCTCCCCTGCAAACCATTCTTAGGTGGACAGGAGCCAAAGGAATAGCCACGTGCTTCCTCTAGCTGTGGGCTCCTTAATACTTCCTACAGGTGTGGCTCATCTGGCGCGTGCCTGAGTGCCATAGAGGTTCTACTCAGAAATGTCTTGACTTTCCTGGTATCATCCAGTCTGCATCTGATATACAATTACTTGCTGACTAGCATTACCTTGCATTTACTCAGTAATCCTGTTAGGTTGACAAAACTTTATTTGTTTTGTCAATTTCGGGCACATTGAAGCATAGTAACATCACCAGCCTGCCATATAAGGTGCCTGGCATCCCCACATATTTTTATATAAATGTGTCTGTAATGCTATCTCTGAGCTTATGCCTATTAATGATTTTGAATCTTGCAGTCTGCACCTTGTAAGGATCTCAGATTGCGCAATTAACTGTTTGTGGTGCAACTTAACCCTACACAACACTGTTTCAACTCTCTAGTGCATTTAATATTTCAAACCTTAAACTGCAAAAATTAGCTCAGGATAGGGAATTACCAGTAGCTATTGTATTCTACTATACGAATGCTGTCATAATAAATACAATCAAATGATTACATTCTGTCAGTAATTATTTGGAACAACATTCTTAATAAGATCAGGCATTAGGTTAGTAAGAAAATTATAAGTTTCAATCAAGCCTGATTTTATGAGGTCAGAACTCTGCAGTTCATTAACTCAATTAACGGCTGGTTCTAGAAGCTGCCACTGCTAATCATATGTGGAAGGTATCAAAATCTTTGTTGGTGATAAGAGACATGTTGGTAATGCCTTCCTTAATCGTAAATAACAGAACAGAAAACACCCATGTGGATTTGACTCGTTGGTAAATGACTGAAAAAGTATTGAACTCCAGTTTATGCTCTAACCTGTGACTCTATAGCTCGTTCTCAGGGACAGAAGCTTTTCTCTTTCGAGCCCCACAAGGCCCAACAGAGTACTGGAGTCATACAGGCTTGTCCACAGCTGTATCTCATCTTTCACCAAGGCAGGGAAGAAGGGAGAGTGCAGAGGACCAGAGGTATTTGCAAAGCACTTGCGAGAACCAGCAAGTCCAGTTTGGATCTGGATTTTTGACCATGGTCATTCGAGAAGAGGGTGGGGAAACGTTTGCCTACTGAAATGCGTTGTCCTAAAAGATGAAAAGTGAAAGTTTGGAGACAGTTAGGATAACCAAGAAAAGTTATTCAAAGTTTGGACTTAGAAATAGTTTGACTACTGGACGACGGGGGCAAGGTACCAAGGCTGCCTAATGAAGACACACCCAGTAGTTAAGGTTACTGGGTTGAACTCGCTCCTACTCTTTTGACACAAAGGTTGAGACTCAGTGGTGTCCCTAGTAAAGGAGAACTACATGTACGCAGGGTCAGTAAACTAAATGCTACTAGTGGGCCTGCAGCATTTATTGTGCCACCCACTTAAGTAGCTTTTTTAACCAAGTCTCAGGCCTGTGATTGCAACCTGTATATGCAGTTTTAAACTTCAATTTCGACCTGCCCAAAAAACGTTTGCTAGGCCCAAACCTTCCTTTTAATACATATAAGTCACCACTAGGGTATGCCTGAAACGGCCCATAGGGCAGAGTGCGTTGTATTTGAAAGGTTGGATATGTACGTTTACATTTTAAATGGTTTGGTAGTGAAAAACTCTCAAATTCCTTTTTTACTATTGCAAGGCCTACCTCTTCCATAGAATAACTTTGGGTTACCTATTACATTTAATAAGAGATAACTTTTGATTGGGAGCAGGAAGGAAAGTCATGTTTGGTGTCTGAAGAATTGTAATTTAATATCCTCTCTAATGGTAAAGTCGTATTTTAAATTACAATTCTGAAATTAACACTTTTAGAACATTGGAATTTTCTTGTCCTAACCATTTGGTGCCTGAAGCCGGTTGCTGGGTCACATGACTAGCTGTTGTTGGCAGTTGGCCTTTGTGTATTCCTCCCAGACAGTATCACAATGGAGAGTCTGGGTGTTGGCAGGATGGTGGGCGGAGTCCGCGGAGTTCCG
Source organism: Calotriton arnoldi (assembly GCA_963921515.1). NCBI lineage: Eukaryota > Metazoa > Chordata > Amphibia > Caudata > Salamandridae > Calotriton > Calotriton arnoldi. The sequence goes on along the minus strand of CAWUFW010002947.1, from coordinate 440,496 downwards.
CTACGCGAAACTCAGCGAAGTGGTAAAAAAACTCTGCCGCACTACGCGGAGCTCCGCGAGCGGTGGAGTTCAATAGAAAAATGCTGTTCGCGGTGATTGCACAGTGCCGGATGCTTGTCCGCACTGTGCAATCATTGCGAACGGCACCATGCACAGCGCAGGCTTTCCTTTTCTGCCGCTCGAGTAGATTTTTACTCGAGCGGCAGTTTTCTCAACGCGAACGGGCAGTTTCTCAACGCGAGCGGTCACGAGCATACGCGACCACTCGCAATGAGAAACCTGACCCCCCCCGCATTGAGAAATCTCGCCGGGAGGTTGATTTTCCACGCTCGCCAACTTAATGTTGACGATAGCGAACGAGGAAAAATCTCGCCGGGAGGTTGATTTTCCTCGCTCGCCAACTTGACGGAACTCCGCGAGCTTCGCGTAACGCGGAGTGCGGAAAACTCCGCAAACTCCGCGAGTGGAGCGGAGTTCACCGCCCAGGACTCATCATCTCTGACTTGATAGGGGGCAGAGCTGCACCTACCACACTTCCATTTCAAAGGCAGTGACTCAGCTCACACACAAAGTACTTCACACTAGCCTATTGTTCCCCCCAGACAGACTTGGACCATGGCAGGGAGGCAGGAAATTCCACATACCTCTGTAGAGGGAAATTCCAGAGGCTCCTCCCACTTCAAAGCTGGCACCAAGTGTAAATATTGGACCCTCCGACCCAACTCTTCAGATCACTTCTGGACCTGTGGAAGACTCAGGAGAAGACTACTTTGTTGCTCTGCTGCCCTGCTGCAAGAAGGACTGCCCAGCTGCATTCCTGCCCAGTTGCTCTGCTGCAAGAGGTGCGGCTCTGCTGCCTTCCTGCCTGCGGAAGAAGGACTGAATCTACAACTTGAACCCAGGACCACTAAAGTGACTCCAAGGGCTAGTTAGCTTGTCTCCTGTTCTGAGCTACAGGGACATAACAGGCTCCTCTACACCGACGCATCTCAACACAGGACTGCACATCACAGCTCCAGTACAGCAGCTTTGCAGCACTGACCCAGTGCGATGCATTTTAATGCCAAAAACCGGCCCAACTTGACGCATCTTGACTCACCTTGATGCTGGACCGCGAAACACAGATTCTGATCGGTGGCTTTGCAAGTACCGACACAGAGCGACACATCTCGATGCAGAAAACCTGCCCAGCTTGATGCATCTCGGTTCAGCACCTGCACATCTCAGCTCAAGTCTTCGCAAAAGTAGTGGCTTCGTCAATGTTGACTCAGCACGGCACATCTTGGCAACGGAATCTGCATCGCAAGCTCATGTCATTGGCTCCAATGCCCTTGACTCAGAGTGACGTATCTTGGCATAGGACCTCGCATCTCAGCTCCCGTCAATGGCTCCTCAATGCCCACTCTGCACTTGCAACACAATGGTGCCAGGACACAAGGTATTTTCTACAGCGGACTAAACTCAGTCCTGTATCTGGTCAATGCTCCATCTCGGTCGGCATGAACTTGTGGCTTGGACCCGGTCCAGAATGACCATATAACTGCAATTAGCGCTTCTTGCTTCTAAGTGCTACTTTTCCTCAACACCTTTAAAATTGTCGATCTCCAGTTCTACCAATTGGATTTTTTTCATTTGGTGCCAAATCATTTATTAACTTTTATTTTATTTCTCTAAATTGATGTAGGATTTTTCTTGTGGTGTGTGTTCACTTTATTACTGTTTGTGTGATGCATAAATACTTTACACATATCCTCTAAGTTAAACCTGACTGCTTTTGTGCCAAGCACTATAGGATTAAGCACAATCAATCAATCAATCACAGAATTTGTAGAGCGCACTACTTACCCGCGAGGGTCTCAAGGCGCTGGGGAGAGGGAAGGGGGGGGTGCTGCTACTGGTCGAACAGCCAGGTCTTGAGTAGCCTCCAGAAGGTCAGCAGGTCTTGGGTCTGTCGTAGGCTTAGTGGAAGGGTGTTCCAGGTCTTGGCGGCGAGGTGTGAGAAGGATCTGCCGCCGGTGGTTGTTCTTCGAATGCGAGGGACGGTGGCGAGGGAGAGGTCGGCGGAGCGGAGCTGGCGGTTGGGGACGTAGAAGAAGAGTCGTCTGTTGAGGTAGGCTGGGCCAGTTTTGTGGAGTGCCTTGTGTGCGTGGATTAGGAGTTTGAAGGTGATCCTCCTGTCGACGGGGAGCCAGTGCAGGTTCCTCAAGTGGGGGTGATGTGGCTGTGGCGTGGTACGTCGAGGATCAGGCGTGCGGAGGCGTTTTGTATGCGTTGCAGTCGCTTGATGAGCTTGGCCAAGGCTCCCGCGTAGAGGGCGTTCCCATAGTCAAGTCTGCTACTGACGAGGGCCTGGGTGACTGTTCTTCTTGTGTCTGTCGGGATCCACCTGTAGATCTTGCGAAGCATGCAGAGGGTGTTGAAGCAGGAGGAGGAGACTGCGTTGACTTGCTTGGCCATGGAGAGCGTTGAGTCGAGGATGACTCCCAGGTTGCGTGCGTGGTCGGTGGGTGTCGGGGCTGCTCCCAGCATTGTTGGCCACCAGGAGTCGTCCCAGGCTGAGGGGTTGGAGCCGAGGATGAGGACCTCCGTCTTGTCCGTGTTCAGCTTTAGTCGGCTGATCTTCATCCAATCGGTGACGGCCTTCATTCCTTCATGGAGATTGGCTTTGGCGGCGAGGGGGTCCTTGGTGAGGGAGAGGATCAGTTGAGTGTCGTCGGCGTAGGAGATAATGTTGAGGTCGTGCTGTCTGGCGATGCGTGCGAGCGGGGCCATGTAGATGTTGAACAGTGTTGGGCTGAGGGAAGATCCCTGGGGTACGCCGCAGATGATCTCGGAGGCTTCGGATCGGAAAGGTGGGAGGCGGACTCTCTGGGTTCTGCCGTCGAGGAAGGAGGTGGTCCATTCCAGGGCCTTGTCTCGGATCCCTGCGTCGTGGAGGCGTGCGCGTAGAGTGCGGTGGCAGACAGTGTCGAAGGCGGCGGAGAGGTCCAGCAGGATGAGGGCTGCGGTCTCACCATTGTCCAGCAGGATCCTGATGTCGTCGGTGGCGGCGATGAGGGCAGTCTCAGTGCTGTGGTTGCTGCGGAACCCTGATTGGGATGGGTCCAGGATGCTGTTTTCTTCGAGGTATCGGGTTAGCTGTTTGTTGACGATCTTCTCGATGACCTTGGCTGGGAACGGAAGCAGGGAGATGGGCCGGAAGTTCTTGAGGTCTCTCGGGTCCGCCTTGGGTTTTTGAGTAGGGCGTTGATCTCTGCGTGTTTCCAGCTCTCTGGGAAGGTCGCGGTCTCGAAGGAGAGATTGATGACGTTGCACAGGTGGGGTGCGATGGAGCTGCTGGCTTTGTTGAAGATGTGGTGCGGGAAAGGGTCTGACGGGGAGCCGGAGTGTATTGTGCTCATGGTCTTGATGGTGTCCTCGATGTTCACGCTGGCCCAGGCTGGCAGGGGGTCGTGGTCGATGGTGTGTGGCGGGTCTGGTGCATCGATCTTAGTTGGGGCTGTCTGGGTGTTGAAGCTGTCGTGGATGTCGGCGATCTTGCGGTGAAATAAGGTGGCGAGGGAATCGCACAGGGGTTGCGACGGCGGGATGTCGTTGGTGTTGGAGCTGGGATTGGAGAGTTCCTTCACTATGTTGAAAAGCTCCTTGCTGTTGTGTGCGTTGTTGTCGAGGCGGTCTTTGAAGGAGATTCTCTTGGCGGACCTGATGAGGTGGTGGTGGTTACGGATGGCGTCTTTGTGGGCTGTGTGGCTGTCCGGTGTCTTATCACTGTGCCATTTCTTCTCTAGTTTACGGCAGGTACGCTTGGAAGCTAGGAGTTCCGAGGTGAACCAGCTGGCTCTTTTGGTGGTGTCACTGTAGGTGAGCTTTTTCAGCGGGCGAGGGTGTTGGCACAGTCGTCCATCCATCGTCTGAGGTTGCAGGCAGCGTCGTCGGTGTTGGATGGGTCGGAGGGAGGGCCGAGAGCGAGGGTTGCCCGAAGTTGGTCTTCGGTGACTTTGCTCCAGCAGCGGCGTGGGATCTGTTGGGTGCGGTGGTGTGTGGTGGGTTTCTGGAAGGTGAAATGGATGCAGCGGTGGTCGGTCCAGAGGAGTTCCGTGGTGTGGCTGAAGGAGACGTGGGAGCTTGAGGAGAAGATGGGGTCAAGCGTGTGGCCGGCGGAGTGGGTCGGTGTTGTGACGAGCTGGCTCAGACCGAGGTTGGCGAGGCTGTCGATCAGGGTGGTGGAGTTGCTGTCGTTGTTGTTCTCCAGGTGAAAGTTCAGGTCTCCGAGGAGGATGTAGTCGGTAGAGGTCAGGGCGTGCGTGCTGATGAAGTCGGCGATGGAGTCGCTGAACTGGGGTCGGGGCCCAGGGGGTCTGTAGACAAGGGTGCCTCTAAGGGTGGTGTTGGGGTCCGTGTGGATCTGGAAGTGCATGTGTTCGGCGGTGCTGAGAGTGTCGTCGGTGCTGGTCGAGACCCTGATGGTGTTCTTGTGGACGATGGCGATTCCTCCTCCTACTGCGTTGATGCGGTCTCTGCGGGTGATCTTATAGCCGTCTGGGATGGCTATGGCGATGTCGGGGGCGGAGGAGTCGTTCATCCAGGTCTCAGTCAGGAAGGCGACGTCTGGTGATGATGTGTCGAGCAGGTCCCAGAGCTCGACGGCGTGTTTGCGTGCGGAGCGGGTGTTCAGTAGGATGCACCGGAGGTGGTTGAGGTCCTTCTTGGCGGGCACCTCGGTGGCTCTGAGGCTGGTGTAGCTGCAGTTCCGGCAGGTGAAGGGACCATGGGTGCGTTTCGGGGCGGCCTTGAAGCAGTTGTGTGTCCGTCCGGGGTTGAGAGCGTGGAGCGTGGTGGCATCGTATCGGCATCGGTCCTCGAGGCTGGAGCGGGGGGCGCGCGGCCCAGGGGTTCTGGCGCTGGGCGCGGTCCAGTCGCGGACGGGCGCAGACGGGCTTGCCTTAGGCGCGCCTTCGGCGCGCCAGCGGCGCGGCCGCGCAGTGGCCGCCATATATGGGGAGGTGGGAGGGAGGAGCAGCTGGGAGGCAGGGGCAGCGAATGGGCAGTCAGGGGGGCGGGGCCGCAGGGGACGCAGCGGCGGGAATGGAGAGAGGCAGCGAGGGGCACAGAAGGCAAAATGGGCACAAGGGGGGTGGGGGCAGCGAGGGAAAAACAGAAGAAAACACGGGCACAGTACAGTGGGGCAGCAAGGGCACAGAAGGCAAAATGGACACAAGGGGGTGGGGGCAGCGAGGGAAAAACAGAAGAAAACACAGGCACAGTACAGTGGGGCAGCGAGGGCACAGAAGGCAAAATGGACACAAGGGGGTGGGGGCAGCGAGGGAAAAACAGAAGAAAACACGGGCACAGTACAGTGGGGCAGCGAGGGCACAGAAGGCAAAATGGACACAAGGGGGTGGGGCAGTGAGGGAAAAACAGAAGAAAACACTGGCACAGTACAGTGGGGCAGCGAGGGCACAGAAGGCAAAATGGACACAAGGGGGGTGGGGGCAGCGAGGGAAAACAGAAGAAAAACACGGTCACAGTACAGTGGGGCAGCGAGGGCACAGAAGGCAAAATGGACACAAGGGGGTGGGGGCAGCGAGGGAAAAACAGAAGAAAACACGGGCACAGTACAGTGGGGCAGCGAGGGCACAGAAGGCAAAATGGGCACAAGGGGGTGGGGGCAGCGAGGGAAAAACAGAAGAAAACACGGGCACAGTACATTGGAGCAGCGAGGGCACAGAAGGCAAAATGGACACAAGGGGGGTGGGGGCAGCGAGGGAAAACAGAAGAAAAACACGGGCACAGTACAGTGGGGCAGCGAGGGCACAGAAGGCAAAATGGGCACAAGGGGGTGGGGGCAGCGAGGAAAAACAGAAGAAAACACAGGCACAGTACAGTGGGGCAGCGAGGGCACAGAAGGCAAAATGGACACAAGGGGGTGGGGGCAGCGAGGGAAAAACAGAAGAAAACACGGGCACAGTACAGTGGGGCAGCGAGGGCACAGAAGGCAAAATGGGCACAAGGGGGTGGGGGCAGCGAGGGAAAAACAGACAAAAACACGGGCACAGTACAGTGGGGCAGCGAGGGCACAGAAGGCAAAATGGACACAAGGGGGGTGGGGGCAGCGAGGGAAAACAGAAGAAAAACACGGGCACAGTACAGTGGGGCAGCGAGGGCACAGAAGGCAAAAACGGACACAAGGGAGGTGGGGGCAGCGAGGGAAAACAGAAGAAAACACGGGCACAGAGGCCACAAGCGGAGGGGCGAGCTTACCAGCAGCAGCAGCGGGCGGACAGCACAGGCGGAGCGGTGTGGTGGGGGAGCGACCTACCTCCTAGGGTGAGTGAAGGCCTTCATTCTTTAAACAGAATAACCTGGCTATAGACACAGTACTTTTGTTTACCTGCATACTTAGTACCCTCACAAAGACCATGAGCATCATTTGTGTTTAGCTGTAATTTTAGGGATTGTGCTTTGTGATTTTGACTCCCCATGTACCCCCCAGTGATTTTTTTCTTCTACTATACCCATCCTACACTTTAGTGATTTGTGACCTGTGTATGACTATGTAGCTATCACTGAGGTCATCAATGACGTAATTTGAGATGTCATCAGAGATGTGATCAAAGATGTGATTTAACATGTCATGAGTGATGTAATATGTAAGGCATATAAGCAGTGCATGGTGGGTGCACAAGTTATAATTAGCTCAGTAAGGCTAAGTAAACAGATGAGAAATCAAAGCTTTGGAAACATCCAGTTTTTATTGGCCCCACTTGACAATCAGCACGAAACTTTCCAAGAAAAAACTAAGGTAAATAAACTTTTGGGGGAAAAGTTTTATGAAGATTCGTAAAATGATGCCAAAGTTATTAGCTAAACAAAAACACATTTCCTTTGGAAACTCTGACCTGACTATATTTGCAAAATAGCAACAGCCACTGTGATATATATGTTATCTTGCACAGTGGCAGTAGCCATTGTGCAGTTAGTTATATGCAGAGGTGGCTCATTTTCAGGCTTTCAGGGGCAGCAGAGCATAGCCCTACCACCTGTGGTCTCAAGGAGCCACTGCTAAGTTAAATGATCACACACGTAATATAATTTAATTTTCAGTGTTCATGCAAACACGACTTTGGTGTTTACAATCTATGCAGGGCGCAGGTCAGCCCTCTCGGCCTCTCCATCAGGTTCCTGATGTCAAGAGAGGGCTGAGCAACGATCCAGCTACAGAGTGTTGTTTAAAAACACAACACTCTGTAGCTGTATGACTGGTCTGTGCATGTGAGTAGCATAGTTCAACAAGGATCCCCTAATACAGGCACAATACTTTTTAATTAGCAGACATACTACATATGCCTGAGGCAGCACAATATATCTGCTGAATTGGGGCGGTCAGGGTGCATATCAGTGCATCCCTGAGGCCAATGAGGAGCCACACATGGCAGCAGGGGCAGGGCTCCCATCAGTTTCCCAGCTTCTGATAAAACTGTGCTTCCAGTCCTATCAAGAAACTGGAAGAGGGATTGAGGTGGGTCTTCCCCTTCTCAAACCTGATCCTGCTGCTCTATCTGGCTCCTTTTTAGGAATCATCACTTGCTGCTTTAAATGTACAGCACATGATTCCTGCTCCGCTGCTGCCATAGAGCCTCTGAGGTGCCAGCAAAGGAACAGTGTTATTTCTCTGTGTATGTGTGAGTGAAAGTGTGTCTGTGAGTGATTGAGAGAGAATAAGATTGAGTGAGAGGAGAGGTTGTGCTAGTTTAATGTGTTTGAGAGGGGACAGCAAGAGAGTGAGTAAAGCAGTGTGAGTGAATTAGAATGAGTGAGTGAAGGGGAGATTGTGAGAGAGAGTGGGGGTGAGTTAAGGGTGTCTATCAATGGTGCAACAGGTGCAGTTGCACCAGGTCACAAAGGCCCTGGTGCAACTGCACCTGCTGCACTATTAAAGCAGAACACTTATCCCAGGAGTTCAGATTAGAGCCCCTGTACACCAGTAGTTAAGAGTGAGGGTCAGTGATTGGGAAAGTGTGAGTGTGTGTAAGTGCATTTGTGAGTGTAAAACAGTGAATAGGAGTGTATGGATACATCTGTGTTAGGGCACCCAAGGCGACATGAATCAGAGTTTACATTTATTAAGCAATAACTTTGGTGCCATTTGACGAATCTTCACAAAACGTTAGAAGAAAAAGATTTCATTCTCCTCAGCTTCTTCCTGGAAAGTTTTGGGGTGATGTGTCACGCAGGGGCCAAGAAAAAGTATTTTTCCCCATGCAATTTCCTTAGGAAAAATTGGACAACGATACAGAAAAAACAACTGAACAGAATTACACCAATTTTGGCAGAAAGCTATAAATGTATCCAGAAAGATTACTATTTGTGATTTGGTGTAATGCAGTTCAGTAATTTTAGAGAAACTAAGGTTCAAAATCTATAGATATCTACTGCAGCGGGACTCCCATGGGTAAAAGGACTTTTCTCACATATAACTCCACTTTAATATCTATCTATCCATCTTTTACTCATTTACTCAGTGGCAGTGACCACTGTGTAGTTATAGTTAGGTGAGACTTTCCATAGGAGGAGCGTTTTCTACTTTGCTGATAACTTTGGCGCCGTTCAACAAATCTTCATGAAACTTTCCCCAAAAATGTTTTATCCACCTCATCTCTTTCCTGGAAAGTTTTGGGTGCTCCATCAAGAGGGGGAGGGGGGCAATTGGAAAAAAAGATGGGGGTTCTAAGGTGCATTATTCCATGCAGTTTCCATAGGGAATTTTAGAATGTGCTACAACCAAAACGGCTGAACAGAATAACACAAAATTTGGCATAAGGCTGGATCTTTATCCAGAAAGCGTGCTTTTTGTGATTATATGTAAATCCATTCTGTAGTTTCTGAGAAATTAAGGTACAAAATATATGGATATATTGATTGTAGGACTTGAATTAAAAAATGCAAATATTCTAATTGGCAGAGGTGTCTTTTTGTAGCAAGTGCTCTGATTGCAACATCAAAAGCAATGTTGTGGCCACCATTACAGGGCATGGAGACTTGGTCCCCGTGTCCTGAAAATATAACGGGGCAAGTTAGGGACCCATTAAATAGGACCCAGGGCCCAAAATTGAAAAAAAGAAAAAACAATTCTGTGGGATTCCTGTAGGAGTCCCACAGGAGTCCCGAAGGTCTGGGAAAATGTTTTACAAAAATAAAAATGTCAGGTGGTTATCAGGCCTATGGTTATGATATTGACTGAGCTATTAATAATCTCCCTTACTGCTTTTTTCCAAGCCAAGTAATTATCCCGGCATACCTCAGAAAGCTGTCAGACGAGCAATCGGATAATGGCGATCTGGCATGTCCCCTCAAGCCATCAGTCTCTGTGTCTGGGTCCGGTGAAACCTCAAAATTAATGTGTACAACTGTGTAGATCTCTGCTCGGCCCTGCAATGACACAGCTTCTTGACTTGCCACAGTAGTGGATTTTAATTTGTGACAAAGGTCAGAAGGTAAAAATGAATATCTGAGGCAAAGCTGCAAGCTCTTGCCCAATGTCCATATAATATTGGTCAGCCTTGGAGGACTCAGACCTCTAACAAGATAGTCTTCCAGTTAAGGAAACACAAAGCTGTGCATCTATCCACCATGCTGGGTAAGAAAGGTGGGAGGAAAAGGACTGAGAACATAAAAGCTGATACTTGACATCATCTGAGTTGAATCTACTTCTTCTACATGGAACAAAGGCTGGGTAAGTTCAAAGGCTAAAGGGGAACTTGCCACAACTGTACTAAATGGGTGGCACTGAATCTGGCCAGATATTGAAGAAAGCTCCAGAAATTCACAGATTATTCCAAAAATATTGGGTCTGTAAAACACCATTTTGGCAGAGGACTGAGCCATCCCTTTGAAAAGAGCTTAATAAACTTCTGGCTGAAGAGCAGGTTGCTAGTCTCATATATGAAGTCCTATGAAGAGAGGTCAGTAATCTTGGGATCTGTATGAGAAAACTAGATATTCTATGTTCATTAGAAATGACAGAATATTCAGCAGTTCTATTGAGGAGTTACGTAAGGATTCTAAGTCTGTCTCTTCAGGGGATGCTGTTGCTCTCAGTCGAGCCAAGAGCACACCTAGGAGTGTATTCAATAGAGACTTCTAGCTGCAGATTCCTTACCTTCGAATTATCCTCAGGTGGCAGAGATGCTCTGTGGGGGCATAGACCTCACTGGATGTTACATGCGTGGTGCCTCTATAGGCGCAGCCCCAGCGCACTGACATCAGTTCTTTTCTTTCCACACCAGTCAGTGCAGATCTGGCAGAGCTACCCCCTGCACTTTTTGACTGAGCGTTTTGGATGTTTTGTCAAATAACTTTTTGGAGAATCATTTCTCCTGGTGTGTGAGGGAAGTCACCAAAAAAATGGATGGGTTTTAAACTCTGTGGTGCCCGTCACAGGCAGATGTTTGTGACAGACCCACACTTAATTTGTTTGTGGTGCTTGGAGTGGGACCACGATTCCAAGGCCTGAGAGGACTGCTGTGCCATGAACAAAAAAGGCGCTGAGGTAATGCTTCCTGAAGGTCCTCGCTGCCCGACGGTGGATGATCCCGCGACGCTCTTGATCCTGGTCAGGCAGAAGGTCCCGGGACCGCTCACTAAGCCGCCCCTGACAATCGTCATTGCAGTCAAAATCATCGGGTAAGTCCTTTGTTTCATCACCCCTAGGAAGGCCAGAGGACTGGTATGAGAAACAGAACAGGTGGATACTAGGGGGTTAGATACCTCACTGGACATTGACTTGGTCTCGCCTACTACTGTGGCTTTGGAAGAGGGAACTTCCTTTGCAATGGCGGTGCGGAAGGCAGCTGGGGTCCTAGACCTTCAGTGGTCCTTGATGACAGTCAAAACAAACGCCTTGACAGAGATGCTTCAGCCGGGAGTCACCCCATTCACACCTCTCCTCCAATTCAACAAAGCCCTCACAGATGTCCTACTTGGGACCTGGTCCATGCCCTCCAGTGGGGCTACTGTGCATAGGAAAATTGCCTGCTGCCATCGACCCACTCCTGGGTACCCCAGTTTCTTCACTCAGTACCGTACACCGGAGAACTTGGTGGTCCAGGCCTCCACCTCCAGGATCAATCCCAGCGTGTTCCTTACCACTCCACCAGATAGGGAATCCAAAAGGCTGGATTCCTTTGACAAGAGGATGTTCTCTTCCGCCAGACTAGCACTGCTGTTGTTGAACACTGTGTGACTTTTGGGCTGATACACACACACACACACACACACACTGTGTGGGTTTCAATTGCGCAAGTGCTGCCTATGGTCTTGGAGGATGGCCGAGCCATACTCACCCAAGCCATATCCGATGAGCAAGATGCAGCAAAGTTCACCATCAGATGTGGGCTGGACACAACCGACTCGGTAGGCAGAGTAATTGCATCATTGGAGGTACTTAAATTGCACGCCTGGTTGAGAACAATTAGCTTTTAAGGGGATGTCCCAACTTCCCTCAGGGAAATCCCTTCGATGGCTCTCGCCTTTTTGGAGCACTTTAAAGACAGCAGAGTTAAGGCTAGGTCTTTGGTCCTCTCCATGCCCCCGCCACCAACCCCAGTCTGCCTTTTGCCCCTTCTGTGACTAAAGGAGGGGATACCAACCGCATCCTTTATCATCCAGCCACCAAGGCCAGCAGGCTTCCCTGCCTTTTCAGGGCTTTGGACGCCTTTCCCATAAACCACGTGCGAACACCAGCCAGAGGTCCAGACAGACCACCCCTCCCAGCAACCTCAGCCTTAAAACCCCTTTAGTTTTCCCTTGTACAAGCACGGACACCCAGTGGGGGGCAAGATACACCATCACCTGCCGCACTGGCAGTCCTTAATATAGGACAAGTGGTTTTTACAAGTCATCCAGAGTGGCTACTCATCCCCTTTCTGGAAACCCCTCCACCCATGGCACCCTCATACAACTGGCTGTCAGTGGACCATCTCACTTTGCTCCATCCGTAAGTGTTGGCTTTTTTGGAGAGGGTATTGGCTTCAAAAGTAGGTTGTGGCTGCTATTCCCGGTACTTTCTGGTGCTCAAAAAGGATGGAGACCTCCATCCTATTCTAGACATGCACCTTCTCAACTACTTCCTGACGAAAGAAGTTCAAGAATCTCACCTTAGCTCAGGTCCTGTCTTGCCTGGATCCTGGAGACTGGATGGTGGTGCTAGACTTGCAGGATGCATATTTTCATATGCCCACCCACAGATGTTACCTGCGGTTCGCAGTGGGCCAAGAGCACTTTCAGTTTGCTGTGCTTCACTTTGGCCTCACCAGCGCCCCTCAGGAGTTCATGAAAGTGATGGTGGTGATTGTAGTACATCTTTAGAGGTCAGGGGTTTCATTCTTTTCCTACCTAGACAATTGATTGTTCAAGACAGACTCGCCCGAGGCAGTTGTCTTCCACCTCCAGACTACGGCAGACCTCCTGCATTTGCTGGAGTTCACTATAAACCTGCCAAAATCACACCTCGCTTTCTCTCAGGTGCTCCATTTCATTAGAACTGTTCTGGACACAGTGCAGTTTCAAGCTTATTCTCCTGAAAGGCAAGTCCAGGAGATTCGGGTTATGATTCCGATGTTTCAGCCTCTATTCTGGATTTCCTTGAGACTGACTCTGAGGCTGTTGGGCCTCATGGTTCCTGCATCCTGCTAGTGACACATGCTCATTGGCATATGCAAGCTCTGCAGTAGGACCTGAAGTACCAGTGGGTGCAGCATCAATGGAATCTCTCCGACCTGGTCCAGGTCTCGGAAGGAACTGCAAAAGACCTGCAGTGGTGGTTGACAAACCACGATTGGGTCAGTGGCAGACCCCTTTCAATTCCCCAACCAATGCTTACTGGAGTGATAGATGCATCACTCACTGGCTGGGGCAGCCACCTGGGAGAGGCAGAGATCAGAGGACTCTGATCTCTGGTGGAGTCCAGGCTACACATCAACTTGTTGGAGCTTCAGGCGATCCGGCTGGCATTGAAAGCCTTTCTTCTTTCAACCAAGGGAAGGCTGGTGCAGGTTTTTCTGAACAACACCACCGCCATGTTGTACTGTAACAAACAGGGTGGGGTGGGGTTATGGACCCTTTGTGAAGAGGCCCTCTGTCTCTGGACATGGCTGGAATGTCATGGCATTTCCCTGGTGGTTCCATCACCTGACAGGCTCTCTGAAAGCCAGTGACAACAAACTTCGCCATTGATGCCTAGTGGCTCACAAATGTTGTCTCCACTCGGAGTTGGTGCAAGGTCTAATTCAAGACTGGGGAGACCCTTGGTTAGATTTGTTCGCCACTGCAGTTCTGAGTGCTGGAGTTTCCAAGGCGGCTCTCGCTCAAAGACTCTTTTCATCTTGAGTGGAGCTAAGGCCTCCTGTATATCTATCCACCGATACCACTCCTCTTGAGAGTTCTCAAGAAGATCAGGAATGACCGGGCCCAAGTCTTTCTTTTGACTCTGTATTGGGCACAGAGAGTATGGTATCCTGAACTTCTGAGCATGAGCATCAGTCCTTGGATCAGGCTGCCCATTCGGGAGGATCTTCTGTTGCAGCAACAGCGTAGGGTCTTGCACACAAACCTGCATGCCCTCTGCCATCATGCGAGGAGATTGAGCGGCGACAGTCGACAACTTTCGACCTCCTCAAAATCTGTGATGTTATTCTGGCAGCCAAATGTTTCTCCACCAAGACAGTATACTCCTGCCGTTAGAACAAATTTGTGACATGGTGTGCATCCAAGGACATTGACCCTCTTTCTGCACCCCTCTCCCAAGTTTTATTGTTTCTTCTTTCTCTGGCCCACCAGGGCTCTGCTCTGGGCACTGTTAAAGGTTATTTGTCTGCCATCCCAGCTTTCTTGCGGTTGCTGGAAAAACCTTCTTTGCTTAAGTCACCTGTTGTGACTATGTTGCTTAAGAGACTCACATCTGTTCCCTCCTAGGCCAATAATCATGCTTCAATAGGGGCTTAACATTTCTCATGTGCGTGCTCTTCGAGCCCTTACATAACAGCCCAATCCACCTACTCACCATCAAAATGGCTTTTCTGGTGGACATAACATTGGCCGGAGGTTCAGTGAACTGCATGCACTCTCTGTACACCCTCTGCACACAACTTTCTATCAAGTTTCTGAAGACCTGTGCTTCCTTATCTGGTAGAGACTCTATCTAGTGCAGATTCCTTACCGACCCGTCCCACTGTGAAAACTGATTTCTGAATAGGGTTACTCTTCTGAGGTCCCTAGCACTGCACAACAGTGCATCAGCATTCTTGTGGGTGTCAGAATTCACAGGTAGAGAGCTTCTGGTCTGAGAATTTGGATGGCGTGATGATCTTAAAGTCCAATTCTTGACCATTCTTGTCTGCCAGAGATATGGACGACCACTTCTGGTAGCCACGATGTCACCGACACATTTAGCGCTTGAGCAGATAGTGCCTTCCAGAAGGAGCCCCAAGAGTAAAAACCCCAAATGGAAAAAACTTCTGCAGAAGACGGCAAGGTTCCAGATGACTATGACTGAAGGCAGAGACCAGCGGACAAGTACGGGACTCGGGAGTTCCGCCAGGAACACAGGTTAGAGGGAAGACACCAGCAGGAGAGGGGAATTAACAGGAGCAAAGAATCAGCCAGAGTGCAGAAACACACCAACAGGAGCGAAGAATCAACAGGAGCACAGAAACACACCAGGAGGAGCGAGAAGTGTTGCAACGCAAGTAAAAAAGCAGAAGCAACTCCTTATATACTTCCTGAACAGGAAGTTACATCAGCAAACTACTGCTGCCATCTTGGATTGGGAAGAGACCTCAGGGATTCAAGGAATGGTCTCCATAATGCTTAGGGAAGACAAAACAACTCCTCCCCAGGTATTCTGGAATGAAGAAGAAAGACTATGGTGTCCACCATTGAGGCCCACACAGAGAGGACCACCAAATACCACATCGGCAGGCCAGCCGATATGAAGAAGTGCCCTTAGCCTTGTGTGACGGCCCGCCTGCAATCCTGTTGCCCTGTAAATAAGTGCAGTAAGCGTCCCGGGACAGCGGGACGTGATGGAACAGTATGCCCCCTTCCCGAAACCACAGGCTTGTCAGGGAATTTTTGAAAGAAACGTCAGACCAGGATAGGGGCATGAACAGTAGAAGCATCTTTCCAAGATCTGGCGCTGAGTGGATAACCCTTCCAAAGAATCAGAAATTGTAAATGCTTCCTAAAGAAGCGAAAATCACAAATATCTTGGACTTCATATTTTGGAGTGTCATTAACCAAAATAAGGGGTGGTCGTGAAAAGACAACCTGAAAAGGATTCTTCACATAGGGTTTTAACTGGGACAAATGGAATACTGGATGTACTTTCCATGATAGGGGCAGTTGAACCCGGAAAGCTTATGGATTAATAACATGAACAATCTTGAATGGGTCATAGAAACGTGGTTTGAATTTGTTCAGTGATAGATGGGCAGGTAGATATTTAGTAGAAAGCCACAATTTGTTCTCAATTTAATTGATGGGAGACTGACACCGATGGGCGCCCGAGGAGACTTTCATTCTTCACTTGGCGTCTTTCAAATTGAGATACATTTTACGTCTCACTTTCTGGAGACGTCGGAAAAAAGTAGCAGCAGCAGGGGCAGAAACTGACCCTTGTGGGCCAGAAGGAAAGGCTCGAGGATGGAATCCATACTAGCAGAAAAATGGTGTTGTCTTGGATGTGCTATGAACTATATTATATGAAAATTCAGCAAGGGAAAGGAAGTCGGTCCAGACACTCTGAACTGAATTGCGGAAACATCAGAGGTATTGTTCAAGACTCTCATTGAGGCGTTCATTTTGATGATTTGGGAATTTTTATTTTTTTATTTTTATTTTAAAAGTTTTATATAGCGCTAGCTAGACCCGTGGGTATCAGAGCGCTTTACATACACACTGTACAAAATCAAAGGAAATTGCATTACTTAGTAGGAAGGCAGTAGGGAAGCAAAAACAGAGATAAAAAAAATACAACATGAAAAATAGATAAATAGTGCAGCGGAGGGAGAGAAAACAAACGAAGGTGGTTAACACAGACCGGTCACCACTATCCTTGAATGTCAAGAGAGAGAGGAGTTAACTCGGATATTGAAGTCTAGGTTAGTTGATGTTGGTCAGGAAAGTATTTGTTAAGGAGATGGAGTTTCAGGTCCCTTTTGAAACAGGAGAAGGAGGGGTTGCATCTGAGGACTCTAGGGAGAGCGTTCCATATCCTGGGAGCGTTGCCAGAAAACGATCGGTATTGGGTGGTTTTCTTTTCAGTTTCGGAGGGATAAGAAGGAGTGAGTTAGAACTTCTCAGTGTTCTGGATTGACCTGCTCTTACCAGTTTGTTGTTCAGGTAGTTGGGGGCCGGAGAGTGAAGGGTTTTGTGTGTGATGCAGGCCAGCTTGTAAATACACCTCCCTTCCATAGGAAGCCAGTTGAGGGAGTTGAGAGCTGGAGTGATGTGTTCAAATCTTTTCACTCCAGATATGAGTCGAGCGGCCATGTTCAGCACTGCCCTTAGTGGGGCTAGGTGAGCTTTTGGAGTCCCTGTTAGGATGGCGTTCCCGTAGTCGATTTTAGAGAGAACTAGGGATTGCCTCAATATGATAGGATTTACAGAAATATTTCGAAAAATGGGATATGTACTATGGGCCTCTGTCAGACACAATTACTTGGGGGAGGCCATGAAGGCGAAATATGTCAGTCAAGGAGATCTGACATAAAGCTTTAGCTGATGGCAATTTTTTCAAGGGAGTGAAATGGGCCATCTTAGAAAAGGAATCCACGGTTACCAGTATGACTTGATTCCCAGATGACAGGGGCAAAGCAGTAATGAAGCCAGTTAAAATGGTGTTTCAGGGATCAGGTGAAACAGGCAACGGATGGAGCACCCCCAGAGGCCAATTATGAGATGGCTTGCTTTGGGCACAGATTGGACACGAGGAGACATACTATTCAGTGTTGCTGCGAACAGCCGGCAATCAAAAGGAACAGAATATCAATTCCAAGGTAGACGTGGTGCCCCGAGGATCAGCAATAGGGGAGTCATGGCACATTTTGAGCACCTCAAGCTTTAACTTCTTAGTTGGAATGAATAAGGCCTTTCCCTTAAAATAGTATTTGTCTTGCTTTTGGAATTGTTTAAGTAAGAATTTCCAGTCTTCATTAGAATCTTTTGAATAACTGGTTAACACTCTGTTCAGGAATGATTGTGTAGCTCCAATGATATGTTGAGGGGCTAGAATATTTTGATCAAATGA
The DNA here is from genome assembly GCA_963921515.1 of Calotriton arnoldi. NCBI lineage: Eukaryota > Metazoa > Chordata > Amphibia > Caudata > Salamandridae > Calotriton > Calotriton arnoldi. The sequence continues at coordinate 423,191 of CAWUFW010002947.1, read as the reverse complement.
AGCCTAGGTCTCACAACAAAACAGAAACAGAGAAACAATATTCTATAACTATTTTGTTCATCTTCAGCCCTGGCAGGTACTACACATCAGGTGTTAGACTAACTAATGTATTTCAGTGTGGTGGTCCGCATCACCGCACTGAAATGCAAAGTCATGCATTTATAGCACCTCAGCTGTCAAGCTGGAGTGCTGTTACGTGCACTGTCAGAAAGCCAGGCTGCAGCGCGCAGTCCACGCTGCTTGCGGTAGGCATGGGGGCAGCCAGCTCAGCTCACAACTGAGCTGGCTTAGGCATACAATGTAACAAGATTCACAGTCGCGGCAATGCATTCAGATTCACTGTGATGTGATGGAGTGAGTCAGTCTTGAAAAGAGCCAATGGCTACTGCCGGGAGAGACAGCCAGGAGAGGACAGGCTCATTCTCTGTGTCGCTGACTCACACATTGGCCGGCCTGCCCAGCCGCCCGCGGCACAAGCTGGCGGTGCAGCAGACTTTAGGTTTGACAGCAGTGAGGATGCCTGGCTGCCACTGCTCGCAACATGCATTTGTTGACTCAGTCGTAAATGTGACACAAGTCTGTCAACCCACGGGCCCCGACCTGGACCGCCCCCAGAGTGGTGTGCCTCACAGGCAGCCTGCTGCAGTGCAGTCCTGCAGAACTGAGCTCAGCAGCCAGGCATAATTTCAGAATGCAGCATGGCGCGGCAGGTGAAGAGTTGTTGACTCGACCCCTGGAGGACTACAGCCGAACCCGTGCAGTGCCGGGAGTCATCACTGCAGGCTGGCCCGCCGTCGGACCGGCACTGCAGCTGCTCGCTTTACAGTAAGTCTCACTACTAGTACCTGTCCTTCAATCCTCAGTTCTGGGGTTGTGTAAATAACATGGAGGCTGGTTTAGGTTACAGCCTCAGCGGTCTGGGAAGCCCTCATGGTTACACATTTGTTTAACAGTACAATCAGGTTACAAGGGCCCTTCCATTTCTGGTGCTTTGTAGAAGTTTTAAGATCTTCTTACAGTTTCTTGTTGCTCAAATGGGTATAATTTCTGATATTTATGTTTCCCTCGTCTTCATTGCTTAATTTTACTCGTGAGAAACGTGCCGCTCATAGTCGTTGAATGTCACTCATAATTACACTGAAATTATCAAAATATCACCAAAAAGCAATCTGAAAGCATGGCAGCTATGTTGACCCAGTCACATGCCATCAGATAACCACGGTTGTTGCTTTTTTTTTTGATACTCAATTTTATTGCTTTTATTTGAACAAGAGAAACAGTACAGCACATTTTGCAATGCCATTAAACAATAAAGATTATGTCCACGGGGTTTTAACGTACATTGCAATCCATATTCCCACGAGATCACATACAGATTAGTTAGAGAAAATGAGACGATTAACTCCATTATTCGATCTGACCCAACCATTTGCCCCAAATCTTGTGATGTTTGGCCGGGCACCCCCTGGCTTCGTAAAGAGGTTTTTCCTGCGCTGCACACCAGTCCACCCCTATGCGCCACTTAGTTATCTCAGATGGTGTTGCGTTTTCCATGCGGCGGCTATGTCCCTCTTGGCCACCATCATGGCAGTACCCAGAAATAGTTTATCTACTCTAGACCTGTCCAACCCATCTATGACCCCCAGGAGTATGTTCAGGGGGTTGTGTGGAACTTCCCAGCCTAAGACTGCAGTGAGTTCCGTTTCTAGTGCTTCCCAGTATGGGGCTAGGTGGGGGCATGTCCACACCATGTGGTAGAAGTCTGCCGGATCTTGGCCACAGCGTGTACAGGATGGAGTTGGTTGCAGGCCTGCTCTGTAGAGGGAATATGGAGTGAGGTAGGCAGTGTGGAGATAAAACAGTTTGACCAGGCGTAGCCTGGCTGAGGTAGTGATGGTTTTGGGTGCCCTCAAGGCATCCCTCCAGTCTTCCTCCTCAAGGGAACCCACCCAGTTCTCCCATTGACTTCTGAGCCGGTCTAGTGTGGTTGGGCTGTTATTAGTTAAGGAACTATATATACGTGATACCCCTCCCTTCCCCAGGTTTCCCATTATGATCTGTGCTTCTGTGGGGCAGTGTTCTGGAAGTGTTGTGCCGCTTGGTATATACGTGTTGAGGGCGTTGCATAGTTGCAAATACTTGTAGAATTGCGATGGCTGGAGGGAATAGCGGGTCTGCAGGTCTTGGAATGTGCGTATGTGGTCGCCAACCCATATGTCTCCCAGTTGCGAAATACCAATCAGGTCCCATGCCCAGAACCCCTCCAACTCACCCACCTCTTTAAGCCAGGTGCCCTGCCAGAGAGGTGTTTGTTGGGTTAGTTTGTTCGCCCACTGGGTATGGCGCAGGGAAAGGCACCAAGGCAGAAGAACTGCGTGTGTCACCACAGGCAGAATCTTGGGTATTGGTCCCTCGTACATCATTGCTTGAATTTTGGGAAGTCCCTGTTCGCTTAACTCGACCCTGTATGCCGGGTCAGACCAGCCCCCATTGAACCAATCATGTAAGGTGAGTAGGCGGGTTGCTAGATAATATAAATATAGGTTAGTCATGCCCATGCCCCCGTCAAAGGGTAGGATCTGGCAGTGGGACAGAGCCATTGGTCGTCTCCTCCCGCTCCACAGGAACTTGGTAGCGCGACTGTCTAGTTCCCAGAACCAGGTCCGAGGAAGGTGGAACAGGGTGTTTTGGATAATATATAAGAATCGGGGGAGAATCATCATCTTGAAAAGGGGGACTCTCCCTAAGGGGTTAAGTGGCAAGGTTTGCCACTTCCAGAAATCTTCCTTGGCCCTCCTGACTAATGGGGTGATATTGAGCGACCCAGATTCCAAAATATTTAAACGATTGCCGCCTGAATGGTATAGTAGACTGCCAGTTGAAACAGTCCCTTGACAGATGAAGGGGGACCAAGGTTGACTTAGCTGAATTCAGGTGTAGGCCTGAGACCTGTTCAAAGTAGCGTAGTATTTGAAGTCACCTGGGTCCAGATTGGGCAGGCTCCGAGGAAAAGCAGGACATCATCCGCATATAGAGCGATCTTGTCCTCGTAGGAGCCTTGCCACTTCCATCCCTGAATCCGGTCACCAGACCGAATGAGGCAGGCCAGGGGATCCATCGCCAGGGCGATAAGGAAGCGCGAGAGGGGGCACCCCTGTCTAGTGCCTCTTCCAATCGGGAACATCTCTGAGAGCGCTCCATTGATGAGCACCCGTGCTTTGGGTCTGGAATACAAGACCTTGACAAAGCATCGGAAATGCTGACCCAAGCCCATTTCGACCAACACGTCCTCCAGATAGTGCCAGTTGACCGAGTCGAAGGCTTTTTCGAGTGCTAGGTAGGGGGTTAGTGACTGGCGGTTCGCTAGGGCCAGATGGAGATGTCAGAGGCAATGTCTTGTACCTCGTGCTGGCATGAAGGCACACTGGTCTGGGTGGATCAGTTTTGTGAGGTATGGTCGTAGACGTTGAGCCAGGATAGTGGCATATATTTTGACCTCCGTATAATGAGAGAGATTGGTCGATAGTCTGCACAGTTTAGCGAGGGTGGCTAAGTTTTGGGGATGACAACTATAATAGCCGCATCCGTTTCTGGGGGGAATGATCCCTCATCTGTGGCCTCAGCGAATAGATCAGAGAGGTGAGGGACAAGTATGTCCCGATACGCGGCGTAGTATTCCTGTGGAAAGCCGTCGGGCCTGGTGTTTTCCCCGATGCGATTTGAGATATGGCCTCATTTATTTCCTCATGTGTAATGGGGAGATCAATTCCGGCCGATTCAACCGCACTAAGGGGGGAGACCCTCCAGGTTGATCAGTTTGGAGAGAGAGATCTCGGGTCTTTGGGCCGAGTAGAGCCTGGAATAGTAGTCAGCAGAAGTTTGGGCTACTGCAGGGGGAGTGCGGTGGGTGAGTCCTTCGGAGTCTCGAATTTCTGGGATTATGCGATTGGCTAGGGGATATGTGGCCAGTCTGTGTAAAATCTTCCCATGTTTGTCCCCCCCAACCGTAGACTTGGGCAACAGAGGATCTCCATAGCAACTTAGCAGACTCCAGAGAGATTTGTTTGATCTCTTCTCTCATCAGTGCGAGCTGCCTTGCTTGGGGGCCGTCCCACGCCTCAGGCGTGCTCCTCTCTAGGCGGGTCGCCTGGGCCTCGAGGACGGTGATCCGGCTATCTTGGGCTGAACGTTTGAGTTTGAGTTGGCCTTTAGCGAAGCCGCAGATGGTGGCTTTACCCGCTTCCCAGAGAGTACCCGGGGAGGGAACGGCGCTATGGTTGGTGAGGAAGTATTAACGAAGCTCCACTTCAATTGCCTTCTTGAAGTCTTTATCTTGAAGGAACCAAGCATTCATCCTCCACATAGAGCGGAGTGTGTCAGAGGGGTCACCTAGAGGGTTCACCTAAATTCAGCAGCAGAGGTGAGTGATCTGAGATGCCTCGGGGGAGGATAGTGATCTCTCTGATCCTCTGGCATTCGGGGGCCGGCATGAAGATCATGTCTTTTCGTGCGTGTGTGTGGTGCGCCGCAGAGGTGTGAGTGTACTGCCTGCCACGGGGGTTCCATGTCCTCCAGACATTGCAAATGCCCATGGTGCTAGCCCAGTTTACCAGATGTTTGGCCTGTAGTGTCCCCTTGGCGGAGGGTATACCTGTGGTGTTGAGGTCCGGCTGCATAACCGCGTTAAAGTCACCCCCTATCACTGTCTCACCCAGGGGCAGGGAAGCAATGATGTCGCTAGTTCATTCAGGGTTAGTGTGAGCATCGTAGGAGGAGTGTATATGGACAGTAAGTTGAGGACATTCCCTCCCAACGTTCCGGTCAAGGCCACGAAGCATCCCCGAGGGTCGTTGGTGGCGTAAGTACGAAGGGGAGATTACGTCTCAGGAGAATTGCCACCCCGCGTGAACCCTGTTCAAAGCCCGGGTGCCAAACCCTGTCATATCCGTATCTTGCGAGGAAGAGACGGTGATTACCCATGAAGTGGGTCTCTTGGAGCAAGAGTATATCAGGAGCGTGTCTTTGGGCATACCTCAGGACTGCGGTCCGCTTGACTATCGAGCAGACCATTTACATTCCATGACAGTATTCGGAGAGGGTCTCCGTTATTTAGCGTCTGTGTCATGTTTCGCTTGGGTGAACCTGAGAGTCCTTAGGGCCCAGTCTGGTTGCGGGACTGGTCGGGATACTATCTGACCATGGAGCAACGCCTCCTTTGCTGTTATGTGGGCTATGTGTGTGTCTATTGTGGTGAAAGGATGGAGTGTTGCAAGAACAAAACAATACAGTCAAACAAGAACTTAGGACAACGGTCCCAATTCCCTCACTCTTCACCCTATACTTCAAGAACGGAAGCATCTGTCGCCTTGGTTGATTCCAAAGTTAACAGGCCAAACTAGAATGTTTAGCTTCGGAGTTGCATGGAGGACCCCTCCTTAAGTCAGAATATCTTTGGTGCATCAGCAGAGTTATCTGAAAGTTATGTTGTGATGTGACCGTTTGTCTCTTATTCACCTTAGGGGTGTATTCAGCTTATATGGTTCCTGGTTGGGCCGATCATCCCAGGAGCGCCAGACTGCGAGAGAGGTCCGAGTCGGTGGATTCAGTGCTTAGAGTCTTGGGGGGGCTGTCTCCAGGGGCCGCCGATCCAGGGAGCCAGAGCTCTGCAAGGAGTGGGAGTCGCTTGGCATTACCTGGTCTCTGGGGCTCTAGACGGCACCCGTGGGTGAGCCCGACACGGCTCTGCGGGTACCTCTGCCCATGCGGGATTGCGCACGTCTTCTTGTCTTAGGCGACATCCCCAAGGCGGCCCCAGCCCGGGCCCCTGTGGATGGAACTGCACCATCGGGTCTGAGGGGACGCTCCTCGGTCAGCCAGGTCCAGGCCATTTCCGGGGTGTCGAAAAAAGGGTCTTGTTCTGAAACACGATCCAGAGGCGGGCCGGGAAGAGTAGTCTACACTGAAGATTAAGAGCACGCAGCTTCTGCTTGACTTCGGTGAATGAGCGTCTCTGAGCCTGGACCTCTTGTGTGTAATCTGGGAAAATCATTATGGTATGGTTGTGGTAGGTCAGGGTTTTTTGGTTACGGGCTTCTCTCAGAATGGAGTCTCTGTCTTCAAATTTAGGATCCTGGCAATGATTGGTCTATGCAGGGCCCCCGGAGGAGGTTTGGGAGCCAGGGAGCGTTAGGCCCGCTCCACCGCAAACCATGCGGACAGAGTGTCTTTAGGCATCCATGATTCGATCCATTGCTCAATGAGAGCTCCCACCTGCCCCTGCTCTGTGCCCTCCGGGAAACCCACCAGATGGAGATTGTTTCGCCTTGACCTATTTTCGGCGTCTTTGGCCCTTTTGTGCAGCTCCTTGGTGTGGGTCGTTAGGTGAGCTACCTGCTCCGTCAGTTGGGTCACATCGTCCTCAACAGAAGAAATGCGGGATTCAGCTTACCAGATGCGGGCCGTCGCGTTCCGGAGGTCCTGTCGAAGGAGAGCCAAGTCCACCCAGACCTCGCCGATCTTGTTCTCCACTGAGGCCTGCGAGGAGTTAATGGCTTGTAGGATTGTGGTGAGGTCAGCCCCAACCGGAGCAGGTTTCCCGACAGCCCCAGTGGTTGGTCCAGGGTCATTTGTGGTATATTGGTCCATCTTAGTCTGTGTTGGGGGTGGTTTGGCCCCTTGCTCTTTTCCCATGGTGGTGGTCGGGGTGGGTCGCCTCCGGTTCGAACCACACCGGGGTTTTGGTGTTCGTTTTGTTGGTGGCAGGACTCGTCTCTGTCCGACCCTCTGGTGGGTGTGAGGAGGTTATTTAGGGGCCTTTGTGGGGTGGGACACGTCTTATGTTCTTCCCAGGTCGAGACAGCAGGTTCCACTGGTTAGGGCCTTGCCCCGTGGGCACCCCGATTAGGTGTGGTCGGATGCAGGTGGGTTACTATGCTGTTGGGGTAGAAGCACTTTCTGGGGAGGGTTGCCGTGACTCAGGACCCCATCTCACCTCTTGGTGTTTGGTATGTGGGGCAGCGGGCACCCGGTCCGTTTGAGTGCGGGCCCAGGGGGGACCAGAGCCCGGATTTTGCGCCACCGGTCTGATGGGGGCCCAACCCCTTATCTGTGGCCTCTGTAGTTATAGTCTGCAGGAGAGGTAGGGAAGTGGGGCGGGGCCACCCGGGACACCACCAGGCCCACGGTCTCTATATCGGGCTGTCAGGACCACACCAGGCCCTCGTGCACCACAGCACTGATGCCGTGTGATGAGTCACTTCAGTTCGGTAGTTTTGGTTCCTCTTCAGTGGGTTCACACATCAGGACTAGGGCGCCCCCCAGCCCACACCGCACCCCGCTCCCCCAAGCCCAGGGGACACCCACCAAGCTGCACGGCCGGGATCCGCCACTGCCATCGGGGGAGCGTGAGAGTCAAGCAGCGGCTCTCTCTCGGTCTGTCGTCGGTGAGGCAGGACCCTGGCCGTGCCGCGGTGCACTGTTTAGGCCACAAGTCCGTCCCGCTAGCCCCCCAGGCGAGGCCGTCGCCAGTGTGAGGTCTTTAGATATTTATTTGCCTGGGGCCACTTCGGTCGTGCCACCCCGGCTCCCGGGCCCCTCTGCTTGCCGGTCTGTCCGAAGGGGGCCGCGCCAGGCCAGAAGCAACCACACCCAGCTGGGCGGAAGGCACCAACCGGCTCCGTCTCGTGTTAACGGCCCCGAGCCCACTCCCACAGGCCGGAGACCTCGTCTTCTGTTTGGTTGCCCCTCGGCGGCTGCCGGGGTCCTTGATCGCCACGGGAGACCCTGGCGATGTGCCGGGGCACAGGAGTTTCTCCTCGGAGGGGGGTGAGCCGCGTAGAGGCCTGATGACATCGGGCAGCCCCGTTCTCTTCTCAACAGGGGTTGCACACCGGTGCCAGGGTGCCTCCTCAGCCAGCCCCACCTCCCGATGCGCCAGGCCCAGGAAGCACCCTCCAGGAAGCACCACACAATTCTCACCCCAGCCGGGGGGGAGTGTCGGAGTTAGGCAGTGGCTGCCCCTTGATCCATCATCAGCAAGGCGAAACCCGGCCCACGCCCATTCGGGGATGCGATTTAGTCTCTGTCGCCCTCTGGGTGGGGCCGCACCTGGCGCAGGGTCTCTGCCCGGGGGGCCAGGGCCACCGCAGTCGTGTCACCCCCAATTCCTGGGCTCCGCTGCTCACCGATCCACCTGAGAGGGGCCACGCCGGGCCGACAGCGTCCACTCCAGGTCCGGGTCCAGGTCCGGGCTGAAGACGCTGATCGTCTCTGTTCTGCGGCGAACGACCCTGGGCCTTCCTCTCACAGGCCGGAGACCTCGCCCTCTGTCCAGCTGCGTCTCGAGGGTCACCGACCGCACTGGCGCACTGTCGGGATGCCGGGGCACAAGAGTCGCTCTCCGCAGGGGGGTCAGCAAGTGGGGGCCGGTCTGAGGCACCCCGCGGCGTCAGGCAGCAGCTTGTTCCACCCTTTTGATTGGAGTACGCCGCACAGATTCAGGACAAGTCTGGTCACGTGTGGTCGTCCGTCGATCCCACACTCCACTTGGGGCCGCCGTTAGTACCAGCGGGACGGTATGTTGTTGTAAGGGTGAAATTTCTCCGCCGATGGGTCTGCAAACTTGGGTGGATGACGGAGGGGTCCGGAGCACTCTTAGAGTGCGACCGCCACCTTGACACTCCAAGCCACCCACGGTTGGTGCTTAACACTTTTTGGTGCTATTTCCATTTAGAATATCTCCGGTTTCCCTTAAAAGATTTGTCATTTTGGAGTCAATATGTTCATTAACTTATTCTCTATTTTTAAAAATAAGAGTGGGATTTTTATTTTGTTGTATTTTAGACGTTTTATCTATTTTGGTACTTCTAAATGCTTTAGACATTTTCTTAAATTAAGCCTGTGTGCTCTGTGCCATAGCTATCAGGGTGTGAGCTCAGGATTAAATTACTGAAACCATTACTTTGCGTAACAAAACATAGTGACATTATTTCTTGTGGTAGACTACCATTCACCCCAAATAATTATTCACTTTCTCACAATGTGCTTCTGCATCCTATGCATTGCTTTATAGTTTTAAATAGCAAAGTCTGTAAATACAACAGACATATATGCATATGTTGCAGAGTGTGATAATTTAACGATCTTATATCTGGATTGCTCATATTTCTCTCTGTTTCTTTGTTTGGTCAGAGCGAGAAAGATGAAAGCCAAATACAGTTGGCTGGAGATGATGTGGAGCTTCCAGAAGACCTTCAGAAAATGGTTGCCGAAGATCAGGATGAAGAAGAAGACAAGAACTCTATTCTTGGGCATATACAACAGATTCAGAATATGGATTTGGACACAATTAAAGAAAAGGCTCAAACAACATTTACAGAAATGAAGCAGGCTGCTGAAGACAAATGTTTTATAATGTAAAAAGACATGCTTCTAAAGTATGCTAACAGCACTGCCTACAGATTACCTGTAGAAAATGCATAAACTGCATTATTTATCAGATAAATATGTGTATATAAATGGATCCCATATAAACATTAGAAATGTAAAGAATTCTGAATGTGCTCAAATTTACAGTTATCTTCCCAGGGTCGTCTTTGACGAAATAACGGTGAAGAGAAGATGTAATCTAAATCCAAGATGTACTCTGCAAAGGGTAGCATTCGCTGGTATTTTCAGGGTACTCGTGATAGCAATATTATTAATGAGAATTTATCTTTTGAGAGTTTCACTGTGAGCAGAGAAAGTGCATAGAAAACAATCTCAAAGGGAACTTCCAAAAAGACAAGTATTGTTTGTAAATAGGTACTCGGGAAAATGGGCACAGTTTTGCAGTTCTTTAGGAAAAAATCCATAAACCACTGCACAGTGAGCAGTCCTCATTACATCTGTATTCCAGTTAGGCTGTTTTAGATGGTTCATTGGGAATTAGGGACAGGTTAAGATCTCACCCAACTCGAACAAGCCATTCAGCCTCTTGACTAGTAAACCTGAATATATATGTGCGGCAGTGTCAGGAGTACTGCCTTTTTATTGACAGGAAAAGGCTCTCATTGCCTGTCCCAAAGAGACTGAAGTCAGTTCTTACCATGTTATTTTAATCACTGTGGTGAACAGATCATGGTTCCAGCAGCAGCATTAGAACCCAGTTTAAGAACAGGGACTACCGATCATCCGGGACATGTCTACAATTAATGGACTAGGGACATTCTGCAGCACTCACTATGGGGCTGATTACAATTTTGGTCAGATCGCAACCGACAGCCTGACGGTTGCGATCCAACTGACATCTTTACATGCAGTGCGACCGGTGCGTTATGATGCAGCGGTCGGAGGCAGGGAGTGGAGGAACCGACCGCTGCCTATCCGACATGTTCAAGGAGCCTGTCTGGGCAGCGGGCAGAAAGTAATCCCCTACAATTGGGTGGTGCCTGCTCAGGTACCGCCGTAGGGATTACAATGCACGTTACAGGCAGCCTTTAAATGGCATTCCGACCGCCATTGAAAGGCTGTTGGAAACTGACTTTGGGGGCCCCTAGCAGGCCCCCTGTCCCTCAGCAGCCTCCGCTAAGAGGGCTAGGGGGCACACAATGCCGGTTGGACACTCGTCTGACCGGCATCGTAATTAGGGCCTTAGTCCTGTGCTACTAGTTTTGGTTTACATGTTGACATGTAAGACGTTCCAACATTAATTTGGACAGCTTATTTTAATAGAACACTCGACCAAGCACTCGTGGGTGCCCACATAAGATTGTTGAACAAGTCAGTGAATTCTGGATTTCAGTAATCTTCAGTTCTTCCAAATACTCATGAAACTACATAGGCCCTAATTACGATGCCGGTCGGATGGTCGTCCGACTGGCATCGGGTTAGAATGGAAACTGACCGACTAGTAGTTGGCAGTTCCATCAGACAAATTTGGATGCGACCGCCCATGAGGCAGTCGTAAACATCCATTTTCCTAATGAGGCTTGTGTTGTGGGCGGAAAAGGGCTGCGGCACAACCTGCATTAGGAAAATGGATGTTTACAGCCTTCCATGCACCGTGAGCCAGGCAACATTTGCCATCTTATCGGAGGCCACGTAGGGACGGGGGCCCTGCTAGGGGCCGAAAAAGCCAATTCCGCTTTTTAATGGCTGTCGGACCGCCATTAAAAGGCTGCCTGAAACGTCCATCATAATCTCTACGGCGGTGCCTGAGCAGGCACTGCCCCATTATAGGGGATTACTTGAGCCCATTGGATAGGCAGTGGCCGGTCCCTCCTCCCCCTACGGTCGGACTGCATGTAAAGATGTCAGTCGAATTGCAACTGACAGGCCGTCAGTTGCAATCCGACCGACATCGTAATCGGCCCCTAAATGTCTAGTCTAGCTATAGAACTATCATGCTCAGTAAAGGCCATCAGCTATTGCTACTGGGCTTTTAGACCATAGTATTATCAAGCATGAAAAGGAATTTCATTAACTAAAATTCGAGTCAGAATCTAGATGGTTTGCCTTTCCAGACATTCTATTCCCAGATTCTGACTCGAATTTTAGGTAATGGACATTTACTCTTGTGCTACTAGTATTGTTTTACATGTTGACAGGTCACTAGCGTATGTATATCAGCTGCTTCCATCTTTTTTACACCAGGGACATTTATCAGAGCTAATGTTATTAATTTTACATATCTAACCTGTGAATAATATAAATGGTTCTGACCCGATATTAATTTCATTTAAGGATTGGAGGTTTACAGGCTTTGTGTTATGTTAATTGGTGTATCCATAATATGTACATATGTAACCAGAGTCTTGGCAGTACATCTCGATCTATTACAATTGCCTTAATAGCACTTCTATACAAATAGATTTTTCATGTTTTGCCATATGTTTCAGATTAAATTGTTGTTAATCAGAACCAACAATCCAGCCTTTCTTTAAGGGCGGAGCAAGGAAAAAAACCTCATAATCTGAGTATTTAAGACTGAGGGGAGTCATGTGCCAGTACTCTCAAATTTATGATGAAATTTGAGACAACCTGAAATAAATCATAAATGCATTAAACATCAGCTTCCTTAATAGGTAATATCTTTGAGAAAGAAAAAGAGTTCCAGGCAAAATGAAAATTAGACTAATAAAGAAGTACAAAGCTTCTACAAATATCATAACCTAAACTAACGTAAAATACTGAGTTTTCCATTTATCAGTTTAAAAATATGCTAGTTATTAAGCAGAGATATCTACTCCTAGGATGTGAAATTATTATGGCAACATTGACAAACAGTGTGGGTCTTGTTTAACTGACCATTACTATCAAGATGAGCATAATTATCATTTAACGTTAAATCCATTTTGCTATCTAGTAGCATGCATTACTGTTGCATTAAAATGTTTTATAAAATGCCCTACAATTTTCATTGCTTGCCAATGAGTATTTTCTTGATTTATTTTGCTTGTACATTTTTATAAATATTAACATGGATTCTGCATCTATGTAAAAATATAATTTAAAAAGAAATATATAATTGCAATTGCATTTGATGTTTGTCAAAGAAATTATTTCTCTCCAGATCAGTCCAAGAAAGAATTATTACTGTGGTAAGCAGTGATATATTGCAGATGACAGACACATTAAATGCAACTTGAAACAGTTCACTATGGGCCAAATAAGAAATAGCCCCTAAAAATTCCCATTATTTCCCAACACCAGAATTGCCATCACCGTGTCCGCTGGAATTTATGAGCCAATTATAAAGATGATCTATGTATAGCTCCATTCCACTAAACATTTTGTTAGTTCAACAATATGCATTACTCCCTTTTTAAAGATTTCAGGAAAAGCGACCTTCCCGTCCAACATCACTTTCCATGAAGAGCTTTGAAAAGGCATACCTCAAAAATCTGGTACTTTGAGGAAGACTTAGAGTGAGAGTGGACCTGAGGTCTAATGAACTGATTTGGGAGGGAGCATTCTGTTTTTTCAATAGTTATGCACCATGCCCTGGTAGCAATGTACATACCCTTTAAACATCTTGTACTGTTGACAGAAATTGAGACACTATGCCTTATTCTTATGAGTGAAGTTTAGGGCAATGTATGACAGTAACCAGAGTTCATTGTAAGTACTGACCATGAAAATGCTTCTTTGCATGTTGTTTACATGTCAAAATAGGATAAATTACTAAAGTTCTTTACAGCATATTTGTATGGCACCATATTGCCCTAAAATACTGTTTTCATTTGTTGTGGCTGGCAGGCTCAACATTTCAATTATGACTTGCAGTAATGTTGGTCTTTGTACTTCTTCTTGCTTTTGGGTTTGGTGTGTAATGGTAAGAACAATAGCAGGGAACAACCTGTTCCCAGTACTCAATAGAAGAGTGCAAATGCTGATGCTGCATACAAACTCTTGGCAGTATTAGATTGTAGAGAAAGAAGACACTGTAATGAATGAATATTTTGAACAATTACATCTCTGTTTAAAATGTCAGATGAACAATTTTTGTAGGTGTTCTGTTTACATACTTTGCTTCTCCTTACAACTATTTTAGATTTGTTTAATTCTCCTTATTCTTATCTCTTCCTGCCTATACTGTGCTCTTCCTTGCTTTTATTACCTTTGTTGCCCATACTTTGCACACCCTTTCTTCTTTTTGCCCATACTTTACTCTTCCTTATCGCTACTTGCTCACACTTTGCTCCACCATAACTTTACTTGTCTGTATGTTGTTTGTCCTTATCTTGACCACGTTACTCCTCCCTACTTGTACTAAAACTGAAGAAGCCAGCCACAATTGTTATTTATCTTATAATTAACAAGTAGCACCCCACATCCTAGTATTCATAGTCCACAGATTTGGAATTCAGTCATCTTCGCATTTAACAATTCAAAGAGCAGTCATAGAGCTGTTACTTGTTAGCCTGTATGAGCCTGATGAATAGCACTACTTAATACTTGTCATTTAAGGTTTATGAAAAACTTTCACAGATATTTGGGTTTTAAAAACTCCATGAACACATCCGTGTAACTGAGCCTCCTTAGAGATGGTGCTGCTGTTCTTTGCCTATTTTGTTTCTTTTGCTGAAGATGTTCTATATACTTTTACTTCAGAAGCTCCTCTCACAAAACATGTCAATAACTGAGGGTTAGTGTCCTCTCGAACATATATATTCTCTAAATTTATGTCAGCAGATTAGACATCTTAATTAGAACATGAAAAACTATATAGTCTCAGAAACAGAGTGGGTAGGCCTCCCAAATTGAAAGAATAACGTGATATTGAAATTCATACCATCTAAAATTATATACAATAGACACTAGTTCTCGGCAAAAAAAATGTGTGTACCTGAAAATGCCAGAACTCAGAGGTTGCTGTATCTACCCAGTTAAACTCTATACATCCTTTGAAATGTTGAGCCTTCGTTTGTTTCTGGGTCAAATCTGATACAAAATAGACAATGTGAGATATTTGTGAAATCAAATGTATTCTCGAGCTCTCAAAAGCTGTCCAATAATGCAATGATATAACTTAGAACCATTTATGTGATATCAAAGCAATGAACTCCTGTCTGTCATTCTAAGAATGGATCATGACGAGAAATTATAATTTCTAAAGAACTAAAAATAATTTTGAGATTCACACAAGGAACTATTTTACCCAAATCTGTGAATTACATTATTAAAAGGGTTACATGTGTTTTTCTATTGGTATTATTTACTTTGTGATTACATTTGGAGCTTAACATTTGAATGTACTTATTTGGAATTGGAAAAGGAGTATTTGATTTTAAAAGCAACATCGAGAAACACATCATATCCAAAAAGACAATAACAGAATAAAATTATTACATACATACTTAGCTAGATTGCGGCAGACACATATGCTTCATTGATACATTTTTTGTATTTACTACTTAATAATTCATTTAAATTTATGAGTAGATATAGATATTTGCATATGTTACAGAAGTACAAAGTTTCAAATTCAGCATCAAATATGCCTGTTTTGAAAGATATAATATATATGAATTGGTCCAAGCATAAAAGTCAATAATTTATGAGAATCCATCCCCCAGTGTGTCTTCATCTAATCCTACATTTGATAAGAAATTTTTTTAAATCATGGACTTACAGCTCTTTATGGATGTTACCATTTCCCACACTGATGATATTTAGGTAGCCATGGAAAAAAGAGTAGTTAAACTAAAACAGAAAATTTGTGATATTCAAGACATATCATAAAATAGGAATCATCATAACAATCCAAAGCTTTGATTTATGGTCTTCCAGAGGAGTTGAGAAGGATGACAACTTAATTTTTCAAAAGACATTTTTAATAAAATTACTTAGTTTATTTAATGTAAAATAATGTAAATGTTATGGGCCTGATTCACAAAGGGCCTCCCTTCTCATTGCGGAGATCTGCCCCGAGTGCGAAGACTCTCCCACGATTGAGGGGCCTCCGCCACAAGTGTGGAGGCCCTGTGTGAATCAGTCCCACTATATGCACACACACACAGACACATATTACACAATGGTTGTCACCACTATGTAGTTATAGTTAAGTCAGAGTTTCCATAGGAAGTGTATTTTTGTTTCACTAATAACTTTGGAGTCACGACGCATCTTCACAAAACTTTCTTAAACAAAGTTCATCAATGTCAGCTCCTTCTTGGAAAGTTTCGGGGTGATTTATCAAGCAAGACCCGAGCAACAGGGGCTCCTGAAATGCTTTTTCCCCATACAATTTCCATCGGGAATTTTAGACAGCGCTACAGTCAAAATGGCTGAATAGAAATTACACCAAATTTGGTAGAAATCTAGCTCTTTACCCAGAAACTGTGCTGTTTGTAATTTGGTATTAATCCATTCTGTAGTTTTGAAGCAATTTAGATTCTAAATTTATGGATATATTGACAATTGGCCTAAAATTGAAAAAATCAAGTCTCCTGATTGGCTGAGGGGGATAAATGGCACCAGTGCTCTGACTGACTGGCTGCAACATGAACAGAAATGTGGCGACATCTATTAAAGGACTCGGGAACTTGACCCCCTGTCCTGAAAAAGTTTTTTTTTTTAAACAACTTAAAGGGGTAGGGTACACCCTAGCCCTTTTGGGGTGTGTGGGTCCCAAAGGGATGCCCCCTAGGGCCAAAACAAAACAAATGTAATCATTTCGCTGTACCTCAGTACTTCCATGGGACTAGCGAATTAAAAAAGAAAAATAGACGGGGCATCCTTTTTTATTAAAATCCCCCCCTAGAGTGGGCCAGAGCCTGTGGGTTGGTATATTTTGTTAATATATATTGTAGTGGAGAGGAAGCATGTGGGTCCCCAACCTGAACCATGTAATTGCCCCAGGGACCCCATCCCCCAGGGGCCTGGCGGAGGTATGGTGTCCCAGGGTACCCAGCCTGGGACACATATGACTGGCTCCCATGCCAGCACCCAAACAGGAGCCCTTTGGCCTCCCGATCCAGCACCCAACGGGCATGTTATTTATGGGTGCTATGGTTGGGGCGAGACACTGACAAAAACAAAGTGTGGCCGGTTACCTCTGACCTCAGGATGAGGAGCTGGTGTTGTAGTGGGGGACTTGGGCCTCCCCTTGCAGACAACAATAACAAGGCAAGTTGTGGGTGCTCTGGGTGGGACTGGTACACCCAAAAAAGCAATAAATAATGCCAAACGTAATAATGAATGAGCGGCTGGAGCCGCTCATTTAATTATTCACTGCTCCTGGCAGGCGTGCTCCATTATGCCCTTCATGGGTGAATTTACATTTGTTTTCCTGCTTTGTGGTGCCCCAAATTGGGCAGGACCATAAGAAATATATATATCATAACAATGTTGAATATAACATAGTCCATAAATAACAGATTACAGGGGACTAATAAAAAAAAGAATATACCGAGCCCCCATAATACTAATCTGAAATAGGCTGGCTGTGGTAATGCTTTATATGTTGTGACACACATATTTCACATTTTATCACCTACACTTGAGCACCAAGCATGTTTTTTTTCGTTATTCCGCTGTAATCTGTGTATATTATTTTATGGACTATATTATATTAAACATTGTTTTGATATATATATATATATATATATATATATTTCTTATGGTATTGACTTGAATATTGTTACTACCATAGAGACCATTGTTCTTTTGAAACTACTTATTACCCCAGGTCCTGATGGATTCCAGGGCAACACCAACATATCAAAAATATGTTGTGGGGGACTGCAAGGAGTGCAGCAGACCCCTAGAAATCATTTAATAAACGTAACCTTATGTTTCCTGGGGTGTATACAGCTTGCCTCCAGTGAAATTATTTGGTTTTTCTAAGCATTTCTAGATCTGGAGCTTTTGCTCTTCAGTTGAGGATTACAGGACTTCTTGTGGTTGGACTTATGGCTGCATTTAGTGGCCTGAAGAGTGTAAAAGGAAAACTCTGGCACTATTTAATTTTGTTTTGAATTCATATGATTTATTTAATGGTTGGTTGACAAACATTGCAGTGCTCATTATTAATTGGAATGCCTTTGTAAATGGTATTAGATTCTATTGGTTTTATGTTTATGTAATTTATGCTTTACATGATTCTGTCCCATTTAGTTCATATATACATAATTCAAAGGCTGTACTGATTTGTACATTGAACAGCAGTATGGTGTATGATGCTGACAGTGATTTCATCAATGATGTAATTTGAGAGGTCAGCAGTGATGTCATCAATGATATCATTGAACAGGCTATAATTGATATATGTGAGGTCATAAGCAGTGCATGGTGGGGGCAAAGTTTATAGTCCGCTCCGTAAACTATAACTGGATAATTTCAGTGTTGTTTTTAGTTTATATATATATATATAATCATACTAAATGTGATTATGTATGTATCGCTGAAAAACCACAGTTAAACTGAGTTAAAGTTCTAGTTCAAAAGCGTTAAAACATTGAAATTCACCAGTTACACAGCCTAATTTACAACATCCACAATTTTATTCTCATGTTAAATGTTTGTGTCTCTCTGCCATTGGCAAATAGGCATTTTCTGTGTGGCGGATGCTGCAAGTTATGGTGTGTTTGTGTGCGTTCACAACCATAACTGATGAGTTTCAGTGTTTTTACATGTTTGAGGCAGAATTATAACTCTCAGGGTTATTTGCAGAGGCAACTTTCACTTGTGTGTGACTTACACGTGTAATTTGCTCCTACACTTTTGAGTACTTTTACTGGTTTTGGCTATCCACAAAATCCTAGTGTAAAGTTACTCAAAAGGGCAGCCTTACGCGTCTCCTCCCCCGAAAAAGGTGGTGGAGCCAAATCTACAACTGTAAGTTACTACTGCCAAAACAGAAACAGTAGTAAGTTCAGCACCACACATGGCCAAACACGGGTACTGCAACACCCTCCCATAGAAAATAATAGCGATAGGGAATTAGGAAATAATAATCAATTCAATTATTTAAATAGTTAAACATATTGGGGAGAGGAGTTGGCCTAACGGCTAGGGCGGTCGACCTTGGAGCTGGGGAACCAGGTTTGAGTCTCGGCAGGGACGCACAACATCCTGTGATTCTGGGCAAATCACTTAATCTCCCCGTGCCTAACAAAAATGAAAGTGTCCTCATGTAACGCAACTGGTGCTCGTGTAAAGCGCTCTGATACCTGAATCGGGTCAAGTTTGCGCTATATAAAACTCAGTAAAAAAATATATATATATATAAATACATATAATTTCGAAACTCAGCACTTAGAGGACAGCACTCACTCTAGGAGAAGCAACTGGCCGGGCCCAGTCGAAATCCCGTTGCTACTAATCAGCTTAGCACTTCAGGAAAAAGGTCTCTTGGAGCTAGTTTTGCCCCCTGTAGTGACTCCGGAGGTCAGCAAAACTACTGTTGGAGTCTACTTCTTAGTCCTGGCTCCAAGTGGAGAACACATAGGCCTCAAACTACAGGTCCAGTCCTCTTCTGTTCTTCTGCAGGTCTACAGAGTGTTCTGTAGAGCTGTGGGTGAGGTGCCAGCTTTGTAGGATTTACTAACCAGCAGGGCCGAACTGGGAACACAAACCAGCCCTGGCAATTCAGTCGGACCGGCCGCAGAGGGGGGCCTCGGTGGGCGGGAGGAAAACACTGCAGCAGCTTTTGTTACAGCGGCGCGATATTGCAGCTATGCTGAAAAACGGGCCCCAGTAACAAAAACGGCCCCCCAGTGGTCCAAAACCAGCCCTCACCCTAGCGGTCCACCGGGGAAGCGCCCGGTGCCTGATACGGCCAGTCCGGCCCTGCTAACCATTTGGTGGGAGTAACTCCAGGACACCCCCTGACTGATGTGAAAAAAGATTCCAGGGTTAACCCTTCCTACATTTGCAGCATGTCCTGTTTGCCTTACTGCAAGCAATCCCACAGTGCACTATTCTAAGGCAAATCCAACATGGTAGAATCTTTCTGCCACTGAAGGGATCTTGTGTGCCAGCCAGGGGTATGTTCAGGGAACTGAGCAATCCCTTCCTCTTTAGCTACACCAAACTGGTTTTGAGACTAGCTCCACCTCCCTCTGGCCTGATGCCAAACTGGCTATATAGGGCCTACAGAATAAAAGGCTTCTCTTTCCCAAGTCTCCCTTTACCCTTAACTATGAACGAGCAGGCCTCAACCTAGTCCCTTTCATTTTAATGAAGTTCCTGGACCCTCCACAGCTGCCCTTCCTGGGGTGATATCTGTCACATACCTTACACCAAGCTCTTTCTATGAAAAGGCCAAAGCCATTATTCCTGTTCTTTGAGCAGTTTTCACACCCCAATTAATGGGAAGTATTTTTACAGGTTCGCCTGAAGGTTTAAAAGTTGCAGGAGTCAGGCTACAGAGTTAGGCCTGAAGCCATGTTTTCTTTGTCACTTAAGTGGATGGCACAATAAGTGTTGCAGTACCCTTTTGTGACATTTAACTTTCCATGCTATTGGTGTATTTTCCTACACCATATACTGTGACCTTACTGTAAAGTTAATTATGTCAGCTGGGGTTTAGTCAATTTTACTATGTTTTAGGGGCCATAACACATACCCCTAGTACTAAACCGCAGTGCCCCAGTGGGCACAGTTCAAAAACTAGCAATACCAGTCAGCAGAAATTGGAGGTGACCACGCAAAAATAGGCACTTTCTCACACTAGTTATGGAATTGGACCCCCTATGTGTAATGATTGAATGTGGAAGTCCATGTAATCTGACAATTTGTTTGAGGAATACTGATGCAAGTGTGAATCTTTTCTATTATAATAAAAATAATTATTCTCAGTGAGATAGTCAATTACCACTTAACAACACAGCCTTTACTTTGGTTATAATCTGTTATAAAGTCAATCGAGATCTGTAACCAGGGTTGCTAAGATGTAGGCAAAGGCTGCAACAACCACACTGGTTTTCTTCATGGGACCTTGGCTTGTGTATGTTGACACAATACTTCTTAAAATTCCCACTTGTTGCTCTCTTTTTAGGTCACCAAAATAGATGGTTTATCAATTCCTGTGTTTTATGAATCCCTGGGTGCCCTGTCACATGGGATTCATGTCCCCATTTTAGAATTAGTCTTCGTAAATGTAGGATCTAGAATGAAAACCTTTACCATGTTTCTTTCCTGTTTGCACGAATATTTACGGTGGACTAATATTAGTTTTTTTTCCTTCTCTTTGACAAGAGAAAGAATCTGCTTTTCTGGGCCTGTTTCTTGGTTTATAGGTGATTTCATAATTATATCTGGAATAAAATAGTGAACACCTACTATGCCTTAAATTCAATAGCTTGGGATTAGATAACCTACATTTTTATCATCAGTCCAAACTGATGCTGCCCCCTCCAAACAGTGTTGCCAATGGGCCAAAGCATCTTTGATAACCAATAGTTCTCTATCCTCGATAGTGTCATTAATCTTTACGGCATTGAGGGTTTGAGAAAAATATGCTGCGGGATGTACCACCCCAGACTCCAGATCTTTTCGCAATGGAATCACTCCAATAACAAATGATAGGGCATCAGTCTCCAGGATAAAGGGTAAATCACTGTTGGGATGTTTCAAAATGGAGGCAGTAGGGAAGACCTCATTAAGTCTCTGAAATGCCTTTTCTTGTACATTTTCCCAATTAAATAGGATACCCTTAGTGAAGATCATGATATAGACCTGACAATCTCTGAGAACCCTTGTACAAAAATTGGCAAAGCCCAGTAACTGTTGAATCACTTCCACTGTCCTGGGGGGCGGCCATTCTTGTACTCACATGACTGTCTTGGTCTGTATGAATTCCCTTGTCAGCGATCTTAAAACCCAAAATGAGCACCTCAGTAACCTCAAAGAGACATTATTCAACCTTTGAAAACAAAGAGAGTTTCTGCAACCTTTTCAGCACATGTTTTACATGTTTCTGGTGCTCTTCAAGGCACTCAGAAAATATTAAAATGTCAACAAGGTAAGTTACAAAATATGTAGCCAAAACACCTCTAATAATGTCATTGAGAAAATATTGAAATGCTGTAGCGGTGTTACTCAGACCAAACGACTAAGGGGCAGATTTACAAGCCCCTTGCGCCGCCATTGCGTCACTTGTTTTGACGCAACGGCGGTGCAAACAATGCGGCCAATTTACAACGTGACGCATCTAGGGAGATGCGTCACGTTGTAAAGCCCTGCGTCACATTATACCTGCGCCAGGTATAATGTATGCAGGGTGGGCGTTCCCACACAAAAAGTCATGTAGAACTGACGCAGTGAAATTTACATTTCACTGGGTCACTCTATGCCGTCACTGCATCAAAATCCCTACGCCTGCTCAGACCAGGCGTAAGGAATGACGCAGGGCTTTTTGCATGGGACTCACCTATCTGTTGTGGCACATTGCTGGAGTTGCGTCACGTTCATGAGCAACTCCAGCAATGCATCACTTTTGTGCCAAAAGATGCGTAAGTATTTATGACGCATATGTTAATCCTTGCGCCATGGAGCACTGTATTGGCGCAAGGACATTTGGCACTGGCGCAAGGAAACTGACGCATCTATGCAGATGCGTCAGTTCCTTGTAAATCTGCCCCTAAATATTCAAAATGTCCATATCCGTTTTCCACTGATCTCCCTGTCTGATTCTCCCCAAACTGTATGCACCTCTCAAATCAAATTTTATGAATATTGTGGATGATTTTATTTGGCCTAACAGGACCTAGATGAGTGGTGAAGGATATCTATTATGTATTGTGATGGCATTTTCTCTGTAGGCATTGCATGGAAGGCACCCCCTCCTGGTTTTGGAATAAAGAAGATGGGAACACCAGCCAGAGAGGCAAAGTGGCAAACAAACCCTTTTATAGATTTTCCTTTAAACATGTACAGAATCCTCTTTATTGGTCAAAGGATAAATGCGACCATGAGGGATCTTATCTTCAGGAAAAAGATCAATTGGACTGTTGTAGGGCTGATGTCCTATGACAGTCCAATTCTCTCTATGCTGCTCTACTCTATGACACTCCACTCTACGCCACTCCACTCTACAGTAGTCCACTCTGGCACTCCGATCTACTGTACGATACGCCATTCGTCTCTACAGCACTCCAGACTACGCACTAAACTGTACACCACTCCACTCTACTCCATGACATGCCACTCCACTCTATGACACTCCATTCTAGGCCACTCTAGTGAGCGCCACACCCCTGTATACCATTTCCCTGTACACCACTCAACCCTTCGCTATTCCATTGTGTGCCACTCCACTTTACACCACTTCACTCTATTCCACTGTACGCCACTTTACTCTACGCCACTCCATTGTATACAATTCCACTTAACACCACTCCACTGTATGCAATTCTACTGTAAGCCACTCCACTTTAAGCCACTCTACGGTATTCCGCTCTACACTAATCCACACTATGCCACTCCACTCATGCTATTCCACTGTACACAACTCCACTCTGCACCACTCCACTCTAAGCTATTCTACTGTATACCACTCCACTCTTCTCCACTTCACTGTACACCACTCCACTGTACGCTATTCCAAGGTACACAACCCCAGTGTATGCCTCTCCACTCTATGGCACTCCCCTTGACATCACTGCATTCTACATTATTCCATTGTACGCAACTCCACTCTACGCTATTCCACTGTTTGCCACTCCACTCTTCGTCAGTCCTCTGTATGCCACACCATTGTACGCTATTCCACTGCGCTCCAGTCCACTCTATGCCACTCTACTCCACTCTATTTCACTCTACACTACTGCACTCTATGCCACTCCATTCTATGCCACTCCACTGGACTCCACTGAAGTGTACGTCACTCGACTGTATGCTACTTCACTCTATGCCTCTCCATTATACGCCACTCCACACTACACCACTCAATTCTAATCTATTACATTCTGTGCCACTCCACTCTACGCCGCTCCACTCTAAACCACTCTACTCTACGCCACTCCACTCTACACCACTTCAGTGTATGCTATTCAACTCTACTGCACTCTAATTTACACCACTCTACTGCAAGCCACTCCACTCTACGCCACTCCACTGTATGCTATTCCACTGTATGCCACTCAACACCACTCCACTCTATCCCACTCCATTCTATGACGCTCTACGCTGCACCACTCTATGCCACACCACTCTATGCTATTCCACTGTATGCAACTCGACAACACTCAATGACAATCCACTCTGTGCTATTCCACTCTACAGCAATCCACTGCAAGCCACTTCACTCTAAGCTATTCCACTCTATGCCATTCTACTCTATGCCACTCAACTCAATCACTTCACTCTATGCCACTCCACGCCACTCACTGTATGCTATTACACTCTACGCCACTCCACTCTGCGCAACTCCACCAAATGCCACTCCACTATATGCTATTCCTCACTATGCCACTCCACTCTACGCTATTTCACTGTACACCATTCGACTGAATGTCACTATGCCACTCCACTGTACATTGTTCCACTTTAAGGCACTCCACTCAATGACATTCCACTCCACTGCACTGTACGCCACTCCAGTCTGCGCTATGACACTCAACTCTACGCCACTGTACGCCACTTCACTCTACACTTTCCACTCCACTTTACGCCAATACACTCTACAACACTCTCCTCTACTATACTCTATGACCTGCCTCTTAATGACGCTCCAGTCAACGAGACTCCACCCTATAATTTGAAACACTTTTTTATTAGAATATAAAAACCATTGGCATTCAATGAAGAAAACAATGGTTAAATCTTAGGGCCTGATTACGATGTCGGGCGGACGTCGATGCGGAAGCAGGATCGCCCGACTAGGAGTTGGAGGTCCCGCTGGCCGCATTACGATGTGACTACCTTCACAGCGGTCGCAATGTGTATATTTTGAATTGCAGCGTGTGCTGCGGGCTGCAGCACACGCCACAATATAAAAAAACCACATTTAAAACATCCCTGCACTATGTGGCAGGCACCATGCGGTGCAGGGATGTTTAGGGGGCACCATAGGTGCCCCACATGTCCCAAAGCGGAGGACCAGGGGGAGGGAGGGGCCCACTAGGGGCACCCAAAGTCACATTCCGCCTGCCTTTTCATGGCAGATTAACCACCATGAAACGGCCGGCGGAAAGGGACATCCTAATCCCTATGGCGGTGCCTGAGCAGGCACCGCCCCATTGTACGGAATAGGAGTCCACCCGCCGCACTGACGTGATCCTTGATGCTTTTGTACGCGGCCGTCTTTCCACATCCAGTTGAGATCTGACCGCCTTTATCCTAATGGTGGTGGATAAATTAGAAATTTAAGGTATAACTATAACTTTTACATTTCTAATGCTTATTTTGTTTAAGTTTGGTTTCTATAAAAGTTTTCCTAACTATAACTAAGCTTTAACCATTGTTTTTCATTGAAAAAAACATATATATATATATATTTGAAGAAAGTCCATTCATTCTTCAAAACACCAGACATCCATACACGTTAGTGTTCACTAATTTATTAGTGTAGTAAATAATGTGTTTCAGCTTCATAAAGCCCTGATCACATCGTGGGAGCCACCATTTTGAAAACATTTTATACGCAATCGTCTCCGTGCCACATCACGGTTTAATTTCCGACCGCCACATTACAATGTTTGCGGTCGGAAATTAAACGGCTGGTCATTCTTTATCAGGAGTTAAAAATGGGCTGTTGCTATTTCTTAAGTCTTTTGGACAAGCCTCTTATCGTGGGGGGGCCCAGCCAGGATTCATCTGTTGTGGATGGATTCTGTACTTTTCCACCAAGTGAGGACAGTTTTTCACAAAGTGCCCAGTGATCCCACAGTAAAGACCTAACCCTCGGTGTCATATTTGTTCCATTTCTTCTGGAGTGAGGGACTTTTTGATGTTACCAACTTGCATCGGCTCTTCAGGGTACTTTGCAGAGTATTTGGCAATTTCCATGGTGCTCTTTACAAATGCATTCTAAGGTTTGAAGGTTCTTTCTTGGTGTCTTTCTTTTTTCTGTGCATAAATTTGTAGCATTACATCTATCTGAGCCACTGATGAGGTAGTCCGTTTCCTCACTTGAGGCACCAACTCTTTTAATTCTTCTTAGAGACCCCAGTAAAATGAATTTGTAGCATATTTTCTAATACATGCAATTATATCCATTGACTCTTGTTGAAGAGTCAGTAGTCCAGAAATACAGCGGGCATGAGTAGTCTCCATGCATACAACGAAAGAAACTACCTCACGATCAACCAAAGATAAGACCAAAGTACTGATTTTTGGCCATCACAAGAACAAGAAATTTCTAACATAGTGCAGGGGGACCATGATCATTAAAACAGCAATGAAGTACAACTACATGGGGTTTGGTTCACAGAGTCCTCCAAACCCATGCCTCACATAGCCTTGCTGAAGAAGAAAGTTGCAGAATCACATTTGACCTCACCTGCCTCAACAGGAAATTAAATAGTGCCTCTGCCGCTCCAATTCTCAAGGTTATGAAGGCTTCCCTCCTCCAAGAATTACACTACAGGCACCAGGCTTTTCCTGGGGCCTGTGCTCCTAGTTTAGAGCATGCACAGTGCTCAGGGTATAAGAAAGTATTCCAACTGCCAAGATATCTTTGCAGGTCTAGACTTCACCTGGAATTTTGCCTGTCAAGTCGAGCGCTAACCTGCGAGTCTGACACCTTGAAATACTACATAAATACTACATACGTACTCTGAAAGCACCCGGCAACTCACTCAAGGCCTGCTTGAAAGATAAATTTGAGAGCCCAGGGAATCCATGGTTTCAGAAACTGCAAAAAGCAATTACATGTTTTCACATTGAAACACTAGCGATAAAACTGGACACCATCTCCTTTCCGACCTAGAAAAAGGTAATCAACTGGCACCTGCGACTAGCTTCATTTCAGCAGGACACTGCTCCCCTAAAATCCTGAGGCATTCTGCCCCACTGAATACCTCTTATCTGGTAGGGAAAACTCAACCATACCTCTCTGTGGCTATCAACAGATAAGTGTGTAGAGACATCTTATATATGCGTTTGCTTGGTCTGCCATTAACCGACTTCAACCCGGCATGGGCCCACCCAGGAAAGGAGGGGGCATGCAGACTATGCAATGTCAAGTGTGAATCCTGGTTGCACCTCCTGTGCTGCTGCCCCACTCGACGCCGTCAGGAGGTCCCTGCTAAAAACAATCTATCTGATTAAGGGGGCGCTCGCTTGTCAGGAGAACTCTTCTTTGCGCTTTTCCCAATCCGATGTAAAAACTCTATTGAGGTGCTGTAAATATGTTAAAGAACTCAGAGCTCACTTTCAACACCGAACCACTTACTCCGAGCCAGTTACCTTTGCTTAAAAGCTTATAACGGACTACAGCACTCAGAAACCCTGAAACAGGAAATCAGCATTGCTAAAGGGTCACAGTCCACTTACTGCAGGAAACACTTTTTGCCTCTTATTATCGCTCTAAAAAACAAGCATTTGCAATGCAATAGGTCTCGCATTTGCGAGAGTTTGAGCTAATGGCATTGTAAATGACAATGGCTTTTATTTGTGTGTTTTGAAAACTTGTTAGGGGTGCGTAAACATGCACTATGTTCTTAATAGATGTTGCTTCTCGTAAGCAAGGACTATAAGTACGTAGTGCGTGTTTGCACACCGTTTGCAAGTTTTCAAAACGCATAAATAAAAGGCATTCTCATTTCAAATGCCAATAGCTCAAACTCTTGCAAATGCAAGACCTATTGCATTGCAAATGCTTGTTAGTTTTGTAGTGTGGCAAATGCACCACTAGGTCGCATTACAAAATATTGAGGTAGAGAGTGTTTCGAAATGACCTGCCCAATGAATATTAATTAGACAGGTCGCTGTTTGTGACCCCTTGGGGCTGGCAGCAAACACAGGGATGTTGGCCTGCAAGGAACGGCAATGTTTGTTCATTATTTGCATACCCAAACAGGGGGGCTTATTTATGAGCCCTTGCGTCACTTTTGCGCCGCCGTTGCGTCACTTTTTGTGACGCACCAGCAGCGTAAAAAATGCACCATGTTGCGTCATATTTACAAAGTGACGCATCTAGGTAGATGCGTCACTTTGCAAACCCTTGCGCCACATTATACCTGCGTCAGGTATAATGTATGCAGGGTGGGTGTTCCGACGCAAGTAAGCCTCGTAGAAGTGACGCAGGGAAATCTATGAGATTTCACTGCGCCACTTCTAGGACGCAAATGCGTCACTATCTTACGCCTGCCTCACAGCAGGCGTAAGACTGACGCAGGCACATTTGAAATGGGACTTGCCCATGTGAAATGACCCATTGCTGAAGTTGCGTCACTTTTGTGACACACTCCAGCAATGCGAAATTTTTGCGCCTACAGATACGTCAGAAATACTGACGCATCTGTAACTCCTTGCGACATGATGCGTCATACTGTAAATATGACGCATCCAGCATGTCGCAAAGAGGGCGCAATGAAAAGTGACGCATCGCTGTTTTCACGCAGCGATGCGTCACTTTTCATAAATGAGGCCCAGGATATTTTGTCAAAGCAGCCTGTGTTCACTAAAAGAAACTGGTGCTTCTTCAAAAAAAAAAATCCCATTTGGGAAGTTATCAGGGGAGACGGTAATGGTCCCTTGGACTGCTGCCTGCTCTCCCCTTGCGGTCACCCAACACGATTCCCCAAGGGGAAGTTGTCCAAAGAGGACAGCTTCCTCCTTCCGAATTAGTTATCACCTCCTTTGAGGAGTAGCAAACTATTCAATGGGTTACAACCGCAATGGTGTGCTTTTGACTCAAAAAATGGATTCAATACCACCACAAAAACATTTTGAGGTTGCAAACCCTGTGATTTTGTGAATTCCAGTGATGGGGACTGCAAACTTTTTTGGTACATGAAGCCACCAATTTGTGCCCAGTGTGGCAGATTTTCTAATACCATAGGTTTAGCGTTATAAGTGGGAAAGCAGAAGTGGGAAATGTATTCAACACCTATGACGCGGAAGTTTGTCAATATTCACAAACCTTTTGTGGTATCATTTCCACACTGAAAACATGTATGAGTAATCATGCTTCCAGGGTGGAAATGTCAATCTGCATCCTAAGCCAGCCTACATCTAGGTATTTACAGCCCCTCTACACACGCAGGAACATGGGTTAAAACAGTAGTAGTGAGGTCTCACAATGGCTGTTCTCCTTGGCAGGGCAGTCTTAACAGCATTATAGTCGCCCGGGCAAAGCAGTGCACTGGGGCCTGCCTACACAACCACTCACAGGAATAAAAATGTTTAACGGAAAATTTGTGTTAAATTCTGGTCTGCTCGTGGGGATCCCGGGCAACTGCCCAGCGTGCCCATGCTTAAGACTGCTCCTTGGAGGTGCACAGAAGTGAAAAGCGCCGATAATACAGTTGTCAGAGTGAATAGCAAAACCTATATCCGACAAGTAAGAAACCGGATAGAGCTGTTGATTTACCCCAGTGTTATGTCACTACATATTCCAAGTTCCTTAATAATAGGTATTGAAACTCTCGATTACAGATTCCTTACTATCTCCGTCTTGGTGACATGCATATAACCCGTAAGCGAGCCGTTTTCCTCTGGTGACCGGACAGCTTTGAGCCGGCATTTGCACTGTCCGAACAGATATTTGTTTGCACTGATCAAACAGTGCAAGAACAACATATGTATTTACTGAAAAGAAAGTTTTGCACTTCCAAAATGGGCCAGGCACTGGTGCACGGCATGCAACCTGTCCTTTGTGGCAAAACTCCAGCCTTATTCTGACCCCCCCCCCTTCAGCACTAATCCGTTTTAATGTCAGCAGTTTGGCAGATCTCAGTTTGACGTCATGAATATTTAAAAAGAAAAATATGCAGGGCGTTGGGAATTAATTATTGCGGTAGTCAATGCATAGTTTTGATTTGATGCCAGGACTGGGAATTTACAGGTAATTTACGACCAGCTAAATAATGATGCTACTGTAAAAAAAAAAAAAAAGCCGGGGCTTTGACAGTGTGTGCGGACACCTTTTAGGTGTAGGTTTTGCACTTTTTAAGTTTTTGCAGAATATTACACGTCAGAAGAAAACATTACAACTAGTAATACTGTGGATAGGTTGATGACTTTGGGGGAGCGAAATGGTAATGTTACACAACATTCAAACCTCCTTCTCAGACGGTGATTAACAGATGGGGTCCGGTTATTTACTGATTCCGAAGAGGTGTAATTTGACATCATGTGAGATTTGCATGCAGCCAGTGCTAAACTCAGAATATGGCGGGTCTTTCTCTCGTGCTGAAGGTGCAAGGGGTCCAGGATGTGGAAGAGATTAAGGATGCGTGACTAACTTTTATGAATGTGTCCTGTACTTTTATGCAAACATATACATTCCGAGACAATTATGACAAGTGGCTGTAATAAATACACCACTTAGTAAAGTATTCTTTTAATAGACACTAGAGGGCGCGCGGGGTCTGTTTGGTTGAGAAGCTGGAACTCGTATCCAATGCAGCTTGTGTTAGGCTGTCTGACATGCACACCTCCTGTCCTGGCGCGTGCACATCTCCTGTCCCCCTTCGGCAGCAAAACCCAAGACAATAGATCTCGCCAAGACGAGCAGCGCATGCGCTGCGTCGCTAGGCGAGACCTAACTATGCAGAAACCCAAAATGGGACCCCATAGTGGCAAGGGGCTCTTCGTTTACGAACTGTACATAATATACTGCCCCATCACGAGGGGAGGGAAGGAAAATCGGGAACATGAATGATGTTTTTTTTTTTTGTTGTCCTTGTTTGTTGCCCTCATGAGTTAGCCTGGGGTGAAGCCACCATTCTTACCAACTGATGCACTGCCCTCTTGCCCTAAGCCTAACTAAGTACTTTATTCCAGGGGCACCTTTCAGCATGGGCAAAGGGGGCACACAGCAATTACCCACAGGCATGCAGACTCAACTTGGTATTCTTTTTCTGCGAACTAATCTAACACCTTGCACTATGTACTGTAACCACTCGGCACCTTACTTTTATCCTTCTCTCATTTCAGTTTTAGCAACTCAAAAGAGTTTATCTAAATTAAGCTCACCCCCTGTTCATCACGGAGCGTACCTTGAGTTTTAGAAACAATTGTTTTAACAGTTGTATCTGGATGGGTGTGACCATTTATATTGTTTTGTACAGAAATTGGCATGGTTTTTATCCACAAAACAATAAACTTACATTGACATTGACAGCAGTCCAGTATGTGCAGCTATTTGGGTCTGCTTACAACGAAAAATAGTCATAAATTGCATGTTTGAAAGTTAGAAAGCCAGGGACTTTGATTCAGTATTAGGGGTGTCATCCACAATAATGCATCTTTGCTCAAATAGCAAAGAGTAAATGTCCCCTTGGCTTGATTAGTGTCAATCAATCAATCAGGGGGTTTAAAGCGCGCTACTCACCCGTGAGGGTCTCAAGGCGCTGGGGGGTGGGGGGGGATGCAGCTCCGGATCAGCTGAAGAGCCAGGTCTTGAGGCTCTTCCTGAAGGTGTGCAGAGTAGGGGAACGTCTGATGTTGACTGGGAGCTCGTTCCAGGCTTTGGCTGCCATGTAGGAGGAGGCTCTTCCACCCGCTCTGGTTCTGCGGATGCGCTGGGTTTCTGCCACGGCAAGGTCGGCGGAGCAGAGGTTCCTTTTGGGTACGTGGCAGGAGACTCTATCCTTGAGGTATTTGGGTCCAATGTTGTGGAGGGATTTGTAGGCGTGGGTGAGTAGCTTGAAGGTTACTCTCTTCTCGACGGGGAGCCAGTGGAGGTCTTGCAGGTGTTGCGTGATGTATTCATGTCGTGGGATGCCGAGGACGAGTCTGGCCACGGTGTTCTGGATGGTCTGGAGTTTGCGCAGCAGGGATTTATTGATTCCAGCATAGAGGGTGTTTCCATATTCCAGTCTGCCTGTTATGGGTGCGTGGGAGACAGTCTTTCTGGCTTCAGGGGGGGTCCACTTGAAGGTCTTGCGGACGATGCATAGGGTGTTGAAGCAGGTGGAGGCGACGGGGTTGATCTGTCGGGTCATGGTGAGGGAGGAGTCGAGTATGATGCCGAGGTTCTGGGCGTGGTCTGTGGGGGTGGGAGGGGTGCCGAGGGCGGAAGGCCACCAGGAGCTTTCCCACGCAGAGGGGGAGGGTCCGAGGACTAGGACTTCTGTCTTCTCCGAGTTGAGTTTCAACCTTTTGTGGTTTTACCAAAAAATATAGATTGCATGGCTCAGTAACATGTTGAAAATGCTGGGGATCTCCAGAAAATCTTGCAGGTGCAACAATAGCTATTGTTGCAAAAGGGGAACAAAGAAATCCTGCTATTAAATTTCTGCCAAACTTGTCTAAATTGTTGCAGCTGTAGTAGGCCTCATATGAGACGGGATTTCAGTTTTAAATGTGTTGTGCATATTTTCACCTGATAACTGGTTACGTTATTCTAACAAAAATTCCCCTTTTTTTTAATCTGTGCCATACTTAAATGGGATTAACCACTGTATCCATATCATTGGTCTGGCAATCTGTTAAGACCCTCACATCTCAGGCTGAAGGGCAGCAAAGTTAATCCTTCCTTCTCCCCTTCTGGGTGATCCTACTTCCTGTATAACATTCCAGTAAAGTAGGGAGCACCTGAATCTGAAAAGGGGAAGAAAGCTGTGGGATTAGAGAGCGAGAACACTCGTTTCCAGCAGGAACTGTCTGAGAGAGTCACACTGTCAAGAGAGAAAACAGAAGACATTAATTATCAGACAATGGAAGAAAGGTTTTATATCAGGTAAGAACTATGGAAATACAAGTGGCAGCTTAACGGATGTGAGGTGAAGCGTCGCTGTAACTAGCCACAAGGCAAATCTGGAAACATGCCTGAGAACCCCGAACAAGTGGCGTTCCAGTCCACCAGAAAGCTGAATAGTAGTTAGAAAACCAAAACGGGAAATACAAAACCAGGTCAAAAAGAGGTTCCTACTTGACTAAGCCAAATTACAGTGGATACCTGTAGCAAGGTTAATAAATCTGTAGCTGAGTCAAACCTCCAATATCCGTCCAGAAACACATACAGGTACCAATGTTCGAAGGGTGGATTATAACAGATCATGGAGGTCATGTGGAATAAAAACTGGCTTGGGCAAGGATTAGACAAGAGCTATGAAACAAGAAGAAAAGGGAAGTCAGCATTGGAGTCAACTGATGGATTTTATAACCAATGGCTGTAAAAAAGGAAACCTAAAACCTCTTGGAAAGGAAAATATTCAAAGTTAAACATCGTCCTTAACCCCTCCACCTTGTACATTTTTATCCTCTGATTGAAATAAGCCTCCTGCGATTCCTTTCTCCACTTCGGCCGATTTTCCTACCCCTCATTCCCTTTCACATTATACCATATTTCCCATTCACAATAAATTATATTTTTAACAAATGTTTCACTGTGTTCATAAGCTCGCCTTACCCTCCTTCCTGATGTGTCCATGCCTATTCTTTTCCAATGGCATAAGCTTTCCTAGTTTTGTTGCAAATTACTTCTATTTGTCTCAAATGTTTTATTGTCTTTATATTTGTTTTTATATTTACAGATTGGCTAATTCCACAAACACAATCATATGTCAAGTACTGGTACTTGTCCAATGTGCACTGTTGCAAAAACAAATGTCTTGATTGACAAAGTGCAGGGTGTCACATTCTTTCTTCCTACAAACCAATAGCCCAATTGTATAATGTTGCCCGAAAACTCAAATGCATATGAAAGATGCCGTCATGTCGTTAGTTTCATAGTGTCAATCCCAATATGTCAATGTGTCAGTCATAAAGCTGTATTGCTGCACCTCGTGCATATCAAAATCTATGGTAAAGATTTGTGTAAAGTTATTTATAGCAATGTGCTTTACAAGCCACTTGTTAGTCAACATGCTCTTACCTGCTCAAATCACCAGTCCTGCGCTATATTGATGACAATCGACACAATCTATAAGTCAAAAAATTACGAATTCACCTAAGTTATGAACATCACTAGATACCATATTCTGGTCGTGAAACAATCATCTGCGCTCCTCCACTGACCTGACCTGACCTGAGATAAAATGTAACGCCTCCTGATCCAAATGAGTGTAGCTGAAATGACACAAATGTCTGAAATGACAGAAAAACGACAATAATCATCTCACTTGTGATACTAGGGCAAGGGTCTAACTAGCGTTTCGATATTCATGGAGAAAATCACTCCCGGATCCTAAACCTCCGTTGCTCACCTGAATAGTGTCTCCGTCAAAAGTTACGACGCCTCAATGCAATAGAAAACAAATTCACGAGCCCAATGTGAACGCTTTGTAGATAAACTTTCAAAGTCCGAACTCGACAACGGACTGTTGCGCGTGAGCGCTGACGATCGAAACTCAAAGTCGCCATCATGGAATGGTAAGCCAAGTGCCTGAATGCTCTCATAATAGTGCCCCCATTGCAGTGGAGGATATACCTGGATGGCGGAATCTACCAATTATTCACGAACACCAATGAAACTAGTTGAATAAACAGCTGATTAAAGACTGAAACGGTGGAATCTGACTAGAACCACTCTAAAAAATGCTCGTAGTCTATACAGCACAAAAGAAACTAAAGATGGTCCTACACAGTCAAGTAGGAGCTCCATCTTGAATCCTACAAAACCTTGTTCAAGAATGGTGAATGAAAAGTAAAAGACACTCAAAGAAATCCCATAGTGTTAGTTTAAGCAAATATACTAAAAGAATTTGCTGAAGAGATTAATGGAAGTCAATGTAATCAGGTGGGGGTTAGTAGTTGTTTCAGTCAGCATGCAACTCAAATGTTCATATGTTCAGCCTTGTCATAAAATATGATATTAGTGGTAAAATTATCCAGGTATACAAGCTTACATGACATTGAGCACAAAAAACAACTTGTATCAATTTTTTCATTGAGACCCTTAGGTTGTTGCGTAGCCAATAGATTTCTCTTTATAATAAAGATCTAGTTAAATCTTTACCTGGAATCGGTGATATGGTTTCTATTACCTGAAACCATAATTGTGATATGGTATGTCTTGCTAAAGACCAGTGTACTGCTAATCTGTTCCCTTCCATCAGAGAGTGGCCCATCCCGTGCGACAGAGTCTCTAGCAGTAATCGTTAGCGAAGGAGCTACAGACTCCAAGCCCACCGTGGTGCTCAATATACTAATAGTAGAAATTGCTTGGCTACGGGGGTCTGTTGTTTGCCCTGGTTCAAGGGTTTCTAAAAGATTAGGGTCGTCTGCTCCGCCAAACTCGGTATTCCTGTATTGCCTACAACCAAATCCTTCGGTTCTACTCCTCCATCCAGGCTTGCTATTAAAGATTTTGAGCCCAAGGGGCTCGCAATAGAAAATATTTTGGCAATGGAAGGTTGGGAGCCCACACCATCCTTGGGCGCCCCCCCCCCCGGTGATTTTCCCAGTGGCCTTTTTGCTGCCCCCAGTTTCTCGTTTACCTCTTATCACCGGGTCCACGTCGGGAATCCGTCCCCCTGTAATGGCAAGCCCAGGTGCAGTCTTTTTAGTCCCTCTCACGCCACGGACAGCCATACTCCGCCTCAGATAGCGGTTAACCTCTTTAAATGCCCGTAAGATGTCCGCGGGAGCCGCGGAGAAGACCAGAAGGGCAGCCGCCGCCGACCAGAGTACAAACGCGTCCAGAGGCGCACTCGGGGCTGTAACGGTTTGCGGAGCACTCGCGGCAGCAGCAGACGCCCTGCACAGGACCTGACGGCCGCTTCGTCCACTTCGTCCAGGGAGAGGCGAACGTTTGAAAGTCAGCATCCCTGAGCCAGGCGGCATAGCTGATGGCCGAAAGATGTCTTGTGATGCTGGAGGTGGTGTAGCAGAGTGTTACACAGACGCCATCTTGCTCTAAATTTTTAAGACCAGTGTACTGCTAAGCTGGATGTTTTATTATCCGTTCTTATGGTACTTTTATGCTCTGAAATGCGTAGCTTTATTTTTCTCTCTGTCTTACCAACATAAAGTAGTCTGCACGGACACTTTATGCTGTAAATCAGATTTTTTGAATTGCAGTCCGTGGTGTGACTTAGCTCGATCGTCTCTCCTGTTCTTGGATGTTGAATTTTAGTGCCTGTAATTACATTGTTGCAATGCACGCAATTTAAACATTTCTTTGTACCTTGCATTGTAGGTGGTTTTTCATAGTTCGGAGTCATTAGCAATTGTTTGAGGTTTTTAGACCTCCTGTATGCATTTAACGTTTCGTTCTGTAATAAGTCCCATTGTGTGTATTATTTTCCTGAGTTTTGCTGAACTGGTGGAGTATTTTGAAACAAAAACCTGTCTCTGAGGTCTAATTTTAGTTTGTTTTGTCAATAATGTGGTACGGTCTTCTTGTTTCATGCGGGCTATTGCTTCATCCAGAATGCTTTCTGGGTACCCCCTCTCGATATATTTTTGTTTCTGTATTACCACATTCTCCTCCAGTGTATTACTTTCTGAGCAAATCCTCTTTATTCTTAAGAACTGGGAATATGGTAAGTTTCAAATCAAATTATTCGGATGAAAACTGGTATACAACAAAGCATTGTTTTTGTCGGTGTCTTTCCTGTACACTTGGGTTTGGAATCCTGATTCGGTTTTAGATATGAGTACATCAAGAAAAGCAATGGAGATATCACGGATAGTATGAGTGAATTGGATATGGTCATCATATGTGTTTAGTTGTTTGATCTTCTGTTCAAGGCTCTCTCTGATGTTGGTCCACATAAGAAATATGTCATCTATAAATCTACAATATATTTGTAGATTACCTGTCCGCTCTGGATCTCCATATACGTGGTCTTCCTCGAACTTAGCCATAAAGGTGTTCGCATAGGCTGGGGCACTCGCAAAGCCCATGGATGTTCCGGTCAGTTGTAGATAAAAGCGATCTTCCCTATGAAAGTAACTATGGTGAAGGCAGAAATGTAATAACTCCAACAGGAATACTTTATCTGCTCTGAACTCTGATTGTTTTAGTGGGGCCCATTCTATAGCTTCCATTCCTCCCATATGTGGAATTGAAGTGTAAAGTTATCTAACATCAATAGTATACAGTCCACTTTGTTCATCACCTGCTGTAATTTAGTATAAAGTCTGTAGTGTCTTTCACATAAGATCCCCATGTTTGCACAAACGGTTGTAGAAAATAATTGAGATATTGACCTAATGGTTCAAACAGTGTTCCACAACCTGTCACGATGGGTCTAAATGGTGGATCTTGGATATCCTTATGAATTTTCGGCAACATATAAAGACGTGGTCTTCGTGGATTTGAAACCGTTAGGAAGGACTTGGTGGTGGTAGTAATCCAACCCATTTCAGAAGCTTTATTAAGTATCTCTTCCAATGTTTTGGACAGTCTGT
Organism: Calotriton arnoldi; assembly: GCA_963921515.1. Taxonomy (NCBI): domain Eukaryota; kingdom Metazoa; phylum Chordata; class Amphibia; order Caudata; family Salamandridae; genus Calotriton; species Calotriton arnoldi. The sequence continues at coordinate 386,294 of CAWUFW010002947.1, read as the reverse complement.
AAGTAGGATCTTGGCTCATTAAAAGGTATGTTGCTTCGTCTGAAACAGGTTGGTTGACTCTAAGTTGATAATGTTTCTTGTCGATCACCACTATGGCACCTCCCTTGTCTCCATTCTGGATAAAAATCTCAGGGTTGTTGGAAGGTGACCTCAATATATGTCTTTCATAAAGTTCTGCCTTTTATCCGATGACAAATTCAATTTTTGTATCTCCTGTTTAACTAAGATTTCGAAAGAATACAATACTTTGTGTGACACTGGTGCCTGAAAACTGCTCTTGGGTTTGAATTAGAGAAATTCTGTTTCTGGTGTGTCTTCTCTGGGTGGAAGTATGTTAGAAAAAAGTGTCTCAACCGCAATGTCCGCATGAATTTAAATAGTGATATCTCACATTCCAATGCATTGGTTCTGTATGTCGGTACATAACCCATTCATTTATTCAAGACGTTTATCTGCTGCACGGTGAGATCTGTAGAAGAAATGTTCACGACTAAACTCTGTTTTGGCTCCTTAAGTTTGTACGCACTTTTTTTCTGACTTCTCCTGGTTTTCCTGTGGATGGATTTGTTTTGGAACTGTGTTGCCCCGGTGGTTGGCTTGTATCCGATACCTGGGATAAAAAAGATTTCGATGTTGAGGAATGAGCAGTTGACTCACTGCTTGGTTCACTCTGTTAATGTGCACTACTCAACGCTGCATGTACTGGTGCTCGATTGCTATCCACTTCTCCTTCTGTTGCCACACTTTCCTCTGAGGATGTAGTCGTGGACTTCTTAAAGAATGTTCGTCGTTGAGCATACACCTCTGCCCAAGTGTAGACTTCATTAAGTTTGTAATCCAGAGTGTCGCGTTTGAATTTACGAAGTTTACCCTCTTGTAATTTTTTGTTGTATGTATCTAATTTTTGGTTAACTTCATCCAATTAAGTTTTCCATGTATCAGTCTCCATTCATGTTTCAAGGTCATGTTTCAGTCTTTAATCAGCTGTTTATTCAACTAGTTTCATTGTTGTTAGTGAATAATTGGTAGATTCCGCCGTCCAGGTATATCCTCCACCGCAATGGGGGCACTATTATGAGAGCATTCAGGCACTCGGTTTACCATTCCATGATGTCGACTTTGAGTTTCGATCGTCAGCGCTGACGCAACAGTCCGTCGTCGATTTCGGACTTTGAACGTTTCTCTACCGAGCGTTCACATTGGGCTCGTGAGTTTGTTTTCTACTGCGTTGAGGCGTAGTAACTTTTGACGGAGACACTATCCAGGTGAGCAACGGAGGTTTAGGATCCGGGAGTGATTTTCTCCATGAATATTGAAACCCTAGTTAGACCCTTGACCTAGTATCACAAGTGAGATGATTATTGTCGTTTTTCTGTCATTTCAGACATTCGTGTCATTTCAGCTACACTCATTTAGATCGGGAAGCGTTACATTTTATCTCAGGTCAGTGGAGGAGCGCAGATGATTGTTTCATGGCCAGAATATGGAATCTAGTGATGTTCATAACTTAGGTGAATTCGTAATTTTTTTGATTTTTTGACTTATAGATTGCGTTGATTGTCATCATTATAGCACAGGACTGGTGATTTGAACAAGTAAGAGCATGTTGACTAACAAGTGGCTTGTAAAGCACATTGCTATAAATAACTTTACACAAATCTTTACCATAGATTTTGATATGCACGAGGTGCAGCACGTACAGCTTTATGACTGACACATTGACATATCGGGAATGGCGCTATGAAACTAACGACATGGCGACACCTTTCATATGCATTTGAGTTGTTGGGCAACATTATACAATTGGGTTATTGGTTTGTAGAAAGAAAGAATGTGACACCCTGCACTTTGTCATTCAAGATTTTTCTGTTATTCACAGATTTTGGCCCCTGATGAAGGGACACATGTCCCGAAATGCATTGGGCATGGATGATGAACAGAGCATTGTTCTATGAACTATCGAAAGATTAAACTTCTGTGATGTGAACAGAATAAAAAGTGTTAATGTACACCTTTGAGAAACTGCATTTGTATTTGTTGAAGATGCATGATGTTTTGATATGAAACACACTTGAAGAAATTGATTATTATTTGCAATTTAATATTTGAGGAAAACATTTGTTTTTGCAACAGTGCACAATTGGACAAGTACCAGTACTTGACATATGATTGTGATTAGATTTGGCATGTTTGACATCATGCCCACCAATGTAGCACGCTAAGGTTACAGGAGTAGTTAGTTTTGAAAAGAAGTAGATCAGGAGTGCTCCACTACCAAACATAGAGTGATTCCACAAACAACCACAGCATTACACCATTCACTACGCTTAGGAGAAAACTCAAGGCATACCTTTTTCAACATTAGCACTCCCTCCTTTTCACCACATCCTCAGCTAGCCCACAGAACATCATCTCGGGCCTACCCTACCAGCCACCCCCAGCACTACCCTTCTGCACCACCCTTCTGCACCTATGGTCACTCTCACACCAGCCGCATATGCTGACCACCAAAGTAACTTCTGTAGTTATGCAACCTTTAAATGTAACTGCTCTCCTTGCAAATAACCTTTTCAATTTGTTAATGGCTGGAATTTTGCCTGCCTTTCTCTTCATCCAACCCCACACCTACTAGAGTATTTTACTCCCGCTGTAGACGCTGAGGATCTTTCCTCCTACTGTCTCCATGTTATCCTTTTGGGAATCTGCATTCACTTTAGTAGGTTTTCTTCGCCCTTCTTCAATTCCTTCTTGAAACTATTGATAGGTTTTGAAGATTAGGAAGTTTTCTTTCATGTGACGAGTTTACTACGCCCACTTTAAGCTTTCAGTATGTTTTCTGTTTTCATTGTGCCATAACCGTGTTTGCCTTACTTTTTCTCCGTATGGTCTGTGCTCTTCATCGTAAAGCACTGTAACGCATATGGCCATGTTTGCGCTATAAATAACTTCAGAAGTAAATAAATACATTAATTAATTCTGCTGTAACTGTAAGTTTAATATCAGTCAGTCACTGTAACGAGGGCAGGTAGACCCCTTAAGGCGACTCAATGCAGTGAAGTGTATAACACTAAGAAAAATAAATATAATAATGCTAAATAAAATTTTAAAAACTAAACCTCGAAACTACGGGTTTCAAGCAGAAAAGTAACAATGCCTCCTATTTCCAAGGGATAGTTTCTCTTCTTTTGTATCCTGTAAGGCATTTTTGTAATTGATTTTCAAAAATCAGATGTGCAACAAAGCTTGTCAGAAGACTCACGAACAGAAAGCGACCAAGAACCAGCTGGGAAAAGATAGGAACATGAACTGTGTTTACTATGAATGAACTATTTGTGTAAAAGATGCAAGGCTCACATTATATTGTTAATTATTTTGCACTTTAAAGCAATATATTGTAGTTGTTCATCTCCTACTGAATAGCCTGAAAATCAATCAAAGCTGCCTAGGTGATTGGTTTTCATTCACCATGGCAACAGCGAAATTTCAAAGAGACTCCTGTTTTTATTATGATAGCTTTAGAATGATATGCAATGCATATGTTAGGTTACATTTGCAATGACCACAGTACTCTTTTTCCTGTAGATGTGGTGAGAAGAAATAATCAGTGTAGTAATTCAAAGAACATAAATAGTTTCTGCCTCTCTTTTTATTTATATAAGGAATTAATAAACCAACCATTTTAGGGGCAAAAACTCATAATGATAGAAATACATAGATTTCATAAAAATAATGATATAAAAATACAAAATCTGGGTGAGACAAATCATATGGTAATAAAAGAGGCACAATAATCAATACTTTGTATCGGGTCTCGTTTTACAAACATGGCCACAGTATGTGCAATACAACAACTAGTTAGTAACCTACGTATCATATAGCCACCATGACCCTTGCACTGATCATAACTTCGCCTGTAGTGACATAGCATATCGGCCTTTGATAACATTAAAACTCCTATGAGGACAAACATCTTCATTTGCCCATTGCCCTTTATAAATGAACTGTTGTACATGCCCTATGGCTTTATACAGAAGACTTGTAGCACAGTGTGGGGCCTCAGCCCACACCCTATGCCCAGTTGTCTTCCCTCAGTGGAAGCATGACCTGGCCTTCAATTGTAGCCTGCGAGTCCTGGTCATGATACCGTCTGCCAAGTTCTCTGGAACACCTGCCCCTAGAGCCCAGGGGGCATTTCCTTTAATTGTAGATAGTGCAATCTGATTGCAAGATGAAGTCTTTGTCCTATCTCACAGCCCCAGAAGGCACATAGCACAACTTTTAGCTGGGAAGACAGTGTGGCCTTTTTAAAAACTTTCTTTTAAGCACTGTGGGACTTTTTAGGCACTAGCGCAGTAGTGCGCAACTGTTTAAAAAACATATATAAAAATATAAATAAAAAAATTTAACCCTTAAATAAAGTGGTAATAGGTAGGGAACAACAATAAAACCTACTACTTACCTATTTTTAAGACTGTAACCCAGAACACAAAGTGTAGTAAAAACAACATGGCTGCCTTTTAGTTCTGTAAAGACAGACACACCACTACACTCCACGTCACTCCACTATACTGTACATCACACTACTTCACTGTACGGTACTACAGTCTATTCCACTCCACTATGGGCTATTCAACTGTACGCTACTCTACGCCACTCCACTCCACTCTACGGTATCCCACTGTACGCCACTCCACTCACCCCAATGCACAGTATTCTACTATATGCCACTCTACGCCACTAAACTGTACCCTATTCCACTCTATGCCATTCAATGTACACCACTCTACTCTACGCACTCCACTTTACAGTATTCCACTCTATGCCACTCCACTGTACGCCACGTCACTCTACAGTACTCCAGTCTATGGCCCTCCACTCTACTGTACGACACGCTATTCGAGTGTACAGCACTACTGCCTATGCACTCCACTGTACCCCACTTCACTCCACTCAACTCTACTCTATCTCATGCCACTCCACTCTATGCCACTCCAGTGTACGCCACTCCAGTCTATGCTATTCCACTCTATAACACTCCACTCTAGGCCACTCCAGTGAGTGCCACACCACTGTATACCATTTCACTGTACGCCACTCCACTCTTCGCTATTCCATTGTGCGCCACTCTGCTTTACACCACTCCACTCTATTCCACTGTATGCCACTTCACTCTACGCCACTTCACTGTATACCATTCCACTGTACACCAGTCCACTGTATGCTATTCTACTGTATGCCACTCTACTCTATGCTATTCCGCTCCACGCCACTCTACTGTATGCCAATCCACTCTTCGCTATTCCATTGTGCGCCACTCCACTTTACGCCACTCCACTCTATTCCACTGTATGCCACTTCACTCTATGCCACTCCACTTTATACCATTCCACTGTACACCAGTCCACTGTATGGTATTCTACTGTATGCCACTCTACTCTATGCTATTCCGCTCTACACTAATCCACTCTACGCCACTCTACAGTATGCCACTCCACTCTATGCTATTGCATTGTGCGCAACTCCTCTGTACACCACTCTAATCTATGCTATTTCACTATATGCCACTCCCCTCTCCACCACTTTATGCCACTCCACTCTAGGCTATTCCACTGTACACAACTCTACTCTACACCACTCCACTATATGCTATTCCACTGTATGCCACTCCACTCTTCTCCACTCCACTTTATGCCATGCCACGGTACATAACTTCAGTGTACACCACTCCACTCTACGCCCCTCCACTGTATATAACTGCATTCTACGCTATCCCACTGTATGCAACCCCACTTTATGCTATTCCACTGTATGCCACTCCACTCTTCGTCACTCCTCTGTGTGCCATTCCATTTTATGCTATTCCACTGCACTCCTGTCTACTGTACACCAATCCAATCTACGCTGTTCCACTCTGCGCTATTCCAGTGTACGCCACTCCACTATACGCCACTCTACTCTATGCCACTCAACTCTAAGCCACTTCACTCTATGCCACTCCACCTTATGCCACTCCACTCTCTGCCACTCCATTCTCCACTACTCCACTCTATGCCACTCCACTCCACTCTACTCAACTCTATGCTATTCCACTCTAAACTACTGCACTCTATGCCACTCCAGTCTACGCCACTCCAGTCTACGCCAATCCATTCTATGCCACTCCACTGGACTCCACTGCAGAGTACATCACTCCACTGTATGCTACTCTACACCACTCCATTTTATGCCACTCCACACTACGTCACTCAATTCTAATCTATTACATTCTACACCATTCCACTCTACTCCACTCCACTCTATACCACTCTACTCTACGCCACTCCACCCTGCACCATTCCAGTGTATGCTATTCAACTGCACTGCTAATTACTGTTCATAAGTTATGTTGTGAGGGGCCATTGTTCCTTTATAATTACTTGTACCCCAGTTCCCTTCCATACCACTTGGTTTCCTTGTCTCTTGAAAATATATTAAACTCTACAGCACTCTACTTTACACCACTCTACTGCATGCCACTCCACGCTACTCCACTGTGCACTATTACACCGTATGCCACTCTACACCACTCCACTCTATCCCACTCCATTCCTTCGACACTCCGCTCTACGCCACACCACTCTATGCCACACCACTCTATGCTATTCCCCTGTATGTGACTCGACCCTACAACACTCAGTGTCAATCCACTCTGTGCTATTCCACTTTTAAATCAATCCACTGCAAGCCGCTCCACTCTAAGCTATTCCACTCTACGCCATTCTACTTTATGCCACTAAACTCTATCACTCCTCTCTATGCCAGTCCATGCCACTCACTCTACACTCTTACACTCTACGCCACTCCACTCTACACAATTCTACAATACGTCTCTACACTCTATGCTATTCCATTCTACTGTACGCCAATCCACTCTACACTATTTCACTGTACATCATTCGACTGAACGTCACTATATGCCACTCCACTGTACGCTGTTCCACTCTAAACCACTCCACTCTATGCCACTCCACCCCACCACACTCTATGCCACTACAGTCTACGCTGTGACACTTGACTCTACGCCACTGAACGCAACTACACTCTACGCTTTCCCCTCAACATGACTCCACCCTTTTCCACTCCAATCTTCACCAATACACTCTGCAACACTCGCCCCTACTCTATGACCCCCCATTTAATGACACTCCAGTCAACGATATTCCACTTTACGATTTTAAACACTTTTTTATTAGAATATAAAAACCATTGACATTCAATGAAAAAAACAATGGTTAAAGCTTAGTTAGGAAACTTTTATTTATTATTCTATACAAACCAAACTTAAACTACACAAATATTAGACATTCTAAAGTCAATCCTTAAATTTCTAATTCACGCACCACCTTCAAATTAATATAATTCACGCACTTTCATGCACAGTGTAGTAAACTCAGTGGCCAGACTACATTAACTATAACTCGCCACTCTACCATGCACTGTGTTCTGATGAATGGTATAATTTGAGATGGTAGAAGTGATGTATTTTGAAAGGGTATAAGCAGTGCATGGAGAAGGGGCGAGTTATAGCTAATGTAGTGTGTCTACTGAGTTCACCACACTGCATGAGTTAAAATAATTTGAAGGTGGTGCATAAATTAGAAATGTAAGGTATAACTATAACTTTAGAAGTTCTAATGTTTGTGTTGTTTAAGTTTGGTTTGTAAACAAATATTAAATACACTTTTTCTGACTATAACTAAGCTTTAACCATTGTTTTTCATTGAAAAAACATATGTGTATATATATATATATATATATATATATACACATATATACCTCTACACTGACACATACTGTTTGTACATAATTGCTGTAATTTCAGAAAACACTGATAATTCATTACAGAGTTTGTAAGTGCCTATAAAATGAAAAAGTAAAAAAAAAAAATTAGACTTAAAATAAAATATAATACAGGCAAAACAAACATTGTGCTAACATTATTAAAAAAATTGTCTCAATCAAATGCTGCTCATACAGAATTCATTATTGTAAGTGTCTTGTGCAAATTAGATAATATTAGTCGGGGCTCACAGTTGCCCATGAATATCTCATTTCAATCAAGCCCTAGAGGACATATACTTAAATGTCCAGACATGTCTTCGTGACAAATGTGTAGGAAAAGAAAAATTAATTACTATAAAAGTGCCTTGTGCAGATTTGATGATATTAATTGAAACCCACATTTGGCCATGAATGCCTCATTTCAATCAAGCCCTAGTGGGCAAACACTTATTGTTCAACATTAAATTGTGCATAAAAATGCCTTTGTACCAAGTGTATAGCTAGAAAAACAGTATGCAAATATAAACTGTCAAACTTATTCAATGCACAATAAGAAATTAGGAATTTCAATATATGGAATGATGTAAAGCAAAGTCCAACAGGTATGTAGCCCATGTGGGCACAGTCCAGTTTTGATACACGTGGAGCCCCATGTTATATTCATAGTGATAGTTTGTTCAGAGACAACTACTCATATGCTCTACAAAAAGTGACACACACAAAATCAAGGCTACATCACTAAAAAAAAAAGAAGAAAAAGGGGATTTCGGAGTAAAATGAGTAAACAGAAAATGGACATCACTGAAAAAAAGAAATGTTACAGGGACGTTATAGTTAGACTCAGATTTCACATGCACAAAACCATAGAAATTCAGCAGTTATATTTACCTGAGATAACTATAACTTATGCCCCTGGAATGCTTTGCTTATGACTTCACGTATTACATCACTTATGACATCACATAGTCAGTGACATCACTGATGATATCTCAAATGACATCACTCATTACATCATCCATAGAACCACACACACCCACTCACAGTCCTATACAACTTCTCCTATACCCACTCACACAACCACACACATGCGCATTCACAGACCCATAGAGCTGATCACACACCCACTCCCTCATCCATTAGGCCACTCAAAACACCCACTCACTCACTCACTTATGCAGCCACTCACGGTCCCATACAACTTCTCCTATACCCACTCACATACCCATATAACCACACACATGCCCGTACAGCTACTCACACAGACACTCACTCTCCAAATACAGCCACTCACACACCAACTCACTTAACCAAACACCCATTCAAACAGCCACTTACCTATACAGCCACTTACACCCAGTCATTCACTCATACAGCCACTTACACAGCCACTCAGTCACCCATTCAGCCACCCACACACCCATACAGCCACTTACTCATCCATACAGCCACTCACACAACCATTCTCTCATCAATACAGCCACTCACACAGCCACACCCTCACCATACAGCTACTCACACACCACCTTATACACCCATGCAGCCACTCACACACCCATACAACCACTTAGACACCCACTCACACACAGATATACACAGTCATACAGCCACTCACATAATATATGTTAGAAGTAGTATCATTGATTAGTAGCACACAAAGTACACTAATTTAACTTTGTAGTAGCTTAGAATATATGTTTAACACACATAAACCTTTAGAAAACATCACAATCACTGCCTGATGTCATTAGTGATGTCATTTGAGATGTCTTCAGTGATGTCATCAGTGATGTCATGGACCATGTCATGAGTAATGTAATATGTGAGGTCATAAGCAGTGCATTGCAGGGGTGTAAGTTATAGTCAGTGGCACTGGAATTATGTGGCCTGGGAGGGTCAAATAATGTGGCAGGGTTGAGTAAATTATACAGCAAGAAAATGCAAATTATGCGGCATTATGTGGCACATATTGTGATAGTATTACTTCATTATTTTGTCATTTTTTGTCATTATTTTGGCATTATTTGCATCTCATTAGTATCAGTTTAACACCCAAATATAGCAATAAGCTACAGAAAGGTGACCAGTCAACCTTTGCAATGGACCTTCCACTGCGCAGCAACAGGTGATGGATTATTTGAAAAATGATGCAAATTTACAATTATGTGAAAATCAACCGTCGCAGCCACACAATCGCATAATTCCAGTGGCCCGGGCTATAGTTAGCTCAGATAACCATAACTGCTGAATTTCTATAGTTTTGTGCGTATGAAATCTGAGCCTAACTATAACGTCCCTGTAACCTTTGGTTTTTTCAGTGAATTTCTATGGTATTTTAATGTCCTTTCATAACTATAACGTCCCTGTAACCTCTGTTTTTAAGTGAATTTCTACAGTTTTTAAACTGTAGTTCCTAACTGTAACATGTAACCTTTGAGAGTGAGTGTGTAAGTGGCTCTATAGGTCGATGACTGGGTGTGTGAGTGGCTGTACAGGTCTGTGAGTGGATGTGTGAGTGGCTGTATGGGTCTGTGAGTGGGTGTGTGAGTGGTTCTGTGAGTGTGTGAGTGGGTGTGTGAATGGCTGTATGGGTCAGTGAGTGGGTGTGTGATTGGCTGTATGGGTCTATGAGTGGGTGTGTGAGTGTCTGTATTGGTCTGTGAGCGGGTGTTTGAGTACCTGTATGGGCCAGTGATTGGGTGTGAGTGGCTGCATGGGTCTATGATTGGGTGTGTGAGTCTCTGTATGGGTGTATGATTGGGTGTGTGAGTAGCTTTGAGGGTGTGTGAGTGGTTGTGTGGGTCAGTGAGTGGGAGTGGCTGCATGAGTCTGTGAGTGGGTATGTGAGTAGCTGTGTGGGTATGTGAGTGGGTTTGTGAGTGACTGTATGGGTCTGTTGGTGGATGTGTGTGGGCCTGTATGGGTATGTGAGTAGGTATGTGAGTGGCTGTATGGGTCTGTAAGTGGGTGTGTGTGGCTGTATGGGTTGGTGAGTGGGTGTGTGAGTGGTTTTATGGCTATGTGAGTGGGTGGATGAGTGTCTGTATGGGTCTGTGAGTGGGTGTGTGAGTTGTTATGTGGGTGTGTGAGTGGCTGTATGGGTTTGTGAGTGGTTTTTTGGGTGTGTGAGTAGATGTGTGAGTGATTGTATGGGTCTGTGAGTAGGTGTGTGAGTGCTTCTGTGGATCTGTAAGTAGATGTTTAAGTAGATGCATGGGTCCGTAAGTGGGTGTGTAAGTACCTGCACAGGTCTGTGTGATACCTGTGTGGGTATGTGAGTAGGTTTGTCAGTGTCTACATGGGATGTGTGGGTCTGTGAGTGGATCTGTGAGTGCCTGTGTGGTTCGGTCAGGGGGTATTAGAGTGTATGTGTGGGTCTGTGAGTGAGTGTACAAGTGGTTGTGTGGGTCTGTAAGTGAGTGACTCTCTGAGTACCTGTATGAGTCTGTGAATAATCGGTGTGTGTGAGTACCGGCATGGTCTGTGACTGGGTCTGTGAGTGCCTGTGTTGGTTTGTAAATGGGTCTGTCAGTGAGTGCCTACACAGGTCTGTGAGTGGGTGTGTAAGTGGCTGTGCGGGTCTGTGAGAGGGTATGAGACTGCCTGTGTGGGTCTGTGACTGGGTTTGTGAATGGCTGTGTTAGTCTGTGGGTCAGTGGGTCAGTGAGTGGGTGGTAAGAGTGCCTATGTGGGTCCATGAGTGAGTGTGTGAGTGGCTGTGTGAGTTTGTCATTAGGTGTGTGAGTGCCTGAGTGGGTCTGTGAATGGGTCTATGAGTGGCTGAATGGGTCTGTGAGTGGGTGTGTGACTGTGTGGGACTCTGAGTGGGTGTGTAGTGCCAGCATAGGACTGTGAGTGGGTGTGTGGATCTGTGAGTGCCTACTTGGGTAAGTGAGTCAGTCTGTGAGTGCTTGCATGGTCTGTGATTGAGTGTGTCAATGCCTGCATAACTCTGTGAGTGGGTGTGTGAGTGCCTATATGGGTCTGTGAGTGGGTGTATGAGTGCCTGAGTATCTGTGTGTGGCTGTGTGAGCACCTGTGTGGATCTGTGAGTGGGTGTGTGAGTGTCTGTATTGGTCTGTCAGTGGGCCTGTGAGTGTGTGAGAGTGTCTGTGAGTGGGTGTGTCAGTGTCTTTGTGGGCCAGTGAGTGCCTGCATGGGTCTGTGAGTGGGTGTGTCAAGGCCTGCATAGGTCTATGATTCGGTGTGTGTGTCTATGTGGGTCTGTGAGTGGGTCTCAGAGTGCCTCCATGGCTCTGTGAGTGGGCTTGAATGCCTGCATAGGTCTGTGAGTGGGTGCATGACTGCCTGTGTGGGTCTGTAAATAAGTGTGAGAGTACCTATGTGGTGTCTGCGAGGGTCTGAAACAGTTTTTTTCCAAAGTGTGTCAAGATTCACGGATCCGTCATGGATTTACACGATGGCCATGCTGAGCCTCGCGAGGGATCTGCGGATCTCCGAATTGGAACAAAGAACTGATATAACTGAATTTCGTACCCAACATAGGTCCTTGTAACACCCCTCTAACACGCCCATGTGGGCAGGGTTCCTCTACTCTGACCTCTGTAATCAATTTGCAGAAAAATGTTAACTCCCCAGGATCGTTCCCCAATACTTAAAATGGCAGCCGCAACCTCCTAATCAGGTTGTGGTCAGCCAATCATGGCATTGCTGGTGGCGCAAGACTTTGCGGGTCTACCGTGGGGGATCCACGGGGGTACGCGTTCCTAGATACACAATTTTGTTTTTCCTTTAAGAACTCCACAACTGCTGAATGGATTTACACCAAATCACAAAAAGGGCTCTTTCTGGACCAAGAGCTATCTCTCTCTGCCAAATTTGGTGTAATTCTGTCCAGTAGTTCATGTTCAAAATCCCTTTGGTTAACTGCATGGGAAAAGTAAATTTTTTGACTCCCCCCTTTTTCTTGGCCCCCATTTGACGGATCACTCTGACACTTTCCATGCAGAACTAGACAAATGGTGCCACTTTTTTTTGGAAGATTTCATGAAGATTTGTTATACGGGTCAAAGTTATAAGCAAATCAAAAAACGCTTTCCCTATGGAAGCTAGGTCCTAACTATAACTGCCTACTGGCGACTGCCAGTATATATGTTTTGTATATATATATATATATATATATATATATATATATATATATATATAATCTACTGGCGGTCGCCAGTAGATAGTTATAGTTACAACCTATTATCCATAGGAAATCCGCGACATTCTATTTGCAATAACGTTGGCGCCGGTTGACGAATCTTCGCGAAAGCTTCCAACTTGTTGGGGCGCTCCGGTCCGCTCCTACCCTGAAAGTCTCGGGGTGATACGTCAAGCGGGGGCCGAGAAAAAGGGGGTCCCAAAACGCGTTTTCCCCATTCATTTTTCCATAGGAACCTTTAGTCGCAGCTACAGCTCGAACTGCTGAACGGAATTACCCCAAATTTGGCAAAGAGGTAGCCCTTGGTTCAGACTGGTGCCTTTTGCTAAAATGGTGTAAATCCGTTCAGTAGTTCCTGAGAAATTCACAATTAAAATCACATATATATCTATGGGCGCGTCGGATCCGCGTACCCTCCCGATCACGAGCTGCATGCTAATTGGCTGTCAACACTCCAACTCAAGAAGTGTTGGCAGCCATTTTGTCCCTCGGTAGAACCGAGGGACAGAAACAAGTGCGCAAAGCGCAAAGGGGGCAGGGTAGAAACACCCTGACCCCCTAGGTCTGCTCTGAGGGGTCCCACAAGGACCCCTGAGCAGAAAAGATTTTTTTTTTAAATCGGCGGGATGCGCTTAGGGTGCGCGTATCCCGCCGAGAAAAAAAGAAACAAGTGCGCAAACGCACAAAGGGGGCAGGGTAGAAACACCCTAACCCCCTAGGCCTGCTCAGGGGTCCCACAAGGACCCCTGGGCAAAAAAAGCATTTAAAAAAAAAAAATCGGCAGGATGCGCTCAGGGTGCGCGAATCCTGCCGAAAAAAAAATCGGAGCGCGGTCTCCCGCGCTTCGATAGCTAATTGGCCCCCGGGTGGCCCAAGTCCCGGGGGCATGGTGGGGGGATAATTTAACGTGTGGGGGCCTCAAAGGGCCCCCCAAGTCCCGGGGACCGCCACCCCCGGGGCTTTTAGAAATGGTGCGGGAGGGCTCTGAGCCCTCCCGCAGCCCCGGGGACCACCACCTCCCCGGGGCTTTTTTAAATTAAAAATAAAACCAGTGTGGGGGCTCCAGCCCCCACACGCCCGGGACCGCCACCTCCCCGGGCACTAAACATTTTAATATGGGGGTCCGTTACGGACCTCCAGAGCCCCGGGACCACCACCTCCCCGGGGCTGTGTACTGAATGGGAGGGGGGCCGCGCGGCCCCCTCCTGGAGCCCTTGATGGCCCTGGGGACCACCACCCCCAGGGCCGGCTCCTGCAGTGTCCCGGGGTGCCTACCCCGGGACACTGTAGTTTGCTATGGCAGGACGGGAGCCTCGCGGCTCCCGGTCCTGCCATAGCAACTGCTTTGGATATTGGAAGAGAGAGCAGGGAAACCTGCTCTCTCTTCCAATATCCAAAGCGATTGCTTTTCCACATGGGGAGCAGCATGTCAGCTGCTCCCCATGTGGAATAGCAATGCCGGCTCCCAAGGGACGTGGGGAGCCGGCGGGACTGTGGGGATTGGGGACCCCCCACAGTCCCCAACGAGAGGGGGCCAGCCCGGGGGATGGGGTCCCGGGGCAAGTAGTGGCCCGGGAGGGGGCCACGCGGCCCCCTCTCCAAAAAAAGATTTAAAAAAAAGTTTGAAAAAAAATGGAAAGGCCGGCCCCGGGGGATGGGGTCCCCGGGGCCTTAAAATGGCCAGAGGAGGGGGCCACGCTGCCCCCTCAAAATAATAAATATAGAGGCCATGCCCCGGGGATGGGGTCCCCGGGGCCAATACAGGCCCAGGGAAGGGGGCCACGCGGCCCTCTTCCCGTTTTTTTTTTATTAAAAATTAAAAAAAAGGGGTAAGGCCCTGGGGGATGGGGTCCCCAGGGCATAAAAACAGGAAAAAGGAAGGGGGCCACACAGCCCCCTTCAGGGGACAAAAAACGATCGGGCCCACAGGCCCCGCCCCTTCCTTCACCACTCTGCAAACGCGCCCCTGGCGCGTTTGCAGAGGGGAACGATCCCCTTGAATACTGGGGGTCCCTGGGGCCAACTAGCCCACCAGGAACCTCCAATATGCGCCAGGGGCTGCGTTGCAGAGACGTGTAGAGAGGCCACACCCCTTTTACACCTCTCTGCAACGCAGCTCTGTGGCGCTTTGGAGGTATATGGTGGGCTAGTTGGACTCCGGGGACCCTCAGGATTCAAGGGGACTTAATCCCCAACTTAAAACGCGCCACGGGGCGCGTTTGCACAGTGGTGAAGGGAGGGGCGGGGCTTCAGGTGACATGTGTGCAAACAGGCCCCGTGGCGCGTTTTAAGATGGGGAATTAAATCCCCTTCAATCATGAGGGTCCCTGGGGCCAACTAGCCCAACAGGTACATCCAGAAAGCGCCACAGAGCTGCGTTGCAGAGAGGTGTAAAAGGGTGTGGCCTCTCTACACGTCTCTGCAACGCAGCCCCTGGCGCATATTGGAGGTTCCTGGTGGGCTAGTTGGCCCCTAGGGACCCTCAGGATTCAAGGGGACTTAATCCCCCAACTTAAAACGCGCCACGGGGCGCGTTTGCACAGATGTAACCTCAGGCCCCGCCCCTCCCTTCACCATTGTGCAAATATTCCTCTAAAATCAGCCGAAATACGAATTCCGATTTACTCACCTGTTATCAGGAGAGACCTCAGTGCTGTATCTTTCAGCCCAGTACTGGTCCTGAAAAGTAATTCTAACCATACTTACCAGTAACTTGAATTTCCTTCCATAGGCTAACATTGACTGGTTTCACTTGGAAATTCTTCTAAGTGTGGAGTTTTGGAACTTTAAAATATTCCTCAAAAATCAGCCGAAATACGAATTCCGATTTACTCACCTGTTATCAGGAGAGACCTCAGTGCTGCATCTTTCAGCCCAGTACTGGTCCTGAAAAGTAATTTTAGCCGTACTTACCGGTAACTTGAATTTCCTTCATAGGCTAACATTGACTGGTTTCACTTGGAAATTCTTCTAAGTGTGGAGTTTTGGAACTTTAAAATATTCCTCTAAAATCAGCCGAAATACGAATTCCGATTTACTCACCTGTTATCAGGAGAGACCTCAGTGCTGCATCTTTCAGCCCAGTACTGATCCTCAAAAGTAATTTTAACCGTACTTACCAGTAACTTGAATTTCCTTCCATAGGATATCATTGCCTGCTTTTTGCTGAAAAAGTTTCTAAGTGTTGATTTTTGAAACATACAAATATTCCTCTAAAATCAGCCGAAATCCGAATTCTGATTTACTCACCTGTTATCAGGAGAGACCTCAGTGCTGCATCTTTCAGCCCAGTACTGGTACTGAAAAGTAATTTTAACCGTACTTACCAGTAACTTGAATTTCCTTCCATAGGCTAACATTGACTGGTTTCACTTGGAAATTCTTCTAAGTGTGGAGTTTTGGAACTTTAAAATATTCCTCTAAAATCAGCCGAAATACGAATTCCGATTTACTCACCTGTTATCAGGAGAGACCTCAGTGCTGCATCTTTCAGCCCAGTACTGATCCTCAAAAGTAATTTTAACCGTACTTACCGGTAACTTGAATTTCCTTCATAGGCTAATATTGACTGGTTTTCAGCAAAAAGTTTCAAAGTGTTGATTTTCACAAACTACAAATATTCCTTAAAAATCGCCTGTATGACTTAAACGCATTTTTTCAACTGTTTACAGGAGATGCACCAGTGCTGGATCCAGGATCCAACACTGAGTAAGAAAAAGTAACGATAACAGTTTTTACCTGCTAAGTGAATTTCCTTCCAAAGGATAACATTGGTGATTCTATGAGAAAAAGTTTCTAAGTGTCAACTTTTAAAATACAATAATATTCCTTAAAAATCACGACTGTAACCAAAACGCTTTTACTCAACTGTTTACAGGAGATGTACCAGGACTGAATCTAGGATCCAGTCCTGTGGTTACAAAAGTAATCCATAAAGTAACTAATTGCATTTAACTAGAAATTCACATTGAGCTGAATGTTGCATTGTGTTTGAAAATGTGTTGCCCATTGCAACAACTGTAACTACTGTACTTAAAAGTCTATTGCCTATCTGCAAAGTATTTAAACTAAAGTAATTCATTCTGAGAAAGTATTTTTTGTAATGTAATGTATAATGTAATTACAATGTAATTTAAAAAATAAAATATGTAAAAAAAAATTGTTTCTAAAATGTAGTAAATCAGTATGAAAAAAATTAATATAACAATTAATACATTTAAAAATTGTCATTTACAAAACCTTTGAAATTCACTGAAAAAACGGTAGGTTTCAGGCACGTTATAGTTAGAAATTAGCATTTAAAAAACCTTTGAAATTCACTGAAAAAACCATAGGTTTCAGACACGTTATAGTTACAAATTAGCATTTAAAAACCTTTGAAATTCACTGAAAAAACCATAGGTTTTAGGGACAGTTTTAGTTACTTGGACATTGCACTCGTACAAAACCCGTGAAATTCCTCCGTTATAGTTAGTTCAGCTAACTATAACTCGCGCCCGCAATGCACTGCTGATGACGTCACATATTACATCACTCATGACATGGTCAGTGACATCACTGATGACATCACTGATGACATCTCAAATGACATCACTGATGACATCATCCACGTGATAATCTGATGCACCTCCTCACACCCTAATATAACCTTTGATACACCCACTCTAAATTACAGACTGCCATTCGCAAAACCATAGACACTCCAACACCAATAACTACATACCCACTCACTGATTCTTAGGTCTACACACACACATCCACTCACTCACCCGTACAGTCACTCATACTTACGGTCACTCAGTACAGGACTATCATATGCACTCTTACTCCTATATAGACACTCAAACAACGCCACTCATCCATAGAGATACTCACACACCTAGTCAGTCATGCAAATAATTAAACACACTGCCATTTACTCACCTATACAGTTATACACACACCAGCTCACTTACTCATACAAATAGTAGCACATTGTTACGCTCTTATACAATCACAGATACAAGCACACACTCATCCATACAGCCACTATCACAATCACTCACTCTTGCTTATAGCTATTTATATACTCCAACACACATATATACTGCCTTTCACATATGTAGTTACTCACACATGTACCACTGGGACATACATTCACTCACTAACACACTCTTACACACACTTACC
Source organism: Calotriton arnoldi (assembly GCA_963921515.1). Lineage (NCBI taxonomy): Eukaryota > Metazoa > Chordata > Amphibia > Caudata > Salamandridae > Calotriton > Calotriton arnoldi. The sequence continues at coordinate 368,140 of CAWUFW010002947.1, read as the reverse complement.
CACCCATACAGTCTATCACAGATGCACTCTTGAAACCATCCACCCAGTGAATCACCCACTCACACATCTATGCACAGAGTTGCACACACCCCTCCCACACAAACACTCAGGCACCCATACAGATACTCAGACAAGCATTCAATAACTCATATAGACACTCATTTAGCTATTCACAAACACATGCAGCCACTTACACAGCAACAGACAGACGGATACAGACATTCACCCAGTTTAGTCACTAACCCATGCATTCAGTAAGATACGTTAAATCACTCACTTATAGAGTCAGTCACGCACCTACTAAATCATCCATACAGACACTTACACACCCACTCATTCTTCAATACGTCTTTTCCTATATATATTAAAAATATTTAAACTTTACAGAAACACACAGTCACTGGATGATGTCATCAGTGATGTAATTTGAGATGTCATCAGTGATGTCATCAGTGATGTCACTGACCATGTCATGAGTGATGTAATATGTGACGTCATCAGCAGTGCATTGCGGGGCGCGAGTTATAGTTAGCTGAACTAACTATAACGGGGGAATTTCACGGGTTTTGTACGAGTGCAATGTCCAAGTAACTAAAACTGTCCCTAAAACCTATGGTTTTTTCAGTGAATTTCAAAGGTTTTTAAATGCTAATTTGTAACTATAACGTGTCTGAAACCTATGGTTTTTTCAGTGAATTTCAAAGGTTTTTTAAATGCTAATTTGTAACTATAACGTGTCTGAAACCTATGGTTTTTTCAGTGAATATATATATATATATATATATATATATAGTCACCAGTAGGCAGTTATATATATATATATATAACCATCCTGTCTGGTACAATCTCAATTTTATGCTTCTAGCCACCTCCCCATCACATAATGGTCGCTTTAACCCAATCTCATCTTGACCCCACACATCATCATTTTCTGTAAACTGCACCTCATGCTTGAGATGATCCTCACAGTGGTTCGTGTGAAGCGTCCGACTGCTCTGCGGTGCTGGTTATCAGCTAAATCATATACTCAAAAATGACCATAGTTATACTAAAACAATTGAAACCAATATTGCACCTCTGGAGTTTCAGAAATATACACAGAAGCAATCCATCTCAAATTAAACAGATGAGCAAATGAAAATCCAGGTGGTGATGGAACCCACATAGGTTGGAGCAAATAAATGTGTATTATTTCCGTTTTGTAATCCCTGGTCAACATTTGGCGATTATCTCTGAAATTATGGCTTCAGCATGAGAACCTGTTTCAAGAATTGAAATAGGTCAGGACCGACCTGCATAGTGAAATTGGTAACGTCAGACACCCTCACTCCTGCAGTCGATGAACTATCAGGGTCAGACTGGAACCCAAAACACAGCAGTGGCACAAATGTTCAAACCAGTCCTGCACCTGGCTGCCCTTCTTCACTTTCTGTTTTTTCTCCTTCTCTCCCCACTGAAGCCCGGTGGTACTTGCTGCAATAAACCCCAGGGAGCTGGAGAGTAATGTTGAAGGTGCAGTGGCAGTCTCTGCCCTTCAAAAACCTGCCTACAATTATTGGTCTAGCCCTCTGGAAAAATGTTGGATGAGCAGGGCTGGTTTGGCCATTTAATCATAGGGCGTTTCCCCGGGGTGCAAGAGCCATTGCAGACCAGTCTTTGAAGGCCCAGGGCAGCCTCTGAGTCTTTAAATAGACCATCCAACCCCCTGGTGTTTATTGCAGCAGATATATCTAGGAGGAGGGAGAGCCACCCAGTCTTCCTCTGTTGGAAAAGAAACTTCTCCTCAATGTTACAAGAATCTCCGAGCACTCAATGAATCAATGATTTGCAAATGTTACAGTATCCACTGTCCTATATTTGAGCATCCGAACACTTGACATTGCTGTTTATCTGTTTAATTCTTTGCCTTTGCCAACACGTGTTTCGCCTGTTATTTTAAATTTCACATCAGACTTCATCAGGGCTGAAACACAAAGATAACGGCATAGTACGGAATGGAGAGAGATCAAGTGAGTAAGCGTGAGGAGGGATATTGTAGTATATCCAGTCCCATCACCAGGGTCCATCACCCAAAATGTTCCCTAAGCATTCCTGTCATGATTTCAAAACAATGATTGGAAAATGTGTTGCGGGACGAGTAAGAGAAAATTGATGAGTAAAAGAATAAGAGAGATTTTGTGAAGAGTAAAACATTTATATAGTGCTGCATTCTTCTCAACTGTTTTGTGCAAACGCAAGCTAGCCACTGGTGTCTTTAAACCCATGACAAGTGGTGATTAGATATGTACTGCACGCTACTTAAGTTGTAGATGGCCGCCTCATATAGTGAGGGAAAAAGGGGGGGCTTACCCTCAAAAGTATTCTCTGAATTGTACACAAGAAAGTTACTTGTTACCAGGGGCGGTTCCTCCATGAGGGTGTTTGGGCGTCGCACCCCTCATTATTTTGCTCCAGGAAGCTGTGAGCTGTGTGAACAAAAAATGTGTGTAATAAGTATAGTGTTACTTACACTTAATCACTCAGCCCGCGGCAGAAAGCAGTCTCAGCCGCCGGCCAGTTCCTTTCAATCATCACCTGTGATGCACGTCACTTACGTCTGCCGGGCTTAGGGGGAGTGGGGGCAGGGTTAGGAGCAGTCAGTACAACAACTGCGCATGTCGGGTTGGGTCGGTGCCTGTCCTTGGCCAGCAATGGCGGCTGGTGACATGTGAAAGTGGTGAGGCGTAAAATTTGTGGTGTAGCGCACTGCGGCGAGTGAGCGTAGCGAACGAGACCGAACGACCAAAGGGGGGTTCTCCCTCCGAGAAAATTTTGAAAAAAGAGTGGGGAAATGGTGCATTTTCAAGAAAATTAAAGAAAGCAAGAATGTTAATAAAGCAATTGTGAAAGTGCAGTTATCTCCAACAGCTCACCTTTTGCACTACATGACTGTTAAAAATACAGCCTTATAGCCTGCTGCCTCTGTGTGCCATACCAGTTGCAGAAGGCCCTGAAGCAGACATATCTCGTGCGACAGGTGAGGGCCTACAACAAGGCAAGGGAGAGGGCCTTTAACAACTGGTATAGCCCGAGGCAGCTGGGCTATAAAGCTATTATTACATTCCATCCACTGAGGGTTCTACATTAAAAAGGGAGAAACAGAAAGACAAACATTGGGAAGTTGGAGCTGAAGGCTTACACCTGCCATTATAATCCCTCAACCACTTCATTGTTTTCAATGGAACTCGCTACATTTCAATCCATCTTTTAATACTGATTACACAGTTCCATGCCTCAAATTGATACTGATGTGTACCAACCTCACCCAGCATGTCGACCACATATATAGTCCTTAACTACTATGTAAAAAAATATAGCATCAATTTGCTTACCTTAAACACTGGGGTTGTTTTATTGTGGTGTTGCAAGAGCAGCAAAGTAAGTTGGGTTCTGTACAGGACCCTCTTGTTGTTTGCCCAAAAATTATATAGAGTGTATTGCCCTTTACCAGGATGGTGAAAAGAAAAATATAACATAATTAATAGTGGCAACCAAACACATAAATTATAAACACTTATTTGTTGTAATTTTCACAATCCCTATGATTTCAGTCAGTCATGCAACATTGACACCAGCACCCCCACTCTTAAAATTGTTCCAGCAGCACTGCAGCCTTCAAACATGGCAGACCACACCAAAGACCTTCACCCAATGTCTGTGCACTCACTTTCACATTGTGGAAGCTGGCCTAGGGTACTGATGGTAAGTGCCAGTTTAAGCAACCTCACCTGCTCAGGCACAGAATAGAAGCTGTCCATAGAATGTTTATTGTTGTAACCAGCAAAGGAATGAACAGCAGTTGACAGTGGCACCATGTGTTACTGCAATATTTAAACCCTAAGGCTTCAGATAGTGCTGCAACTATTATTTAACCCATTGACCTTTCTTCGTTTGCGTCCCACCCTGTGCCTCACCAGTGTCAATTAAAGATGTTGCAGACTCAAGAGGTGCATTGTTACTTGCAAGCAATTATAGAACACAGATAGAACTTTATTTTTGTAGCACAGGAATAAACAGCAGTGATTGCATTTTATGTGTTCCACTTAAATAATAGTTGCAGCACTATCTGAAGCCTTAGGCTTTAAATATTGCAGTAACACATGGTGCCACTGTCAACTGCTGTTCATTCCTTTGCTGGTTACAACAATAAACATTCTATGAACAGCTTCTATTCTGTGCCTGAGCAGGTGAGGTTGCTTAAACTGGCACTTACCATCAGTACCCTAGGCCAGCTTCCACAGTGTGAAAGTGAGTGCACAGCCATTGGGTGAAGGTCTTTGGTGTGATCTGCCATGTTTGAAGGCTGCAGTGCTGCTGGAACAATTTTAAGAGTGGGGGTGCTGGTGTCAATGTTGCATGACTGACTGAAATCATAGGGATTGTGAAAATTACAACAAATAAGTGTTTATAATTTATGTGTTAGGATGCCACTATTAATTATGTTATATTTTTCTTTTAACCATCCTGGTAAAGGGCGACGCACTCTATTTAATTTTTGGGCAAACAACAAGAGGGTCCTGTACAGAACCCAACTTACTTTGCTGCTCTTGCACCCCCACAATAAAACAACCCCAGTGTTTAAGGTAAGCAAATTGATGCTATATTTTTTTACATAGTAGTTAAGGACTATATATGTGGTCGAGATGCTGGGTGAGGTTGGTACACATCAGTATCAATTTGAGACATGGAACTGTGTAATCAGTATTAAAAGATGGATTGGAATGTAGCGAGTTCCATTGAAAACAATGAAGTGGTTGAGGGATTATAATGGCAGGTGTAAGCCTTCAGCTCCAACTTCCCAATGTTTGTCTTTCTGTTTCTCCCTTTTAATGTAGAACCCTCAGTGGATGGAATGTAATAATAGCTTTATAGCCCAGCTGCCTCGGGCTATACCAGTTGTTAAAGGCCCTCTCCCTTGCCTTGTTGTAGGCCCTCACCTGTCGCACGAGATATGTCTGCTTCAGGGCCTTCAGCAACTGGTATGGCACACAGAGGCAGCAGGCTATAAGGCTGTATTTGTAACAGTCATGTAGTGCAAAAGGTGAGCTGTTGGAGATAACTGCACTTTCACAATTGCTTTATTAACATTCTTGCTTTCTTTAATTTGCTTGAAAATGCACCATTTGCCCACTCTTTTTTCAAAATTTTCTCGGAGGGAGTGCCCCCTTTGGTCGTTCGGTCTCGTTCGCTACGCTCGCTCGCCGCAGTGCGCTACACCACAAATTTTACGCCTCACCACTTTCACATGTCACCAGCCCCCACTGCTTGGTACTAGGTCCGGACACGGAATCAGTAATCTGCAGGATTGAAAAGAACCTATTTATTACTTTCTCCTTATTACATATCACGAAATCCTAAATTTCATCAACCCTAACTGGTGGCTTACCAAATATTCCAAAAGGATAATGCTAGGACTTCATGTACGTCATCTTTGCATCAGTGTATCTGTAATCCAATAGAAATAACACTGTGTAAACTGCGGGCCAGTATTCACCCACCCACAGTATTACTACAATAGCTGTATGTAGTGACATACCCATACTTCAGTATTGTATATGGTTCCCGTTACACTCTGTACATCAAGTTACATATTTGTAAGCCTGGGCATAGTTCAGGGAGTTTTGCTACGCGGAACTCCGCGAAGTTCCAACAAACTCCGCGAAGTTCCGCAAGAAGCGTAGTGTAGTGCGAACTGCTGTTCGCGCTGGTCTTACTGCCGCTCGGGTAGAAATTCTACCCGAGCGGCAGCTCCCAATCGTGAACTTACCGTTCGCGAGCGGGGAAAAAACTCTGCTGCACTACGCGAAGGGGAGTTTTCTGCACTCCGTGAGCTCCGCTGAACGTGGAGTGCAGAAAACACTGCAAACTCCGCGAACGGAGCGGAGTTCACCGCCCAGGCCTACATATTTGTGAGAGAGAGCCGAGTCAAATACTGTCCTCAAGGTTAAGTGTATTTAACCATGAGAAATGACACTGTGTAAATTGCGGGCCAGTATTTACCCACCCAGTGTATTACTACAATAGCTGTGTGGATTCGTCATACCCATACTTCAGTATTGTATACGCTTCCTGTTACACTCTATACATTAAGTGACATATTTGTGAGGACGCCGAGTCATATACTATACTCATGGTTTAGTGTCCTTAAGCATGAGATTGTGCTCGAGGCATACTATCATCGCTAAACCCTTCGTTAACAAACCTTACCGCAGAGAAGTACGCGTTCCCGGCATGTCTCAGATCCTTGGCATTCAGCATGAGCGCCATGTTGGTTGTCTTATTTATACCACACTGGTATAAATAAGACAACCAACATGGCGCCAGTGGCTAGCTTGCGTTTGCATAAAACAGTTGAGAAGAATGCGGCACTATATAAATATTTTACTCTTAACAAAATCTCTCTTATTCTTTTACTCATCAATTTTCTCTTACTCGTCCCCCAACACATTTTCCATTCACTATTTTGAAATCATGACAGGAATGCTCAGGGCATATTTTGGGTGATGGACCCAGGTGATGGGACTGGATATATTACAATATCCCTCCTCACGCTTACTCACTTGATCTCTCTCCATTCCTTACGATGCCGTTATCTTTGTGTTTCAGCCCTGATGAAGTCTGATGTTAAATTTAAAATAACAGACGATACACGTGTTGGCAAAGGCAAAGAATTAAACAGATAAACGGCAATGTCAAGTGTTCGGATGCTCAAATATAGGACAGTGGATATTGTAACAATTGCAAATCATTGATTCATTGAATGCTCGGAGATTCTTGTAATATATATATATATATTCACTGAAAAAACCATAGGTTTTAGGGACAGTTATAGTTAGTTGGACATTTCACTCGTACAAAACCATAGAAATTCCCCCGTTATAGTTAGTTCAGCTAACTATAACTCGCGCCCCCCGCAATGCACTGCTGATGACGTCACATATTACATCACTCATGACATAGTCAGCGACATCACTGATGACATCTCAAATGACATCACTGATGACATCATCCAGTGACTGTGTGTTTCTGTAAAGTTTAAATATGTTTAATATATATAGGGAAAGGCGTATTGAAGAATGAGTGGGTGTATAAGTGTCTGAATGGATGATTTAGTACGTGCATGACTGACTCTACAAGTGAGTTTTAAACGTATCTTACTGAATGCATGGGTTAGTGACTAAACTGTGTGAATGTCTGTATCCATCTGTTTGTTGGTGTGTAAGTGGATGCATGGATTTGCGAATAGCTACATGAGTGTCTATATGGGTTATTGATTGGTTCTCTGAGTATCTGTATGGCTGCCTGAGTGTTTGTGTGGGTGGGGTGTGTGTGACTCTGTACATAGATGTGTGAGTGGGTGATTCACTGGGTGCATGATTTCAAGAGTGCATCTGTGATGGACTGCTTGGGTGGGTGAGTGTGTGTATGGGTGTGTTAGTGAGTGAATTTATATCTCAGTGGTACATGTGCGAGTAACTACATATGTAAAAGGCAGTATATATGTGTGTTAGAGTATTTAAATGGCTATAAGTGAGAGTGTGTGATTGTGAGAGTGGCTGTATGGATGCGTGTGTGCTTGTATCAGTTATTGTATAAGAGCGTAAGAATGTGCTAGTATTTGTATGAGTAAGTGAGCTGGTGTGTGTATAACTGTATAGGTGAGTAAATGGGTGTGTGATTAATTTTTTGCATGACTGAATAGGTGTGTGAGTACCTCTATGGACGAGTGGCGGTGTGTGAGTGTTTATATAGGTGTATGACTGACTGTAAGTATGAGTGACTGTTCGGGTGAGTGAGTAGATGTGTGTGATGTGTGTGTGTAGACCTAAGAATCAGTGAGTGGGTATGTAGTTATTGGTATTGGAGTGTGTATGGTTTTGAGAATGGCAGTCTGTAATTTAGAGTGGGTGTATCAAAAGTTATATTAGGGTGTGAGAAGATGCATGAAATTATCACATGGATGATGTCATCAGTGATGTCATCAGTGATGTCACTGACTATGTCATGAGTGATGTAATATGTGACGTCATCAGCAGTGCATTGCGGGGCGCGAGTTATAGTTAGCTGAACTAACTATAACGGGGGAATTTCTATGGTTTTGTACGAGTGAAATGTCCAACTAACTATAACTGTCCCTAAATCCTATGGTTTTTTCAGTGAATTTCAAAGGTTTTTTAAATGCTAATTTCTAACTATAACGTGTCTGAAACCTATGGTTTTTTCAGTGAATTTCTAAGGTTTTTTAAATGCTAATTTCTAACTATAACGTGCCTGAAACCTATGATTTTTAAGTGAATTTCAAAGGTTTTTTAAATGCTAGTTTCTAACTATGCCTACAGAGGTAGGACATGTGAAGAAAGAAGAAAAACGCACAGAAAGAAGCAAAAGAAATGCAGAAAGAAGCAACAGAAGTCCACAAAGACGAAGAAAAGTGCAGGAAGAAGCAAAAGATGTGCAGAAAGAACCAACAGAGGAGCAGAAAGAGGCCTAGTTGCAAAATCATCCTGTGCCCACAACTTTTTCAGACGGGTACTGGTGGTAACTGACTCTGACTAACCAGAGTCAGTGCTATGCTAAAAGACACTTAGAATACAGTGAAAACACCTACATACACTAGGCAACACTATGCGTTGCCTAGCATGACCTCCTCTGTAAGTCCCTAGTACATAATAGGGCAGGGGGATTAAAACTACCTCTTAAAACGCGCTACAGGGCGCGTTTGACCAGTGGTGAAGGGAGGGGGGCCTGAGGTGACATGTGTGCAAACGCGCCCAGTGGCGCATTTTAAGTTGCGGGATTAAGTCCCCTTGAATCCCGAGGGTCCCTGGGGCCCAACTAGCCCCCCAGGTACCTACAGTTAGGACCACAGAGCTGAGTTGCAGAGAGGCGTTCTGAGGCCACGCACCTTTTTTCACCTCTCTGCAACGCAACTCTGTTGTGCTTACTGACGGTACCTGGTGGGCTAGTTGGCCCCCAGGGTCCCTCAGGATTCAAGGGGAATTAATTCCCCAACTTAAAACGCACCACAGGGCGTGTTTGCGCACATGTCACCTGAGGCCCCGCCCCTCCCTTCACCACTGTGCAAACATGCCCCGTGGCGCGTTTTAAGTTGGGGGATTAGGTCACCTTGAATCCTGAGGGTCCCTGGGGCCCAACTAGCCCACCAGGTACTTCCAGTAAGCACCACAGGCCTGCGTTGCAACGCCTGTAACAAATTGTGCAGTTGTGTTTAGGTAGTGAAGGGAGTCGTGCTGGGGGTAGTGTTTTAGGGTTTAGGGTAGTGCAGTGGTGTTTGTGTAGTGTAGGGGGTCATGCTGGGGGTAGATTTAGGGTTTAGGGTAGTGCAGTGGTGTTTGGATAGTGTAGGGAGTCGTGCTGGGGGAGTGTTTTAGGGTTTAGGGTAGTGCAGTGGTGTTTGGGTAGTGTAGGGGGTTGTGCTGGGGGTAGTTTTTCAGGGTTTAGGGTAGTGCAGTGGTGTTTGTGTAGTGTAGGAGGTAGTGTTTTAGGGTTTAGGGTAGTGCAGTGGTGTTTGTGTAGTGTAGGGGGTTGTGCTGGGGGTAGTGTTTTAGGGTTTAGGGTAGTGCAGTGGTGTTTGTGTAGTGTAGGAGGTCGTGTTTTAGGGTTTAGGGTAGTGCAGTGGTGTTCGGGCAGTGTAGGGGGTCGTGCAGGGGGTGCTGTTTCAGGGTTTAGGGCAGTGCAGTGGTGTTCGGGCAGTGTAGGGGGCCTTGCTGGGGGTGGTGTTACAGGGTTTAGGGCAGTGGTGTTCGGGTAGTGTAGGGGGTCATGCGGGCGGGTAGTGTTTCAGGGTTTAGGGCAGTGCAGTGGTGTTTGGGTAGTGTAGGGGGTCATGCTGGGGGAGTGTTTTAGGGTTTAGGGCAGTGCAGTGGTGTTCGGCTAGTGTAGGGGTCGTGCTGGGGGAGTGTTTTAGGGATTAGGGCAGTGCAGTGGTGTTCGGGTAGTGTAGGGGGTCGTGCTGGGGGGTGTTTGAGGGTTTAGGGCAGTGCAGTTGTGTTCGGGTAGTGTAGGGGGTCGTGCTGGGGGAGTATTTTAGGGTTTAGGGTAGTGCAGTGGTGTTCGGGTAGTGTAGGGGGTCGTGCTGGGGGTTGTGTTTCAGGGTTTAGGGCAGTGCAGTGGTGTTCGGGCAGTGTAGGGGTCGTGCTGGGGCTGGTGTTTCAGGGTTTAGGGCAGTGCAGTGGTGTTCGGGCAGTGTAGGGGGTCTTGCTGGGGGTGGTGTTTCAGGGTTTAGGGCAGTGCAGTGGTGTTCGGGCAGTGTAGGGGGTCTTGCTGGGGGTGCTGTTTCAGGGTTTAGGGCAGTGCAGTGGTGTTCGGGCAGTGTAGGGGGTCTTGCTGGGGGTGGTGTTTCAGGGTTTAGGGCAGTGTAGGGGGGGTCGTGCTGGGGGTGGTGTTTCAGGGTTTGGGGCAGTGCAGTAGTGTTCGGGCAGTGTAGGGGGTCGTGCAGGGGGTGGTGTTTCAGGGTTTAGAGCAGTGCAGTGGTGTTCGGGCAATATAGGGGGTCGTGCTGGGGGTGGTGTTTCAGGGTTTAGGGCAGTGCAGTGGTGTTCGGGCAGTGTAGGGGTCGTGCACGGGGTGGTGTTTCAGGGTTTAGGGCAGTGCAGTGGTGTTCGGGCAGTGTAGGGGGTCGTGCTGGGGCTGGTGTTTCAGGGTTTAGGGCAGTGCAGTGGTGTTCGGGCAGTGTAGGGGGTCTTGCTGGGGGTGGTGTTTCAGGGTTTAGGGCAGTGGTGTTTGGGCAGTGTAGGGGGTCTTGCTGGGGGTGATGTTTCAGGGTTTAGGGCAGTGCAGTGGTGTTCGGGCAGTGTAGGGGGTCTTGCTGGGGGTAGTTTTTCAGGGTTTAGGGCAGTGCAGTGGTGTTCGTGCAGTGTAGGGGTCGTGCTGGGGATGGTGTTTCATGGTTTAGGGCAGTGCAGTAGTGTTCCGGCAGTGTAGGGGGTCGTGCTAGGGCTGGTGTTTCAGGGTTTAGGGTAGTGCAGTGGTGCGTGGGCAGTGTAGGGGGTCGTGCTGGGGGTGATGTTTCTGGGTTTAGGGTAGTGCAGTGGTGTTCGGGCAGTGTAGGGGGTCGTGCTGGGGCTGGTGTTTCAGGGTTTAGGGCAGTGGTGTTCGGGCAGTGTAGGGGGTCATGCTGGGGCTGGTGTTTCAGTGTTTTGGGCAGAGCAGTGGTGTTCGGGCAGTGTAGGGGGTCGTGCTGGGGGTGGTGTTTCAGGGTTTAGGGCAGTGCAGTGGTGTTCGGGCAGTGTAGGGGGTCGTTCTGGGGTGGTGTTTCAGGGTTTAGGGCAGTGGTGTTCGGGCAGTGTAGGGGGTCTTGCTGGGGGTGATGTTTCAGGGTTTCGGGCAGTGCAGTGGTGTTCGGGCAGTGTAGGGGGTCTTGCTGGGGGCAGTGTTTCAGGGTTTAGGGCAGAGCAATGGTGTTCAGGCAGTGTAGGGGGTTGTGCTGGAGGTGGTGTTTCAGGGTTTAGGGCAGTGCAGTGGTGTTCGGGCAGTGTAGGGGGTCTTGCTGGGGGTGGTGATTCAGGGTTTAGGGCAGTGGTCTTCAGGCAGTGTAGGGGGTCATGCTGGGGGTGGTGTTTCAGGGTTTAGGGCAGTGCAGTGGTGTTCGGGCAGTGTAGGAAGTCGTGCAGGGGCTGGTGTTTCAGGGTTTAGGGCAGTGCAGTGGTGTTCGGGCAGTGTAGGGGGTCATGCTGGGGGTGGTGCTTCAGGGTTTAGGGCAGTGCAGTGGTGTTCGGGCAGTGTAGGGGGTCGTGCTGGGGGTGGTGTTTCAGGGTTTAGGGCAGTGCAGTGGTGTTCGGGCAGTGTAGGGGGTCGTGCAGGGGGTGGTGAGTCAGGGTTTAGGGCAGTGCAGTGGTGTTCGGGCAGTGTAGGGGGTCATGCTGGGGGTAGTGTTTTAGGGTTTAGGGCAGTGCAGTGGTGTTCGGGCAGTGTAGGGGGTCGTGCAGGGGGTGGTGTTTCAGGGTTTAGGGCAGTGCAGTGGTGTTCGGGCAGTGTAGGGGTCGTGCTGGGGGTGGTGTTTCAGGGTTTAGGGCAGTGCAGTGGTGTTCGGGCAGTGTAGGGTGTCGTGCTGGGGGTGGTGTTTCAGAGTTTAGGGCAGTGCAGTGGTGTTCGGGCAGTGTAGGTGGTCTTGCTGGGGGTGGTGTTTCAGGGTTTAGTGCAGTGGTGTTCGGGCAGTGTAGAGGGTCTTGCTGGGGGTGGTGTTTCAGGGTTTAGGGCAGTGCAATGGTGTTCGGGCAGTGTAGGGGGTCTTGCTGGGGCTGGTGTTTCAGCGTTTAGGGCAGTGAAGTGGTGTTCGGGCAGTGTAGGGGGTCTTGCTGGGGGTGGTGTTTCAGGGTTTAGGGCAGTGCAGTGGTGTTCGGGCAGTGTAGGGGGTCTTGCTGGGGCTGGTGTTTCAGGGTTTAGGGCAGTGCAGTGGTGTTCAGGCAGTGTAGGGGGTCTTGCTGGGGCTGGTGTTTCAGGGTTTAGGGTAGTGCAGTGGTGTTCGGGCAGTGTAGGGGTCGTGCTGGGGCTGGTGTTTCAGGGTTTAGGGCAGTGCAGTGGTGTTCAGGCAGTGTAGGCGGTCGTGCTGGGGGTGGTGTTTCAGGGTAGTGCAGTGGTGTTTGGGCAGTGTAGGGGGTCGTGCTGGGGGTGGTGTTTCAGGGTTTAGGGCAGTGCAGTGGTGTTCGGGCAGTGTAGGGGGTCGTGCTGGGGCTGGTGTTTCAGGGTTTAGGGCAGTGGTGTTCGGGCAGTGTAGGGGGTCTTGCTGGGGGTGATGTTTCAGGGTTTAGGGCAGTGCAGTGGTGTTCGGGCAGTGTAGAGGTCTTGCTGGGGGTGATGTTTCAGGGTTTAGGGCAGTGCAGTGGTGTTCGGGCAGTGTAGGGGGTCATGCTGGGGTTGGTGTTTCAGGGTTTAGGGCAGTGCAGTGGTATTCGGGCAGTGTAGGGGGTCGTGCAGTGGGTGGTGTTTCAGGGTTTAGGGCAGTGCAGTGGTGTTCGGGCAGTGTAGGGGGTCGTGCTGGGGGTGGTGTTTCAGGGTTTAGGGCAGTGCAGTGGTGTTCGGGCAGTGTAGTGGGTCGTGCAGGGGGTGGTGTTTCAGGGTTTAGGGCAGTGCAGTGGTGTTCGGGCAATGTAGGGGTCGTGCTGGGGCTGGTGTTTCAGGGTTTAGGGCAGTGCAGTGGTGTTCGGGCAGTGTAGGGGGTCTTGCTGGGGGGTGGTGTTTCAGGGTTTAGGGCAGTGATGTTCGGACAGTGTTGGGGGTCTTGCTGGGGGTGATGTTTCAGGGTTTAGGGCAGTGCAGTGGTGTTCGGGCAGTGTAGGGGGTCTTGCTGGGGGTAGTGTTTCAGGGTTTAGGGCAGTGCAGTGGTGTTCGGGCAGTGTAGGGGTCATGCTGGGGATGGTGTTTCAGGGTTTAGGGCAGTGCAGTAGTGTTCGGGCAGTGTAGGGGGTCGTGCAGGGGGTGGTGTTTCAGGGTTTAGGGCAGTGCAGTGGTGTTCGGGCAGTGTAGGGTGTCGTGCTGGGGGTGGTGTTTCAGGGTTTAGGGCAGTGCAGTGGTGTTCGGGCAGTGTAGGGGGTCGTGCACGGGGTGGTGTTTCAGGGTTTAGGGCAGTGCAGTGGTGTTCGGGCAGTGTAGGGGGTCGTGCTGGGGCTGGTGTTTTACGGTTTAGGGCAGTGCAGTGGTGTTCGGGCAGTGTAGGGGGTCATGCTGGGGCTGGTGTTTCAGGGTTTAGGGCAGTGCAGTGGTGTTCGGGCAGTGTAGGGGGTCGTGCTGGGGCTGGTGTTTCAGGGTTTAGGGCAGTGCAGTGGTGTTCGGGCAGTGTAGGGGGTCTTGCTGGGGGTGGTGTTTCAGGGTTTAGGGCAGTGCAGTGGTGTTCGGGCAGTGTAGGGGGTCTTGCTGGGGGTGCTGTTTCAGGGTTTAGGGCAGTGCAGTGGTGTTCGGGCAGTGTAGGGGTCTTGCTGGGGGTGCTGTTTCAGGGTTTAGGGCAGTGGTGTCGGGCAGTGTAGGGGTCGTGCTGGGGGTGGTGTTTCAGGGTTTGGGGCAGTGCAGTAGTGTTCGGGCAGTGTAGGGGGTCGTGCAGGGGGGGGTGTTTCAGGGTTTAGCGCAGTGCAGTGGTGTACGGGCAGTCTAGGGGGTCGTGCTGGGGGTGGTGTTTCAGGGTTTAGGGCAGTGCAGTGGTGTTCGGGCAGTGTAGGGGGTCGTGCACGGGGTGGTGTTTCAGGGTTTAGGGCAGTGCAGTGGTGTTCGGGCAGTGTAGGGGGTCGTGCTGGGGCTGGTGTTTCAGGGTTTAGGGCAGTGCAGTGGTGTTCGGGCAGTGTAGGGGGTCTTGCTGGGGGTGGTGTTTCAGGGTTTAGGGCAGTGGTGTTTGGGCAGTGTAGGGGGTCTTGCTGGGGGTGATGTTTCAGGGTTTAGGGCAGTGCAGTGGTGTTCGGGCAGTGTAGGGGGTCTTGCTGGGGGTAGTTTTTCAGGGTTTAGGGCAGTGCAGTGGTGTTCGTGCAGTGTAGGGGGTCGTGCTGGGGATGGTGTTTCATGGTTTAGGGCAGTGCAGTAGTGTTCCGGCAGTGTAGGGGTCGTGCTGGGGCTGGTGTTTCAGGGTTTAGGGCAGTGCAGTGGTGCTCGGGCAGTGTAGGGGGTCGTGCTGGGGGTGGTGTTTCTGGGTTTAGGGTAGTGCAGTGGTGTTCGGGCAGTGTAGGGGGTCGTGCTGGGGCTGGTGTTTCAGGGTTTAGGGCAGTGCAGTGGTGTTCGGGCAGTGTAGGGGGTCATGCTGGGGCTGGTGTTTCAGTGTTTTGGGCAGAGCAGTGGTGTTCGGGCAGTGTAGGGGGTCGTGCTGGGGGTGGTGTTTCAGGGTTTAGGGCAGTGCAGTGGTGTTCGGGCAGTGTAGGGGGTCGTGCTGGGGGTGGTGTTTCAGGGTTTAGGGCAGTGGTGTTCGGGCAGTGTAGGGGGTCTTGCTGGGGGTGATGTTTCAGGGTTTAGGGCCGTGCAGTGGTGTTCGGGCAGTGTAGGGGGTCTTGCTGGGGGCAGTGTTTCAGGGTTTAGGGCAGAGCAATGGTGTTCAGGCAGTGTAGGGGGTTGTGCTGGAGGTGGTGTTTCAGGGTTTAGGGCAGTGCAGTGGTGTTCGGGCAGTGTAGGGGGTCTTGCTGGGGGTGGTGTTTCAGGGTTTAGGGCAGTGGTCTTCAGGCAGTGTACGGGGTCATGCTGGGGGTGGTGTTTCAGGGTTTAGGGCAGTGCAGTGGTGTTCGGGCAGTGTAGGAAGTCGTGCAGGGGCTGGTGTTTCAGGGTTTAGTGCAGTGGTGTTCGGGCAGTGTAGGGGGTCATGCTGGGGGTGGTGTTTCAGGGTTTAGGGCAGTGCAGTGGTGTTCGGGCAGTGTAGGGGGTCGTGCTGGGGTGGTGTTTCAGGGTTTAGGGCAGTGCAGTGGTGTTCGGGCAGTGTAGGGGGTCGTGCAGGGGGTGGTGAGTCAGGGTTTAGGGCAGTGCAGTGGTGTTCGGGCAGTGTAGGGGGTCATGCTGGGGGTAGTGTTTTAGGGTTTAGGGCAGTGCAGTGGTGTTCGGGCAGTGTAGGGGGTCGTGCAGGGGGTGGTGTTTCAGGGTTTAGGGCAGTGCAGTGGTGTTCGGGCAGTGTAGGGGTGATGCTGGGGGTGGTGTTTCAGGGTTTAGGGCAGTGCAGTGGTGTTCGGGCAGTGTAGGGTGTCGTGCTGGGGGTGGTGTTTCAGGGTTTAGTGCAGTGGTGTTCGGGCAGTGTAGGGGGTCTTGCTGGGGGTGGTGTTTCAGGGTTTAGGGCAGTGCAATGGTGTTCGCGCAGTGTAGGGGGTCTTGCTGGGGCTGGTGTTTCAGCGTTTAGGGCAGTGAAGTGGTGTTCGGGCAGTGTAGGGGGTCTTGCTGGGGGTGGTGTTTCAGGGTTTAGGGCAGTGCAGTGGTGTTCGGGCAGTGTAGGGGGTCTTGCTGGGGCTGGTGTTTCAGGGTTTAGGGCAGTGCAGTGGTGTTCAGGCAGTGTAGGGGGTCTTGCTGGGGCTGGTGATTCAGGGTTTAGGGTAGTGCAGTGGTGTTCGGGCAGTGTAGGGGGTCGTGCTGGGGCTGGTGTTTCAGGGTTTAGGGCAGTGCAGTGGTTTTTAGGCAGTGTAGGCGGTCTTGCTGGGGGTGGTGTTTCAGGGTTTAGGGCAGTGCAGTGGTGTTCGGGCAGTGTAGGGGGTCGTGCTGGGGGTGGTGTTTCAGGGTTTAGGGCAGTGCAGTGGTGTTCGGGCAGTGTAGGGGGTCGTGCTGGGGCTGGTGTTTCAGGGTTTTGGGCAGAGCAGTGGTGTTCGGGCAGTGTAGGGGGTCGTGCTGGGGGTGGTGTTTCAGGGTTTAGGGCAGTGCAGTGTTGTTCGGGCAGTGTAGGGGGTCTTGCTGGGGGTGGTGTTTCAGGGTTTAGGGCAGTGGTGTTCGGGCAGTGTAGGGGGTCTTGCTGGGGGTGATGTTTCAGGGTTTAGGGCAGTGCAGTGGTGTTCGGGCAGTGTAGGGGGTCTTGCTGGGGGTAGTGTTTCAGGGTTTAGGGCAGTGCAGTGGTGTTCGTGCAGTGTAGGGGGTCATGCTGGGGGTGGTGTTTCAGGGTTTAGGGCAGTGCAGTGGTGTTCGGGCAGTGTAGGGGGTCGTGCAGTGGGTGGTGTTTCAGGGTTTAGGGCAGTGCAGTGGTGTTCGGGCAGTGTAGGGGGTCGTGCTGGGGGTGGTGTTTCAGGGTTTAGGGCAGTGCAGTGGTGTTCGGGCAGTGTAGTGGGTCGTGCAGGGGGTGGTGTTTCAGGGTTTAGGGCAGTGCAGTGGTGTTCGGGCAATGTAGGGGGTCGTGCTGGGGCTGGTGTTTCAGGGTTTAGGGCAGTGCAGTGGTGTTCGGGCAGTGTAGGGGGTCTTGCTGGGGGTGGTGTTTCAGGGTTTAGGGCAGTGAGTGTTCGGACAGTGTTGGGGGTCTTGCTGGGGGTGATGTTTCAGGGTTTAGGGCAGTGCAGTGGTGTTCGGGCAGTGTAGGGGGTCTTGCTGGGGGTAGTGTTTCAGGGTTTAGGGCAGTGCAGTGGTGTTCGTGCAGTGTAGGGGGTCATGCTGGGGATGGTGTTTCAGGGTTTAGGGCAGTGAAGTAGTGTTCGGGCAGTGTAGGGGGTCGTGCAGGGGGTGGTGTTTCAGGGTTTAGGGCAGTGCAGTGGTGTTTGGGCAGTGTAGGGTGTCGTGCTGGGGGTGGTGTTTCAGGGTTTATGGCAGTGCAGTGGTGTTCGGGCAGTGTAGGGGGTCGTGCACGGGGTGGTGTTTCAGGGTTTAGGGCAGTGCAGTGGTGTTCGGGCAGTGTAGGGGGTTGTGCTGGGGCTGGTGTTTCAGGGTTTAGGGCAGTGCAGTGGTGTTCGGGCAGTGTAGGGGGTCGTGCTGGGGCTGGTGTTTCACGGTTTAGGGCAGTGCAGTGGTGTTCGGGCAGTGTAGGGGGTCTTGCTGGGGCTGGTGTTTCAGGGTTTAGGGCAGTGCAGTGGTGTTCGGGCAGTGTAGGTGGTCGTGCTGGGGCTGGTGTTTCAGGGTTTAGGGCAGTGCAGTGGTGTTCGGGCAGTGTAGGGGGTCGTGCTGGGGCTGGTGTTTCAGGGTTTTGGGCAGAGCAGTGGTGTTCGGGCAGTGTAGGGGGTCGTGCTGGGGGTGGTGTTTCAGGGTTTAGGGCAGTGCAGTGGTGTTCGGGCAGTGTAGGAGGTCGAGCTGGGGCTTGGTGTTTCAGGGTTTAGTGCAGTGGTGTTCGGGCAGTGTAGGGGGTCTTGCTGGGGGTAGTGTTTCAGGGCAGTGCAGTGGTGTTTGGGCAGTGTAGGGGGTCGTGCTGGGGGTGGTGTTTCAGGGTTTAGGGCAGTGCAGTGGTGTTCGGGCAGTGTAGGGGTCGTGCTGGGGGTGGTGTTTCAGGGTTTAGGGCAGTGCAGTGGTGTTCGGGCAGTGTAGGGGGTCGTGCAGGGGGTGGTGTTTCAGGGTTTAGGGCAGTGCAGTGGTGTTCGGGCAGTGTAGGGGGTCGTGAAGGGGGTGGTGTTTCAGGGTTTAGGGCAGTGCAGTGGTGTTCGGGCAGTGTCGGGGGTCGTGCTGGGGGTGGTGTTTCAGGGTTTAGGGCAGTGCAGTGGTGTTCGAACAGTGTAGGGGGTTGTGCAGGGGCTGGTGTTTCAAGGTTTAGGGCAGTGCAGTGGTGTTCGGGCAGTGTAGGGGGTCGTGCTGGGGGTAGTGTTTTAGGGTTTAGGGTAGTGCAGTGGTGCTTGTGTAGTGTAGGGGGTCGTGCTGGGGGTAGTGTTTTAGGGTTTAGGGTAGTGCAGTGGTGTTTGTGTAGTGTAGGGGTCGTGTAGTGTAGGGGCCATGTTTTAGGGTAGTGCAGTGGTATTTGGGTAGTGTAGGGGGTCGTGCTGGGGGTATTGTTTTAGGATTTAGGTTAGTGCAGTGGTGTTTGGGTAGTGTAGGGGATCATGCTGGGGTAGTGTTTTAGGGTTTAGGGTAGTGCAGTGGTGTTTGTGTAGTGTAGGGGGTCGTGCTGGGGGTAGTGTTTTAGGGTTTAGGTAGTGCAGTGGTGCTTGTGTAGTGTAGGGGGTCGTGCTGGGGGTAGTGTTTTAGGGTTTAGGGTAGTGCAGTGGTGTTTGTGTAGTGTAGGGGGTCATGTTTTAGGGGTGCAGTGGTGTTTGGGTAGTGTAGGGGGTCGTGCTGGGGTTAG
This sequence comes from Calotriton arnoldi, assembly GCA_963921515.1. Taxonomy (NCBI): domain Eukaryota; kingdom Metazoa; phylum Chordata; class Amphibia; order Caudata; family Salamandridae; genus Calotriton; species Calotriton arnoldi. The sequence goes on along the minus strand of CAWUFW010002947.1, from coordinate 349,452 downwards.
TGTTTTAGGATTTAGGTTAGTGCAGTGGTGTTTGGGTAGTGTAGGGGGTCGTGCTGGGGGTAGTGTTTTAGGGTTTAGGGTAGTGCAGTGGTGTTTGTGTAGTGTAGGGGTCATGTTTTAAGATGCAACGCTCCAATACCTGACCAGTCTGCACTACATAAAACTGCAAAAAAACTAAAAATAAAAAGTGTTTTGCACACTTTTGTCATTGGGCTATATGTGGGCTACATCTGGGTAATATTTGTGCTACATTTGGGCTCTTTTTTCTCTGGTGGCCATCTTGGAAGACTTCTTTGTTATGAAGTTTCCTAATTTCCTCATTTACTGCAGTCTCCTCAGTAGGAAATGCTTTCAGTTTTTACTTTGATTCCATCAAGAAGGCATTCAGATGTGTCTCACATTTGCCATAAATTCAGAATGTTAGCACTCTAGTTGCTCATTAGATCACTGTAGTAAAGCTACTGCTCACCAGGGAGTTAACTGGAAGTCTGCTGCTGGTATTGAAAGTGATTGTTTCAGTCTGCATGTCAGAATTTTCTAATGAAATAGAAGAGGATTTGAGATCTCACTTAAAACATGCCCTCATTTTTCTTTCTGCAGCACTAACCATAATTTCTATTTCAAAAAGAACCCCCTCATTTTGTTCCTTTTTAAATTAAATGTTTTAAGTATTAACGGTTTATTCCAATCAAGATGGCTTCAGGTGTGCCATACTTTTGTCATAAGTAAGGCTGTTAGCGCTCTAGTTGTTCTTTAGAACACTCTGGGAAGCTGCAGTAGAACACAAAGGCATCAACTGGCAGGCTGCTCCTGTTGAAATATAACAGGAAGATATTTGAGATCTCACTTGAAACATGTCCTAATTTTTCTTTCTATAGCACTAACCATAATTTCTATGACAAAATGAACCCCATCATTTTGTTCCTTTTTAAATTAAATGTTTTAAGTGTTACCAGTTTATTCCAATCAAGATGGCTTCAGGTGTGCCATACTTTTGTCACAAGTAAGGCTGTTAGCACTCTAGTTGTTCTTTAGAACACTCTGGGAAGCTGCAGTAGAACACAAAGGAATCAACTGACAGTCTCTGCCCTTGTTGGATGTACATGTTTTACTGAGAATGTCAGACTTCCTTCTCACATGACTGAGAAAGATAATGTGAATTTACAGAAAATATGCTCTCATTTTAGCTTCTGGAGCACCTTCCAAAACTCTATGGGACAAGCATGTGAAAATAGTTTTCTCTCAAACATGATTCATGATATCCCAGCAGAAGGTTTTTCACAGGGTAAAATCACCTTAGAACACACCACAATTCCTGAAATTAGTATGGTACCATCAACAAATGAATTCTAATGTAACTAAAGTCTGTTATCACCCTTTATAGTTCTCCTTTTGGTAACCCTCAAAATCTTTGATTCACTACAATGCATTTCAATGGGGTACTATCATTTATATTGGTCCCAAGATGGCTGCCAGCAATTCCAGGATGAAGTGCTGACAGCCAATCAGATCTCACGATGACATGTGTGGTTAGGCTCCGCCCAGATATATATGTGATTTTACTTTTGATTTTCTCAGCAACTACTGAACGGATTTACACCATTTAACAAAAAGGGTTCTTTCTGAACCAAGAACTACCTCTTTGCCAAATTTGGTGTAATTCCGTTCAGCAGTTCGGGCTGTAGCCGTGTCTAAAGTTTCCTATGGAAAATTGCATGGGGAAAACACGTTTTGGGACCCCTCTTTTTTCTCGGCCCCCACTTGCCGAATCACCCCAAAACTTTCAGGATAGGAGCGGACCGGAGCGGGCCATAAGTTTTGAAAATTTCGCGAAGATTCGTCAACCGGCGCCAAAGTTATTGGAAATAGAATGTTGTGAATTTCCTATGGAAAATAGGTCCTAACTATAACTATCTACTGGCGACCGCCAGTAGATAATATATATATATATATATATATATATATATTCCAACCATTACTGCCTTTAAACTCCAAAAGCAGACACCGACACGGGGGATGGATTTTCAATGCAGTCTCTGATTTAATCCAAATTACGCTGTATATATATATATTATATGGTTTGACCATTTTAGCTAGGATTAATTTGGGGTCCCAGTCTGGCCCTGCTGATGTGTTAAATGACCAGTCAGGCCTTTGTGACTACACCTCTAAATTCTGCAGCACTGCCTTGCTTTCTAGCTAGGTTTGTTCTGTAAGTCCACACACACACAGCTGTACTTATGAGAGGGTCTTTTCTTATCAACCCCACAAGAAAGATTTTGGACTGATACAATTAAAAGTGTTCCATCAGAAACGTGTTGTGCAAATGTAATATACTCGGCAAGAGATGAAGCACCAGGAAATTGCCTTCATTTGTTTCAGCAGATGTGATCCTGGCGGTAGCATGAGTGATGGATGACTTAATCATGCCAGCAAATACATGGAACTGAATTTCTTCAAAATGACAAATATATATATATATATATATATATATATATATATATATATATATGTGTGTTTTTCACTATTGGATATGTCATCAGATCGTGATAATAAGCATCACAGATATCATCCTGCAGGAGTTGTTTCGGATTCCCAGATAATATCTCTTTATACCCATGTTCTGTTGCTTTTTTCTCTCATGCATTTTTTTTAATGTATGACATATATAGTGAATTAAATTAACTGGCCATTTAAATGAGTGATTTGGGGATTAGGTTAAAGAGATTAACTCCTAATAGCATTATTCACTAACAAACTATCTGGTGCATTTAATGAGCATACTGTAAGGGTTATATAATAACTGCATGTAAAACAGAATCCTGCTCATTATTCATATGTTCTATGAAAGAAATTCAAACAAATAAATGAAGATAAGAAGAGAGTGTGGAGGGAAAGAAAGGATAAAAGAAATGTACACTAAATCAGTTTGTGTCGTGAAAAAAGTGTTAGGATAACTTTGATCCAGGAACCAAGAAAGGACGAATTTGTTCATATTAGTTGCCAATGTTATGGATAAGTTTTCTCATTTATTCTGTGAGAAAAGAAATGTGTGCCCACGGCTGCTATCTGTACCTGTACAGTATGTACAATGCGCACTAGGACACCGGGAATTCACAGCTGTTTTCTAGAAGGAGGCATAGAAACGGTGACACAGCTTTCCAGTTGTACTTCTGGAAAGTTTTGTGAATTCCAGAAAGTGGAATATCTGCACCCATGCGAAGTAATAAACCAGCAGTGCAAATCTACTCCTTTCTTTGTGAATTGTGCTTGTAAACCTAACCTAACGGACATGACATTCTAAACACTGAAATAATGTCTTCACTAAATACAACTGCCTTTAAAATAAAACAACAACAGCTACACTTATCTGGCAAAAAAAATAGTTAACTAGCCAATGGGACTTAAGCCTCAAGGCACTTAGGACAAAAGTTATTTATAAGTGAGCCCTAGGACTAAATGGAGCAGATATAAAATGTCTCTAAAAATGTTTCAGAATAAAAATATTTAATTATTAATATTCACAGAGTTCCAATAGGAAACTCTGTGAGGGTGATCCAGCCCTGTGGAATGGGTCTGGAGAGGCAAGCGAGGCCCTTGGGGGAAAGTTGCGATTGGAGTAAGCACCTATTCACAAAGGTAGTTTGGAGTAAGTAAAGTAATACTCCCTGTAGTACTCTTTTATTTACTCTTACATGCTTTTGTGAATCAGCCTGAAAACATCTTACATTTGAATAAAATAGGAACATGCCTGGAATCCTTGTGTACAATTAGTACAAATAGAAAGGACAGTGACCTGTTTGCAATTTTACTAATAGGGAGGTTGACGTTTCAGGCGCAGATTCACAAAGACATGTACGAGTAGGTAAACGAGTGCTGCTGTAGTTCCAATTCCAATATGCAGGAGTGCCTTTTTGAACGAATCACGCTATCTGTCTCCGTTTGCAGGTACCGCAGGATTCAAGTTATTCGGGGCTGAGTAATTATATAACTATTCCAAGTTTTCCCGCATAATAAACAATAAAAGCTCAAGTTCCTGCAACCTTTTTCCTCATTTCAGGTCTTTTCCCCTTCATCGATTTTGCCATGTTTTTCCTGGTGAAGTAACCAAGGGAAGAGGAACTCGGAAGTGTGATGTTCAGCAGTACTTGCCCGGTAAATCCCTAACCACCTGAACAAGCATTGGCATAGCCAATAGGTCTCGCCTTTGGGGCCTTATAAGTGTTTAGCCAGAGCTATTGACTTTGCCAATGTCTTCAAGCTGTGCTGCAGAGAAGTGTGGCTGCTGTGCGGCATGCTGAAAAGTTATAATAAAAAGTGTCAGAAGCATTTTTGTTACTTTATATATGACCAAGAAGGCAATATGTAAAACTGAACGACCATATTAAAAAAAGTATTTACAATAAAAAATTTCCTCAGTTTTCTTTTGTTCTTGCAATGCTGGCAACTTGTTTCTGCCTATTGCAATGGTTGTTTGTTAAAGCTTTTTTTTTTGAGGGGGCATAAACAATCGAAGGGTGAAGGTTGGGAACTAGTACCTGTATTATAACACTAGCAGCGGCCAGACGCTAGGGGAGAATCAACAGATGCCAGATTCCGAGAGCAGGCTGAGGTGGTGCTGAGTGATGCTGAGGTGGTAGTGGTGGTGGTGGTGACTGTTGCGGAGACGATGCTGAGGTGATGCTGAATGATACTCAGGTGTTGCTGAGTGATACTGCTGTGGTGCTGAGTGATGCTGTGGTGGTGCTGAGTGATATTGTCTTGGCGCTGAGTGATGCTGTGGCGGCGCTGAGTGATATTGTCTTGGCGCTGAGTGATGCTGTGGCGGCGCTGAGTGATGCTGTGGCAGCGCTGAGTGATGCTGTTGCGGCGCTGAGTGATGCTGTGGTGGCCCTGAGTGATGCTGTGGCGGTGCTGAGCAATGCAGTGGCGGCACTGAGCGATGCTGTGGTGGCGCTGAGCGATGCTGTGGTGGCGCTGAGCGATCCTGTGGTGGCGCTGAGCGATGCTGTGGTGGCGCTGAGCGATGCTGTGGTGGCGCTGAGCGATGCTGTGGTGGCGCTGAGCGATGCTGTGGTGGCGCTGAGTGATGCTGTGGTGGCGCTGAGCGATGCTGTGGTGGCGCTGAGCGATGCTGTGGTGGCGCTGAGCGATGCTGTGGTGGTGCTGAGCGATGCTGTGGTGGTGCTGAGTCATCCTGTGGTGGTGCTGAGTCATCCTGTGGTGGTGCTGAGTCATCCTGTGGTGGTGCTGAGTGATGCAGTGTTGGCCCTGAGTGATGATGTGGTGTCGCTGAGTAAAGCTATGGTGGTGCTGAGTGATGCTGTGGTGGCGCGGAGTGATGTTGTGGTGGCGCTGAGTGATGCTGTTGTGGCGCTAAGTGATGCTGTGGTTGTGCTGAGTAATGCTGTGGTTGTGCTGAGTGATGCAGTGTTGGCCCTGAGTGATGATTTGGTGTCGCTGAGTAAAGCTATGGTGGTGCTGAGTGATGCTGTGGTGGCGCGGAGTGATGCTGTGGTGGCGCTGAGTGATGCTGTTGTGGCGCTAAGTGATGCTGTGGTTGTGCTGTGTAATGCTGTGGTTGTGCTGAGTGATGCTGTGGTTGCACTGAGTGATGCTGTGGTTGCACTGAGTGATGCTGTGATGGCGTTGAGTGATGCTGTGGTGGCGTTGAGAGATGTTGTGTTGGTGCTGAGTGATGCTGTGCTGGCTCTGATTGATGCTGTGCTGGCTCTGATTGATGCTGTGGTTGCGCTGAGTGATGCTGTGGTGTTGCCGAGTGAGAGATAGAGTGAAGATATAATGCCCAATTAGAGAGGGTGGTGAGAGAGAAACAGAGAGAAAGGGTGTACATAGAATAAAGAGTGGAGCGAGATAGAGAGAGAGAAAGAAGGGGAGAGAGAGAGTGAATGAAGGAGTTTGAAAGAGAAACAGATAAAGGGGTGAGAGAGAATGAAAGGCTAAAAAGATAGAGGGGAGAGTTAATTAAGTAGAGAGAGAATTAGAGAGGGAGAGAGAGAGAAGGAGAGAGACAATAAGAGTGGGGGTGTGGAGTTTAAATAGAGTGAAAAAGTGACGCGGAAAAAGTAACCTTAAATATAGCTTTGTGTTTGCGCGAATAAATATAAAAAAAAAAAACAGTGAGAGACAAAAATACTGGTAATTAGGCTGTGACTCCCAATATAAAACAAATAGCGATATAAGGTGAAATCAACCCACCGAAGCAATATTTCTAACTAGACAAAAAAAGCTTGCATTTCAATGCTAATCGCTGTTGTTTTTCATGTGACTGTAGTCCAGGGCCCTCAGTTGGTAATGTGAGCTGCTGCTGCGATTGAAACATCAGAGTCCAGAGAGTTAATGAGCCATGACGAGGAAATGAGGAAGAGATAGGAAACCCAGATGCCAGCTGCGCGTGCACGCCATCGTGAACTCAAGCTGGTCGCCAGCCGAAAGCCAGTGTTTGCACTTCCAAAACCCGCTTACTAAAACTCTCGGCCAGACCAGCGCAAGCGCTAGTGCAGGCCGAGACCTAAAAAGGATTCACACCCACCCCCTCCCCGGGCGATAAAGTGGACCTTTGTTATTCTACAAGGATGAAAACTATCCAAACTGAACCCTGTGTGGGGTCTTGGACAGGCTTCGCAGTTACTGCTGAACAGGTTGGTTCAAACACCGAGCGGACATTTTGTTGACGTAAAGTCCCAGTTTTTGCAGTGAATATTTCTCACAAGCTCTTTGATGTGGGATAGATTTCTCCTTCATCTCACACTTAGCTGCATTCCTTGCATTTTTCTCTGACCTCTACTAGACACAGGATAAGATCAATGCCTTCTGTCCAGCTGAGGGCTTCCAGGATTGGGTATCCGAACAGCAGACACACAGCCACCATTCTGGGAGGTTGCCAAATAGCAGCTTGGTCAAAAACTGTAGGTGACCTCATGCAAGCTTCCGGTTGCATAAGTATTATTCCTATGAAAATTGGTGCCCAGCCCTCAGCTCTGTCATACGCAATAATTCTACCCGTTACTGGAAAGTTGTTTACAACTGTCCAGCGCCTATGCTGTAATGTAATGTAAGCACATTTATAAAGCGCGCTGTAACCCTACGGGCATCCTGGCGCTGCGATACATGTCTATTACCAACGGGGGATACTAAAGAACATAATCAGAAAGGTTATACTCTGGTTATACTCTGTCACTCCCATTACTTCGATCTCATAGCATGACTACCATGTAGGGTGCAAGTCTACGATTGACTTCAACGAGTATTAACCATTTGTAACTTGTGCTAATGTTCTGGGGAGAAGAGTTCTTTGCCCTGTGACCTGCCTACTCCTAATAGGAACTGAGAAATTGCCTTGTTAAACAGACACCAAGCTGGAACATTAATATAAAAATGGTACCCACTTCTAAATGTGATGCGCTTTGTAACTTTAGCAAGGAAGAACTAGCACAAATCTTAAGCACCGTTTGTGAGATACCAAGGGCTTCCCTGAATAGCATCAATCTGATGACATCTAGCGAAGTTTCCATCCACTGGCATTTGGAGCTTCCTAGGAAGCATCATCCTACTTTGTCTCTGGTGAGGGGCTGTTGAGAGTCACATTAATGTTATCTCCTATTTCCAACCAAGCGAGAACAATGAGGTTAGCAGAAGACATCTCCAAAGCCTGAGCCGCATACCTCCTCACTGGGAGCGGAGGGAGGGCTGCTGCCAGCCTCAGCCACCTGGGTAATTACAGAGAGGAGGAGAGAGTGCCAGGAACTGCATTCTAATATGTATCTCCAGCAGGGATTAGGGTGTTCTCCTGCTGAGGTTGTGCCCATTATATCACCCATGAAAATGAACCTGGCCAGGCCTTTGAGTTTAAAAGAGGGGAAAGTCCAGCCCAACCTCCTTGCTAAGCCTGCCACTGCCTCAACCACAATGAACAGTAGTCATTGCCCCCCACAACAAGCCGCTAGGATACAAAGGAGGATGCCGAGCCACGCACAGTGGACAGTGGAGGGTGAGAGGTGTGTGATGGGTGCTTCTGAACTAAAGATAAAGTGATAGCTCTAGAGTGGGCAGTGGAGAAGGAGAAAGGGGGTGGAAGTATGGGTGTTTCCTATCAGGGCACTGAAGCAATGCACCCTGGCACGCGTTAGGGGGCTGAGAGGAAGATCAGAAAAGTTAGGGCGAGAGCTGTGATGTTTAGGATTCCTTTGTGCACCCTAGTGGGCAAAAGTGAGGTAGAGTGTTCCAGGGTAGTCCGGATACAGAATAACATATAGAACTACATTGAGCAGGTGTTAAGGTTATTGTTAAACATTCCCAGAAACTCCAGAGAGCCAGCCAGGTCAAGACTCAGCTGTGGTAAAAGGGCTCACACTGTGTACTGACATCATGGGATAGTGTGAGTCCCTCAGGCCCCTATAAGCACACCTCCCTGAAGGCATGCATGGTAAGCTGTATCTTAAGCTGCATTCAGACGTCCATACTACCTAAACACGACTGTACAAGCAGTAAGACTTGGTGTGCCTTCTGCTGCTCCACGCCAACGTCAGTACTGAGAACAGGTCCATCTTTCCCACAGTATTGTCCAATCCTCTACTAGATATCATTAAATTGTTCTGACCAAATACCACCGCTCTGAGCCAGACTCAGTTCAGGTGCATAATGAAGCCCAAGGGGAACCCAAACAAAGAAAGGTTAAGGGGCCCTGTGGCCCTCGCCAAACTGGTGCCCAACTAACCACCCTGTTCCTCAGTCCCCATGGATCCATCCTTTACCTCCTTGCCTCTGTAATATACTAGTATTTTTGGAAAACTACAACCTTCAAAAACAATGTTTCCATGGAATAAAAATTGAGTATTCTATGGTATTTCTAAACCCTCCTCTATGCAGGTTTTTTCCCCTATAATATAATCCGACTTCAGCACAATACCACACTGCTTCAAAGCCCTGGCTGTCCACAGAGGGTAAATACCGAAAGCATCAGTACCCGGAGAGCAGCATGGGCCCTCGGGGAAGCGATGCTTTAGTGATTTGAGGTGCTCTTCTGGTGGCTTTGTTCGAAGGTGGGCAAACAGACCAGCTGCAAAAGTCACCCCCCTGCAATTGCTTGTATTTTAAATTAAGGTGCCTCCTGACAAATCCTGCTGTATGCTTAAATTCCTCCAAGGGGTATACACATACAATGCCTGGCAGCAGGCCATATATTATATCAGAGTAGATCTGTAAATACCCCACCCTGAAAGCCCTGTTAAAACCTAATATTGCCTGGGAGCTGGCCGCATATTATCTTACAGTAGGGTAAGTCTATAAATAGACATAGTAGTCACCATCCAGCAGTGACAGCTGCATGGTTGTACTCTTACAAGCCTAGAAATGAGCTTTAGTTATATAAGGTAGTTATGTATCACTTCCGTAAAGCTGCAATGCTTACCCTTGTAATGTCTGGGAATAGGCAGCACATTACCTCATGGTATTCTGTAATTACCCAAACCATTCATCACAGCCAAAGCCTGGAACACCCTCCCCCTCCACCTCTGCCAATCTCCCACATTGCCCCAGTTCAGGAAGGACCTCAAGACCTGGCTTTTCGGGTGACTCCAGCATGCAACGGAGCCACCTCTCCCTTCCCCCCAGTGCCTTGAGACCCTCACGGGTGAGTAGTTGCGCTTTACCAACCTGATTTATTGATTGATTGATTGATCAAACTGGGAGCTGCATATTTATAATCCTTGCAACAAGCTTTAATTATAGAAGGGTAGGTATATAAATATTAAAAGCATTCACCACCCTGAATCTGCATGGCTTACCTCTGCAATGCCTGGAAAAAGACAGCATGTTTTCTCAGGGAAATCTGTAAATATGCTTAGCATCGGTTGTCCTGAGAGGTCCTGGAGAATGGGTCACATATTACTGAAGGGTTGGACTCTACATAACTGAAAAAAGCCATCTTCATGAGAGCTGTGAAATTTCACCCCTAATGAGGTGTATTCACAAAGGCATTTTGGAGTACGTAAAGTTGTACTTTATAATACTTTTTATGTACTCTTACATGTCTTTGGAATTGGCCCAAAAACATCTGCCATTGGAGTAAATTAGTATATTCAGGGAATAGTCATATATATTTTTAGTACAATAGACAGGACTGTGACCTCATTACACTTCTACTAATAGGCAATTGGACGTTTCTTGGGCGGCGAGTAACAATGGCAAGCAAGAGTACATAAAAGAGTACTCCTGTAGTACTTTTCCCATACACACACATGCTTTTGTGGATCAGCACTATGTGTCTGAGAAAATACCATATATTATCCCAGGATAGGGATGCTAATTACTAAAGACCCTGAAAGCAACACCATAATGCAAAGTTTTGAGTTGAATAGTTTTACGCCTGTACTGCCTGGGCACAAGCCATATTGCATCACCAGATAGCTCTGAAAATGGACGCCAACATAGATACACTGGTCCCATGCAGTTCATCTCTTGTGAAATGTGGTCATGTCACACACACCACTGAAGGTTCAGTTGGAAAGCTATAGAGAGTAGGAGTTAGGCTAGTCTGGGCTTCTGACAATACAACAACCCAATGGGCCTATGGAGTAGTCCGCTCTTTCTCTATACTAAGACCTAAAGGCATTAAGGGGCAGATTTACAAGCCCCTTGTGCCACTTTTGCATCAGTTTTAACATGGGAAAAGTGACGCAAAAGTGGCGCAAGGGGCTTGTAAATAAGCCCCAAAGTCTCTAGAGCTAGCATGAATGTGTATTTCTCTTCCAGGACGTTTATGCTGTGTGGCTATAGATCTCAAACGTGATTGTAATTTTACTTGCAAATACACACATAAAAGCAGTTTGACTCACGTCTGATGTCTATGTTCAGTGGACCAAATGGTGATGCAGTTTCTGGAGTGCTAAACTCCTGGTAGAGGCTACACATGACTTAGGGGTCACATAGAGGTCGCCAGAGTGGGATCTCTGCTATAAAATGGTGGATTCTACATCTTTGCGGAAATTGCCATTCCCCTGCCCCATTTAGAGTGTGAGGAACCGCTGGGTTTCTGACATCTGAGCCTCAGCTAGCTCTGCCATTGGAAACCTTTGACCTTTGTGGCCTATCCACTGGGCTGGCGGTTCACAGTGGCCGTATCATCACAATATTTAGAGTGAATCTACTGCCAATGATATTTCCTTCACAGGACGGCTGGTATGTCACTCCCATGTAGAAAAAAAGTCCACAATGCAGAGCTACCAACCCCCCCCCCCCACACAAACAGTAAATGAGGCTCCTAATTTGTAAACCATCACACAACCCACTTGCATTACACTCATTCCATTTCGAGGACGTGGGTGAGGGTTGAATGACTGGCTACACTTACCGAAAAAATATATAATGAAAAGAGGTTTGTCTCACTTTTGCAATGTGTTGATTAAAATATAAATAGCCCTGCTCTTCCTAGGACCATCTGATGCCTATAGATATTATTGAGAAAGGTGCGATGCAGAAAGGTGAACAGCAGCGTTCTGAGCAGTGAAATACGTGCATAATGGGATCACTGTAACAAGTTAGACATCCACAAATCCGCAAAGACCAGAGTACCTTTACCAGCGTTAGCGCATATAATTTCATTTGGGAGACTGTGTCTCTTTACCATGTGCATGAATGCAACTGCTGCAGCACCATTTTATTGCTTGCAGATTGAAACCTGTTTGTTTTCTATCAGTATCACCTATTTAAGCATCTACTTAAATCACCCAAAAGGGAACCTTATATTTTGAATCTTTATTGGTAAGTTATGTAGTTGTGGTATTCTACATTTACTGGTGAGCGGTAACTTTTGAAATAATAGGTCAACTTAAGCGCCATCTTGTGTTGCTGGGAGGCTTATCGCTGGGTACTACTAAGCACAATTCTTCACAGTGGTTGTTGGTGTGACTCTAAAGAAGGGTATTTTCTGTACAAATTCGATGATGTGTGCTTATCAAGAAGTCTGATGGCAATTTCTTTTGTCGATGGTGAAGTCTAACAGTGAGCTACACTCTGCCAGCAAGGTGACAGCTACACCATTTCCATTACTGTGGATAGACATCCGAATTGCACTTTTTCCTCAAAGAAATTATAAGTAGACAATATGGTGCACTAGCGTGCGTTTGCTCCCCCCACCACGCAGTCTCACCTGATAGTGGTCTGCCCTCCTGAGTCCTAGGTTTGTAGTTCGAGGCCCTACTCCACCTGCAGGCCCCCACCTGCGCCTCATCCATGGTGGCCCAGTGGTGAGCTCTTGTTCTGGCTGCTGTTATTTCTTCTCTTTTCTTTTTCTATTACCGTTTTCTTCTTTTCTTTTTTTGCCTTTTCTGAATTTCTGTGTGATGCCTCTTGTTTCACTTCTATCCTTTACTTTCACTCCAGTTCCCCCTTCCCGCCCTCGCCGCTGCTCGCTCCTTGCAGCCCCGCCCCCTTCTAAGTGCGGTTTTCCCACCTCCCAGCTGTCCAGCCCTCCCGCCTCCCCATCACTACTTAATGGCGGCTGCTTTACGGTGAAGGAGCGACCTCACTGACCTTGTCAGTGTGCGTTTGCTCCCCCCACCGCGCACCTGCACCTGGCGCCAAAGGCAAGTCCCTCTGCGCCCATCCATGCCTGGACCACGCCCAGCGCCACGGACCCTGGTTCCTGCAGCCTACACTGCTACGATGCCAGCACCCTCCATGCTCACAACTCCAGATGTTCCACCGCCTGCCTCTTCGCGTCATCGAAGAACACCCAAAGCCCATTTTCCTGCCACAACTGTGCCTTCTCCTGTCTCCACACACCAGACCCACCGACCGCACGACTCATAAGAACCTGACCCAACCACCTCAGCTGCATCCTACTTAACACCCGCTCCCTCAAAAAGACACACCGTGGAGATCTGGGACCTGCTCAACTCCATCTCCCCCAACATCACCTTCTTTGCGGAAACCTGGATGAATCCCACTTCAGCCCCGGACAAGGCAACCGCCATCCCTGACAGCTACAAAATCATTCACAATGACTTCGTCAACCGACCGGGAGGAGGCATTGCCATCGTACAAAAACACCCGTCGCCTCACAACCAGCTCCGATGACCACTCACCCGAAATGGAACACCTCCACCTCCACTTCCACTTCCAGATCCAGACCAACCCGAACTCCACCCTCTGAGCACTCTTGTCTACAGACCTCCTGCACCTCACCCTTCCTGGCTGACTTCATCGCTCACCAATCTGCCGCCTCAACAGACTACATCCTCCTCGGTGACCTCAATTTCCACCGTGGACAACCTCGATGACCACAACACCTCATCCCTACTGGAGAACCTCGCCACCATCAGACTCAAACAACTGGTCACCTCTCCAACCCACTCATCAGGACACACGCTCGACCCCATCTTCACCGCAAGCAACAACATCTCCATCAGTCACACCTCCAAGCCACATTGGACCGAACACCACTGTGTCAACTTCTCATTCACCAAACCCACCGTTCGCCACCACGCACACCACTATCCTTGCAAAAGCTGGAACAAGGTCACCGAAGACCAGCTCAACACCTCCCTCAGCAAAACCCCACCACCGACATCCACGAACGCCAACACCTCAGCACGCAACCTCCACCATTGGATCTCCAACTGTGCTGACACACTGGCTCCCCTCAGGAAACCCTCAGGCAAGCAGCCCTCCAAGAAAGTGAGCTGGTTCTCTCCCACCCTCCAAGAGTCCAGGCGCACCTGCAGATGCCTCAAGAAAAGATGGAGGAGCAGCAAGATCATGGCAGACCATGCATCCTTCTAAACCACTGTCATTGCACACCACCACCTCATCGGAACAACAAAGAAAGCAGCCATACAGGAACGCATCAATGCCATTGCACACAACAGCAAAGAACTCTTCACCGTCATCAAAGAATTCGCTAAACCAAGCACAGAGACAGCAGACATTCCCCCTTCGCAAGACTTCTGCGACAACCTTGCCACCTTCTTCCACTGCAAGATCAAAGAGATTTGTGACAGCTTTGCAACCCAAGACCCATCCCACCCGCAACCATCGCACCCAGTGGCTCCAGACCCCAGCAGACCCTGCCCCACTAGACCACCCTCACCTCTGACGACGCCCTCAGGATCATAAAGAGAATCCACTCCAGGACCCCGTGGATCCCTGCCCTCACCACATCTTCAACAAAGCCGGCACCTCCATCGCACCTGAGCTCTGCTGCACCATCAACTGCTCCATCAAGTCCGCCACCTTCCCTGAAGACTGAAACATGCACAGATTAACCCCCTGCTGAAGAAATCCTCTGCCGACCCGACTGACCTCAAGAACCACAGACCCATCTCTCTACTCCCCTTTCCAGCCAAAGCCATCGAGAAAGCCATCAACACCCAACTCTCCGAGTTCATCGAAACAAACCACATCCTGGACCTCTCCCAGTCAAGCTTAAGAAGCAACCACAGCACTGAGACCGCTCTCCTCGCCACTACAGACGACATCCGCACCCTCCTCGACCGAAGCGAGACTGCAGCCCTCATCCTCCCAGACCTCTCAGTCGCCTTCAACACTGTCTCCCACCACACCCTATGCACAAAACTCCACGAACCCGGCATCCACGCCAAAGCCCTAGATTGGATTCGCTACTTCCTCACCGGCCGAACACAGAGAGTCAGACTTCCACTGTCCTACTCAGAGCCCACAGAGATCAGCTGCAGAGTGCCTCAGGGATCCTCCCTGAACCCCAACCTCTTCAACATCTACATGGCCCCACTTGCAGCCATCGTCAGAAGTCACAGACTCAACATCATCTCTTACGCCGACAACATCCAGCTGATTCTCTCCCTCACAGATGAACCCACAGCCACCAAGAGCAACTTCCACAACGGGAGGAATGCAGTCGCCACCTGGATGAAGGACAGCTGCCTCAAGCTCATCTCAGACAAGACCATAGTCCTCATCCTGGGCTCCTCTCTCTCTGCCTGGGGTGACTTCTGGTGGCCCACAGAACTCTGAACCCCCCCACACCCACGGACCATGCACAAAACCTCAGCATTATCCTGGACTCTTCACTCTCAATGAACCGCCAGATCAACGCCGTCTCGTCCTCCTGCTACCACACGCTCCGCCTGCTTCAGAAGATCTTCAAGTGGATCCCCACCGAGTCCAGGAAAAGGGTCACCCATTCTCTCTTCAGCAGCAGACTCGACTACGGCAATGCACTCTAGGCTGGCACCACCCAAAAACTTCTAAAGAAACTGCAGAACATCCAGAACGCCTCTGCCAGACTCATCCTGAACATCCCCCATCGCAGCCACATTACTGGTCACCTGAGAGACCTTCACTGGCTACCTTCAAGCTTCTCATGAACGCCTGCAAAGCCCTCCACAACGCCGGACCTGCATACCTCAACCACCACCTCTCCTTCTACACTACCACCAGACATCTCCGCTCCGCCCAACTGACCCTGGCCACCATGCCACTGATCTGCAAGACCATGGCTGGAGGAAGATCCATTTCCTACCTCGCTGTGAAGACCTGGAACTCCCTGCCTCTACATCTCAAGGCAATCTCGGTCGCTGCCTCAATTCAGGAAGGACATCAAGACCTGGCTCTTCAACTGAACCACAGCTCCACCCCCACTTCAGCGTCTTGAGACCCTAACGGGTGAATAATCACGCTATACAAGAATCGTGATTGATTGATAGAAACAATGTGTCAGGAACATCAACAGAGTATGCATTACTTGTGGCCAGAATAGGAGAGGTTTCGTCATAGGAGCTACTCAAGATAGATGGTTCTGAGCAAGAAGTACATTTAGAGTTTGTTATATTTAGTAATTCAAAACATTTATATTTTGAATATTGTTTTTATGTAATTAACATCAAATGCAGATTTATGTAAACATTCTATAATTCTAAGATTGAAGCTGAAATGAGATACGCTTGGTGTACCTTTCCCAAACAAAGATCTCAGCCACATAGTGAGAGTCACATTCCAAATGAAAACAAGCCTGCACTATAATGTGGTGGCCATCTTTGAAGTCTAGTATATCAAGGCGCTTACCATGGAGAACCTTGCTTTCCAATGGCCATATTTCATCTGCTCACATCTGACTCAATTTGAAGAATGAATGATTATCACTGGAATATCCTCATGGTGAAATCAGCTGAATTTCTTTAATGGAACTGATTCGTGTTGGAGTGCCGCCATCTGGGTTTTTATGGATTTGGACATTACATCAAAGGCGGTATTGTTTTTTGACCAATTCTATTGAACTAAAGTTACGATTTTGTCTGGGGAGTTACAATCTTGCATTTCTTCTAAAACCTTTGATTTACGTAGTTCATGTGCGTTTTTAGTGTAAGCTGTATTCAATATTACTCAAAGTTGTTAGGAGATTGCATTCTGCATGCATATATATATCAACACACAGCAAAACTGTTAGATTTAGACTAACATTTTGAGGGGGGTTTTACTAACATTTTGCACTGGGTTTGCGTTATAAAGGTGATGCAAACCAGGACAAAACGTTTTCTTTATTATTTACTTTACAGCGCGAAACTTGTTTTGGGCTGGAAATTGACTAAAAGTAATGCAAAGTAGCACAGAGCACTGCTTTGCGTTAGTGACCGTCAAGGGGGATGTTACATGGGTGTTTCCATGAAACCACCCACCATTTTTTTTTTACATATCTTTTTACCACCCACCATTTTTGATGCAAAACCCTAAATGCAAAAATGTGAGACAGGGTTTTGCGTCAAAAAGTAACGCCTTTTGAAACCTGGCATTAAAAGGAGAAATGTTGTAATTTCTCCTTCATTTTCGACTTTGCATGTGTGCTCCACTGTACAGCACACATACAAAGTAGGAACAGTTTTAAAAGTTCTCTAGGCATATTATTTTGCACTGGAAGGAAATTCTTCCAGTACAAAACCTAAGCTAGACTCTCGCACACACCCTTGCACTATGGTGCAACAGTGTGTGCACGGTGCACAGCAGCAAATTTCTGCACCGGCATGAAGGGAGGCGGGAGGAGAGAGTCATATCTCTGTAGATATGGCGCTCTCCTGCTCCCTCCCTGTCATGCAACACAGCATAGCATTTTTGGCTACTGCGCTGCGTTGGGTGGCACTTTAGTAAATCTGCCCCTGTATATTATATGTTGCAGGCAAATCATTTATATTTTCAAGAATATGTTGGTGCAGGACGCTACCCAACTCTGAAAGGTATATCATATATACTATTTTAGACAATGTGAGAAAGTTCAGTTCAGAAAACAATATAGTTGTTTTGGGTGTGGCTGGATGCCGCACAAGGTGGCTGCTGCTCTCTAGAGATCCGTGCAGCTCTAGCGACAAGATAAGAAATATGAGCTTTCAGGCCCCTCTCGCATGGATTTCTCCTTCATTACAGTCGTTGTAGAGTGGGCACAGCAAGGGAATGTGCATACCTTCTGCCTTGTCGGTTCTTTGGTTCCGCTCTGGTATCCTGCTGTGACGTGCACTCCGGAGGCCACCATTTTGACTGCTTGGACCGCTCCTGAGTTATTCTCCATACAAATTGCTTGAAGTTGGAATTCCTCCTCCTCATGGGGCCAGCGGTTGTCTGCTTTAATATTTAACCAAAATGTCTTCCTGAGGGCATTATTTGACTATTTCAACACCTGCACACCCTGCATGTCCATACAATCTATATTTTATATTACCACATATGTTGCCATACGCATGCTGTTCACGAGCGTAATTACATTTTGTCTTCTCACATGAGGCATTAGCCATACTGGAATTCTCTTTTGCTGGTTTAGGTTCCTGTCATTTCACTGAGGCTGCGTCTTAGTGGTTGACTTCTTCCCCCAATTCACTGTACTAGCTCTATTGGGATGTCTCACTAAACACAAGGTGGCTGAAAGTCTTCCCCCTTGTTTTCGACCACCTTACGTGTCCAACAGACTCAGTCAGCAAATACTATTACTGCCTCCCCAGACCTCATGGAGAGCGTTGCAGAATTTGGTAGGTAGTGCTTGCCTTGTTCTCAGGCCACTGGTGCCATTTCAAAGAAATCTATTAATTCCACTTCCATTAAGCGGCCTAAAAAAGGATCAAGATTCTTCCTCTAAATCACCTACTCATTTGACTCTGGAGGATGTTATGGAGGAACTCAGGGCCCTAAAACCGTTTATCATCGATGCTAATGCCTCATTACAACAAATTGAGGATAAATGGTCCTCTAATGATCAACTCATCTCTACATTGGAGCAAAGAGTGAGCAATTCTAACGATTGCACTCCTGACATACCTCAAATGGTTAAAAACATTGATAAACTTAAACGACTAACAGAAAGTCTGGAAAACAGAAGCAGAAGGTACCTCCTCTGACTCTTTAGTATCCCATTAGTTTCAGAGGGATCCAACATGATTACTTTTTTGCAAACAGCGATCCCTACAATATTGAAATTACCAACTATCCCTCCTCTGACTATACAATGGTCTCACAGCGTTAGTCCTAGATCTTCATCTGCCTCTAATACACACCCCAGAGGAATCATCCTATATCTCCAGTTCACTCAGCTAATGCAAATCCTCTCAGCAGCAAAAAAGGCGGGCTCTCTCCAGTGGTCAGGTCATAAGGTTTTATTCACACAGGACCTTTCTCCTGCTACAGCAGCTCGGCGGAAGCAATTCCTGGCTCTACGTCCCAAATTAAGATTTATGAACATCAGATATGGGTTACTTCATCCTTGCCTCTTCAAAATCCCTTTCAAAGACAAATCATATTCCTTTGAGAAAACTGTAGACCTGCAAACCTTCATCAACCAGCACAAAGCAGATGCTGTGGACTTAGGTCCGCCTGTAACTTTTTAACAATATACCATTGTTCCTAATGTTTTCCTTTATCTTACAGGTGACTGTTTTTTGATGATTGTTACATTGGTTGTTGACTGAATCTTTTTTCCCTTTTGTCTCAGTTTCCTATAGATTCAGACCCTAAGTGGAGCCCCCATCTTGTTTCCTTCCTTTATGTTATGCCTAAGCCACCCCAACCGTTCCCCTCCGTGTTTCCAGTGGTAAATCCTGTGTCTTTCTTTTCAATCTCAGGATGTTCATTTCTATATCATTATTGTTGCCCTTTTGTTTACAGGTAATTCCAAATTGTTTTGTCTTCTTTTGACCTAGCTCTTCTCGTCAGAGTCGCAAATCGCCTGTCTCTCTCAGGTGTTGCGCTGTCCTTTCACCCTTTGAGGTGTTCTTTTTTCTTTTTACCAGCATTCATGGACCCTTGTCACTGTGATGCCACATTTACGCATGTCAGTCTTTTGGAGGTTGTCTTCCTCTGTGTTATTTCCCTTTTCTTTCTTTTCTCCTCTTTCCTTTTCTCCTTTTTTAATAATGTTGTCATGTACTTTTAAGAGTCAGCAGATGTCAATTTTGTATCAATGCCATGCAACTTATAACAGTAACGTGGAATGTCAGGGGTTAAAAACCCCCATTAAATGACACGGCGTATTGTCTCATCTAGCTCGCATGAAATGTCACATAGCCTTACTACAAGAGACACATCTTAAAGAGTCAGAAATTACTAAACTTAAAAGCAATAGGTTGTAGATATGTTTCCCCTCCACTGCCAAGACAAATGATGTGTTAATTTTTTATCATGTCTCTCAACAGTACTACACATTCCCAACACTGAGATTCAGAGGGTCGCTGGATGTTAGTTATACTCAACATTGGTGACACCATTTTCACCATACTGAACATTTCTGGTCCAAACCATCCAGACCCAACTTTTTGGCACACACTCTCACATACTATCTCTGAAAACACTACTGATAATATACTGGTGGGAGGTGACTGTAATCAAATTTTGGACCCATTCATGGATAGGAAATCCACCTCACGATTTTTTCCCCATGCCTCCAGCAAAGCCTTTAAAAATACAATTTCTCAACATTCACTCTCTGTTTCTTGGAGGTAATATAATCACGACTTGCAAGAATACTCCTTCTATTCACCCACTCATCATTCTCAATCTTGTTTGGACTATATATATATATTCCTTTGAAAAAGTTTATTACAGCATTGGGTCAACTCAGAGTTTGGGTCCATCTTACTTTCAGACCATGCCCCAGTGTTGACAGATCTGGACATTCTTGTTGGCAGGCCTAATAGTTGGCAGGCCTAATAACTCCTGTTTGAGATTTAATAACTCCTTTCTCTCTGACACTTTCTTTCTTACTTCCTACACAGCATTTGTTAGGGAATAATTCCAGATTAACGATAACAGCCAAACACCATTTAATTTTGTATGGAATATCTTCAAGGGTGCTTAACAGGGCTTTATTATGGGTTTCGCATACACCATAAAGAAAAATACACAAAAAAAATCCGCTTCCATCTTGGCACACATTAAGCAATTGGAACATAACTACTGCACATCCAAAAATAGTAAATTGGATCTGGATGCCTTAGTTACAGCCAAGATTGAATTTAACAAGTATACTACTGAGCAGATGTGCGGTACATTTTTTAAACTAAATGCCAGATATTATGGTGGAAACAGTAGAGCTGGTTCTCTTCTAGCTCAGTACTTAAAGTGTAGGAAGGAAAAGTCATCTATTAAATCTATCATTAATAACTCCAGACAAAAGCTGTTTTGCTTCTTATTATAAAGATCTATAGACTCGACTCTCTCTCGCCCGACGTCGCCTTCTTCACGGAGACCTGGACCAACGCCTCCTCTGCCCCCGTCATCAACAACGCCATCCCGGACGGATACAAGATCCAAAGTAAGTACCGTCCCAACCAGCAGGAAGGGGGCCTCGCCATCGCCTACAAAAACACCCTCTGCCTCACCACCTCCAGTGAGACCCTCCCTACCGCGGAACACCTGCAATTTCAGATCCAGACCTGCCCCAACTCCACGCTCCGGGGAACCCTCATCTACCGGGGGCCCCTGCACCCGGGCCCACTTTGCCTCCACCAACACCGACTTCATCGCACCCCACACCATCGCCACATTGAACTACATACTCGTCGGAGACCTAAACTTCCACCTCGACAACGCCAGCGACTCTAACTCCACCACCCTTCGTGACAACCTCGCCAACATTGGACTCAAACAACTCGTCTCTATACTGACCCACAGGGCAGGACACACCCTCGACCCCATCTTCGCAGCAGGAAACAGCGTTCACTTCAGCCACACTATGCAACTCCCATGGACCGACCACTACTGCGTACATTTCACCGTCGACAAACCCCGGGCACCCAAACCAGCCCCACGCCCACCACGAAGGAACTGGAGCAAGGTCACCGACGACCAACTCAACTCCGCCCTCACCCGAAACAACCACACTTCGGCACCCGACGCCAACATCGCAGCCAGAGAACTCCACACCTGGATCTCCAACTGCGCGGACGAGCTCGCCCCGCTATGCAAACCTGACAAACAGCGCCCCAGGAA
This sequence comes from Calotriton arnoldi, assembly GCA_963921515.1. Classification (NCBI taxonomy): domain Eukaryota; kingdom Metazoa; phylum Chordata; class Amphibia; order Caudata; family Salamandridae; genus Calotriton; species Calotriton arnoldi. The sequence continues at coordinate 327,993 of CAWUFW010002947.1, read as the reverse complement.
AGCCGCCTGGTTCACCACCAATCTCCAAGAAGCCAGACGCATTTGCAGACGCCTGGAGAAGAACTGGAGAAACACCAAAACACCCGAAAACCACACCACCTACAAGGATGCCATGACGGACTACCACAACCTAATCAGAACCACCAAGAGGACCTTCATCCACAACAAAATACTCGCCAACTCCACCAACTCCAAGGAACTCTTCACGGTCATCCAGGAATTCACCCACCCTCGCAGCGAAGCCACAGACATCACTTCGTCCCAAGACCTCTGCGACAAGCTTGGAACTTACTTCCACCTCAAGATCAAAAACCTCTATGACAACTTTGTCGACCTCCCGCCTGATGCCACAGCCGGACCGCCCCCCATACACACCAGCCAGCCCACCATCTCCACCTGGACACCAATCACAGCTGAAGACACCACCTCAACCATGAAAGGCATCCACTCAGGGGCCCCCACCGACTCCTGCCCCCCACACATCTACCACAGAGCCGCCATCATACCCGAACTACAACGGATCATCAACACCACCTTCGAAACAGGCACCTTCCCTGACGACTGGAAACTCGCAGAAGTCAGGCCCCTGCTGAAGAAGCCCACAGCTGACCCCACCGACCTCAAGAACTACCGGCCCATCTCGCTCCTCCCCTTCGCGGCCAAAGTTGCAGAGAAAACAGTCAACAAGGAACTGACACGATTCATAGAAGACAATGCCATCCTCGACCCGTCCCAATCCGGATTTCGAAGCAACCACAGCACAGAGACCGCCCTACTTGCCGCCACAGACGACATCCGCACCCTCCTGGACCAAGGCCACACCGCAGCCCTCATCCTACTCAACCTCTCAGCAGCCTTCGACACCGTCTCCCACCGCACACTCGTCACCAGACTACACGATGCCGGCATACAAGGAACAGCCCTAGACTGGATCCGATCATTCCTCACCGGACAAAGCCAAAGAATCAGACTGCCGCCCTTCCTCTCCGACCCCACGAAAATCACCTGCGGAGTCCCACAGGGATCATCACTGAGCCCGACCCTCTTCAACATCTACGTGGCCCCCCTCGCCGCCATCATCCAACAACACGGCCTCAACATCGTCTCCTACGCTGACGACACCAAGCTCATCCTCTCCCTCACCAACGACCCCGCCACCGCCAGACTCAACTTCCAGAAAGGAATGCAGGAGGTCGCAGTCTGGATGACCAACAGCTGCCTAAAGCTCAACACCGAGAAGACAGAAGTCCTCGTCCTCGGAACCACCCCTTCAGCATGGGACAACACCTGGTGGCCGACCGCCCTCGGAAGCCCACCGACCCCCTCAAACCACGCCAAAAACCTCGGCATCGTACTCGACTCATCCCTCACCATGAACCAACAGATCAACGCCGTCACCTCCTGCTGCTTCAACACCCTCCGCATCTTCCGCAAGACCTTCAAATGGATCCCCTCGGAGTCAAGGAAGACAGTCACCCACGCGCTCATCACCAGCAGACTGGACTATGGAAACGCGCTCTACGCCGGCATAAACAAAACCCTACTCCGAAAACTCCAGACCATACAGAACACCGCCACCCGACTCATCCTTGGCATCCCCCGGCGTGAACATATCAGTCAACACCTACATAGGCTCCACTGGCTCCCCGTGGAGAAAAGAGTCACCTTCAAAATCCTCACCCACGCCTACAAATGCCTACACATCACCGGACCCAAATACCTCAACGACAGAATCAACTTCCACGTACCCAAAAGAAACCTCCGATCTTCCAACCTCGCACTGGCCGAAATCCCTCGCATCTGCAGAACCAGAGCAGGTGGAAGATCCTTCTCTCACATTGCGGCCAAACCCTGGAACGAGCTACCGGCAGACATCAGATTCGCCCCCACCCTGAACGCCTTCAGGAAGGCTCTCAAGACCTGGCTCTTCGGCTAACAGATCTACGACCCCCCCTCCCCCAGCGCCTGAGACCCTCACGGGTGAGTAGCGCGCTTGACAACCCCTGATTGAAAACCACACCCACAGACGAGTCTCTTGATGATTATTTTTCTAAACTCAGACCCAAAGCCTCACCTTTGCCAGAGCTCTCTCTTTTGGAACAGCTGCCTAATATTGAGGAACACTACTCAGCCGTAAAGTATTTTCCTAAAGGTAAAGCACCAGGCTCAAACGGTTTCACCATTGAATTCTGTCTCTATTTTGCAAAACTCCTCTTCCCCAATCTCTTCAAATTATTTAATTATTTCACTACTTTGAAATCCTCTTCTGCCTCCTTTGGGGAGGCTATTATTGCAGGGATTCTGCACAAGAACAGAACTATGCTTGAGGTTATAGACCTTCGGCATATAGGGATTGATTCATCATGCCACCTCAATATCTATGAACCTGAGTCTGACTAGCTATAGTGCCTCAGTTGCCCACCTAACGTTACCAGAGAAACAAGTGAATTGGCACCCCAGAAAACAACCCTCTCAATCCTCTCAGGGATCACGGTAATTGTACATACCCTTTTGCTCTCTCACTCGTACTCGTCTACAATAACATAAACAAGAGACACGAAGAAAGTTTAAAATATTTATTCAAACTATTGTGCCCTAAAATACAGTATTCATGCCACAATTAGGAAACAAATGCATGCTAAAACTACTATTAGCATGGTCAATAAACCATATATCATAAAAAGCCCTGTCATGTTATAAAACAGAATATCCTAAACGCCCTACCTTCTACTGAAGCTAGATGATAATATATCAAAGATCTCTGGGATTAGTGGCAGACCCCGTACCTTAACATACACAGATGGACGTTCTACATCTCAGCTGACATAGCAATCTTGTCCCAGAACCTTCGCTAAAATGTGTGTATTTAAACTCTTGTGCTCAGTTATATGACCAGACATGTGTGCTCATAAACAGCAGCTGCATTCTTGTGTTGTGTCTAGGTGGTAGTGCCTGACCAGAGAGAATAACAAGGGGCATTGCTGTTTGACCTTGTCTATGATGTGCAGACTAAATCCCAGGAAAAGAACAGCACACTAAACCATACGCAGGTTCCATGTGAATGTAGAATGTGGCACAAAAGCAAGCGTGTCTATATAAGAACCTGGGCAAATGAAAATGTGGCTTCCAACATGCACAATTAGGCTAGCATAGGGAAAACTACAATGGGCAATGCTGGAAACACATGACACTATAATATGTTTAATTCCTAAGAAGAATCGAGATTTGACCCAATGTATGAATTACAGGCCTATTACTTTGATTAACACATACATTGTAATATATTTGCTAAGGCACTGGCTCTCCATGTACTTACCCTAATGCCCAATCTTATTGATGTTGAGCAATCTGGTTTTATCCCTCACAGGAATGTTGCAGATAATTCTCATACATTCCTAAAGATAATTAATAAAGCTCATACAATAAAAGATCCTTTTGCGGCACTATCTCTAGATGCAGAGAAAGCTTTTGATGGGGTCAATTGGCGCTTCTTAATGAAGGATCTTCAATGGCATGGATTTGGTCCTCATCTTTTACAACTTATCGCCTTGCTATACTCCTCACCACATTCATCTGTTATAGTTAATGGTATATGATCCCCTTATTTCCCTCTTAATAGAGGGACAAAACAGGGCTGCCCCTTATCTCCTTTACTGTTTGTTTTAGCTTTGGAATCATTCCTTATCCCACAAAGGAGTTCAGACAATTTATCCAAGGCGGCCGCCTTCTGCTACGATCGCGGCGGAATGACGGCGCTGACATGATCCACTTGCTGACCTACCTCCTACTGCAGGGTGAGTGCTAGTGGTCATTGCGGCACGCAGCAGGACCAATTACTGCCCACAGCCTTCATTTTATACGTCTAGACGACCCCCGCAGTCTGACTGCATCCAGCACAATCTCGCGCTTTACCAAAATGCAAATGGCGGCTAAGATCGGGCAAAAACTTTATTCAAGATGTAGCATAATACCCTGCTGCTGAGAATTCCCATGCTATAAGATTGCTGCCCAAAGCGCTCCAACTGCATAGAAGCAGCCCGGTCATCAGACAGCGGTGAAATGATCAAAGCCAGGCTGTCGGAGAAGAGCGCCGAGACACGTACCACGGTAGCTGCTCAGCGCGTGTGAAACAGCTGATGTGGGGAGTGGCTTCTAAGCGGAGGGGCCCAACTGGAATAAAGTGCTCACGGAGGAATGGATCGGAGGTGAGGAGGGTCCCTTGATATTAAAATAAACTGTATGGGGAGGCGATCCTGAGGAGACCTGCCTGACCCTAAAATGGCGGCTATCTCTTCCTCATAAGGCCACAACATGGCGGCCGTGCGAGCCACGTAAGATCTCTACTAATGCAGGTAATGATGGGGCCAATTGAATCTGTAGAGACTACTAAGCAGTTTACCCTGTCCTCTAGAATCATCAAGATGCAGCGGTCGAGGGATCTCAAAATTCCGGGGTGCCTGACCTCGACATGGCCTCCACACAAACTGACTAAACAACTATTCCTCATTCTCGAAGCCCTTCCTCCCCCCACCCCCTTCTCTCTCCACCGGACTGCAGCAAATAGAGAAGCCCCTCCACCCACACCGGACTCCATGGACTGGCTCTTCGAGCTTACACCAGTGAGGCTAGGGGTGTTCCCCCACCATCCTCCCCCACCTGGCTCACCCATCATGACATACATTTTGGGATCTTCCTCCGACCGTTGAGACCCAGCTAGCTGACCGATGCCCGTGGAGCTACCTGTTAGCTAAAGAGGAGATGGGTTGTGGACTTCCCCTCGGCCGTCACCTACCCAGCCGGACTTTGGGCAGACTTTTTTCGTCTCTCCGTCGTATTCTCCCCCTACCCTTTTACCCTTCCCCCTACCCTTTTACCCTTCCCCCTACCCTTCTACGCTCCATTTATCTCGTCTTCCTATGCTCTTAAAAATGTTTTTTTTTTTTTTAACCGAGACCTTGCTATTTGGCCGATGCCCGGTGGAGCTACCTGATAGCTAAAGAGGAGATGGGCCGTGGACTTCCCCCTTGGCCGTCACCTACCCAGCCGGACTTGGGGCAGACTTTCCTTCGTCTCGCCGTCGTATCTCCCTCCTACCCCTTCACCCTACCCTTCTACGCTCCATTTATCTCATCTCCTATGCTCTTTAAATGTTTTACTAGTAACTTATGTAACCTGTTAACTGATGTAATTTTGTAACTTTGTGGTACCTCATGTAAAGCGCTCTGATACCTTCGGGTCTAGCCAGCGCTATATAAAACTCAATAAACAAACAAACAAACAAACAAACAAACATCCAGTTTTAAAATTAAGGACATTCACATAAAATTGACTACATATGCAGATGATATTCTTTTATTGATGTCACACCCAGAACATTCTCTTCCTGCTTTCTTGCATGAAATCAACCTTTATTCCGCTGTCTCGGGATACAAACTAAACATAGAGAAAACAGAAGTAATGCTACTTAATAAATATTGTATCAAAACTTCATTCAGGGAAACTGGACTTTCTTGGAACTCCACCAAAATCAAATGCTTAGGAATTTGGTAGTGTACAACTCTCAAGGACACACTGAAACGAATTCAGAAGTTCTTTCAGACAAGCTTCTAAACTTTTCTCAAAAATGGTCTCCATTGTAATATTCGTGGTGGGGATGTCTAGATACCATTAAAATGATGCTCCTCCACAGTATCAATTTTGTTCTCATCATGCTACCTATAAAGTTCTCTAAAGGATTTTTCTGTTCTATTGACCAGATCCCTTCTAAATGTCTTCGAAATGTGTGATATGGTGAAGAAACCGACCAGACTTTGGAAATACTGGGATAGCGGAGTCTTTATAATTTTACTTTCAGTATTGTCTAATCAAAATCTCAGTTCATACTACATGGGGTTTTCCCCTTTTAGTCTTCAGATTTGTTTCTGGTCTGTCGGAGGACCCGTTTTCTTTAATTCGCTTGCAGAGATGCCTTGCCTTCAGGACCGGATGCCTTGTACAAGAACACAGAAATAACAGGTAGGCAGGTGCTCTATCTGTATGTGCAACCCTCTCTTTTCTCTTCCTTCTTATCATTCTATTCTTTTCTTTTTCCTTAGCACTCCTGCTCTCCTTCTTATCTTTGGCCCCTGATTTATTTTACCTTCAGTGGGTCCTTTCTTTTCTATCAGTTTCATCTCACTCGCTCAACTTACTTAAATAGTCACTAATAAATAAAACAACTTAAATTTACCTTTCACAGCTTTAAGAGAAAAAAAAACCTCACTTTGGTGTCTTAAGGGAACACATAAGAAAGTAGGTTTTCATCAAAGAGAAACCTAAGTGACCCTCCTTTTAATGTCTCCCTCTGTCAAGAACGACTTCACCATTCCAACCCACCCAATCAAGACACTGAGCCCGGCTTAGGCTGGGCATCTCTCCAGTCCCACAGGCACCTGGGAGACACTGCAGAATGAAGTGGTGTCCTGGCATCAGGGTCCGCTGCTATCTCAGGCTCCTCAGGGCCCTTGGATTAGCAGTTCGATCTTTTGCTCCCTTGGTCTCCACTTCTCGACGGGGACTGCGACTCCTTCTTCCACAAACAGCGGTCAGGGTTTTAGTCAACTCTCTCCCTCTCTGGCGGTGTCTCCTCTGTTTCCTCGTTGGTTCTCTCCTCTGCCTCCTCTCAGCGCTGTCTCTTCTCTATCCCCTTCTCTTTGCCTGACTTCCGTCTTTCTGCCTTGTGTACCACTTCCTGTTCAGAAAATGTGAGTCCATTTTCTGTTTGCCCTGTCTCAGTGCCAGTCTTTTGTTTTCCCCTAACGTAGTTTAGTTTCTTCTTCTTTTGCCCAGGGAGGAGCGAGACAGACTTTGAGCAGGTGGTTGACGGGTTACCAGGTAAGTATATAATCTTGTCGGGTTCCTGTTCCTCAACCCCCTCACAGAATGGTAAAACATCTTGAATCTCTTTGTCAAAGTTAAAACATCCTAAGACTTTAAGCAGTGTTAACTTCCCCACTTTTTATTAACTATCAAAGGGCTTTAGGCATCAAGCAACTACAATGTTATTTGTCCCAACCCCTGGACACTCCTCACAAAATATAGTTCTCCCTGGAACATGCCATGTTATCACCCTTCTCTAAAAAACATATTCTTTTCATGTCCAACCCTCCTACATTATGGTTGCTTGTTACTGTGTCTCACACCTGCACCTTATTGAAACCCTTTTTTTTTCGCCTCTAACCCCTATCAATTAGTTATTGACCAGCCCAATTTGGCATTATAATCTGCTTAAGAGAAATTGAAAGACTTTGTGATGGAAGGCATGGATGAACAAAGGCTTACTCCTCATCTCACAGTTATACCATTTAGGCTCTCTCATTCTGTCTGCCGAGTTACCCTCCTCATATAACCTCCCATCTACGATGCGCACCCAGTAAATTAACTTTCTGTTCTGGTACACGATGCCTTCACACATCACTCCTCTCTTGCATCCTCCCACTTTGGTTCATCTCCCCATCTGATTTCATCATCCATCTACCCCGGAGATGCTATCATCTATAAGCACCTTAGATTACCAGACTCAGATAGGCCCAATATAATTACAGAAACATTATAGGAGTTTCATTTACACTTTATTTGGCCGACTTTTTTGTGGGTTGGAGTATGGTGCAAAATACATTCCAATGCACATACTGCTAATCTCACCCAAACTTCATATGTTCTCTACAATAGACATTTTTATACTCCTGTTCATCGTTTTACAGCTAAACTCGCACACCAAGATACATGCTGGCGATGCAACACTCATCCAGGAACATAATTTCATACGTTTTTTCCTGTACAGCTCTGTCCACTTTCTAGTCTTTGGTGTGGAACCACATTAATACCATCACTCAGATTCGCATACCCCTTTCACATGACTTATTTTTTCTGGGTAGCCTACATGATGTCTGGTCTTCTAATAGAACACTTGGGAAATTTGTAGATCTTCTGGTTTCAATCACCATTCATGGAAGTCCACATAAAATATTACTCTTCAATGTTGGTGGAATCTAGTATGTCATCACCACAGGCTAGACAGATATAATCTCAGCTCATTGCAGTTATCAGTCAAGCTTAATCGATTTTGGTTGCCACTTATCTGTCCCATACTGTTAAGAATGTTGCTGTTTCTTATCCCAACTAAATTCATGCTACTACCTTCCTTGCTCTTTTCCCTTCTTTCTTCAAAACTCCTTTTCTTTGACTTTGTTTTGCCCTTCCTTGTTCATACTCATACTCTTTATTTATTTAATTACTATTTATTTAAGTGATTTTTTTCAGTTGTATTTAACTTTCAAATACCATACCTGTATATGTTGCAATGTCACATTACATCAAATATCGCTTTCTAAATAAACATCTTTCCCTTTAAATGAAGACAATATAGTATATGTTATTTGTTTATTCTCTTAGGGCTCAAATACATGAGACAAATCCATACCAGGTCCAAAAAAGGGTGCTACACTGTGACGTGTTTCTTTCCCAATTTCCCTTTTCCCTGTGTTCTCGGGAGAGGATTTTTAGCCTCCTCAGACTACAAGGTGGGTGAGACGGAGCAGCATTGAAGTTCAGACGTCCCTGCAGTAGAGTTGTGAGTCTGGTACAATGCCCTGCTCTTCAGACCCCTTAACATCATACTGGCACACTTACAGGCATCCAACAATCTGCAGCATGTCTCATGAAAGACCTGAACCACGCTGACCATATCACCACAAACCTAAAGGAGCAACACTGGCTCTACCTCCACACCTGCATCTCCCTCAAAACTAGCTGCAAAGCCATCAGAAAAGGTTTGCATATACCTGGCCCAAAAAATACCCACCTCAGTAAGTCGGTGCCACACTAGAAATAAGCACACTGCCAGACCAGAAACTAAAATCTGCAAAACAGAGAAGGCCAGAAGACTGGCCTCCACCATAGTGCTTAATTTGTAAAATAGGTGCCAGGGCTCTGACCAGGAGGCCACTGCAGCTTGCACCGCCCATTTCTTCTGTCATTGCTGCAAAAAACCACTACTAGCCCTCTCTCCCGCCTGCAAGTGCGACAGTTCAGATTATTCCAGGTCCCCAAAGCTAAAGGAATGGGTGTGGAGGCAGGTATTAGCAATTTTTAATGTGTATTGTATTCATAAACACCCGTTGTTATGCTCAACTCTAAATTTGATGAGCAGCGCCACCATGTGGTAGACTGTCATAAGTGCAGTGTTGATAATTAAGTGCCGGTGTCCGCTCTGGAAACCAATTAAATGGGGGTGCAGAGCACGGAAACCACCAGCTCAAATTAAACACAGCTCCACCAACTAAGACCCCACGAACTGGAAGCTTCACTTTCGAATCAAAATTGCTCAAACACTCCTGCAGTTCAGAAAGGATATGAAGACTTACCTCTCTGGAAAGCATTACATCTCTAAACGATATGAATCAACACACTCAATTATTCTGAATGAGGTAAACAATCCTGTATCTTACCGTGATCACACTCATGATCCGTGCGACGTTGCTGTTAGCAGCTGTTATTTGTACTGAACAAATACCCATACAGAACAATACGGCTATGTTATTGGTAGTGCGACAGCGGTCCCGTTTATAGGGCATCCTTTTAAGGGAGTAGTTTTGTACGAAAATTGTCTTGTTGGGGTGTGTCTAGGGTGCGGATGCACCTTACTGAATTAGGATTATCATGAATAAAAGGGATGATGTGTCAAATTTCCTTTGTTGAACCCCTTGCTTTTGAATACGTGTTCAGTTTCACATGCATGCTAAAATAAGCTATAAGGACTTTCAAAAGGTAGTATTGGTGGACATATATGAAGAGGCTTGAAAAATGAAAGGGATTTCTACTAATAAAGGATACACTTTTGAATTTAGGTAACCTCCCATCTGTTGCCTCGCATGTTGGTAGACTAACCTGTATTTTCATTGTTAATCCATCTTTGTGCTGTGCGGTGTAATGCACTGGTACTCAGTAACAATTCAGCCGTAACCTTGAATTGTATTAGACAACGTTTGTCTGTGCTTTCATCGAAAAGGAATTTATAAAGTACATGTTGAAAGGGTCTGGCACTATCTTGATTTTTCTACGTAAAGGAAAAAATAATGCAGTTGGAGTCTCATTTTGTGGGAGCACTGTGCTTAGGGAAAGTGTTCTAGATTTTTGTTTTTCAAAACTATGGCTTCTCAGTTTTAGGTTGGGGTACATGTTGTCAATTCTACGAAAACATACAATTAAGAAGTAATGAGAGAGAGACAGAGTGGGCTCTGGGTCAGTCCCTATAAACATTGTTTTTGTATGTGTTTTTTTCATGACTTGCCAATAAGAAGGAAGATAGTATTCTGTAGATACGGATGCACAGGATCCAGATGTGCAGGACTTTGTGATCACAAATTCTATTTAATGTGGTTAAAAATCCACCATTCTGGCGGAATTCTGTGCAGAAGTAAGGTTGGTAGTAAGGGTGGGAAAATGGGTGTTTTAAGGAACTGGTCACTGTGGATATTGGAAAAGAACACAAAATCTTAACTTTATGAGTAGTCACAAATACTCTTGAGAGTTACTTTACCCTATCCCACTTCTATATGGAAAATTCGCCATATAAAGGATGAGGCAATTGTGCAATTATGGTGGTAATGTGCCCCACAATATTTTCAAATGACCCTTTTTGACCTCATGGCATCCGGGCAGGCCTCTTTGAGGATGATTTCAAGATCTTTTTGAAGGCACAAACGCTGGGAATGCCTTTATGGCAGGGGTCAAGTCACTCCAGATGCTAACTCTAGGTGTTAGTTTGTTTACATTTTTACTCCTTCTGAATTTGGGCAAGCTGATTGATCTACCAGTCCTGCTTCTCAGATTCCGAGGCAACAATTACAAGCGGCAAAGGTAACTATTGAAGGTATCTGGAGCCAGGACATACAGGTACTTTATTTGTGATGTGCGGATCTTGGAAATTGGCTTTAGTTGTTTGTAGTGACGTGATGTGTCAGTGTATGCATGGACTGAGTGAGCATGCTGTAGAATGTTGAGTATGGATGCAGAGAGAATGTGATGATGCATGTAATGTTGTTATCTGTTTCCTGGAGGAGGCCTGGAGTTGATTACAGTTGGATGGAGAATGGATGCCTAACAGGACCTACCTGCTGTAACTGTAACATAAGGACCTATCATGGAATAAAGAACTTATCTCCTATTTGAATGTCTCCTGACTCTTGTATGAATACCTTGACTTCCAGCTACAACATTCTGCATCTGAGTTTCCACCACTCAAAGAGATCAGAGTCCTTACGGGAACCTGATCAAGTAGAGCAGAATCAGAAAGACGGCTATTCTCTAACACCAAAGGAAAACACAAAGGACGCAGATAAAAAGTCACATGGGTAATGGGGTAACAGTTACATGGTACCTGGGCACAAGTCCATGGTAATGTGGAAACTTACTTAAAGTGAATACATTACACATATCTTTACTCTAATTAAATGATTTATCTCAACTAGAAGTTCACGTGCCCACACCACATCCTTAGACCACATCCTCACCTGTCTCCTTTCTAGGCGAGAGAGCTCCCAACATACCACACCAGGTTTTTAGACAGTAGACTCCTTAAAGAAATGAAGGAAGGAAATACCATATTCAGAGAGACCAGGGGGTTATCAGAACCATTTAAAAAAAGTCTAACTTTAGAAGCAGACAATGAAGCAAATTATCTACCAATTTTTCGTCTCAAGGAAATTGCATAGAATGGTGAAAATGTCTTGCTTGCTGGCTCACACATAAATGGAATCCATGGATTTTCTTGCCTTCAAACAAGTAGGCTTCCAGCCATCATAGGGGGATGTAGACTACACTATTAGCATTGGGAAATGAGTGGTGATTAAACCAAATGGGGGACATCCTGCTGGACTTGTGCTTTTGGAAATTTCAGCAGTGTTGAATAAGATAGATCATTTCATTCAATATCTGTTGTTTGAAGACGGCTGGACTCAGGGTTGTTGTTGTTCTCATCCTTCTTGTCTGACCATTGCCAGTGCCATTCTCTGCCAATCTATCACTGAGTTTCCTGGAGACTATGAAGTTCCTCAGGATGTAGCCCTCTCACCTATCTTATACAATATTTTCAAGCAGCAGTAACTGACAAGTGTTTCGGCCTGTCTTCAGTCTCCTATGGTGATGACACCCAATTAATTCTGCATTAGACCTTCAATGTACTTATGTTCCTGCCCACCTGCCATCTAGGTATGGGTGCATCTTAACCTAATCAAGCTGACCACCAGCAAGATGGAGATTCTGATTGTTGGTTAGGACAATGTGTGGAATTATTATCACTATGGGATCTCTTCATCCTGGTACCGGTAACTGAAACCAAAAATCTCTAATGATGTTGTATATGCCTTTTTTCCCCAACTTTACCTCTTGAGGAAGATTTTTCCATGTTTCCCTCAAACAATGGGTGATCCTATGGTAGATGTGTGCATACTTTCTAGACTCGGTTATGGGAATGCTTGCTACCTGGTTCTGCCCTTGTCAAATTGTCACGAAGTTGCAACAGGTCCACACTATGGGGTGTGGATGTCTTTTGGCCTTCAGAAATTTTACCAGGTTTTCAAATGGCTCAGAAATCTTTACTGCCTCAAGGTGGCACAACATATGCTTTTTACAACTCTCTGCTTGGCCCAGCAGGCTGAATATGAATCTGCCAGACAGTGTGTCTCAAACCAACTGCATCTTTATGTACTTCTGTATTATTTTCACTGGGGTACACTTTCTCTATTTTCAGTCCCTGTTTCACGCATGGTTGCTACAGGGGCAGGACTTTGCCCTCTGACCACTGTAATGAGTTCCCATTCCTCTTGTGATAATTTCCGCAGATTGATCATTCAGAAGGCTATTTAAACTGATGGGGTCTCATAGGAACCTTCGTCTAGTTCAGTGGTTTTAAATGGGGTGGGCGGAACTCATGGAATTTGACTCCGTGGAATTCTGCAGAATGACATAAAAAATCGTCGAGATTCCGCGGAGATCCGTCAACGGGCAGAAATAGGCATGTCGTGCTGTTCGCGCTGTGATTTTGTGTCAGTAGCACGTTCAGCACTGAAAAATCAACACGATCGGCACTACACGTTGCAGCAAAGGGAGCAACTACTCGAGCTGATTTTACTGCTGCTTGAGTAGATTTTCTACTCAAGCGGCAGCCTTCTGATCACAATCAGTCACAACCGCCTGCGAATGCACGTGTTAGAAAAATCTCGCCGGATGTCCTTATAGCAACCAAAAGGATGCAATATCTCGCTCACCAATTTACCATTCTGGAGCCGTGCGTAAGAAAATATTCCGCCACACAGCAATTGACGGAATTTGGCTGGAACTCCGCATTACAAGAGTAAAGCGGAGTAGGCAAAATTCCACCATTTCCGCAGTTGGAACGGAATTTTCCGTCCACCCCTAGTTCTTAACCTGTGGTCTAGGGACCCCTGGGGGTTTGAGACACCTATGCAGGGGGTCTGGGATTGCTAAGAAAATTAAATAATATTAACAAATTAATCAAGTGTATATAAATAAAGAAGCTAAATGTAAAATTGAAAGTTTTAAACCAGTCTGTAAATGTGAAGGAATTTGCAAAATGGAGGCTAAAAATGTAATTGGTTGCGTGAATAGCAGACCACGTGCATCAAACAACCCCTGCAATTGCTCTAGCACTACCCGATGGCTATCACATCCAAAAAAATGGATCGACCATGTAGGACCGGGGGAGGGGTAGCCATCATCTACAAAGACCCGATAAAAGTTGCTGTATTAGATCAACTCATGAGTGAAAAAATTGAAATCCTAGTGTTCAGAATCGACCTTCATGCGCAGCACAGCTGGAAAGAAGCCCTAGTATACCGCCCCCCAGGACCTCTCCTCGATTCCATCTCAGTACTTATGGACCTGATCTCCCCTCATGTGATCTCATCAAATAGATTTTTGCTTCTGGGAGATCTAAACGTGCACAGTGAGAACCCCGACGATCCGGAAGCCACTGCTCTCCTGACAGAGCTATCCACACTTGAACTAACCAAAATGAATGATGCGCCCACGCATGTAGCAGGACACACCCTAGATATAATCCTCTCTAACTCACCTCACATTATCTACAAAACAACCTGCCCCCTGACATGGTCAGATCACTCCAAAATTGAATTCTGCTTAGTAGGCTCCAGTGAGCATAAGCCCCGGAAAGCACAAACGACCAGAAGCTACAGACAGTGGTATAAACGTACACCCACTCTCTTCAAAGACACCTTCACACCTCCCCTTAATTCAGCTTCCGACACAGTAGAAAAATGCTTAACAGATTTTCATAACAACATAAAGTCCACATTAGACACTTTGATACACCTGAAAAGGTCCCTAGCCATCCCCAAACGCCCCCAGACCCCTTGGTACACCACTGACCTCCGGGCGGAAAAGAGCCAGTGCAAGAAACTAGAGCGACTATGGCGACAAACCCATAACCCCCTTGACAAAGAAGGTTTCAAGTCTGCCCAGACCAAATACCATAGAAATTTGAAATCCGCCCGTAAGAAACATATCACCAACCAACTCGAGCAGGCAGACAACACCCCCAAAGCCCAATTCCAGGTACTCAACACTTTCATCAATCTTAAAGCCTGTAACACGGAAGAAGCACCAACTCAGATTCTATGTGACAGTATAGCAGGATACCTCACACAAAAAATTGACAACATATACAACAAAATAACTGCTACCTCCAGCTTTCGTTCAAACCCCAGTTCCGAACCCCCCTCTGTCTTATTCACCGTTAACAAACTAGAGGAATTCCCTTTGCTCACCACTGAGGACACGGAATCCCTGCTGAAAAAGACTAAATCTGGATCCCCCACTGACCTTATCCCAGCCAAAAGCTCCAGATTACTCGCCACTCAGCTTGCTGCCCCCATCTGCGCCATTCTAAACAGTTCCTTAAAGGAAGGCATGCTCCCCAAAGAGTGGAAAGCTGCACAGATCCTGCCCATCAGGAAAAATACCAAATTGCCCCCTGACGTTATCACTAACTACCGTCCCATCTCACTGCTCCCTCTCCAAAGCAAACTACTTGAGAAACACATCAATACACATTTGTCCTCATTTATTGAATCCTCCGACAGCCTCGACCACTCACAATCTGGCTTCCGCCCTAGACATAGCACGGAATCGGCCCTGGTAACAGTCACAGACAACATCCGAATGCTTGCGGACGGCGGCCGAGCAGTGATTCTCATACTGCTCGACCTGTCCGCAGCATTCGATACCATCTCACACCAGATCCTGCTGGAGAGACTAAGAGCCATAGGCATTCAGGACAACGCACTAAAATGGCTGACTGATTTTCTGAAGGAGAGAACCCAAACCGTCAACCTAGGTCCTTTCAAATCTCAGACCACCACGGTTTCCAAGGGAGTACCCCAGGGCTCATGCTTAAGCCCCACCTTATTTAACATTTACGTCACCCCACTCGCGTCACTTCTGAGAAACCTAGGGTTCATACCAATATCCTATGCTGACAACACACAACTACTCCTCTCCTTCGAAAAAAGCTCCACAAACATCGAGGCCACCTTCTCGGAGGGCATGAAAACCATCACTGAATGGATGAGCAACAACTTACTTCAGTTGAATGCAGAAAAGACTGAAATTATGTTATTCAAAGATGCAGTAGCTAGATGGTCACCCAACTGGTGGCCCGCTGAACTGGGCCCAGCCCCGTCCCCAAAACAAGTGGTTAAGAACCTAGGGGTCCAAATTGACCACAAACTTAGCCTCGAGGAGCATGCTACTGCAACCAGTAGGGCCTGCTTCCATGTATTAAGACTGCTTCGCAGAGTCTTCCCCCTTCTCCCATCCTCCACACGAAAAACCCTGGTACAAGCACTGGTCCTGAGCCGCCTGGACTACTGTAATGCCCTGCTGATCTCAGCCAAGGAAACCTCCCTGAACAGACTACAAGTAGTCCAGAATACGGCTGCCCGCTTAGTGACCAGTGCCCCCCCAGAACAGCTTCACTCCCCCTACTCCGCAAACTACACTGGCTGCCCATACGCAAAAGAATCAAATTCAAGGCTTGCTGTATGGTGTTTAAAGCCTTAAATAAAATGGGACCCAGATACCTATCAGACAAGTTGGTCAGATACACCCCCCCGGAGCCCTCCGGTCAGGGTTCAAAGATCTCCTCGTCATACCTCGCATAAAACACACTAGATTAGGAGGCACATCCTTCACTTACCTAGCCCCCCAACTCTGGAACCAACTACCCAGGGACATCCGTCTCTGTACCAACTACCTGTCATTCAGAAAAATGTTAAAAACTTCACTGTTCTGATCCACCTATTCTGCTGTTCCCAAGGGCTGCTACAGCGCGGAGATACCCCGACTGGGGTGATTCATGCGCTCTATAAATGATATAAATAAATAAATAAACAGACATACTATGGGCAATGTGAGGCCTTAATTGTATTTAGAAAAGCCACAAGCTTCCCATTAAAATTAAAAGTGCGATTTTTTTATATTTGTTTGTGAATTAAATTAAATATTTCAATATTTGTTTATTCATTTGATTAATGCTAATTTTCATTATTTTTCTGTATTGTTTTGCGGTTCAATTTATTTAAATTGCCGGGTCCACAGATTACAAACATGACTCAGTTGGGTGTCCCTGAATTCCAATAATGAATACAGTGGGGTCCCCGGATTTCAGTAATGATTAAGTGGGGGTCCACAGAAGTCAAAAGGTTAAGAATCACTGGTCTAGTTAAAGATTTTAGTCCCTTTTCCTTGTTTTCTTCTTGACTTTGTCATAGTGCTTTGATGCGTCTATGACCACACTTGCTTTACAAGTGCCTCCTTCATTTACTCATTCACTGGGGCAGCCTGTATGAGCAAACCAGATAGCAGATTGGCAGTGGGATGGTGCTCCTGCTTATAGGCCATGCTGGAAATGGAGATGTTTTATCGAAAAATACATGTGTGTGTGTGTGGTTTGGGTGGGAGGGGTAAGCAAGCAGGGTGACTGTTTCTAAGGTGTATATGCACCTTACTGAACTAGCTTTATGACAAGGAGGAGACATAATGTCAAGTTTCCCTTTTAGGTTTGGTAGTCACCATAAGAGTTACGTATGCAGTTTCACGTGCATGCTGAAATATGCTCTAGGAACTTTCAGCATGCAATACAGATAGATATACATGTATAAAGGAGGCTTTTGGAAGTTAATAAGATTTCTTTCCTTAATAGGATACTCCAATCTGTTAAATTGCATGCTGGTAGATAAATGTGTGATTTTATTTTTGATAAAAATTTCTTGCGTGGCAGAATGATGCATCATTGTCTATCGATGGTGCTCTGTAACAGTAAAGATATGATATATCACCTTCAATTATATTGCCCATGGTGTGTCTATTCTTTTATTGAAAGTAGGCTATTAATTAAGCATACAGTAAGAAGTACAGAGAGTGCTAGTGGGCACCAGTTTTAATGTGTCTTTCATGGTGTACCATTGCTTGGATGGGTGGTTCATCAAGGCCATGGCATTTTGTGGATAATTGCTTTGTCTGATTGTATTCCCAGTAGGTTTTGGTGGTTTGGATCAAGATGCTTTTTTTAGACTAAATTCAGTGCTCTTTAATGTATTTATTTTGTTGACACGTGACATTTTAATTGATGGTTTATCCTTTTGTGTTTAGAAAGTATTGCTCTTTGTATCTCATGGGCTGTAATAAACACACAGTGCTCCTCACTAATTGCCATTGTGTGTTCATTTGTTTTATTTTGTTGTTATTGTTAAATGTTGTTTCATTTACCGCTTTTTTTGTTCACAAAGTAAAGGCGTGCAAGCACTTAGGGGCCTATTACGATGGCGGTCGGAAAACCTCCCCGACCGCCATGGTAGCAGCAGAAGACCGCCTGCATGGACCGCGACATCACCGCCGGTCCAATGACGATGATCCGCCGTCGGAATCCGACCGCGGCAGTCGGTTCCCTGGCCTTAGCATTGCGGCAGTCGCTGCTGCCCGCAGCACCGCCGCGATGTCCAAAGGTGCATGTCCTGCATTTCCCTGCACTGCGTGGCAGGCACTGCACAGTGCCTGCCACCTGGTACAGGGGAATGTAGGGGGGGACCATGGGTACCCCCCAGTGCACCCACACCCCCCCAAAACATCGGGGGCCCGCAACGGGCCCCCGGAAGACAATCTCTGCATGCCTTTCCATGGTGGTCTGACCGCTGAGGAAAGGCTGGCTACCGCCGGCATCATAATCCTGCCGGCGGAGCCTGCTCTGCACCACCACCATTATCCCGGTCCTTTTCCGTCCGCCAGGCAGGAGTGCGGATGGCAACCGGCGGTGAAGCGGCGGTTGGAATTTCCCACCGCCGCGGTCACCACCGCCATCCTAATCAGACCGGCGGTTTCCTTGGTTGCGATCGCGGTCGGATGACCACCGCCGGTCCGGCGGGCGCCACCGCCGGCCGGGCGTTGGTCATCCGACCGCCATCGTAATAGGCCCCTTAGACCTTTCTTTATAATTATCTGTGTGTGATGTAAAGCGGTCTGACTCCCTACACTTGGATAAGTGGCGCTATAAAATAGCTAAATAAATAAAAATGTACCTTCGGAAACGCACATGCCTTACAAGTTTCCTTTGCTTTGTGAATTACAAAGAAAACCGAAAACCTTTAATCATTTTCTATATAAAAACAAAACAATGCATCAAGTTAATTACCAGCAGCAGCTAAAGAGAAGAGGAAACTATTGCTGAGGCTGTCACATGGGGCCATGGAAGGTAACTGGGATTTACACTCTTGCAGCTAATAGGATCTTTGGAGCTCAGGCTGTCATCTCATCAAGCTCTTGTTCCCACTCTCAGGCAATCTCAATTCAATTAGGCTAATTAGAAAACAAGTAAAGCAGGATTGTATTAACATAGCTTTACTTCATGAAACTCAAAATCCAGATTCTTATGCAGGATCACTACTAGCGCCTTGTGACTATTGAAGCCAGAAAGTCGCCTCACGCTCTTTCACAAAAAATAAAAATCTTTTTTCGAAGCTAGTTGGCTGAATGGCGTTCAGTGTTGTATAAAAATGTTACTGGTTTTCAGAATGTTAGATGTTGTTTGCCAAACTGGGATTTGGACAGTGAGTTTAGATTCATTAAATATATTAGAATTTACTGCAAACATTATCATTTAAAATGTTTAAATATGTGAGTAATGCTTTACATTTCAGGTTCAGTTTTTAGGACTTTTGCCATAAAAATGATTTTAACACAACATTAACAGTTTAAAACACTTCAATGCTATCCAGCATGAACCAATATATAATTTATATTTTTGGAAAATTATAGGCGTGATACGCAAAACTGTTTGCAGTCATTCATATAGCTTGCGTGATCACCAGGATGATGTTATGTCCACGAAAATGGTATTTTATAGCCATAATTCTGCAGATACTAATTCAATGTATCAGGATGGGCAGCATTTTCTGTCCACAAATTCTACTTAATATGGTTAAAAATCCACCAACATTTAGGAATTCTGCACAGACGTAATATTTGTGAAGAAGTGGGAAAACGTGTGTTACATGGGATTGGTCACTGGGGATACTGGAAAGAATACAACATCTTAACTTTAAGAGTAGTCACAAATACTCTTGAAAGTTATACCACCCTGCTTCTCTATGGAACATTAGCCATATGAAGGTTTAGGTAAATATACAATTATGGTGGTAATACGCCCCACAATATTTTCAAGGGGCGTTGGCTAATGCTTATCTTCACATTGAAAAACTTCTTCAGCGCAGGAAAAAATTAATGTGGGCAATGCACCTACCATTCTTACTCAGCACTGCAGACACCTAGAGGAGAAATTGTAAGGTAGTAAGAAAAAGCCAGAAAATCAACGACTATTTGAGATTTCCAAGGTCGACTAATTGAAATTTTGATAATGCTAAAATATGTAGAAATCTGCTCAAATGTTAGGCTGAGATTTATGAGTAGATGTCCTCATTTTGTTTGACCCCTACATTTACAACATTATTTAGTGATAATTTTCTGATGGACTTTAGTAGCTTGACACAAAATACACTTCTTGAGTATGATTCAAACCAATTGGAAACAATACATTAATTTCATCTTGAATTATTAATAGAATAGTATTCTAGCATCCAGCATCCTTAAAGAAGGACCTTGAAAAGCTTTATGCCATGTTTTTGTTTCTTTCAATGGGTCAATGCGTGGTAGGGGTGTTCGGTGCAATAGGATTTCACTGTTACTAGTTCTAGCTTTTGAGCCAGGAAACAAATATGTACACTTTGGGCCCTATTTATATAATGGTGGTATGTATACTCCGTCGCAATGGCAACGGAGTATACATATTGTCAATATGAAGGTCCGCCCACCCGATTTAAATGTGGAGACTACTCTGTCTCCGCCATGGCCAAACTTCTCTAATGGCCCTGGGGAGTAAGGGTTGTTGAAGAAATGGCTACATGTCTGCCCGCCCAATTTGGATGGGTGGACATGTAGTACTTTTTTACTGTTTCTTACCGCAAATTGTTATAATGCTCCCCCCGCAATGGGAGAAGACTCCTATGGTGAGGGGGGCATTCGATTTTTTCTTTTCAAAAAGAAAATACAGTTTCGGGATTTTCTTTCTGAAAAGAAAAAAGGATTACTCTGTGCTACAGGGCTGCGTCCTGCTGCAGCAGTCCCATAGCACAGAGTAATATGCGTTGCCAGGAACCGCTGTCACAGTTTAAGTTTTTATAATCAGTGCAGACAGTGATGGGATGTGGCGAACCCTCTAAATAATGTCCCCGGTATGTAAATCTCTCCTTAATTGCTAACAATTTACGGCCATAGATGGTATTGTTTTTGTCCAGACCTGACAAATGGGGAGAAAAGAATACTAATGAGTGAAGGTCTTGGGTCTCGGGATGATAAAATAGCTCTGATGGCAAAGGAGGAGGCATCCATTTCCACACCAATAGAGCAGACAAGGTGTATCAGGATGGCAGCTGGATTGAAATAAGTCCTTGAAGTCTGGAAGGCTTCTTCCTGCTCCTTTCCCCATCAGAAAGGATGATTCTTTTTAGTAAGTTTGGTTTGATAATCTGTGAGAAATGTTTGATTAAGTGTCAATAGAAACTGGCAAGTCCCAAGAAGTCCTAGAACTGTTTAATTGTTTTTGGACCAGCCCACGCAATTACCGCTATTACTTTGTCAGGATTAATCTGAATTCCCTTATTTACAAAACCTAAAAAGGATATCTGATTCAATCAATCAATCAGGTGACTTGTAAAGCGCGACTACTAACCCGTAAGGGTCTCAAGGCACTGGGGGCGGTGTGATGGGGGGAACTGCTGATCTGCCGAAGGCACTGTGGTTCAGTTGAAGAGCCAGGTCTTGAGGTCCTTCCTGAATTGAGGCAGTGACGGTGATTGCCTGAGATGGAGAGGCAGGGTGTTCTAGGTCTTTGCGAGGTAGTAGAAGGACCTTCCTCCAGCCGTGGTCTTGCGGATATGTGGGACGGTGGCCAAGGTCAGATGGGCTGAGCGTAGGTCTCTGGTGGGAGCGTGGAATGGGAGGCGGTGGTTAAGGTACGCAGGTTGGTTTCCAATATGTGTTTATCAGACTTTGCATACATAGTGTGCTCTCTTAATCTCCATAGGACTTTTCTGAGGTATTTGCAATGAATTACTAGGTTGATTGATTGATTGTCATTTGTAAAATATGACAGCTGCTTCCAAGAGAATTGTCCTGGCGCTTCTAAGTGTGATAGAAACACGTACAAGGCCCTGGTTAAAAAGAAAAGCTTTCAAGCCTTTTTAAAGTAAGATTCAGAGGCAGAATTTCTCAAAACCAGGGGCAGATCGTTCCAAAGTTTGGCCAATAAGAAGACAAAGGACTGGCCTCTTCTTCTAGCTTTCTGGATTTTTTTGATAATTAGGAGACCCTGACTGCCTGAATGAAGCATTCAATTGTGACCACAATAAAAGCATTTTGTGATGTACAGAAGCGAAAGTGCGATTTGGTAACCTGTTGCTGAATCGCAATTTGGTTTTGGAATTTGGTATTTGGAAGGAGTGGATTTTTGGCATTCCTTCCAATTACAGAATCGCAGTGGGGTGTATTAATATTTTGCGACCAAATTCAGGTAGCAAAACATTAATAATATACCACCTTCTCGAAGGAGGTGGTAACCCATTTGCAAATGGAAATGGGTCCTCAAGGGACCCTTTCCCCTCTGAGAATGTAAAAAAATATATTTTTTAAGAACAGGTAGTGGTCCCATTGATCACTGCCTACTATTAAAAAATGAAACTTAAAAGATTCATTTTCTGTGATTTTTTTTAAATGCACCCCATTTTCCTTTAAGGATAACAGGGTAAATTTTTAAAAAAACAATTGCTTTATTTAAAAGCAATTACAGACACGGTGGTCTGCTGACCCAAGCAGTCCACCATCCCTGTGATAGCTATCATTCCTAATGGGTAGCAAACTGCGACCTATCTCTTTAATATTCATGAGATAGGTTGATTTGTAACTCACTAGGAATGGCTATTTAAAAGCACAAAGTTTCCTACATTAGGAATTGCAATTTCCAAATTGTGTTTCGGTAAGAATCACAACTTGGAAATCAAAATTCCTAATTTTTGTACATCTGGCCCATGCCCGCTAACCCTAGTCCTTTGGTAAGCATGCCCTTTGTTCTGCCTTGCTCTAAAAATGATGAGTAGGGATTTAAAGTTAATCCTTTGACCTACAGGCAGTCAATGGTGGGGGAGAGGTGGGGAGATAGGCTCTCGCCTGGGCACATTAAAAATCTGCCTTGCAGCCGGATTCTACCCCAACGGACGCTCACTGATGAGGCCAGCAGGCACCCCAGGATAGAAAGAGTTTGCATAGTCTATTTTCAAGATTATAATCCTGGCCCCATGTACCTCCGTAAAAAAATTGTTATCCAGAGATTTTTATTTTTGATTTGTGTTTTTGGATCATTAGAGAAGTCATTTGGCTTGGGTAGACACTGCTGATCCAGGCCGAATTTTTCTGTACGTCATTTTTAAAAATGTGTTGCAGTGATGATGTAATATTTCAGGAACCATGAGACTTATATACTTAATTTTGGTGTGAAAACATAGGTTTTGGGAGTCAAGTAGTCATACAGAGACATAAAATAACTCCTCAGAGCAACCCTTCTGCCATTTTCTAAAATGGCGGCTATAATAGAGGGAGAAGAAACATATATAGAAATGAAACAAATAATAATATTTTTTAATCCTTTTATGTATACACCAAACAATGTTTATGGTCTGAATATTAAAAGAAAGCTAATGTTTATCACTCCTGTTTAGACACATTTTCATAATTCACTTTATTTATTTGTTTCGCCAATCGCTCGTGGTACATTTGCAGGATTTTGAACATTTGGGAAGAGCATATCGACAGGGGCATCTTTTTGAAGCACAGGTTTTACAACTACATGTATGTAGAGGCTTTAGAAATTTTGTAGGTTATTAGCCTATACTCCCACAGACCTCGAAACTTTTCTTAATTATACCATTTGGCATAATAGATTCATACTAATTAATATCAAACCCTTTTACTGGAAATCCTGGAGTAAAAAAAGGTTAATTTGGGTAAATTAACTTTTTGACCATAATACTCTCATGCCGTTTTCACAAGCTCGTCATCTCTTTGACCTTCCTTTTTCTTTTCAGCATACATTTCTACTCTTACAACATGCTCTTTACATTGCATATGCTGACTTTCGATTATTTTCTTTTCCTTCAGTTTTATCTTATACTAATCGATTGCGCACCCTTCTGCTCACAAATCCTAAAGCATCAACTATCTATTCTTATCTACTTTTCTCCATTACTGATAGAGATAAAAACAAATGTAGAAATATCTTGGGAGCTTGAATTAGCAATGGAGTGGTCTATTCCCCTCTAGAATAAAATTTGGACCGAAATTAGGAAGTCCTCTAGAGCGGCAAACACCACACAAACGCTTTTCTATATTATATAATAGACTTCTCTTATCCCCTACAGTCGTACATAAGATGCTTTCTGATCTTACCGACACATGCTGGACATGTTCCTTAGAACATGCTGATTGAAAACACTTGCTTTTCACTTGTCCCTTCGTTCATTATTTTTGGGAGCAAATTCGGACTCAGATTAACTCAATTTTTCACTCACCGGTACCTTTTTCAATTGTTAACATCTTCTTGGGAAGCTTAGCTGCTGATTGGCTTACACACTCACTTAATGTGTGAATTTTAGATTTACTATTAGCAGTTGCATTTCAGCAGATGCCCAGAAATTGGAAGGACCTAACTAAATCATCTTTCCAAGCATGGTAGTATGCAGTTTGCCATTACCACAAACTGGATACAGCATACGTACACCATGTATCTCTTGCTGTGAAACATTTAATCTTGTGATCTCCTGTTGGAAAACTCTTAGATGGCAATGCAAAGTGCTCTTTTACACGTACACCTGCTCAACAGGAAGTTCTTCCACCTCCTTGACTTCCCCCTCATTGATAATAGAAATATTTTATTATGCTTATTATAATTATTATTAGTCAACAAAGCAGTCCAAAAACGAAGGGCGCACTTCTCACAGCTGGTGCGCGCGGCGGGGCCGGACTCGCCCCGAACAACAATTCTCCACCAAACAAGTATCACGCTGCACTCTCCCAGATTTTGTTAATAAAGATTTATTCAAGCCATTGCCTACTTCTTCTCCACCTACGCGTTTCGACCAGCAGGTCTTGGTCACGGTGTATAGCCATAGGTGGAGAAGGAGTAGGCAATGGCTTGAATAAATCTTTATTAACAAAACCTGGGAGAGTGCAGCGTGATACTTGTTTGGTGGAGTATTATTATTATGATTTTTTATATACATCGTATTAAATTTTTCTATGTGTACACCAGATTGTTCTCATTCTAAACCATGTATAACCCCCTCTTTCCCCGGAAAATCTATCTTGCTTCATAATTTCAACTTTATGATTATTTTCTACTGTATTGTGAATATAGCATGTTACAACGCATGCGAATACATCACATGCTATTACAACGCGGTCGTTAGAACGACCGTGTTGTTAGTACACAATACCTTTACATCGCAAGTCATTACAACGACTTGCTGTAGGGGACGCGCTGGACTTAGAAATAGTATTATTTACTATTCCTACTCCAGTTTGTGCAACAGCAGGGAAGGTGTTGGATTTTATATCCAATACCTTTGCGCCCCCTACAGCAAGTCGTTGTAATGACTTGTGATGTAAAGGTATTGCGTACTAACAACGCGGTCGTTGTAATGACCGCGCTGTAATAGCACTGCGTTGTGGAAACAGCGTTGTAAACGCTGTTTCCCCTGTATTGCATTATATACCTGTGTCTTAAATTATCTTTAATAAACGTACTCTTTGGGGGGAAAAAATAAATTTCGTAGGTTTTAGCACCCCATCAATATCTTCCCAACCAAATTCACACGGATCTTTCTCTACATATGCATGATCCAATACATTTATACATCTTCTGATCAAGTTGAAGGCTATTTTAATGTGTCCAGGCACAGAATAAGACGCCGGTGGGAAGTCACTTAGCAGGACTGATCTCTTGAATTCACTGTACCGAAGATCATCAAAAGTGTGACAATCAGAACTTGTTTTCCACACACGCACAATGTATTTTTCTGTGTCTTCAAAGTCACATTCTTCTTCTGTCTCAGCAAAGCCTTTTAGAAACTTCACAGGTTCAGCAGTTAAAGCTCCAAGCTTTGTTCCAATTTTGCTCATAGTGTCATTACCCGTAAGAATATGTGCCTTGATAAGAACACTGGGTATCACTGGGTCAAGTTTCTTGCAGAGAATATGAAGCAGAATTAAGTTTCTTTTCTCGCCGGTTCCATAACGTATCCATAACTCTGGCAATCTTTGACTTATGAACATTGAAACTAAGTAGCACAATAATAACATCTGTGTCATTTGACAGTACAATGATTCAATTGGAACCATGTCGAACATGTGTCACAACACGAAGGTCAGCTTCCTTCAATTTGCTGTTAAGTTCTTGACCCATATGGCCACTACCTTTTGAATATATCACTGCAGGCACCAACTCCTCATTGACAATCTCCACTTGCAGTAATTGGAAATTCAGTGTTCACTGAAGCAACAGCAATGTTTTGGCGAGTTAACATCTCTAAGTTCTGCTTTTTCGATGTTGATGACCAGAATTTATCAATTTGCACATGTATAGGTGTTGAATTTTTGATGCAGACAAGGTCAATTGTTCCACTTGTAGACATTAATCTGATTTTCTCACATTCTTTGACAGATAGTTCAAGATAACTGTCAAAGACAATATGCAGTTCTTGCAAGGTGCACACTGACTTTGATATCTGTAGAACAGTCTAAACCACCTCTCCGTAGTTTTGCATGGATGAAATCTTGACCATTTGCAATTGTGACATATAGTCCACAACAACAGCAGTTTTCCAATGAGGACACCTTTTTTTAATTGACATTCTTCAGGTGAAAGGTTTTTTTTTAGCTCTTGTACGAGTTTGTGCTTCACTGGTTTGGTTGCAGCATCTCCTTCAAATAATGCGTTTGTTGTAAGAAGTTCATGCAACAGATTGTCCTTGTCAAATTCACCCTTTTATTTTGCTACCTCCATCTCTTTATGTGCTTGTGAAAGTTGTTTTTTTGTAACCTGTATTGTAGTGGCTGATTGGACGAAACTCTTACTATGGCAATTAAAGCATGGAAGTTTAGCTTTAGTGATTATGTCAAACAGCTTTTTTTCTTTTAAGGCAAATCTCTCCTGCTTCAGTTCTGTGTATAGTTTCGATCCATGTTCCAGGACATCTAGTAGACGTGTCTTTATATCGATATCCACATATTGTTTGGTCACAAAGTTGTGCAGTCATACCGGCTCAATCATTTCAAAGGGGTTTCCTTGCTGTTGCATGAAATGAAGACGACTGTATATTAAAATGTTCTCCTCTCTTACCCACAAGTTTGTGGTGAGGAATAGTTTCACGGTGGTCCATTAATTTTGAATTTGTCATCTCTCTAAAAACATTGCAAATAGAAAGGACTTCATGGTAAACTAGCTGCTATTGAGCAACATATTCACTTTTAAGTGTCTGACCAGCAATTCCCTTGGAGCTTTTCTGTGATCTCTGGCTCATCTGTTCCAGTTTTATATCTGGAGCCACAGCATTGAACCTTCCCTCTCTGTCTTTCACCACAAAATGTCTTAAGATTAATTTTCTGTAGAGGTATGGTTTTTACACCTCTAGCTTCTTCACTCTTTCCAAATACCAGGACCCATATCTCAGGTAGTTTATGCAATCGAATTAGCAGAAAACAATAATCAGTGACTCCACAGTCTGCACATGCAGCTCCCAATCACCTTCCTGATCAGCATGTACCAAGTTTTTCACTAGAGCTATCATGTGTAAAACATTTACCCAGCCCTTGGAAAGTTCTAGTTTTTCTTCACATTCTTTGGCAAACCCTACGGACCTGGTTTTCTGATTTTGAACTGAGTGCATTGAACATTGCCTGGCTTTGCATTATGGCTTTCGAATGAAGTGCATCTTGTGCTTTGTTGATAAGATATGCAAAACCTAATTTGTCATTCTTGTTCCAGAAAGCATTCCAACATAATGTTTCTATAGCCTCAGATATGATGAGCATACCTTGTAACGAACTAACATAATGAGTTCTTCTCAATACTGACTTGACAGTTTTGCTTCCAAACATTTCAGCCTCAGTAAGTGCATAGCCTATGCCACATCCACTGAGGTAACTTCCTGCACACCGCAACACAACTTTTGTCATGTGGAAAACGCCCATCATTGGATAAAGATCATCAACTTCTACTGGATTGCTCATAAAAATTTCAGCTACAATATGGAACAACACCTTCATCGCAGAAAATTGACAGGATAGGCTGGTGTTCAAGCTGAGCATCCCCATTTTGGAAATTTTCTAGAGCTGTGTATACTGCTGCGTAGTTTGTGACTGGAGATGGTATTACTGGTAAAAACCCAACCTTCTTCAGTCGGACGGTATTCTGGGAGATCAGAGCATGGTGGATAAAGTTACTAGATTAGTTGAGGCCTCCAAATCGGGCTCCCTCTTGGATCCATGTCCGCCTTCTGTCCTGCATCTCGCCTTAGGTTTGATTGCAATCCATCTAACTGAACTATTGAACAATATTTTAAGGGAAAGTCATTATCTGATGGCCTGGAAAAAGGCATCGGTCCTACCTATTCTTAACAAACTATTACTAGATCCCACTATGACTAAGAACTACCGCCCAAAATCTCACCTACCATTCCCTGCAACCATTTTGGAAAAGGCTTTAAACGAGGAGCTCACTATCTATCTTGATTCCACCAAAATTCTGAACCCCTCTCAACATGGCTTTGGGCCAAAACACAGCACAGAATCTGCCCTAGTGGGTGCCACCTAGAAAATCCGCAAGCTTGTGGACGAGGGAGGTAGGACAACCTTGATTCTTCTAGACATCTCAGCCGCATTTGATATCATGAACCATGGTGTCCTTATCAACCGGCTTGAGGGGTTTGGGATAAGGGGCTCAGCCCTGGCCCTGTTGAGATCTTTCTTAGCAGACAGAGAACAAATCGTTGAGTTGAGCGGTTTTAAATCTGCTACTTTTACTCTGCCTTGTGGGGTGCCTCAGGGGTCGTCTTTATCTCCCACACTTTTTAATATTTACATTTCTCCCTTGGTACAACTGATTCAATCCTTTGGCCTGTCCGCCATCTCCTATGCCCATGATACACAAATCATTATGTCAATCCTGGACGAGCGAGCCACGGCAGCAAACTATTTTAATACCTGTCTGACCCAGGTCGCAATCTGGATCCAAAGAAACTGTTTAAAGTTGAAAGCAGAAAAAGCAGAGGTCATCCTGTTTGGGAAGAGCACTCCATCCTGGAACAACACATGGTGGCCAGTTGATCTCAGACCATTACCCTCCCCTATTCAGAAGGTAAACAACGTAGGAATCCTTTTCGATGAGTAATTAAACTTCTCGGCTAGATAAATTGCATCACATCTTCTTGTTTCTATTTAATCAAGATACACAAAAAGGTTGTCCTATTTATTTCCAGGAATTGCAAAAAACGGTGGTGGTAGCATTGATCCTGCCAAGGACAGACTATTGTAATGCCCTTTATTTAGGGATAAACAAAAGGCTACAGTTGAAATTACAATTCCTGCAGAACTGGAAGCTCGGCTACTTCTGAAGCTACCTAAATTCAGTTCTGTTTCCAAAAAGATCCAAGATCTGCCAGTTCTGGGCAGAGTGTAATTTAATGCACTCTGTATGGTCCATAAAGCCTTGCATGGCTCTGCCCATTATATGTTCAAAATCTGTTTACATGGTACTCCCCGCAGAGAGATCTAAGATCTGCTACAGCCAAACTGGTGGTCATCCCAAAAATAAAAAGGGCCGCAAAGGGGTGGCAGGCGATTCTACTATCTAGCAAGCAAATTTTGAAACTCAAGCCCCCTGTCTATAAGATCCCTACCCAGCCATCCTCTCTTTAGAAAATCACTGAAGACCTGGCAGTTTGTCCCCTCTACTAAATAAATTTGTATCTTTTGGGCAGTTGTTTTTGAGGTTCCGCCAGCGCCAAGATACTTTGGTAATCATGCGCTTTATAAATTATCTATTTACTTAGGAACTGGCTTTCCTCCATCCTTCAGTCCGCACCGAATTCAGTTAAATCAGCTTTGCGGATCGCGGCATCAGGTAGAAGAAGATCCATGTCCTCAGCCACTTTGAAACTTTCTGGTAGACTAAGACGTGTTGACGGCTTGTAGTGTGAAGTGATTTTGTGTCAAAATCTCACCTGTATTTCCACAGGAACGCCATGAAATTGAAGAATGGTCCACAACGTCCCCAAATCACCTACACGCCCAATGTAGAATTGAGCTATAACAGGTGACTCGGGGAAGAAGGGAAACAAAACAAGGGAAGGAGGGGAAGACAAGTCCTCTTCGTAGTTCAGTAGTAGCCAGAGTGCACCAAGAGAAGTAAAGAGCTGTGAAATAAGAGGGGATATACGTTAGGATATAACAAAGCACACCCTCTATTCTGCCTTATGTGTACGAGCTGCTTTTACCTAAACATCCCTTTCTTCTGTTACAGGTAGCAGTGAAATGTTCTGGCGTCCCAACCACTATGTTCTACTGTAAAGAGAAAACAGGTATGAAATATACTGGAATGCCCTCGAAACTAAAGCTGTAAGTAAAAGCACCTTGCCCACCTCTTCTAGTAGACTTTAATTCAATCTAAAAGGACCTGTGGAGCGGTGTGTCTGAATTATAACAATAGTCTTTGCTTCCTCTCTAACGCTTCCTTTAGGGACTAAGCAGGACCTTCAATAAAGGGAACAACCCCCGGATGATGCTGGTCCCCACATCAGGTAAACGAGAGAAACATAAATACGCTTCCAATAACAAACTATGAAAAGAACTGGCAGCGCTTCGGCGCTGTTACCGTAACCACGGTGAAAAAGGTCTCTAAAAGTCCATCCTTTATCTTCTGACAAGGTTTCCAGGAACCGGACTGAAGGGCTGGTGAAGAGTGCTCCAGAGAAAGGGAATCCGTGATCCTGGCGGAGAGACGGAGCAGGTAAGTGAATTTGTCTCCCTGGTAGTACAGGAGAATCCAGGAGACGAGCAGGAGAGGAGTTCAGCGTGGACGCGAGCCGCCGGCATCGACGAACGCGACGCGGAAGTGAGGGAACGCGGCGGACCGGAAGTTAGTGCACGAGTAATTGCGAGCAGGAAAGAACAGACGCGAAGCGCCGTCACTCTGATGGAGCCGGTATTTAAGTTACCTGCGCCTGCGCGTCAATTGACTAACGGCCATCTTTGTAGTTCAGAGGCCCCTGGATCTGCAGGCGTGACAGTACACCCCCCCACGGCCCCCCCCCCACCGGCTTGGGTTTGTCGGGATGGAGCCTATGAAAAGCCCGCAATAAGCGAGGGGCGTGTATCTGACCGGCAGGTTCCCAAGTGCGTTCCTCGACTCCATATCCTTTCCAATGTATAAGATACTGGAGTCTGTTTCTTACTCTCCGGGAGTCTATGATAGCTCCAACTTCATATTCTGGTTCATTGTCCACCATGACCGGACCAGGAGTAGCAGGAATACGAGTCCCTGGGACTACAGGTTTCAAAAGGGACACGTGAAAAACCGGGTGACACTTCAAAGAGTCAGGCAGATCCAGCTTCATGGCCACTGGGTTTATTATCTTACAGATCTTATATGGCCCTATGTACTTGGGTTTAAATTTACAGGACCCTCTCAAGGTTAAGTTCTTTGATGACAGCCATACCTCGTCCCCTTGTTTGTAGGATGGTTCTAGGCTTCTGTGAGCATCCGCCCCTTTTTGTAGCTAGCCTTGGCCCTGTCAAGATTTATCAGTGTGGACTTGTGTACCCTCTGTATATCCTGTACCATATCTACCACTGCCGGTATGGAACAAGAAGAAAGCCGGGGAATAGACAGTATTCTGGGATGATACCCGTAGGTGCAATAAAAGGGTGTATATGTCGTGGAAAAATGATAGCTATTATTGTAGGACAGCTCTGCTAGCCATACTAAGTCATCCCATTCCTCTTGCGAGTGTAAGACCTGACACCTGATATATTGTTCGAAACACTGATTTACTCTCTCAGTCTGCCCATCGGTCTGTGGGTGGTGACTAGATGACAATCGTACGTCTATGTGTAAGAGAGTACACAACCCTGCCCAAAATTTGGAAATGAACTGAGCCCCCTATCGGATACTAGGATTGAAGGGAGCCCATGTAAGCGTACCACCTGTTGTAGAAATATCGAGGCCAATAGTCTTGAAGAGGGAAGCCCCGTCAAGGGGATAAAGTGTGCTGTCTTCGAAAACATATCCACTACCACCAAGAGGGTAGTGTTTCCGTTCTTTGTACGTGGTAATTCTACTATGAAGTCGAGGGAGACTGTATGCCAGGGACAAGGGGGTTTGGTAATGGTTGTAAGAGCCCTGCCGGTCTTTGATGAGAGGCTTTACCCTGAGCACACACATGACAAGTCTGGATATAATGTTTTGTATCCCTTCCCATCGTGGGCCACCAAAAATATCTCTTGAGTGAGTCCATGGTTTTCTTGTATCCAGGGTGCCCAGCAAGAGGATGTGTGTGACACCATTCTAAGGCCTGTGATCTCAGGTTTTGCGAGGGGAGTACTAACCCACCTTGTACATAAGCCAATTCCTGCTCTATGGTAACCTCCTGTGTGCTCACTACTTCTTCCATACCTGGGGATGTCTGTGCTTCATGGACCTGCCTTACAAAATCTACATCAGAACATAGAACTCCTACAATGCGATCTTGGGGAATGATAGGGGGTGGTTCTTCTAAAACAGGCATGGGTTCGTATCCAAAACGAGACAGGGTGTCTGCTTTGCCGTTTTTTTTCCAGCTTGAAATTGTATAATAAAGTCATATTCGCTAAAAAACTGGCTCCATCTCAACTGTCTCATGGATAACGCTCTCGCAGACTTCAGAAATTGTAAGTTGCGATGATCTGTAAGAACTGTAATAGTGTGATTTGCACCCAACAAGTACTGCCTCCACTCCTCAAAGACCTTCTTTATGGCTAATAGTTCTTTGTCCCCTATGGAATAATTCATCTCCGCAGGTGTCAGCTTTTTGGAGTAATATGCCACTGGGTGAAGGGCTCCTGTAGAGCGTTCTATTTGAGACAGAACCCCCCAACTGCCACTTGGGACGCATCTGCTTCAACTACGTAGGGACTAGAGGGGTCAGGATGATTTAGGATAGGAGCCTGTGTGAAAGCCTTCTTTAGTCTGTTGAACGCGTCTTCTGCTTCAAGCGACCAGTGAAAAGCACTCCCTTTTCTTAGCAACTTGGTGATAGGAGAAGCGAGGTCGGAGAAATTACATATAAATCGCCTGTAAAAATTGGCGAAACCAAGGAAACTCTGTGTCTCTTTCACTGTCTGAGGGGCCTGCCAACGATGAATTGCTTCTATCTTGTGCGGATCCATGCTAAGTCCCTGAGGAGAGATAACAAAACCCAAAAAGCTAACCTCTTGCACATGGAACTGGCATTTCTCCAATTTACAATATAATTGGTTTTCCTGTAATCTTTCCAAAACTCTCTTTACGTGTCTCTCATGTTCTTGCACAGTTGGGGAAAATATCAGGAGGTCATCAATATAGGCTATAACATATTTATCAAGCATGTCTTTCAACACCTCGTTGATCAAAAACTGAAAAGCTGAAGGAGCATTACAGAGCCCAAAAGGCATTACTAGGTACTCGTATAAGCCATATTTAGTGCAAAAAGCCGTTTTCCATTCATCTCCCTCCTTGACGCGCACCAGATGATAGGCACCACGTAAATCTAGTTTGGTGAACACACGTGCGTCCTTGATCTGATCAAGGAGGGAGGAAATCAACGGCAATGGGTATCTATTCTTCACTGTGATTGCATTAAGGGCTCTATAATCTATACAACAGCTAAGGCCCCCTTCCCTCTTAGGTATAAAAAAAGAGAGGATGAAGCAGGGGATCTAGAAGGACGAATAAAACCAATCCTCAACATTTCATCCAAGTAGTCTCGTAAATACACATTCTCCTTTTCTGTTAAAGAGTAAACTCTGCTGCAGGGTATGCGAGCACCAGGCTGTAGGTCAATCCTGCAGTCATAGACTCGATGCGGTGGAAGACGTGTGGCCTGCTCTACGTCAAACACTGCTTTGTGATCTTGATAGATTGTAGGTAATGGGTTGTCAACAATAACTGCTAGAGAACCACTGTTCCTCGGCTCTTCTGCAGCAGGACCAACATGATCTCTACAAGAATCGTGATCGAAAGTAATAGTCATAGCCTTCCAGTCAATTGAAGGACCATGCCGACTTAGCCATGGTATCCCTAATATAACAGGGAATTGGGGGACTGAATGATATCAAAGGCTATGTATTCATGGTGTTTCTGCTCAATAACCAAAAACAACTCTACAGTGGAGTGTGTAATGGGCCCAGATTTTAGTGTGCTACCATCAATGGTTGTGACCTCTTCCCAAAGCGGTTTAGAAACCTGGGGTATTTTCCACTTTTGTGCCCACTGGGTGTCCATAAAATTCCCTGAAGCACCAGAATCTATCATCACCTGCACCTCCACCGCCTGCTGTTCCCACACTATGCGGGAGGTGAGCATGAAATGGCGAGACTGGTTTAACGGTATGTCTAAAGATGAGACAAGTAATCCTGAACTACCCGAAGTCTCTGTCTCTGAAGACTTCAGGCGTGCTAGTTTTCCGACCCTCTTTGTTTAGGTTTGACGGGACATTCTCTAAGAAAATGTCCCGGCTTACCACAATACAGGCACAATCGTCTTTCACGCCTTCTTTGTCTCTCTTCATTAGAGAGAGGACCTCTTATGCTCCCAATTTGCATAGGCTCAGGTTCCTCTACCATTTTATCCGGCTCTGGTTTCCTTTCGCGATAAGACACCCATCTGGCTTCTGACTTGCCCCTCTCTCTTTTCCTTTCACTGATTCGGTGGTCCAATTTAACCACCAAATCAATAAGAGCAGGGCAGGATTCTGGAGGGTCTACCACCTGGGCAAGGGCGTCCTTTAGGTCGTCCCTTAGCCCCTTGTAAAACAGAGCACTGCGTTTTTCCTCGGGCCACCCTGCTTCTACTACTAGTCTATGAAACGTAGATATGTAATTTGTTAAGTCCTTAGTACCTTGCTTCAGTGTCAGTAGTTCAGTGTCAGCTGAGTGGGTGAATGTGTGTCTATCAAAAAGTTTTTTAAGTTCCTGTTTGAAGGCGTTATAATTCTGCAACAAAGGATCATTCCTTTCTATTAATGGTATTGCCCAATTAGCCGCAGACCCCCAAGATATGATATGATAAAAGCCACTTTAGCTTGATCAGTAGGGAAGCAGTTAGCCTTACACATAAAGTGAAGCTGGCACTGGCTTATGAAAGCTGCGAATCTAGTGGTATCACCCAAAAACGCTCCGGTGGTGCCAAAGGAATAGACTGAGGGGTTGACACCTGTATCACAGGATTGTGGACACTAGTACTCGGCATCTCTTGCCTGGTTTCGGAACTTCTTCCTTGCTGTAATACATCTAACCTAGTGGATAGGGCTTGAGTTTCAGCCTGCAAACTTCCCATCATGTGAGCTAAATCAGCCAATGTCACCTGACTGAATTCCATGTCGCTCGGGTGGAAAGAAAGGTAATTTCTTTTTCAAGGCTTCGCGTTCTGTCAAAATCTCACCTGTATTTCCACAGGAACGCCATGAAATTGAAGAATGGTCCACAACGTCCCCAAATCACCTACACGCCCAATGTAGAATTGAGCTATAACAGGTGACTCGGGAAGAAGGGAAACAAAACAAGGGAAGGAGGGGAAGACAAGTCCTCTTCGTAGTTCAGTAGTAGCCAGAGTGCACCAAGAGAAGTAAAGAGCTGTGAAATAAGAGGGGATATACGTTAGGATATAACAAAGCACACCCTCTATTCTGCCTTATGTGTACGAGCTGCTTTTACCTAAACATCCCTTTCTTCTGTTACAGGTAGCAGTGAAATGTTCTGGCGTCCCAACCACTATGTTCTACTGTAAAGAGAAAACAGGTATGAAATATACTGGAATGCCCTCGAAACTAAAGCTGTAAGTAAAAGCACCTTGCCCACCTCTTCTAGTAGACTTTAATTCAATCTAAAAGGACCTGTGGAGCGGTGTGTCTGAATTATAACAATAGTCTTTGCTTCCTCTCTAACGCTTCCTTTAGGGACTAAGCAGGACCTTCAATAAAGGGAACAACCGCCGGATGATGCTGGTCCCCACATCAGGTAAACGAGAGAAACATAAATACGCTTCCAATAACAAACTATGAAAAGAACTGGCAGCGCTTCGGCGCTGTTACCGTAACCACAGTGAAAAAGGTCTCTAAAAGTCCATCCTTTATCTTCTGACAAGGTTTCCAGGAACCGGACTGAAGGGCTGGTGAAGAGTGCTCCAGAGAAAGGGAATCCGTGATCCTGGCGGAGAGACGGAGCAGGTAAGTGAATTTGTCTCCCTGGTAGTACAGGAGAATCCAGGAGACGAGCAGGAGAGGAGTTCAGCGTGGACGCGAGCCGCCGGCATCGACGAACGCGACGCGGAAGTGAGGGAACGCGGCGGACCGGAAGTTAGTGCACGAGCAATTGCGAGCAGGAAAGAACAGACGCGAAGCGCCGTCACTCTGATGGAGCCGGTATTTAAGTTACCTGCGCCTGCGCGTCAATTGACTAACGGCCATCTTTGTAGTTCAGAGGCCCCTGGATCTGCAGGCGTGACATTTTGCACATGTTGGCAAGGCAGTAGGTTTATAAGTTTGCAGCTTTGTTTGATATTATGCCTACAGCTGGCACAGCTTGTTTTCCAGCAGCTACTTCATTGGTACTTCATTGGTACAGTCTTGAAAAAGCACCATAGCAGTATCATGTGTGCTGGATGTTCCAGACAAAGAAGTGCTGTCTACAAAATCAAAATTATCAAGAGCAGCAATTGTAAATCCTTTCCTGGTAAAGTGACTTGGAAGTGGTGTTCTGTCTCAAAAGATTTTAGAGCATGACCTGCTAAAAAGTTCCTGCTCCGTACTAGGGGCCTGATTACGATGGCGGTATAACTTGTTGATAAACCAATCCTATTCATTGAGGTGATAGGCTCTCTACTTTTGCACTTTATAGATTGCGTAGGCAGTCATCATGCGTAGCGGAGTTTTCTTTTTGCCGTGATGAAATTCATAAAACATGATTTGGGAAAAACAGTACATTTGCACAGCACAAGCCTGTCGGTTCATGGGATTGTCTTCCACTTCTTTGCTCATATCTTCAAAGCCATCATCAATGTTGTCGGCTTCTGTCCCGAACTCAAGAACTTTAGTTTGTAACAATTTTGCTTTGCTGATATTAAACAATGAAGTAAAAATATTAAGACAACATCAGGCATTCTTGTTGATTCCCATTATTTGCGGAGCTCTGGGGCATCAAAAAATTTGTCATTAATTCCAAAATCTAAATCTTTCAGGACGTTTCTTAAAATGGTGCTTGCTGATTTTACTGCATCCTGTGATCTTATTTTGGCAGCAAGAACTTCAGGGGTCAAATCAGCTAAGAACACCATAAGTGGCTCATTCGTTTTGCTAGACTACCCCAAAAAATTCTGTTATTGTACATTCTCACCAGAAAAATCTTTATTTCATTATTATGGATCAATACAGTTTCATCAATGTTGACCATTATTCCTCTGATATCACTGAGGGGTCGATTCCGATCTCGGTCGGAGGCGCACCCAACACTATTCGGCCGGGAAAAAAGCCAGGCGAATGCCTGTTTCCCGACCGATTCGCACATTCTTCCGAACGAGCAAGTGCGATGCGCACAACTGCATAGATTCCGACCCAGTCGTACTCACCCAATCCAGGTCCTGTTCTCCGACCGAGCCGGATCCGTAAACGCAGAATCGAGTCGCACGGAAGCCAAAATGCAGCCCCGTCCGGCCGGACAAGTACGATGCGCTTTCCGTATGCACCGAACCCGTCGCTACGCACGGCACGTCAAAGCATCCGGGAGAGGCGCACATAAGCTCCGATTCGCGCCACAACACGATCCACGGCTACGAGACGAACACGACAGCGACGAGGACGAGGCGAAGCAAAGAGAAAGACGAGCAGAGGCAGACCAACTATGAATCCCATCGTGCCGATCCTACCAATATTCTACATCTACTACCGGAACAGGCGCGGTCGCGTACGGCGCAGAAGGTAAGTCAGACACCAAGCACAAAAACAAACTACACGTACCCGACATATCACACACACACAGAGGGATGCAGAAATTACTTACAGCAGCAACAGCAGCACCATAGGGGCGGGATGGCCATCACCAATACCACATATACACATAGGGGCCTGGATGCCCACCACCACTACCACCCCTACTCAGGGGTGCCAGATGCCTGTCACTACTACCACCTCCACCCAGGGGTGCCAGATGCCTACCACTACTACCACCTTTACCCAGGGTGTGCCAGATGCCTACCACTACTACCACCCCTCCCCAGGGGGTGCCAGATGCCTACCACTACTACCACCTCTACCCAGGGTGTGCCAGATGCCTACCACTACTACTACCCCTCCCCAGGGGGTGCCAGATGCCTACCACTACTACCACCCTTACCCAGGGGTGCCAGATGCCTACCACTACTACCACCCTTACCCAGGGGTGCCAGATGCCTACCACTACTACCACCCCTCCCCAGGGGGTGCCAGATGCCTACCACTATTACCACCTCTACCCATGGGGGCTGGATGCCTGTCACTACTCCCACCTCTACCCAGGGGGTGCCAGATGCCTGTCACCACAACCACCCCTACCCATGGGGGGCTGGATGCCCTACCACCCCTACCACCCCTACCCAGGGGTGCCAGATGCCTACCACTACTACCACCTCTACCCATGGGGGGCTGGATGCCTGTCACTACTCCCACCTCTACCCAGGGGTGCCAGATGCCTACCACTACTCCCACCCCTCCCAGGGGGTGCCAGATGCCTACCACTACTACCACCCTTACCCAGGGGTGCCAGATGCCTACCACTACTACCACCCCTACCCATGGGGGGCCAGATGCCTACCACTACTACCACCTCTACCCATGGGGTGCTGGATGCCTGTCACTACTACCACCCCTACTCAGGGGGTGCCAGATGCCTGTCGCTACTCCCACCTCTACCCAGGGGGTGCCACATGTCTACCACTACTACCACCTCTACCCATGGGGGCTGGATGCCTGTCACTACTACCACCTCTACCCAGGGGGTGCCAGATGCCTGTCACTACTCCCACCTCTACCCAGGGGTGCCAGATGCCTACCACTACTACCACCTCTACCCATGGGGAGCTGGATGCCTGTCACTACTACCACCTCTACCCATGGGGTGCCAGATGCCTGTCACCACAACCACCCCTACCCATGGGGGCTGGATGCCTGTCACTACTACCACCTCTACCCATGGGGGGCTGGATGTCTGTCACTACTACCACCTCTACCCAGGGGTGCCAGATGCCTGTCACTACTCCCACCTCTACCCAGGGGTGCCAGATGCCTACCACTACTACCACCTCTACCCAGGGGTGCCAGATGCCTACCACTACTACCACCTCTACCCATGGGGAGCTGGATGCCTGTCACTACTCCCACCTCTACCCAGGGGTGCCAGATGCCTACCACTACTCCCACCCCTCCCCAGGGGGTGCCAGATGCCTACCACTACTACCACCCCTACCCAGGGGTGCCAGATGCCTACCACTACTACCACCTCTACCCATGGGGGCTGGATGCCTGTCACTACTACCACCTCTACCCATGGGGGGCTGGATGCCTGTCACTACTACCACCTCTACCCAGGGGTGCCAGATGCCTACCACTACTCCCACCCCTCCCCAGGGGGTGCCAGATGCCTACCACTACTACCACCCCTACCCAGGGGTGCCAGATGCCTACCACTACTACCACCTCTACCCATGGGGGCTGGATGCCTGTCACTACTCCCACCTCTACCCAGGGGTGCCAGATGCCTACCACTACTCCCACCCCTCCCCAGGGGTGCCAGATGCCTACCACTACTACCACCCCTCCCCAGGGGGTGCCAGATGCCTACCACTACTACCACCTCTACCCATGGGGGGCTGGATGCCTGTCACTACTACCACCTCTACCCATGGGGGGCTGGATGCCTGTCACTACTACCACCTCTACCCAGGGGCAATGGGGTCCAACCCCCCATCATCACAGTGACCAAAATGTAAGTGTGGGGCCCATAGCTGAAGCACATCTTGAACATTGTGGCAATGGGGTTCAAACCCCCATCATCAAAGTGACCAAAATGTAAGTGTGGGGCCCATAGCTGAAGCACATCTTGAACATTGTAGCAATGGGGTTCAAACCCCCATCATCACAGTGACCAAAATGTAAGTGTGGGGCCCATAGCTGAAGCACATCTTGAACATTGTGGCAATGGGGTACAAACCCCCATCATCACAGTGACCAAAAGGTAAGTGTTGACATTGAAAAAGCTGCAACTGCCAAACTGCATGGATGATTCCTGGTCACAGAACAACAAACACATCAGTGGCAGAGTAGTGCTTGTGTCCCATAGCA
This sequence comes from Calotriton arnoldi, assembly GCA_963921515.1. Lineage (NCBI taxonomy): Eukaryota > Metazoa > Chordata > Amphibia > Caudata > Salamandridae > Calotriton > Calotriton arnoldi. Next base: position 287,656 of record CAWUFW010002947.1, on the reverse strand, counting down.
ACATAGATTGGGGGAGTCAAACACTGCAGTGCAAATAAGACATACCTTTGGCCATGTGCAGACAAACATCACCCATGGGGGCTGACACTGTCAACATTCATCAATGACACAATGACAGAAGTGACCATGATAATGCAGACCCACATATTTGCACCAATGGGCACACAAATGCAGATACCCTGTGGAGACTGTAGATGTGAGGTGAACAGATACCATACCATGGCAGCAATGGGACACACAAACAATGATCATTGTGCTGACTGATGACCTAGGAGTCCCAGGGACAGCAGGGGAAACCCACCAAACAACATACAGCCAACGGCACACTAAAGACATGCCAATGCAGTGGTGCAGATGCACAAACACAAACAGGCAGACCCACACTGCACATCAAACACAACAGGTGAGGGGGTGCCAGTGTCCCCAGGCAACCACACAACACATGATGAGGCCAGAATACCAATTACACAGATGTGCATACAGTGCCACACAAAGGTAACTCATGGATCCAAATCCCTATGTGGGCAATCAGGCATTGTTAGATGAGAGGGAGCACAAATCACACATGTCACACAAGCATGTAGGAACAGCAACTGACACAGCAAGACACAGAGACACCACAGCACTACCGCCAGGGTCCCCACAATGTGGTGACCCTGGGCTGCATTACAATCCCACTGTGATGACAAAGCTAGATGTCGTTCACACTGTGAACCACAGTCATGTGTCCTGAGCAACAAACTACCATCACACCTACACAAGCACAAATCAATCAGCACGGCCAGTAAGCCAAGGCCAACATGGAGGCAGGGGTCTAGCCGTGCAACAACTCTCATCTGCACACACTCAACACCACACACCTCGACCTCCAACAATGTGCAGCAGTGAAGCTCACATGCACTGGTGACATTGCACATGCACCCATGACAATCCCATGGGTAGTGGTGGGAACCAAGGTGCAGAAACACATCACACATGGCCACTCAACAAGACTCTTGAATGTCTGACACACTGCACACTACGCTGTACATGGACATGACGGCAATACCACACCAACCAATGGGATCCCAGCCACAGTCCCACACCAATGAAGAAGCCAAGGTCACCCTTAAAGAACACACATAGACAACTACCAACATTGCAGCCCTGTCCCTGAGGAGTGCCAGCAGTCACTCACACAACGTGTCACAATCACTGAAAGCTAACACAAACTGGAAATCACATGACAGGTGTAAACAACAAGTGCCAAGGGGAATCCTGACTGTGACCCATCTGCGTCTGCCCACAAACTCAGCCCTCACAGCCAACACACCTATGGGTGACACCCTGATGACCAGTAATGTGCCATGCACCCACATCACAGAGAACCCAGGGAGAAGACTTTGGGGGAACATAGGTCAACTCAGCAAGCATCACAAACAGGAACACCACTAGGGATCCCAGCATGCACAGCAAAATGGAAGTGAACACACAGACATGCTCATACAACACAAACCTTGGGCGCAGGCGATGTCACAGGAGTACACACTGCCATGAGGGAACTCCACTCCTGTGTGAGGAAAGCTGTGCCATATGTTGCCACAGTAGGGCTCCATCATGTCAGCAGAACACTTGGTCACACAGTCAACAATTTGCACCAAATGAAGGCTCCCGTCACATCAGCCTGGTCATGGGAGTGTCAACGAAATCATCAGCACAGATCCAACACACATGTATAGCAAGTTGCACTGACAACACAGATGAGTCCTTCCCCATTGATGCCCAAACCTGCATGTCCAGTGGAGATGGCCACATGGTCAGGGAAGTAGAATAATTGAACAATGGCAAGCACAACAGATGTGCAGGGGTGGAAGCCACAGATGTGAAATTGCTAATGTAAGTAGGAAATCCCATTGCCAAATATTGAACACATGACACCCTCAGATGCTGCTAAGGATGACATGGATACACCACAGGATAGGACACATTCCCCCTGGACCACATGTGTTCCTGCACAGTAACACTTCATTATAATGAGACCAAATATCACCATCACTGCAGCAAGTGCATGGTTAGCATCATCAACAACATGTACATCAGAAGCAAAAGCACTAGAGAACAGAAAGGTGCTTTATTCAGCATATGTGGGTCTAACAGTTGATGTCCAGCACAAATGTTAACAAAGGCCAATGGCCAGTCCAACTTGAATGTCAAAACAGGGTGACAGTGGCAGATGTCACCCAACGCATGCCTGCACTGATGAAAGCCAGGGACAATCCCCTCGGAGGGGCATACGGGGGGCAGGCCAGGCACCGCAGGGACAGGATCAGGGCTCACCAGAAGGAGGCAGGGAAGGGGTGGTGGGTGCTGGAGAGCCACTGACAACTGCAGTGGAGGTGTCTGACATGGTGTCTGCCGGCACAAGTGGGGGGCATGACTCTGATGGTGTGGGTGCCGGCAAGACTGCAGGGGACCGTGCAGATGGAGTGGACAGGTTCCCCACTGCAGTGCCCAAGTCAGACAGGGTGGTAGTGGACTCCACTGCAGTGCCTACCTCCAGGGTAGGAGAATGGGGATCAGGTAAGGTGGGCAGGACAGAGGGGAGGACACCGTCTCCACACCAGTGGCACAGACAAGCGCAGCGGGGTGTGTGGGGCCGGAAGAGCAAGTGGCAGGGGAGAAGGCCTGATCCTTTTGGGGATGATGTATCTGTGGGTGGGGGAACCTGGGGCAGGGTGTGGTGGGGGCACCTGTGGAGTGGGGGCCTGAGGGATGGAGGAAGGAGACTTGGTGCCTGAGCTGCAGAGGCGGCGGCGGGGTCTTGCCCTTCCGGGTCCGGGGGACTTGCGGATGGGTGCGTCAGTCGGTCTGCGCCTGGGGAGGGTGTCCGGTGGCGAGGGGCACTCCGCTCCGTGTGGGTGGGCTTCCTCTTCCCCCTGAAAGCTGTATCAGCTGGATCGGAGGGGAAGAGGCCGAGGTCACTGAGGAAGAGCCGCTGGGTCTTTGGGGTTGCAGGTGAGGCAACGGAGGGGCTTTGGAGGGAGAGGCAACTGTGGACTGCGCAGTGCTCGTGGATGCGTGTGTGTGTGACTGGGCCCCATCCCCTGTGAGTGTGGTTTCAGTCCCCTGACTGTGCGTGCATGTGCGTCTTGTCTGTGGCGTGTGTGTGTGTGTGCTGCTCGTGTCTGTGCTGGTGTGTGCCTGTGCCGGTCTGTGTGTGCTTGGGACAGGTAAGGTGCTGGGGAGTGTGGATGGGGCAGAGGCAGGAGGGGTGAGGGACTGTTGGAGGAGGGACACTGCTGCCGTCAGGGAGGAGTCCATGGACCTATTGCCCCTCTGTAGGGCAGACATGCCCGATGAGATGCCCTCCATGAACGACACCAGCTGAGTCAACAGAGTGGTGTGGGCATGGAGGACACTCAGCATCGCTGTCTGCCCTACATGGAGCTGGCGAAGGAGGTAAACAGACTCCTCACTCAGGGCAGCAGGGGACACAGGGGCAGGGGGTGCGGTGCCTGGCCCGAAGGAGACACGCTCCCGAACATGGGAGCCTCCACGGACCTCAGGAATGGGAGCCGATGGGAGGGCGGTGGTGGTGGTGGTGGTGGCGGGGACAGCAACACTAGCTGGGGTGTGGTGGCTGCTGACACCCGCATCCACAAGGGAGTCATCCACCGAGCTGCTGTGGTCCTCAGCTGAGGTGGATGGTGCTGAGGTCTCCTCGGTGTGGCTCCCCTCGCCCTCCGTGCCACTGGGTCCCTCCGACCACTCCTCGGCTGCTGACCCAGTCTGGCTCTGCGGCTCCTCCTGGTCCGTGGAGCTGTCCCCTCCTGTGGCTGTGGATGTATCTGCAAACAATAGGGAAACAGACAGACATCAGTCACCTGCACCGAACGCACACACCACAGTAAGTACAGCACATTACAGAGCTAGCCCTGGCATCCTTAGTTGAACATTGCCAAAAGTGCCCAAACAGAATAGGAGTAGCCAATTGTCAGTCTGATGGTCAACCATGGCACTCACATCCCTCCTGGCCTTGCACCCATCTGTCTGGTGTCTGTTGGATGGCAATACCCCAGTGTGGACACATGCACCACCTACACAGTAGTTGGACAGTGCAGAAAACACGCTGAAGCATGTGAACATGCACACATCACAACTCTTGCCACTGAGTCAGTACAGGTGTCCGGATGAAAGGGATGCCCAGAGTCAAATATGAAATGCATGTGATGCATAGCAGTGACAGACACCATGATGCACCCATGTCCTGATAGCCATTGCCACAATGGTGTGCATGTAGCACATGTCACTCCCCTGCAGGATCACTCATAGGAAGTTACATGCCATGGCACAGGCATGCCTGCTAAGTCATACATCACTGTCTCCAGTCACATGGGCAAGGCAGCCAGACAACAACAGTCTGCACTGTGTCACAATAGTAGGTCATGGGGAATGCAAGTCCTGGAGCTGAACAAGTGCACATGTACATCCCCCACACACCACATCATCTGAACCCTTATCTGTCCACGTCATACCGATTGGACATATGGGAGACCTGTAACACAACCCTCTGAACCTGAGCACCTCACAATCTGCTGTGAATGGGAAACAGCTGCCTGAACTTCACATTCGCATACCCCAGTCTGCACGGTCAGGTGATAAAATACCTATGTGTCACCCAAGTATGGTCTCCTATGGTCACATCTCCGGTGGCATGCTGAGCCCCAACCGAGAGACACCCCAGCAGTCATGACAACGAAGCCACAGCACACTGACACAGAGGCAGACACCTGAGGGGACATATCACTGAGCACAACGTGTCAGCTGATACACGGGAGTGGGAGTACAGAGTGTATTGTATGACCTGGAGTAGGCATGACTGTCCTGCCCCACATGAATGAGGGTTGAGCCCTGGACAGTAGGCAGCTGGCTAAGTATGTGTGACACATGTAATATACACACTCCTGGGGCCCAAGCATTGTTCCCACCCGCAGCATGGGTGTGTGCCAGATACCCCAGGCACATGTGGTGGATCAGCTCAGCAATTGGACCACATATCAAAGTAACACGCAGATTACATGTCAGAACACAGGCATTGTGTAAGCAAAGGACCCACCCATGATGCCCACCACAGAGTTAGGGGAACAGATGCTGTCCCCACCTTGAGTCAAGCAAACTGCAAGGACACAGTACCCAAGTGACACAATTCCCTGACTGCAAGGGCCACACCTGGGTATCAGATGAGGAGTGGGTAGTGCACAATCGAGGGACATGGGTCCTGGACCACATGACTGATGTACTGTGGAAGTTCAACCAGGCCAGAGGAGGGCACATAGCATGGCAGACAAAGTTCACAATGCAGTCATGGACTCACCCCCTCCTTGCTGCTCTCTAGCCTTCAGCTGCCCATCCAGATCAGGGAAGACCACCGCCAGGATCCTGAGCATGTGGGGAGTCAGGGTCCGGTGTCCGCCCCTCCTGCGAGGAGGCGACAGCTTCAGCTGGACGCGTGCGATCCTCCGGGTCCAGCCCCGAAGGTCCTGCCCTCTTCTGGCAGTTGCGGATCCGGCGCTTGTAGTCCCCCACAGATCTCACTGCCCGGACGATGGTCAGCCATATCTTCTGCTTCTGGTGGGCATCAACCTGTGAGGATGACAAAGTGAGAATGCCATTACTACACATGCAACATATCCGTGCATTACACAGTTGGATATACATGTCTCAATCACAGGGGCACATGATGTACACAGGCAGTGCAACGATGGCTATGGACAGTATGCCAGCAGTTACTACATGGTATCATTGCCTGGGAAGTAAAACCTTGTTTAAATGCACTGTCACTGCACTATACCTGTTCAGTGCATGTAACTACACTCTATGGGGGGTGACAACTACTCAGTGAGCCTGCTAGCCAGTGGTGTGCAGACTGTTAGCCTTGCTAGTCAGACAACATGCACATTTAGTAAGGCAGTGGACAGCACACTCACCTGCTCCCCTGCTTTCCCATACAGCTTGCTGTACTGTGGAAGGAGGCTGTCCAGCAGGGCCTGGTTCTCCTCAGTGCTGAAGGCTGGGGCTCTCTCCACAGTACGTGCCATTGCAGGGTCCAGAGGGTGCAGATACAGCAGCAGTGGTGGTGGCAGATGTCGTCCTGGAGCATGTAGTGCAGGCAAGTGAGCTCTCAGGGGAACAGCCAGCATTATATGTGTGCTGCAGAGGCAGATACTATCCCATGTGTCCAAAGTGATAGGTCCAAGTCTTTAGCATCTTCTGAATCTGGCCAATCCATGGAATTGCACCACTTACACACGCCCACAGCATCCTTCAAAAGTTCAACTTCATGACACCCATGAATTTGCAACATTGATGTGGGTGACCAACTGAATTTCCAACATCAGACTCGTTCAAGATTTGAAAACGCGTCCGTTGCCAGGCCAGGCCATAGCCAATGGGTGCGCACCGATCGGTCCATTGCTGTTCAACGCGTATTGCGGATACAACGCGTACCCGCTCACATTGAATGCAATGGGCCGGCCGGGCACACCGATCGGTCCATTGCTGTTCAACGCGTATTGCAGATACAACGCGTACCCGCTCACATTGAATGCAATGGGCCGGCCGGGCACACCGATCGGTCCATTGCTGTTCAACGCATACCCGGATACAACGCGTACCCGCTCACATTGAATGCAATGGGCCGGCCGGGCACACCGATCGGTCCATTGCTGTTCAACGCGTACCCGGATACAACGCTGTACTCGCTCACATTGAATGCAATGGGCCGGCCGGGCACACCTATCGGTCCATTGCTGTTCAACGCGTATTGCGGATACAACGCGTACCCGCTCACATTGAATGCAATGGGCCGGCCGGGCACACCGATCGGTCCATTGCTGTTCAACGCGTATTGCGGATACAACGCGTACCGCTCACATTGAATGCAATGGGCCGGCCGGGCACACCGATCGGTCCATTGCTGTTCAACGCGTACCCGGATACAACGCGTACCCGCTCACATTGAATGCAATGGGCCGGCCGGGCACACCGATCGGTCCATTGCTGTTCAACGCGTATTGCGGATACAACGCGTACCTGCTCACATTGAATGCAATGGGCCGGCCGGGCACACCGATCGGTCCATTGCTGTTCAACGCGTACCCGGATACAACGCGTACCCGCTCACATTGAATGCAATGGGCCGGCCGGGCACACCGATCGGTCCATTGCTGTTCAACGCGTACCCGGATACAACGCGTACCCGCTAACATTGAATGCAATGGGCCGGCCGGGCACACCGATCGGTCCATTGCTGTTCAACGCGTACCCGGATACTCCCTGTGAGGTGTGCATGCTTGGGTGTGAGCTTGCTGGGCCATGTGGGTGGGGGATGTTGGGCTGTGACTACCACTCCCATCATGCTATTGCCTCCACCCCACCTCCTAGCATGCCCATACTTACTTGCTTTTGGGTGGACTTCACTGTGTGTGAGTGTGAGAGCAATGGCAAGATGGCTGACAGTGGTGTCCTGCTGTTGGTTGGTGCCCAGTTCCCAGCAGGGCCATGTGCTCACCACAACTGAGCACCAGTGTCAGCCATCTTGAAGTGGCTTTTGACTCCCTGTGAGGTGTGCATGCTTGGGTGTGAGCTTGCTGGGCCATGTGGGTGGGGGATGTTGGGCTGTGACTACCACTCCCATCATGCTATTGCCTCCACCCCACTTCCCAGCATGCCCATTCTTACTTGCTTTTGGGTGGACTTCACTGTGTGTGAGTGTGAGAGCAATGGCAAGATGGCTGACAGTGGTGTCCTGCTGTTGGTTGGTGCCCAGTTCCCAGCAGGGCCATGTGCTCCCCACAACTGAGCACCAGTGTCAGCCATCTTTGAAGTGGCTTTTGACTCCCTGTGAGGTGTGCATGCTTGGGTGTGAGCTTGCTGGGCCATGTGGGTGGGGGATGTTGGGCTGTGACTACCACTCCCATTATGCTATTGCCTCCACCCCACTTCCCAGCATGCCCATACTTACTTGCTTTTGGGTGGACTTCACTGTGTGTGAGTGTGAGAGCAATGGCAAGATGGCTGACAGTGGTGTCCTGCTGTTGGTTGGTGCCCAGTTCCCAGCAGGGCCATGTGCTCCCCACAACTGAGCACCAGTGTCAGCCATCTTTGAAGTGGCTTTTGACTCCTGTGAGGTGTGCATGCTTGGGTGTGAGCTTGCTGGGCCATGTGGGTGGGGGATGTTGGGCTGTGACTACCACTCCCATCATGCTATTGCCTCCACCCCACTTCCCAGCATGCCCATTCTTACTTGCTTTTGGGTGGACTTCACTGTGTGTGAGTGTGAGAGCAATGGCAAGATGGCTGACAGTGGTGTCCTGCTGTTGGTTGGTGCCCAGTTCCCAGCAGGGCCATGTGCTCCCCACAATTGAGCACCAGTGTCAGCCATCTTTGAAGTGGCTTTTGACTCCCTGTGAGGTGTGCATGCTTGGGTGTGAGCTTGCTGGGCCATGTGGGTGGGGGATGTTGGGCTGTGACTACCACTCCCATCATGCTATTGCCTCCACCCCACTTCCCAGCATGCCCATTCTTACTTGTTTTTGGGTGGACTTCACTGTGTGTGAGAGCAATGGCAAGATGGCTGACAGTGGTGTCCTGCTGTTGGTTGGTGCCCAGTTCCCAGCAGGGCCATGTGCTCCCCACAACTGAGCACCAGTGTCAGCCATCTTTGAAGTGGCTTTTGACTCCCTGTGAGGTGTGCATGCTTGGGTGTGAGCTTGCTGGGCCATGTGGGTGGGGGTGTTGGGCTGTGACTACCACTCCCATCATGCTATTGCCTCCACCCCACTTCCCAGCATGCCATGCTTCCTTCCTTTTGATTCTGCTTCCCTGTGGGGTTGTGTGCCTGTGCTGACAAGATGGCTGAAAGTGTTATCCTGGGGTTAGTTTTGCTGCAAGTCACATGTGTGTCCCTGTGCTTCACACTGCATGACCCAGGGTTGTGGTTCTTTGTGGGATATTTGATTAGAGTGTTAGGAAATGCATTCTCCCAGGTGAGTTGTGTGGAGTTTGTGTTAGGGGGGTGTGTGAGTGGAGCTGCTGGTAACTGGTCAGTGCTGTCAGTCCTCCTTCCCACCCAGCCAGATTTTCCACCATGGAACGTGCTTCCGTTGCAGGGAGTGCAAGTTGTCTTTCAGGATGTCAGTCAGTGGTGTCCTTCTGTTGGTTGGTGCACAGTTGCCAGCAGGACCTTGTGCTCCCCACAGCAGTAGCCAGTGTCAACCATCTTGTCAGTTGTTTTCCACTCCCTGTGATGTGAGCATGGTTCATGGTGGTGTTGATGTGCGCATTGTGAGGGTGGACAATATCTGTGACTACGACTCCCATGATGCTATTGGCTACACTGACTTGCCCAGCATACACAGGATTCCTTCCTTTCAGTGGGCTTCACTGTGAGGTGGTGTTGTAGTGGTGGCTACATGTCTGGATGTGTTTGTAAATAGGCGGAGAAGGTTGTGGGAAAAATAGTAGGGCCCCCTTCTTCTCCTGTACTGCTTTTATGTCGACATGTTTCAGCCGTCTTAGTCATCCAAAAAGGGTTGTGCCGGCATTCCTCAGGACTAGCGATCCCTGGTGTGTGACACTCCCTTTCCTGGTTATTTACCAAATCTTCAAGGGAATGTTTGTAATTTAATGTGATAAGCGAATTTACAAATAATGACCTGGCTTGTCATTTTCTGTGTAGACACTCGTGTGTGATACTGAAAAAATAAATACATCACATAAATACAAAGTCATACAAAACAATATACAAAACCTCGCGTTTCCCAATGTTTTTTTTAAGTATGAGTATGTGTATATATATGCACACATCTCTGAATTCATAATCATAGAGATATCTGAATCTCTGGATTATCACTTGGACACCTGTGTGCAACCGTAGGATCGAGGAAATACCCCGACTATTACTTGCCACATTTATAATCCCACATCACGCAAGCTCCATACCGTGTGCATGGGAGAGACACTGTCATGAAAAATTCTATTAAAAAATGAGAGTAAGGGCAGATATTTTCTCTTCTTACCAAGTGTCTACACAAAAAATGACAAGCTAGGTAATTATTTATAATTTCACTTATCACATTAAATCACAAACATTCCCTTGAAGATTTGGTAAATAACCAGGAAAGGGAGTGTCACACACCAGGGATCGCTAGTCCTGAGGAAGGCCGGCACAACCCATTTTAGGCGACTAAGACAGCTGAAACATGGCGACATAAAACCATTACCAGGTATTAGTAATGACAATACTTGGTATGAAAGGCTGTTTTGCACTCAACCATCTCCAAGCTCTCACCAAATTGTAGCCTCCCCTAAGATATAATTTGTAAAAGACCTTGGCTGTTTTCACTTGGTCCAGTAATACAGAAGTGAAGGGTGAAGATGCCTATTGTGACTAATAATTGCATTCAAATTTCTATAATCAATACATGATCTATACTCGCCATTTGGGTTTGAGATGAAACAAATAGCTGTCACCGCCCGAGACACAGATTGATTAATGACCACTTGGCTAGGCTGTCTTCTATGTTCTTCTTCAGCACTAATTCTTCCTTGGGAGTTGATGGATAGATTTGGGATGCAAGATCTGAGTTCCAGGCTAAAAGGTGGCACGATAGCTGCTCCTTTCTTGCTGAAAACATGTTTGAATTTATGATATGCTCAACGTAACTGTACTCTTCAGTCTGTTCTTGAAAAGCAAATGAGGTCAAATGTTGTTTAATCTGTGGTATAGGCCTTAGCCAATACCTTTGTTTACAATTGTCAGAACTCATGACAATATACCCATCTTGCCAGCTTATATTGGGTTATAAAGTTAAAGAGGTGGTGGCTAACACAATTTGAAACATAGGAGATGAGATAACATCAAAGGTGATGGAATCAATGTGTCTGTTTTCCACTGTCAGCAGCAGGGCATCCTTTTCCCACTTTAATGCCCTGAAGGAAAAGTGTTGTCTAGTCTAACCCTGGGCGTAGTTCGCGTAGTCGCGCTACGCGAAGCTACGCGAAGACGTCGGAGCGCTACGCGAGCTACGCGTAGCTTCGCGAGCATGCGTAGCTGCTTGGCGCGTCCGTTCGCGATGCGTTTTTCTTGCTCGGGAACGCGTTGTTCGTGTTCGGGACGCTGTTTGCGTGCTCGGGGCGCGAACTTACCCATGCGGTCGCCTATGGGCGCGGCCATTTTGTTTTTCACTTGTCCCGCCCGTTCGCGATCCCTTATTTCCTGTTCCGGGTCGCGTATAGCGTGCTCGCGATGCGCATTCCATGTTCGGGAACGCGTTGTACGTGTTCGCGACGTTTTTGCGTGCTCGGGGAGAAATATCGCGCGAACTTACCCATGCGGTCGCGATGGGCGCGGCCATCTTGTTTTACCACTCTATGCTATGGTTCTGGGCCTGCTTTTCTATCCTCCCTCAATCTTTGCAATCCTTAGTTTTTACACTGTTTTTCAATTTTTCTTTATTTCTTACCTATCTCTCTCTCTGCCTAAGTCTATATTTTGCATTTTTTTCTACTTTTTACTGTGTTTTTTTACTTTTCAACTGTTTTATATAACTTTCTTCTTTAAGCTCCTACTTCTTCCCCTAACTTTATTTTTCCCTTCTAACTTTTCTTTTTCACCTCCTCCCACCCCAGAACCATGGCGAAGGGTAGCAGCAGCGGCTCAAAGGGCAAGGCGCGTGCGCCCAATCGCCGCCTGCCTTGCGGCAGACTGCGCCCTGCAGGGGTGCAAGCCCGCCAGCTGTTTACGGAGGAGGAGGTGGCCGCCCTTGTTTTTTTATTCAGCGCCACCTCCCCTTGACCTTGGCAGCAGGCGGCAGGCCAGGCTCCGGTTACCCGACCCAGGAGCGTCACCGCCGGTGGGCGAAGGTGCGTCGGGCAGTGTTTCGCTGCTCCGCGGTCCGGCGCACCCATAACCAGCTGGCCCACCGGTGGTCAGACATTCTTGACCGGGAGCAGGACCTGTTGGACCTGCTAGGTGTCGAGGTCGTGGGGCTTGGTGAGTAGCCAATATATATAGTAGTATAAGTATTGTGATTTGTGTATACATTTTTTACAAATAACAAGAATAATGCTGCTTACATTGCAGGTAAATTACGTTTCAAAATCTTCTGTGATTGTAGGACACAGGTGCTGGGCGGTACTCTTACTTTTTTGCAACTTTGCGCTCGCTTGTCATTATTATGTAAGAGTTTACTTTAGAGAACTTCAGTTAGGTAATGCTATTGCTAGAGAGACTGTAGTCCTTCCTTTGTCCTCCTGTCAAATAGTGGTGGATGGATTTGATACTAGGTTTAGTTACTATTAGTTGATAATTTTTGAGCGGTCTGCGTGACGCATCCTCTGTCACTGAGTGCTGCTTACCCCAGTCCTTAGTAGAACCTTTTGTAGTTTGTTTAGTGAGTGGTACTGGTAAGCTTAGCTTAGCAGTGTCAGTCAGCTGCAGAACATCAGACGCAACCAACCAACAATTTGGTGTATGCATTATGCACTGACTTTATGCATGTGTCCTCCTTCTCATCTATGCATTTTTGATGGAAAAAAAATGGAAATGCAGGCTTAATGAACAATTGGCCCGCCTGGAATAGGTGGGCTAGGTCAGGTGGTACTTAGGCTTAGTTAGTGTTCTGGATTTTATTTGAATCAATCAGAATGGAACACTGAATTAGTGTTCCCAAATAAGTAGACTGTCCGTGAATCCCGCAAGCCAGTAGTCGATCGGATTAGATAGGTCAATTTTATTGCAATTTTTGTTTCCTAAAACGTTTTTGAGCGTTTTTTTAGATAATTTATTTGTTTCACAGCAATCATTAATGTTTGTGTCTTTCTTTTTCTTTATTATATCTTACATGATCACTGATCTGCAGCACCCAGGGGCAAGAAGACGGGGTCCGAGTCGGCGGGACAACCACCAGAGGACCGCTCCTCTACCGAGGGCCCTGCTGCTGGTCCCAGTAAGTCCTCCAGTGGTTATATTAACAATTATATTGCCCTAACTTTTACTGGACCTTATTTTTCAGAACTATTAATTCTGGCTCCACTCCCTAATTATATTTTTTACAAAAGATTCTTTGATCTTGACTTGACTATCTGTTTCTAAATTCTGGTTATCCCTGCCTCTAAGTTCTAACTGCCTCTGCTATGAATGTCTGTACTCTGTACTACTACTATTAGTCTGTCGCTAAGCTTGCCCAGTTTGCATTGCCACTCTTTATTGTACGGTTTTGAATAAAACTCAGATTGACCAATACTAATAGCTCTAGCCACTGAGTCCAGTCCTTTCGGTTGTCCTCTTCTAGGCTTCTTAATCTTGAGGCTTTGACAATTACCACAAACAAAATGCACAACCAGATATTTGACTATTTTTGATAGGATATAGTACATACTACTTGGATTCTGCACAGCCCCATGCAGAACTATGCACAATGAAATAGGATGTTGGTGATGCGAGTTTGGAACTTGGACGTTCCTCACACCTCAGTCAGAAGTGAACCCACAATCCCCTGAACGACTAGCTAGTGTCTCATTAGGTCCCCGAACCCCCACCCGAAGATACCCAATGATTATGATTCCACAACCCAGAACATAACACCCTTTCGCTCACTCACTCGTGTAAGTCCACCACCACCACCACACCAAATACCACAGAGTCTATGTGTAAGTTCAAAAGGTTTATTTTCAAATAACAACCTCTGTATGTTGTTGTTCTATAAAATTCAGTGTACTCCAGCCAGCTCCAACAGCAAAATGCATAAGATTAAAACAATAAAAATTGTTGCAACAAGTGCATGATGATATAAGACAAAAGATCTGTGTGAATTCTGGGCGACTCCTCACCGTAGAACGTAGAATTACTGGTTACATGCATCATTCATAAGCTCTGCAAATCTCTGGTTCGTAGAAGGGAATCCTCTGCCTGAGAAAAATGGTGCGTGTTAATGCAAGCATTTGTCAGTCCTGCCAAAAAACTGTAACATGTTACCTATGGCTAAGTAATACGGACTAACGGAACTCCATAACAAAGTGGCTTGTTTTTCGACCTCTTGTACGCAACGCTCAGACAGTAGCTGTATGTGCTCATGTGGGCTCAAAAGGCGTCTTACTGTTACTGCACAACAAGCTGCGAGGTAACATGCGCAAAAGACATGAAGCGAAAAATGGTTGCATGGCTCAGGCTAACTTTGCAAAGAGTAGAGTATAGTATAATAATGACCCTAGGGACCATAATAACACTACTAGTGTCTGTCTACTGACTGTACTCTAGTACCCGATTTGGACTATTGAATGTGATTTATAATAATAATATGTATGTATTAACTTTTTTTTCAATCTTGCTAGTGAAAAAGAATAAATAGGGGAGGTGTACAGGCATCTAAAAATGTGTCATGTTTTTTCTAGGCGTACTACCGACCACCAGTGCCGGTGGGGCCAGCGGCGATGGCGTTGCGGCCATTCCGGAGGGGGCAGGAGATGCAGCACCTGCAGGAGATACAGGGGGTGAGCCAGCAGCAGTGGCGGGCGGTGGTAAGTTATATTCATGACTTATTGACATTGCACTAGCTGGAAGGGTGTGTGGAGTGGACTTCACTCACTGTACTGTTGTTGAGACTTATTAGGTATGAAGTTGTAGTGAACATTATACAACGGTTAATAAAGAAGACACCCTTTACTTAGCATGAGCAATGCAGTAGCAATAGCATTACCAGCGTGACTTCATTAACCAATGGCCTCTTATATCTGACTCCAACTCAGCTGTGAAAGTTTTATGGAGGAGACTAAAAGTCAGATCAGATGACCTTGATGGATGTGTTGAACAAAAAGGGAAAGAAGGGTGGAAGGAGGAAGGGCGGGCGAGATTTAATATGACGACTGGCAGAGAAGGATACGTTGGAAGCATGGATAGGTGGCTGATAGGAATCAGATGCATGTGTTGTTGAAGGATGGGTGGGAGGTGAAAGAAGAATGGATGCCTGCCTGGGTGGAAGACACAGTATGGGTGGATACTGTGGATAGCAAGAATCATCAGCGGTGTTTGGGTGAAACTCAAAGCCAAGGCAAGCAACGGAGTGAGTGGACGCATGCGTTGTTGTTGGTGAAACAAAGTAACGTTTGTGGAGAGATTAAGAAGAATGATTGACATTTACTTAGAATGGATGGATGCCTGTATGTATTCATCATAGACAGCATAGGTGGAGACTGTCACGGGATGCACAGTTTTAGGGAATGTTAAAGAAACCGCGCCAGCGTACCAAAGCCGATGTGGGGAGGGGCAGGGTGGGGGTAGTAGTAAACAATGTATTACGCGGGCAAATACAGGTAACTTTACTGTAACATACAAATAAATAAAGTGAATTTCATTGTGCGCACTGCACCGCCAAATGCGATGCAGTGTGCGCAACAAAATTAGTTTCATTTATTTATATGTTTACTTACCTGTAATTGGCCGTAATCCATAGTTTACTACCCCCATCCTGCCCCTACCCACGTCACCGCCCGGCCAAACTCCCCGAGTCCCACCACCGACCGCTACTGACCTTATGTCGTTGTCCCATATAAAAGCAACGATCATTGGATCAGATATATAATCTGCCTTTTTGTAGTAGCCAAGGCACTGTGAAATTGAGCAATTGCCCTCCATGTAACAGAGAGAGTATGGCCAGTGCCACCCGTAATAGAAAAATACGAGCTTCCCCACCTGCAAACAGTAGTAAATCAAACTAATGTGACTCTGCGTCATGACTCGTATGTTTGTCTTGGGTTCAAGCATAGATGACCGAGCTGGCAATGCCGGCTACAACCAGGTTATGTCATTTCGCTAAACTAGAGATAAGAAGAACACTGGTGTACTGTGTACTGGTTGGAGTCCATAGTGCTAGTATAATGCCTGAAACTCCCACAAATGTTAGAGGCCGAGGAAGTGGGAGGATAGATAGATTATTACCACAAATGTTATGTACTGTGCTTCTTGCTAGTGCTACTGTGCCATTATGTGTTGAATTAATTTTGTGTTACTGTTTAGGTAAGAGTACTGGTTACAACAATATTTTTTTCTTTCTTTTCCCAAGACAAACCATCGCGGAAGGAGTTGGCAGTCAGGGCCCGGCGCCGGAAACTGGAGGCCATATGCCAGGAGTACCGGCGGCTGGTGGCTCAGGCGGAGGAGGAGGAGGAGGCGGCAGCAGCTGCAGCCTCGTCCGATGCCCCGGGCCCCAGCCAGGCCCCAACTCCAGCGGTACGGCGCCGCGGTCTGGTAGCCACCCGCCGCAATTCACTAGCAGCCAGCACTGCTGTCCCCCATTGTGGATGCCACTGCAGGGCATTCCGCAGGAAGATTCTCCTCCGGATGGCACGGCAAGAGGAGCAAATGGAGGAGCGGGTGAAAATCCTGGTGGACAAACACCTCAAAGCCCGCCGATTATAACATCGAGGACCCTGTTGCTTTGCCCCTTTTTATTCCTTGTTTTGGTGGGTGGGAATTGGGCGTTGGGGTTTCGGGACATTCTTTGGACTTTTTCGTTTTGGACATTGGTTGGGGTTAGGGAGAGGGGTGGGTCAGGTGTGGGATAGTTTATTTTTGTTAGGGTAATAAATTATATTTATACTTAAACATACAATGTTAATGTTTTGTGGGGGTTACTGTTTTACGAATTAACGTCACATTGGTTTCCTTGCTGCTGCAGGGCCGCAGCCAGTGTTTGATTTAAATAATCTGCTGATGATGTATAACAAACAGATAGATGCGGTACCCCTCACTGAGTTATTTGTCCTACTAGTATTCTACCTCCCACCAAACTTATCTTACCTGTGATTGATGATGACTACGTTCGGCACAGCGATGGCTGCATGGTTTCCATAGAGAATGTAGAAGATGCCATGGTTGTGGTGGTAGTAGTAGAGTAGACACTGGCAGTAGCATTTGCTAAAAAAATAAAAAAGAGACAGTCACTTGCCTGAGAAAAACTGTGGGAGGAGTAGTCGAACGAAGTAAAATACAGTACAGAAGACGACTGCCAAACAAACAATATTGCAGTTGCAACTGCTAAAGTCAAATTAAACATAATGGTGGCGGGGACAGCCTAGTACAAGAAGTTATAAACTGCAGTTGTGCTGTCGAGTGAGTCACTTAACTTAACACAATCGTAATTCGTAACCTTTACTGCTGTGTGGTAGGAGTTTGATGATTAATCCAATCAATGACGGCAATTAATTATGATGTACTACTATTAGCCGGTGACGGCTTGCACAATGCACATAGACTGAGCATGGGTGGGCAAGCAGAAGAAGCTCCTCGCCCTGCCTTGCAATTGAATTAGTGTTGCTTTCACCACATCTGCCCCAGCAAGCGTGTGATCAATTGGTGTACATTTTATGTAGTCACATCACACCTCAATATAAATCACAGCCCGGGGGAAGAGGGTTAGGGTTTGATGAATGGATGGGAAGGGGGTTTGGGGAAAGGTTTGAAAATGAAAAACAGTACGCATGGACAACAAAAGCAAAGCGCAATCTTGGCAGACGACCATGATCTTATCCAAAAAATCAATAAAGGGAGAAAAGGGAAATGCATGCGTTAATGATGATGAAGATTAGATAACTTGATGGTTAATGAGTAGTACTTAATAACTCCTACTAGACAATTAGACAGTACAGGGCACCAGTATATTCTATGCAATTTGCCTTGCCTGTAATATGCCCTCAGAGACCCAAATTCCATGTTGTACTGGGCTTACTTGTAAAGATAGCAAAGACAATTAAAAAACATTTGTAGGGATCAATTAGCAAACAAACACACAACACACAGTCCTAATGATTGCAGAGAAAAAAGGATTCAAATTAATTAAAAGATGAATGATGAATGATACTAAAGTTACTGTATTATCATGCTAAAATTGTGGAGTTGAATCTCGTCCTTCCTCTTGGTCCTATCTTCCATGGACGCTCCGCACATCAATCTTGGTGGCCTTCCTGATGCCGATTGGTAAGGTAAATGTGAGTTGTGTCTCCCAGTATAGCAAGCACAGGGTAAAGGCCGGCCTGTAACGTCTAGATGGAAAAACAAAAGGGGTATTGAGAAATCAATGAATAAAAAAAAACATCATTTACGGTGGAGTCCAAGAAGAGAAGAGAGAACACTTTCAGAGTGAGGCGGCTTGGATATATCGTGTAGATTCTGTTTACAGCATTAAGCTACAACAACAACAGGACAGAACAGGCCCACCACAGCACCAGCCCGTGACCCAACCTCCATTTACCTTAATTTTTGACATAGCCAGACAAAAGGCATACACAGCAACTTAGCATTTTCCTAATTAAGTGACAAAATCAATGCGCCGCTGTCAGTCATCACTACACTCGACTACACCACTACATGGACATGTAGGTCTGCTGTGTTTACTACTTTCTTGTTGAATTGTTGTGTTTATGTTTACCTTATGCCACTTCATGAAATGCAGTTAGTCCTTGAATCATCTCCGATCCAACTGAATGACTGCGCGCAAAAAGATAGTATGGTCATCATCATGGTGTGGTACGTGTTGTCCAACTACAACTCAGTCTGTATTGACTCCGATTAAGTCCATATTCCATATTAAAAAATTGCAACAGATATTGGCCTGCACCTGCAGTAGTAGGAGTACAATTTGGTTATTAAACAACAAGAAGGGAAACATTGACTGTCACTGACTTACTTGAGTCACTTTGTAGATTAACTAGTAGAGTAGAGTTCGACTTCATGCACAACATCAACAACAAACAACAGCAATCGCTCAGAGTCTGCAAGCATCCAATGCATTCCATCATTACCTGTCTTGCTCTTCTCTTTGGCTGTCAGATCATCAGATGCCTAGTTCTGACATTTTTTTTTTTTTTTACGGGGCAGTGGCCTCATCATTACTCCAGTCCACATTCATTTTGAGTGTTAGGCGCTGTTTCGGTTTTCGTCTTATTCATCTGTGGCACTTTGTCACAGTTTAAGTTGCTTCCCATGGTCAGCACTGTGATGATGGGCCGCGGCCTGTGTAGTGCTCATTGCTGGTCATTTGAGTTTGCACAAATGTCAGCAAGTTTCTTCGAAGAGTCTCTTGTCTTTCTCTGCCAAGTACCTTCTGTCCTGACAGTGAGGACCTTTGGATGCCTGCTGAGGCTGTAGCCTTCGGACACTGATGAGTTTCGGCTCGAAAACAAAACGGAGGATAGCTATAGTAGTCACGTTTCACTTCTAATGGAGGCGGGACTGGTAAAGGCAACATTTCTTGTACTAATGTCTGGCTTGATGGAAATGTACTTGTGCGAGACAGGAAGATGAAGCAGGACTCTGAAGAGTGGACAGTTAAATGCACAGACGTGCAACTCCAATAGGGAAATAAAAAGAGAAGACGGTGGTGATGGTTTTGTTGTGATTTGATTTGAACCAGAAAGACAGATACACAGACACATAAAGGAAGGAAGAAAGCAACAATTTGAAAGCCTAGTTGTCAGGGAAGAGGAGCTCGTCCTCAAACTCTGGTGGTTCGGACAGAAGTAGGTCCTGTAACGCACTATTTACGTCATCCAAGTCGCTCTCCTCTTCCTGCTGTGATTCACGTATTTTGTAATCCGGTGGTATAAAGTGCTGATTCATTTTGATCATGGTTAACCTCTCCACGCTTTGGGCCGAGAGACTGGTCCTTTTCGAAGTTACAATGGCACCAGCAGCACTGAAAACACGCTCAGAAGAGACACTTGCGACAGGGGAAGCGAGATACTTTATCGCCAGCCTGCTGAGCACTGTCCATTGGCTTCTTTTCCCATACCAATACACCAATGGGTTTCGATCCATGAAGACCTCTGTTGGGTCATCCAGATAGGCCTGGACCATCCGCTCAATGTTAAGGGGTGCTCGGATGTGCTCGGCCTGTTTTGCCTTTGCATCAGCACTGGACTTACCATACCCCTGCTGTAGAAACCAATCAGTTGCACATTGTGCTGTGGATGATCCTGTTCTTGATGTTATTGTTGGTGTAGGTGACTGCTGGGAGGCAAATGCACTGCCCTCAGGCTCCGAAGTAGAACTTGACTCTGGATGCCCTGTAGTACTGGTTATGGCCTGGGGTGGGGGGCCTGTAATTAACAGCCGTTCGCTTTCGAAAATAGTGGCTTCCTTAGCTATCAAAGTTTTGTAGTTGGCAACATCCACTTCCGAAAAAGGAATTACTGCCTTGCTGTTCAGAAATACTTTGTACCGTGGATCCAAAATTGTGGCACTAATGTAATGTGGTTGTGACAAAATTTTATTTTTAATCCTTGTATTTTCCGATAAGCGAGCGGCTAAGGTCTCCGCCAAATGATATGCGTCTTGTTTGTCATCCACACCTGCGTACGTTTCAGACACATCCTTCAGCTGTTGCTCTAGCATGTGCAACAATGGGATAGCTTGGCCCATAGTACAGTCCTCCCTGCTGACTTCACGTGTGAAGATCTCAAAAGGAAGTAGCATCTCAGTCAGGCATTTAATGAGGTCCCATTGAGCCATCTCAACGGTCATGCCTCTCACAGTAGGTTCCCCTAATCTTTGCATGACATAAGCATTGAGTGGTATGTACAGTTCAAACAGACGATCAAGCATGTAATAAGTTGAGTTCCAACGTGTTGGCACCTCCTGGATGAGCGCTTTGACTGGCTGTTTATGCTCACGTTGAATGACCCTCAGCTGCTTCCGGGCTTTAAAAGAATGGCTGAAATGTGTGCATATTCTTCTGCAGGTGACCAGTAAGTTGCTGACTTTTGATTCATTTTTCAAAAAGTCTTGAACAACAATGTTAATGCAGTGTGCCAAACACGGGACCCTGAAATAGCCACCATTGCGCATGGCCAAAACTACATTACTGCCGTTGTCCGTGGCAACAAAACCAATCGTAAGCCCTCTTGGGCGCAGCCACTCAAAGACCTTGGTGTTAAACTCTTCCAAAATGTTTGCAGCAGTATGAGATTTCTCCATGGCAAACATGGCTACAGTTGCATGTTTGCGAGTGGCATGAAAAATCTCTGCAGTATCAACACCAGCAGATACCTGTTCTCTAACCCCCACAAAACTGATCCAGTGTGTAGTGATGCACATGTAATCTGTGGCTTGGCAACTGGTCCACATGTCTGTAGTCAGGTGGATACTGTGAACAGCACTCTGCTTCAAGGCCTTTCCTAGCAATTCCAGCACGTCGTGATGTAGTGCTGGAACTGCAACTCTGGCAAAATAGTAGCGGCTGGGAACATGCCATTTTGGGCAGATGGTTGACACAAATTCCACAAAACCCAACCCTTCAACAAAAGAAAAAGGGAGAAGGTCCAGTGCTAACATTTTAGCCAGCTTCGCATTGTACAAACGTGCTATTGGGTGGTTGCGTTCGTACTGCCCCTCACCCCCAAACATGCTGATAATGGTAGGCTGCATGGTTTCCCTTTCTCTTAGGCTCAACGCACTTTTGGTAGTGCGGACCTGGTACTTCTTGGTGTCTCCGGCTGACTCTTACTCTTGTGCCACTGAGATGTTGCTGAAGATGTGTGCAACGTTAAGACTGCACTGCTGGGGTCAGGGACACCTTGTGTACCACTACCAGAGAGAATGTCTCCCTGTCCTTCCTCTTCCACCGTGATCGGATCTTCTTCTTCTACTCCTTTATCCCCACCAACACCAATGGTTGCAGTTTTTTTATGGCGCGAAGGTGGTCCTCCCAGCTGATCAAGTGGTGTTTTTTCAGATGGGTCATTTGGCCTCCGGTACCATAGTTTGTACCAAGCTTACCACGACTAACAGAGGTATTACAAATGGAGCATATAGCAATGTTCTCCTCCTTTTCGCTAACCGTAAAGAAGTCCCAAACTGGGGAGCTTAACTTTGGCCTCCTGCTGGAGGTGCCACTTCCAATGCCGGATGATCTGTAGGGTGTGTGTTGAATTTGACTCTGTGCTGCTGTACCACTACCTACTCCTACAGAGGTGGTGGTTGTGCTGGATGTAGGTCGCTGCCGGGCCTTTGCTAATGCAAATATGGAAGCTGTAGGTCGTGTTGGTGTTACCTGTGGAGGTATGCGTGCTACATCCCTCGCAGCGATTTTGGATAGAGTAAGAATGTTGGTCTCCATCTCCTCGGGGCCAGGAGTGATGTTCGTGATGACTGGCTCGTCGTCATCATCATCATCTCTGCTGTTCTACATCGACCTCCATAAGTGTAAGGCTTTCTGGAACCTTCCTTTTCCCTAGCTTGGTCTTGGAACGTGGCTCCCTCTCAGACTCAGTTTGTGGCTTCCAAGTGGCATCTAGATCATCAGAAGGGGGCTTGGCGAAGAACTTGATGGACTACCCCTCCTTTTCCTTGCTGGGGATTTGGAAGACAATGGATCTTCTGAATGAGTGGCTTCTTCTTCTACCTCTGCATGAGGCTCAATTTCCTGAACTGCCCCTACTTCAGGAGGAACAACAACTACTATTGCGGGCGGTGGTTGCGGCTGTTGTTGTTGACCACTTATCTGCTGTGTTTCCTCCTGCGTTGATTGGGTACTACTTTGAGATAGCGATAAGTTTATCTCCGGCTCAGCATCACTGCTTTCCACCATTAGGCTGGCTACCTCTTCCCCACTCATGTGCTTGGGCCTGGGTTGGTGGGTTGGGTCCACTGATGCGGAGGTGCTGCCCCCAGCTTGCCCCCGGACACCGCTGCTGCAGGCGCAATTTTTTTCCCAAAAAGGTATTGGCCGGCACACCAGACTTCAGTGTCACTTGCTTCTTCTGTTCCTTCTTCTTCTCAATAGCAACTTTCTTGGTACTGGAGGACCAGGTACCTGCTTTCTTTGGGCCCATCTTCTTCAGATGTCAGCAGCACTCAGTTGCAGAGATGTCTGGTCAGGTCACACGTCACGTTGTGTTGTGTGTACAGCAGCAGGATGTCTGTCTGGAAGTGCAACAGGCAATGATGAGAGACACACCTCCTCCTCAGTCTTTGTGCACCTAAAAGCAAAAAAGCCAGAACATCAGTCAAACATAGCACAAATCAAACAAATAGAATATAGAACTTAGTGTGTGGTGGCCTCAATTATTAAATTTCAGAAACTCTGTGAACAACAACACACAGTGTAGCCATTTATGAGACGTTGACAACAAGGCCAGGGCTTTCCTGGCTACTGTGTAGTGCTAGTGTACACTCTGGAAGAATAAGAATAGTAAAGAACAAAAACTAAAATGTACTGGAGCATGTTTGGCCTAAATTTGTGCATCACGTGGGATGTATTATATAGCAGCATCAGGGAGCTGCAGCTGGCAATGGGGATGGATTTGGAAGCAGTAAGACAAGAGGAAAAATGGAAAGACACGCAGGCCTATGTGGCAAAAACAGCACACTAATAACTACCACAACAAAATGGCCCCCAGAAACATGGTGACTCACAGGCACAAGGCACGGCAAACAATGAACTCAAGCAGGCCTATATATGGGCAGACAAAGGATGCCTTATAAAACACACACAGCTTTAATGCAAAAACTAAAATCCACATGGCTAAAAACACTTTGGAAAGTTAGACAACCACTACAACAACACAATTATAATTACACAGTACACACGCAAAAAAGGCATTTATTTAACACACCCAAAAAGTGAAATAGTCAGACCCTCCAAAAAAACCCACATTTCGCAATTCAATTGAATCAATTCAATGCCATCCATGGCCTAAATGATGCCAAAATTCCACAGACTACACAGAAACAGTTTTATGCACCCATGGTGACTACCTCTGGGCCTACTGGCATACTGGGCCGCAAGCTTGGAGGCCTATGGCAAAAGCACAGTGGCTGGTTTAACAAAATGGCCGCCGCCCACAAAGGACAGGACCAGGCAGTTGGAGACTCTGGGCAACTTGCTACCTCTTGGAAAAAATTGTAAAACAAAAAAAAAATGACTCCTTGCTCACCAAACTACATCTAAATGACAACCTGAGGAGTTTTTTGTGCAAAATGAACTAAATCAACATTTTCGAGAAGGTTTAATGATGCTCGAGAGATATTGTTCGCCAGATTGTAAATTCTGCGTGTTCGGCATCGCGATCGTCACAAAATGTCGTTATCGCGCGCGCAAAACGTACATTGAGCGCGCGAAGAAGATAAAAAGTGTAAGTCCGCGTTGTCGCGCAGTGCGGACTTGCCCAAAGTCCGCGAGCTGAACGCCCAGGGTTACTTACTGGCTGAAAAGGCCTATTTATTTAACAAACACCCAAAAAAATAAAATACGCCCCAAAACCCACATTTTGCAAATCAATCCAATGCCATCCATGGCCTAAATTATGTTACAATTCAACAGACAACACAGAAACAGTTTTTATGCACCCATGAGGATGACTACCTCCGGGCCTACTGGCACACTAGGCCGCAAGCCTGGAGGCCTATGGCAAAAGCACAGTGGCTGTTCACACAAAATGGCCGCCAACACATGGCCAGGCCACCCAGAACAACAAGAAAAGGAACACAAGACAGACAATGCAGGCCTATGGCAAAAGCACAATGCCTGGCTTTACAAAATGGCCGCCACCCACATGGCCAGGCCACCCAAAATAACAAAAAGTGAAGACAAAGGACAGGACCAGGCAGTTGGAGACTCTGAGAAACTTGCTACCTCTTGGAAAAAATTGTAAAACAAAAAAAAATGACTCCTTGATCACCAAACTACATCTAAATGACAACCTGAGGAGTTTTTTGTGCAAAATGAACTAAATCAACATTTTCGAGAAGGTTTAATGATGCTCAAGAGATATTGTTCGCCAGATTGTAAATTCTGCGTGTTCGGCATCGCGATCGTCACAAATTGTCGTTATCGCGCGCGAAACGTACATTGAGCGCGAAGAAGATAAAAAGTGTAAGTCCGCGTTGTCGCGCAGTGCGGACTTGCCCAAAGTCCGCGAGCTGAACGCCCAGGGTTACCTACTGGCTGAAAAGGCCTATTTATTTAACAAACACCCAAAAAATAAAAGACGCCCCAAAAGCCACATTTTGCAAATCAATCCAATGCCATCCATGGCCTAAATTATGTTACAATTCAACAGACAACACAGAAACAGTTTTTATGCACCCATGAGGATGACTACCTCCGGGCCTACTGGCACACTAAGCCGCAAGCTTTGAGGCCTATGGCAAAAGCACAGTGGCTGTTCACACAAAATGGCCGCCAACACATGGCCAGGCCACCCAGAACAACAAGAAAAGGAACACAAGACAGACAATGCAGGCCTATGGCAAAAGCACAATGCCTGGCTTTACAAAATGGCCGCCACCCACATGGCCAGGACACCCAAAATAACAAAAAGTGAAGACAAAGGACAGGACCAGGCAGTTGGAGACTCTGGGAAACTTGCTACCTCTTGGAAAAAATTGTAAAACAAAAAAAAATGACTCCTTGATCACCAAACTACATCTAAATGACAACCTGAGGAGTTTTTGTGCAAAATGAACTAAATCAACATTTTCGAGAAGGTTTAATGATGCTCGAGAGATATTGTTCGCCAGATTGTAAATTCTGCGTGTTCGGCATCGCGATCGTCACAAATTGTCGTTATCGCGCGCGCAACGTACATTGAGCGCGAAGAAGATAAAAGTGTAAGTCCGCGTTGTCGCGCAGTGCGGACTTGCCCAAAGTCCACGAGCTGAACGCCCAGGGTTACCTACTGCCTGAAAAGGCCTATTCAAACACCCAAAAATATAAAATACCACCCCAAAACCCACATTTTGCAAATCAATCCAATGCCATCCATGGATGCCCGGCCTACATGATGTTTAAACTTTAAATTCAACAGACACCACAGAAACATGCACCCATGGGTACCTCTGGCTCTAGTCCGGGCCTACTGGCTGAAATTCCAATCAAAGAAAAACAACTAGGCCCCTGCCGAAACTACAGGCCACAACAATACATTTTAAAAACTATGGAAATACCACAAAAAAATGTAGGTACAAACAAGCCCCAATAAAACAAACAAGTACACCAATTCTCCAACTTACTTGTAAAATCTCAAATCCAAGAGTCCTCAAATCCAATCCAATGATATGATGCAGCAGACAGACACAAAAAGTGATCCTTCCAGCTCCAAATCCAAATGAAAGTGAACAGCACATGGACAAAGCACTGGGAGGAGCCTGCTGGACAGGAACAGGAAGTTTGAGAATCAGGGGCACTTCCTTCCTCTTGGAAAAAAAGAAAAAGGACTCCTTGCTCACCAAACTACATCTCTAAATGACAACCTGAGGAGTTTTTGTGCAAAATGAACTAATTCATCATTTTCGAGAAGGTTTTATGATGCTCGAGATATATTCTTCGCCAGATTGTAGTTTCTTCGTGTTCGGGATCGCGATCTTACCAACACTGCCGCCGGAAGTCAGATCGCGCGTCCGAATGACGTGTTCGCGTTCGCACACTCTCGCGGGATCGTGCGGCCGGATTCCAAATCTCGTGGCGCCCGCGAACGGATAGGAAGTCGCGTCGGCGAACGCAGAATCACGGTAGGTCGTTACCGCGCGCGCGAGAACGTATATTGAGCGCGCGAAGAAGAAAAACAGCTACGCTACGCCGCAAATTGCGTAGTGCACGGTAACTTCGCGTTCTACGCGAATCGCGAAGTTACCGCAACTTCGCAAGCTCCGCGAGCGTAGCGTAGTTCACCGCCCAGGCTTAGTCTAGTCACAGTATTGCTTCTACTAAAGTTTTCTGGGTTAAGTTAATTCAATGCTTGTTGCTAAAGTCGATTATTGATAAAACAATCGGAAGCTCTACAATCAATTAATGCTGCAGTTTGTATTGGTCCTTCCACCGCAGTAAAGCTGAGCCTCGGGTGGAAATGTGTTCTTTTAATGCTAAGCACTTTTTAAGGTGAAAAGCTTGTCAGGAGTTTGCTCTTCAGAGACAAGTTGTCAGTTTCCTGAAGCAATGGCCAATTTTGTATACAATGCCTTCCCTGACCAGACTACAAACACAGTCTCTTCCTTTTTCATCACTCTCGTTCTTCTCCTCTCAAAATTCTACTTGTAGACCCAACCTAGATAGGTTCCTTACTCGTTACATCCAAGTTTGCGTTTTCAGGAGGAGTTTGCAGGAACCACCTTCATGTAGGACTTTTCTCCTCTGCACTGTGATCACGCTGTTGGGTCTCAATCTGTAATCTTAAGTCAATTAGAGCTTCACAATCCAGAGGGTGATTTGTCACGAGGGACAAAGGGCCAGATGTATCAACATTGCCTTTTGCGATTCCATAATAGCGAATTTTACCGATTCGCTATTATGGAATCGCAAAATGCAATGTATGTAGGTTTCGCAAATAAAAGTGCGATTCCTACACATTCCTTATTTGCGACTCGCAAATTGCGAGTCGCAAATATGGAATGGCTTCCCATTCATTCCTATGGGGCTAGAGGCCCATAGGAATGAATGGGAATTGCATGCGCAATTTGCGAGTACCCAATAGGTACTCGCAAATTGCGCATGCAATTTCAAGGGTGCTAAATGGACACCCTGTTGCACCCCTGAAATATGCATGTATGCACATGTGGCGCAGATACATGCCCTAAGGGCATGTATGTGCGCCACATGGCACCTAGAAAAATGCAAAAAAGTGCATTTTTCTCAGAATTCGCAAATTACCATCAACTAGAAGTTGGTGGTAATTTGCGATTCCTACAGCCAGGTCGCAATTTATTTTTGCTTCCTGCATTGCATTTAAGGAATCGCAAATTGCGATTCCTTAAATGCATTCGCAAAATAGGTAATCGCTAAATTGTGATTCCCTATTTTGCGATTGCCTTTTGGGATGATACATCCCAAAAGGCTTTTTTCCCATTCGCAAACAGGCCGATTCTGTGAATCGGCCCGTTTGCGAACGGGAAAATGCTTGATACATCTGCCCCAAAGTGTCTTTCAATTCCTCTCTGTGACCATTATAGAAGGCTGCTGCTGCATCTGCCTCGTTGATTCAATGGAGTTCTGCCCTTAGTTGTTGAAAGTGAGTTATAAGAAACAATTTCTCTCTTTTCTAGTTTTAGATTTAACAATTCCAAATGAGCATTCTGTATTGTCTGTCAAAGGTTAAATACCTTTGCAAAACGTCTGGAAATTAGATAGAAGAAGACTATTTCTATTGATTGGAGGTGTGGCCCATGTGAGGGCTTCTTTTGTTAAATACAAGAGAATAAAAGCCATTTTGGTCATGTCCACCAGAAATGTCTGTGATCTCTTTAGAAAATGCAGCTTTCACTAATCAGCAATCTTAAATTATTGTAGATTCATGACACACTTATCAGGTGGGGCTAATACCGTGGCTGAATTGGGATTTCCAGTCCAGTTTCTCTGCATTGCTGATGGCATCTTCTGATACCACTGAAGTACTTGGACCAGCGGTATTGGAGCTTTTCTGTCCTTTGCTTAAATCAGTGTTTAACAAGAAGGTACATGCTTGCAGACCTACCTGACAGGATTAGCATCTGAGTCCACTAGTCACCGCATAAGAGTTGTGGGCTGAGAAGGCAACAATGTCCAGCATACAAGTTCTTGAGATGGCAAAATGGGTTTGGGGAGGAGAAAAGACACACACCAGAGTATGAGGTCTCGTCTCACTATAAATTAAGTATATACATGTCACTCTCACTTGCCCTCCCTCAGAGGAACCTCACTCTGTACTGTTTGCTTGACTATAGCGACAAAGGCATAACATTAAACAGAGGGACTGGTATGAGTACACAAGTTACATGGAGCAATTCCCATCTCAATATATCTCACATGATGCTCTATAAGCAACAGCAGAACCCAGGAAGTACCTGAAAAACTTCCCCATGCTCAGGAGAACTAGAAGACACTGAGAAGTGGCAGTCACTTTGCATTGAGGTCAGATGATAAAGGCCCAAGTGTGTAGCTGAAACCTTCTAGGAAATATGAAGTCAATGAGGAGGGAAACACAAAGGGAAACAGGAGAAACAAAACAAAGTTTCAGGGAAAGCCACATACGGCGAGCAAAGTGTGCGTATTGGTACCAAACAACTAGGTAGTTGCAAAAAACTTCTTCCATGCTACCTGACTGTTTATATTGTCCTGAATGCAGTCCTTGCATGGACATGATTGGCTGTCTGTGTCTGTTTTACCTGGAAGTCCTGGTGCCTGTGTCTCAATTCCAGACACCACTGATGGGTGCTCCACAGTTTACAAGCCTCTGTCCTTCCTCTCTATTTCTGTGTACTGGTTGTACTTTTATACAATTTGTTTGATCCTTGAGTGTTATTCCTATAATTAATGACACTATTTTGGTCTGTTTGGATCATGGAGCGCCACTGTGTTTAACGCCTACAACTACATAGCCCAAAGAACTTTTAAGCCTTCGATATTGTAACTGAGGTGGACATTACACATTCTCTAGGACTGAGACATAATAGTGCTAACAAGTGGTAGAGTGAATGCAGTGTTCAATCAACTGACACATGGTCTATGTTGTGGCTCTGATAATGCCAGGGCATAAGCCAATAGAGGAAGTCACAGAGTTGGTAGCGGGGATCGTTAGACCTGTCAACCTCAAAGTGGTCTTCCCCCAAAGTTTTTGCCGTCCACCCCCTATTTTTGCTGATCTCGTTTTTGCTAGAGTAAGGACTCTGCACCCTTTGCCACTGCTAACTAGTCCTAAAGTGCATGTGCTCACTCCTTAAAACATGGTAGCATTGACTTATCCCCAATTGGCATATTTGGTTTACTTGTAAGTCCCTAGTACAGTGGTACTCCATGTAGCCAGGGCTTGTAGATTAAATGCTACTTTTGGGCATGCAGCACTGGTTGTGCCACCCACTTAAGTAGCCCTTTAAACATGTCTCAGGTCCGCCATTGCAGCCTGTGTGTGCAGTTGCAAACTGCCAGTTCAACCTGGCAAAATAGACCTTTTGCCAGGCCCAAACTTTCTGTTTTAATACATATGTCACCCCTAGAGTAGGCCCTGGACAGCCCAGAGGGTAGGGGCTGGTAATCAAACTAATAAGATCTTTAACATTGTAAAATCATTTCTTAGACATGATGTTATCTCAAGAGAACCTCAACCGTCAGCTGAGTGGTGCAAGGAGCTGGAATTATTTTTTCATGAGAAGATCACTACTATTCAGGCTGATCTCCATAACAATTTACAATCTGATTTAACGGATACTCCTATCCCTTTAATGGAAAGCCCCACTCTGGCTAGTTTCTGCCCCAGGTAGCCTTATACCCTATGGAGATGTCTTTGTCAGCTATCAAAAGCCTGAAGTCGGACTCTCCGTCTGACCCATGCTCCATAGATATGCTGACGAGGGCTGCTCAGGTCATCAATCCTATAGTAAATAAAATACTAAATATCTCTCTATCATCTGGCAAGGTCCCAGCACACTGGAAAAAGGCAAAACTACTACCTCTGGTAAAGAAACCCACAGCTGATCCGAAACAGCCGGCAAGCTACAGACCCATCTCCCTTCTCCCTGCTTTTTCCAAAATATTGTAAATATCGGTAAATAGACAGCTGTCCCAATTCCTTGAGGAGAACAAATTGTTGCGCTCTAGTCAATCAGGCTTCAGGCCACACTTCAGCATGAAAACAGTGCTCCTGGAAGTAGTGGAATATGTTAGAGGCACCCTTGACAATGGAGGCAAGACCATCCTGATTATGTTGGATCTGTCTGCGGCCTTTGATACTGTTCCTCATCAAAGGCTGCTTAAACGTCTTCAGGAAATGGGGATTTGGAACAGTGCTCTGAAATGGCTTTCCTCTTTTCTGGACAACAGAAGCCAGGAAATCTGGATGCCTCCTTTCTCGTCTAAAGCTCGCAATTTGACGGTGGGTGTTCCTCAGGGATCAGCGTTGAGCCCTAATCTGTTTAATGTATATCTTGCTCCTCTGGGGGCACTGGCTGAGTCTATGGGCGCGAAAGTGATCTCATATGCAGATGACACCCCGCTTCTCTTCTCCTATGGAAAGGGGGGAAGCTAGATGAGGAGTCACTCACAAACTGCCTCTCCAAGGTGTTTCAGTGGTTGGCTTTGCACCAACTAAAATGCAACCCGGACAAGACTGAGATCATGATCTTTGGGGCATCTTCCCCTAACCTGTGGAGATCTTGCTGGCCAAAGGAGGCCCCACAGCCGGGCCCTCAACAGAGTTCTGTAAGGAATCTAGGCATTACATTTGATAGTGCCCTCTTCTTTCTACCTCAGATCCAGGCTCTGACAAGTTCCTGCTTTGGAATACTCTGGATGCTAAAAAGATTCCTGCCTCTTCTGTCCGAGTCTGCTAGGAAAAAGGTAATCCAAGCATTGATTACCTCGAGTCTGGACTATGGTAATGCCCTTTTGCCTTGATCTCCCAGAGTACCTTCTGCGAGGACTTCAGGTGGTACAAAATTCGGCGGCCAGGCTCCTACTCAAACTTCTCCCTAGAGCTCATATGACCGCTCATCTAAAGGCTCTTCACTGGGTCCCAATGAAAAAGAGGATACAATTTAAGGCCATGGTCTTATGCATAAAGCCTTGAATGGTTCAGGAGCTGGCTACCTAAGAGAGAGGATTCATGACTACATCCCCGCTCGCACCTTGCACTCCTCTTCGGCACATCTGGCTAAAGTCCCTTGTATCTGCTGGCTCAGAAGTGGCGGCAGATCTTTCTCTTATTTAGGGCCACTCAACTGGAACAAGCTCCTGAAGGATCTGCGCCTAATATGTGCCCTTCCTGTCTTTAAAAAGAAACTGAAAACTTGGCTTTTTACACAATCTGCATAGGTCATAAGCTGTTGCCATTTGTCTCTAGCGCCTGGACACTCTTGGGAGTAGCTGTGCGCTGTATACATTTTCATTACATAACATAACATAAAAGTGTATTTAAAAAGTAGGGCATGTACTTTTACATTTTACAAGTCCTCGTAACGAATAAGTCTAAAATTCATTTTTTCACTACTGCAAGGCATAGGATAACATTGAAGGCATCTTATTACATTTAATAAGCTGTAATTTCCAAATGGTAACAGGTAATCAGTTCATGTTTGGTGACATTGGAATTGTAAGAAAAAATCCTAAATCATGGTAAAGTCAGATTTTAAATTACAAATTTGAAAATGCCACTTTTAGGATGCTTGTTTCTGGCTCAGGGAGGACCTGGTCTGGCAGTTTCGGCTGGACTGTTCCCATGGGGAGCAGGGTCAAGACTGATTTGCATATGGCTGTGTCCAAACTAAGGTGGCGTGGTGAGCTAAAAAAACAAACAATGGATTAAACACAGATTTGTGACTGGGGGTGAATGTTTGATTTGTTTAGCATTCTGTTCATCATCTGTTCTTTTTGCTTTTTCACCCTAAGGCCCGATTATGATCTCGTTGGGAATACTTTCCAAACGACTCGTACGCGCGCAGTCCGAACGACGGAGTACGATGCAATGCGTGTCAAATCCAAACGACTCGCACGGAGCACAATCCGGACAAACGACTCGTACGGAACACAATTCGTCCGAGCGAATCATCCGGAAACAAGGCCGATGCGAGCGACTTGTACTCGAACGCTGCAACATAGCTTAGCGTATATGGGACACACTCAGACCACACCACAAATACATGATTAAGCATCCGGTGCGGCCTACGGAACGTGTTGGTTATGCTCAATAAAGTACAACAGAAACAGACAGAAAATGGCCAAACAAGCATTGACAATGGCAAACAAAAATCATAATCATCAGCCACACCCACAACTCCACGTATATGAAGGGCCAAAATAATGACCATGATCCTTTGCTAAATTTCCACAACTGACAGGACATAGCCACTGATTCACTGCTCTCTGCCACATACACCCACACTTCACCCACCACACAACCTGCACACATCTAGCACCTTTGATCAACTACACTCTCAAACACATGCTCATTTACTCATACACACTCACCCTCACCTTCACACTCACCAACACCTCCATCTCCACCACCACCCCTCACCATGCCCCCAAAGAAGAATCCCAAGTTCACAGAGAAGGAGATGGAAGTGAAGGTAGATGAAATTCTCAGAGTAGAGCCACAGTTATTTGGGAACTTAGTCCAACAGACCCCCCTGTCCCAGAGAAATAAGATGTGGGACCGGATAATCAACAAGGTGAACGCTCAAGCACCTTGCCTACGCACAATGGATTATATGAGGAACAGGTACTATGATGTGCGAAGGAGGGTCAAGAAGCTGCTTTCCAGAGACCATGCCCTGAGTCAGCAGACCGGCGGTGGCCCTCCTGCACCACCCGTGCACTTCACTTCCTGGGAGGAGAAGGTGTGGGCCGTCCTTCCGCCGGAGGGCATCTATGGAATACCAGGAGCACCAGAGCCTGGTGAGTACATACTCAAATAGCCAATAATGTTAACAAATACACAGCCACAGACATCACTGTCAAGGAGACAGTGATACTAAACACTGTTAACAAAGCTAAAAAAAAAGCTAGAGCAAAAGAGCTGTAATGTGTATGCCAATTTGACTAACAAGTAACAACATACCTGCAATGTAACTTTAAATCTCACCATTTCCAAACATGTACATACTTATCACTAACTCACAGCAAGGCTATGGGATCCAAACACCAGTCACCTGCGTCAGCCATCTTGTCTGCACACATTCACTCCCAGGAAAGCTGAGTCACAGGAAGGGTGTTTGGGATGGCTGGGAAGGTGGGTTTGGGTACAAGCCTGATGGGAGTCATAGTCACACCTAACACTCCTCCTCACACACATCCCAAATTGTTCATCTGGGCCTATGGCTACATCACAGCATGGGGAGGTGTACTCACATGATGACTAGCACGCTACAAGGTGTTGATCCTGAAGCACAATACCATCACAGCTATGTGCTACAAACACCAGGACCCAGTGTCAGCCATCCTGCCAGTACTTTTCCACTCACTCCCAGGGAAGCACAGTTCCTGCTGGCCTTGTTGGACTATGTGGGAGGAGGAGTATTTGCACTGACTTCAACTCCCATCATGCCCTGCCCTACACACACCTTCCCAGCCAGCCCAAACAGCACACCAGTGAATGGAAATGTACTGGCAAGATGGCTGACACTGGGGACTGGTGTTTGATTTGCCCACAACTCCCGTCAAGGCCTTGTGCTCCTCAGTGTCAGCCATCTTGCCAGTACATTTCCACTCACTCCCAGGGAATGCATAGTCCCAGGTGTGCTCCCTAGGCTGGCTGGGAAGGTGTGTGAAGGACAGAGCATGATGGGAGTTGAAGTCACAGCTGACACTACTCCTCCCACATAGCCCAAAAAGGCCAGCAGGAACTGTGCTTACCTCACAGTGACCGGAAAAGTACTGCCAAGATGGCTCACACTGGGGACTGGTGTGAGGAGCACAAGGCCTTGATGGGAGTTGTGGGCAAATAAAACAGCAGGCCCCTGTGACAGCCATCTTGGCAGTACATTTCCATTCACTCTCAGGGACTGCATAGTCACAGGTGTGCTGTTTGGGCTGGCTGGGAAGGTGTGTGTAGGGCAGGGCATGATGGGAGTTGAAGTCAGTGCAAATACTCCTCCTCCCACATAGCCCAACAAGGAAAAGTACTGCCAAGATGTCTGACACTGGTGCCTGCTGTTTGATTTGCCCACAACTCTCATCAAGGCCTTGTTCTCCTCACACCAGTCCCCAGTGTCAGCCATCTTGCCGGTACTTTTCCACTCACTGTGAGGTAAGCACAGTTCCTGCTGGCCTTGTTGGGCTATGTGGGAGGAGGAGTGCCAGCTGTGACTGCCACTCCCATCATGCCCTGTCCTCCACACACCTTCCCAGCCAGCCTAGGGAGCACACCTGGGACTATGCATTCCCTGGGAGTGAGTGGAAATGTACTGGCAAGATGGCTGACACTGGGGACTGGTGTGAAGAGCACAAGGCATTGATGGGAGTTGTGGGCAAATCAAATAGCAGGCCCCAGTGTCAGCCATCTTGCCAGTACATTCCCACTCACTATGAGGAAAGCATAGTACCAGGTGGGCTTGTTGGGCTATGTGGGAGGAGGAGTATTTGCACTGACTTCAACTCCCATCATGCCCTGCCATACACACACCTTCCCAGTCAGACCAAACAGCGCACCTAGAAACATGCAGTCCCTGGGATTGATTGCATATGTACTGGCAAGATGGCTGACACTGGGAACTGGTGTTAGATCAGCCCACAACTCCCATAAAGGCCTTCTGTTCATCACACCAGTCCCCAGTGTCAGCCATCTTGCTGGTACTTCATTCCATTCGCTCTCAGGGACTGCATATTTCTCTGTGGGCTATTTGGTCTGGCTGGGAAGGTTTGTGTAGGGCAGGGTATGATGGGAGTTGAAGTCAGTGTAAGTACTCTTCCGCCCAACAAGACCACCAGGAACTGTGCTCATCTCACAGTGATTGGAAAAGTACTGCCAAGATGGCAGACACTGGGGACTTGTGTTTGCTGTGACCCAAACTGACATCATTGCCTTGTGCTCCTCATACCAGTCCCCAATATCACCCATCTTGCTGGTACTCCATTCCATTCACTCTCAGGGAATGCATAGTCACAGGTGTGCTGCTTGGTTGGGCTGTGAAGGTGTATGGAGGACAGGGCATGATGGGAGTTGGAGTCATAGCACACATCTCTACCCACACCCAAAGCAACCAGTTCATCATGGCCAATGGCTACCTGACAGTGAATGGAAGTGCCCCAGCAAGATGGCAGGCACTGTTGCATGGTGTCATGTGCACAAGGCATTGTTGGGGGTTGCATTCAATCCTACATCATGCAGCAGTGTCAGCCTCCTTGCCACTACACTTCCCTCACTGTCAGTGAGCCTTTGTCTATGAGGAGTAAGCTGGCCTGGGTGGGAGGAGGGGTGCAAGTTCCAGCAGCAGAAGACAAGCACACAAACCTCTGTACCTCAAAGCTCCGAGCCACAAAAAGCAAGAAAGCAGACTTGGTGAACTCATCTGTCCATGTAGGACAAGGACAATATACATGATGTGATCAGGCACAAAGCAAAGCAGTAACACAATCTGCTACTCACAACTATTCCCAGGTGCCCAATGAGATGAGAACTAGGAGCACAACCCTCAAAATACTATCAAAAAATGCTCCCATACATACTAGACTGTGAGTGTGTAGGTAGCCAGACCAATGTGACTGCAAAAGACATGCACAAAGCCCAGCACACATGCACAAATCTTGCAACACATCGTAAGAGGAAGAGTACGTATGTCATTATCAAAGCACAGATGTGGGAAATACCAACACATCTGTGTCATGCACAGGGTGTCACTAAACAGTCAATGTCTATGTACATGTAAAGTCAAATAAACCCAACATGCCCATGTATGCACAGAGCTGGACATGCTCAGCAAACCCCACCTTGTACAAATTTTAATGTCCTCAGAAAACATAGGCCAGCATCTGTGACGATGGAGGACAATCCATGTACATACACTCATCCTAATATACAATAGCAAATGTAATGTGTATGATCCGATGAGCTGTTGAAAAACACAACAAACATAGTGTCTCTCATCTACCCACAGGGCATGCTGGGAACACTGGTGGAACAGAACAGGACACCGAGTCCCAGACTCTGGCCGACCCTGAGCTCTCCGGCGTTGAGGTCTCTCACCCCTCTTTGGATGACGAGGAACTACCTGGCACCTCCGGTGTGGGTCAGCCTGCAGCACCAGCAGCTGTACCATCTTTATCCCCTGCAACCACTCCAGCAACAGCTGAGAACACCCAGATGACCACTACCCCCCGGACACACAAAGCCAAGCAAACAATGAGAGCACAGCAACACAGGGCACTCTGGAGTTGGCGGACAACGACAACACTGTCAACAAGGAAGGAGGCTCAGTGTTGTCTGTGCCTGCAACAACTGGTCCTGCTCAGGTGGGTAGGGGTGGTGGGAGGGGGCGTGGGGACAGGTGTCGTCATGCAGCTGGTGCTGCTGATGAAGTTGACCCACATCTATCCCGGATTCTTAATGCTTATCAGGATTGCACCGGAGACTTTGGCCAGGTAGTCGGGATCCCCAGGACCATGCAACAGCAGCAGGCTGCCCATTATGCTAAAATAAAACTCCCACATGTCCAAAATGGACTCCCACATGTAGAAAATAGATGACCTGACCGCGGTGCACAGGGACATACTCACCTGCCTCCGCCCGATTGCCACCAACATGACCACACCTCCCTGTGTGCCCACTACATCTGGTGCATCTACATCCGCAACTGCCACAGGGATGGATGTGGACTCTGGCGGAGAGTCCCCTGCACCGCCACAGCCTGCACCTGAGGGTCCCCCCGAAAAACGTAAGAGGGGTCGTCCGAAGAAGGTCACATGAGAGATAGATGGCTATGCATCACCCCCAGGAAGTGACAACCTGCTCCTGATATCCTCCATTGTGTGCCAAGCGTTCACTTTGTTGACTGACACTGAACTCTCCCACATTGGATGGAGGGTCTAAGTTGGCCCTTGGACTCAAATGACTGTGGACTTGCCTCAGAAAAATTCATCTACTGGCACTACCAACTCCTCTCTGCACTTTGTCCATCATGTTTTGCACAGCACTACCCCATTGTGTGTACATCACCTCATGCACTGAAATAAATCACTTTGCACAGAATACTTGCTTATGTCGTGACTGAAACACAAATGTACAAATTGAAATGAGGCACAAAAATGCAAATAATTGAATGTCAATGACATTGGCTGAGAAACAAGCTCAGGAATTCACTTACTGGCTTGTGAGTAAATGTAACCTGACACAGCATGAGAGATACACAGAACCAGGTCATCACAACCCCCATAGTACATGGTACTGATCCAAATTGACTCTACTGTTGTAAAAGAAAACACCATTTCAATGCCAAACAACAATCATTGTCAGATAAACAGATCATCATGGCATATGTACAGTATACAAATGACAGTTGGATGTGTGGAAACAGACAAGGCACACCTCAATGTGGAGCACAGGTTTATTACACAGGCACAACCTGGTGCCCTCACACAAAATGAGATCACAGCACACTGTCACAAAAAGCACAAATCAACAAAAATTGAGCATCAGGTCTGAAGTGAGTGTGTGGCACGGAATCCGGATCCAAATCTAACTTGCAATGTGTCACTGCATCATGGCTCTGGGAGGTCACAAGTCTCCAGACAACAGCAAAAGAACCCTGGGAAGGAGATACATAGAACAGGCAGGAACTCATGAATAATTTACCCTCATCTTCAAGAGACTTATCAGAATCATAAATTTGTCCCTGTGAACGCTAGCTAGGATTCATGTTAGCACTCTACCTGTGACCCTACAAACGTACTAGACCCTAAACAACTCAGATGATCATGTTAAGTAGCATACACTCACACACATACAAACATATTGTACACCAGACACACATAATGCTACAAAAGTGCTCTGTCACCTCCTCATTGCATACCTACACTCATGTGAAAAAGTTGTTGATGACATGTCTTCGAAAATCCTCCTCCTCATCACTGGCAACATGTCCCAGTCTTGGATTCTCCCTTGATGGCGGCTGCTGGTCTCCGTCATCTTGTATGAGCGTATTAAAGGGCTCCTCCTGTACGGTCCAGGCAGCGGAATCTTGTTTTCAGAAGGCCGAATGTCCGCTCAACCACTTGCCTGGTCCTCCCATGTGCCTCATTGAAACGAACCTCAGCAGGGGTGACAGGGTTAGGTAGTGGTGTCAGCAACCATGGCAGGTTGCAGTATCCAGAGTCTCTCTACATTAAACACAGAAAAGACTTCAGTTGACTGAAAACAGGGTACAACCTGACATACAAGCAACACACAACATAGACACAAAACATGACCTACCAACAAGGCAGGCACGCTCATGTCCCAGCTGAGACATCAAATGGGGGATGTCACTATTTCTCATTATGTATGCGTCGTGTGATGAACCCGGGAAATGTGCACAGACATGGGAGATCATCATGTCAGCCAGACATACCACCAGGACATTTATGGAGTGGTAATGCTTCCGATTCCTGTAGGTTTGGTCATTGGCTTCTGATGGGATCAAAGCCACATGTGTTCCATCAATGGAGCCAATGACATGTGGCATCTGTCCCAATGTATAAAACTCCCCCTTGATGTATGTCAACTGTCCTGGTGTTGGGAACTTGATGTAGAGATCCAGAAAATGTAACAATGCCTCCAACACATCCTGAAGCACATGGCTGAACATTGTCTGGGACATCCCACCAGCAGTTGCCACAGTATACTGGAAGGACCCTGTGGCAAAGAAATGTAAGGCCGCCATCACCTTCACTTTGGGGGTCAGCGCAAAAGGATATGGGCATGAAGGCTGCAAATGTGGGGCCAACTGGTCTGCCAACTCCACAATGAGTGGCCTGGTGAAGCGGTATCGTCTGATGCAATCCCTATCTTCCATGCTCTGGAGGTCGGGGAAGGGCCTGTGGACTGCCGGTCTCCTGCGGTACCTATGTTACAAGTGCAAACACAGTTGAGGTCACTTTCCAATGTACAAAGCAACATGCAATTACACACACACAACATCAAATCTGGACACAATGAAGTTAGAGGCCAAAGGTTAAAACTAGATACAAAGCACAGGGATGTGACCCTTACCAGACATGTCACCAAGCTATGGTTAGGTACCAATTACAGTCCTGTACTGTAACTAGTCACTGGTGTCTGTCACTGTACATGTGAGCAAGCATCACATACTCCACAACCCCCAAACTATCCAAGATATAGGTTTGTGACAACTATCACATGGTTGAAAGGTACACAGAACAGGATCATGTAATGCCAGATATGTGGGACACATGGTACAGACAGCGGGTCACCATGCGAAACATGCACACCACTGTCACAGGGTGGACACTGTCATGATGTCATGTCTGACAAACATGTACAATCACATACACAAAACATTGACAATGTGAGGCAATCATTTATTTGGCAAGCATCCACGTACGCCTATGACACACAGACACAACAACTACTCACATGTCAAACACAAGCTGATGTGGCAGCTAAATATCATGGTACCAAAACTATGAAGTGTCTGCGTTGTACAAGACTCAGACACAGTAGATTTACAGAAATGAAATTACCACAATGCACATTGTGACACACAGTCCACCAAAGCAGTGAATATGTGAGGATATAACATGTCTTCCCCAATGATTTCCTGGGACTGTGTCCAAGCCTAGGAGGGTGATCTGTGAAGTGTACTCTCAATGTTGTGACGGGCCTCCCAATCAGTGTCTTGTGTGGCCCTCAAGCTTGGCTCCTCATGGGAGTGTGACCTATCAAGTCCAATGTCCGAAATGTCATGTTAATCACTGTCCCCACACATGTAATGCACCAGAACATAAACATTTTCACTACTGTCCGCCCTGCTGACCGATTAGTGGAAGGACGCGGTAGCCGCATGCGAACCGTGTCCGTCGCATCCTTTGGCTGTTGCTTGTAATGGTGAACGATGCGGGTGAGTATTCAAAGGATGCGTTAGCCGCATCCGAACCGAGCCGGACGCACCTATTGGCTGTTGATCGTCATGGTGAATGACGCTGGTGAGTATTCAAAGGACGCGGTAGCCGCATCCGAACCGAGCCGGACACACCCATTGGCTGTTGATCGTCATGGTGAACGACGCTGGTGAGTATTGAAAGGACACGTTAGCCACATCCGAACCAAGCCGGACGCACTCATTGGCTGTTGGTCATCATGGTGAACGACGCGTGTGAGTATTGAAAGGATGCGTTAGCCGCATCCGAACAGAGCTGGACAAACCATTTGTCTGTTGGTCATCATGGAGACATACCCGCGTTTTGTGTCCAAATCGCGTGCAATCCGACTCGGTAACCTTCCATCACCAGTGTATCAAACTCATTAGGGGGCCGATGCGGATATTTTGAACGTCGCAGTAGGCGTGTCGGATGCTAGCAATGTAATGGATTGGACCGATTTGGATAATGCGAACAACTCGGACCTATCGCTTTGGACGCATGGAATTGAGTCCGCCTCTGCTGCACAGATATAAGTCTGTCTGTTCCCTACAGTCCTCACTTGCCTGCACTACCTGCATCTTTCATGCACCTCCCCATCTCTCTGCTGCTGTCTCTACATCCTCTGGGAGCTACCATGGCACGTGCAGTGGAGAGGGCCCCCGCATTCACCGATGAGGAGAACACGGACCTATGCGATACCCTCCTTCCACTGTACAGCCGGTTGTACTGCACACTAGAGGAGCAGGTGATTGGTGATTACACTACCTTTTCATTGGCCATGTGTAAAACCATGCACTA
Source organism: Calotriton arnoldi (assembly GCA_963921515.1). Classification (NCBI taxonomy): domain Eukaryota; kingdom Metazoa; phylum Chordata; class Amphibia; order Caudata; family Salamandridae; genus Calotriton; species Calotriton arnoldi. The sequence goes on along the minus strand of CAWUFW010002947.1, from coordinate 246,290 downwards.
CTAGCATTGGGATTCCCAAGGGCAAGCATGCAAACAGAGTTCCTGTAGGTTTTGCAGTGTGTAGATTTGGGTTCTGGGCAGGTACAGTGCTGTAGAAGTGTGTGTACTTGGGTTGACTCCTCAGCACTGTTCTATTGGGTTGGAGGGATAATTGCACACAGGACAACTGCCCATGATGCCACTTAGACATCCTTGCTATTCTGACCATGACCTATGTGTACAAGTGTGTGACTCAGAAACATGTAGCATGTGGAGTAATGGTGTGTCACCATGTCATCCTTACAGGTCAACTCCCATCAGAAGGCAGAGATCTGGCAGACCATCATCCGGGAAGTCAACTCCCTGGGGGTCTTCAAACGCCGCGCCCGCCACTGCCAGAACCTCCGTGGCTGGACCCAGGGGGTTGCAAGGGTCCAGCTGAAGCCGTCACCTCCTCGCAAAAGGGGCGGATGCCGGACCCTGACCCCTCACATGCTAAGAATCCCGGCAGTGCTCTTCCCTGACCTGGATGGGCAGTTGAAGGCCAGACAGCAGCAAGGAGGGGGTGAGTATGTGCCATGTTGCACAACTATGTTTAACATGCATGTTGCACTCCTTCAGCCTGCTGCCCCTCTCACAGGTTATCAGTCATTCAAACCAACATTTCTGTCTCAAAAGGAAACTATGCCCTCTGATCAGTAGATGCCCAGTTGTGCCCCTTTTCATCTGTGACATGTGTGTCACTTAGGTCCTGGGTAGTGGCTGTAGTCCAATGTTCATGTGATCACCACAATATACAACATGTGCATGGAGTTGACCATCATGAGTGATGTAATTGGCTGACATGTGTCAGCACATTGACTGATGTATGACCTGTACTCAGTGTGGTACAAACATTTATGTGCAGTATGTTGCAATTGGAGCACACAGGTGTGCGTAGAAAATGCTATACATCCGGGCAGCAGGTGACACCAATGTGGATATCTCAGTGAATTAATGTTGCTCATTGTACCAAATGTTTTGTCTCAGCTGTAGTGCTCAGTGTAATCACATGTATCCCATGGGCCAGGACAGGTATGCCAACTCAGGCCATCTGAGACACTGGCCTATCACATGTTTGTGTGTGAGGTAACACTTTTCCCATTCAAATGTGAGAATCCATGTGTCAGACTCTGTGACAGTGACTACACGTGTCAATCTTTGAAAGATACAGGTGGTCACTGTTTGAAAGCTGGCTATATATCAAATATATGTCTTTTGTCTCACATACACAACAGTTGACATGTGTGTATCATCCCTTGACTGTGTATACTGGTGGCTTGATCATCCATGTGTATGCTGCATTACTATCAGCTTGAGAGATGTAAAATGTGCATGTAAACACATCTGTTAGTTTACATACTCTGATGGCTAACTAGAGCAATGTGAGCTTGTCAAAGTGTTCAAATTGTGTCTATCACGTAAGGGACATGCATATTTGACACCTATGACTGTAACCTTGAGATGTACAGGTCCTGTACCAAGAGTCGGTACAGACGGTGCAGCCAGACAGGCCAGTGGCATAGTGTGCCACATGAAGCATTGTGAGGATGCAGCTTTTGGACTTGGAAGTCTGTTGAAAATTGATCACATTTGTAACTGGTGAGCTGGCTACAATGTGCATGACATCCAAAGTAATCTCCCTCACACGCTCCATAGCTGAGACAAGACAGTGGGCCATTCAAGTCTCACCCTGGCTAGGCCTATGACCTTGGGGTATCCAAAGTAAGATTCAGATGTCTGACCTGACAGCAGGGGACCTAAGACACTGGACATATGCACACAATCACTGTTATCTGTGTGAAATGAGTCATGTTATGACTATGGAAGTTTGGTGTATTGCAGGCTGACCATTTGACCAGTTACGTCAGAGACATAGGTGCACATCATGATGACTGGGGATTGCAGGGTGATCACCATTTCACAATTGAAACATGTGCATCCCATTTGCAGTGTCAGTTCAAGACCCCTTGCAGGAGATGAGACAGGTATGTCATGACACAAGACCGTCAGGAGCATTACAGATCAGACCACCTGCTACATAGTGTAGTAGTTGACATAGTGGTTGTGGTATTTGACATTGATCTAACCGATGTTGCACATGAAATTTTGTGTGTGGGTACCATGGTTAACTGGCAGACTGGCAAGTGCCATGTACACATATGTGTAATGATTAGAAACCTGCCGTCAAAATGATGTATATGCTTGCTCAGTGATGTGTTGTAATGATACCCATGTGTGTCTATGCAGATGACTCATGTGAATCTCTTTGTCATCCTTGTTCACAGCATCAGCACCGGCTATTGGAGGAGGCAGTGCCACGGACCAAGGGGAAGCAGCTAGCCAGGCTGGGTCCAGTGTGGAGGAGGAGGAGGAGGGACCCAGTGGCACGGAGGGTGAGGGGAGCCACACTGAGGGCAGGTTGGAGACTTCAACAACATCGGAAGACCACTCCAGCTCCAGTGATGACTCCCTTGTGGTGGTGGGTGAGCCCAGATTGGATCACACAACATCGGAGTCTGCCCCCACCACCACCACCGACATCTCCACCCTCACAGCTGCTCCCATTCACAGTGTCCGTGGCCGCTCCTGTGTTAGGGAGCATGTCTCCTTCGGGCAAGGCATCGCACCCCCTGTACCAGTCTCCCCTGCTGCCCTGAGTGTGGAGGCCGTGGATTTGCTGAAGCAGATCCATGTGGGGCAGACATCCATGCTGAATGTCCTCCATGTGCATACCAGTCTTTTGACACAATTGGTGTCAAACATGGAGGGCATCCACGCGGACATATCTGCCCTTCAGAGATCTAATCAGGCCCTGGCCTCCTCACTGACGGCAGCAGTGTCCCTCATCCAGCAGTCCCTCCCCCTCCTTCCTCTGCCCCATCCACAGTCCTGACTACCCTACCTGACCCAAGCACACTCAAACAGGCACGTGCACGCACAGCAACAGACACATGCAGTACACAAACCCCCAAACAAAAGTCCAAACACACACACACGCACACTCAGGGGACTGGCAGCACACACACCGGGGAGAGGGCAAAAAAAGACATACATGCATCCACAGCCACCCCACATTCCTCAGCTCCCTCTGCCTACACAACCCCTACCCTTGACTGTCCTGCAACCCCCTCTTCCCAGCGGGTCTTCCTCAGCGACCTTGGCCTCTTCCCCACTGAGCCATCTGTCCACCCTCCCAAGGGGAAGAGGAAACCCCCCAACCCAGATGTGAGATCCACACCTACCCCCAAACCCTCCCCTAAGAGGGTTTGCGGTTTCCGGTCTCCCAAATCCAAAACCCCACCACCAACCCACACTTCCCCTGCAAAGTCCACTTCCTCCCGGTCCCAGGCCCCCCTCCCAAAGGGCACACATCAGACACCATCCCTGTTTTCCCTAGCCACCGTTACACCATCCCCAAGATGGTCAAGCGCTCCCCCCTTCTACAAGTGAAGGAAGTGGCCCGATTAGGGTCACCCGGGTCACTCACGACCACCTCTCAGCCTTCCATACCAAATGAAGAGTTGGCCAGACAGTAGAGAATACAAACCAATATCTGTTTATTCAGGTACACTCAGAGTGGAGCCCAGTCTGCCCAGTCGCTTAGGAGTGCTGCAGAGGGACTAACTTCAGCAAGCATAAAGATACATTATGTACATTTCAGAACCAATGAAGGCACGCCCACAATGGAATTTTCCAAGCAGATGCAGCAAAACAGTAAAGTACAGAAAATAAGTTTCGATTCTGAGGCCGGGCACACACTATCTACTACTCAAGGTCGCTCTGCCTGTGCCCGCCACTAGACAAGTGGGAGAAGGCCTCTATCTAGAGGGAAAGGTATGCGCTAATAAGAACAGTGTATTCATTAGTGAAGCAAAACTTAGCCTTGGAGAAAAACAACTCAACAGAGGCCTTTTCTCGGAAATGGAAAAGCATAAGTTTCGATTATAACTCAAAATGGCGCCGACATAGAAAATGGCGCCGCGAATGCTAACATACATAGAACAATGCGCAAACATGAATTTTTCTCTTCTAACAGACCCTCCTTTTAGCATGAGCTAAACATTTTCTAGTAATAGCAAAGAGCATATAAATCAATAAAACAGAAAGTCATAGGTAAACTTCTTAGGAGCACTCCATACTGTCAGCATCAGGAAGGGAGACCGTAAGGAGGGAAGAAGTCTTGAAAATACCCTCATCTATCTGCATGAGGTCATCGATTTCTTTCTGGACCATAATTGCAGCGTTAGTATCATGAATCAATATTTTCCTCTTAGGAGTGAGAAGTGTGGTGCAATAAAAACAACAGAAGGTAAGGCATTGAACAAGGACACAGCAAGAGACCAGGATCACAATGAAATAAATCACCTTATCAAGGATCCAACCCCAGCTGCCAAAAAGAGACCAACTCCAGTTCCCACTTTCCATTTCTTTAACATTTTCTAAAATGTCTAAAATGTGTTGGGTAATATTCTTTTCCATATTTGAGATCCTGACTACACACTGGTCTCCTACTACCGCGCACACACCACCACTCTTAGCTAGAATGAAATCGACTGCATATCTAGTCTGCTCGGAATATATTCGCATACTTTCCAATTGGGTGATGATGTCACGCAAAGCTGCTACTGTGGAGTTAGACAATATTTGCAGCTTACATCCGAAATATTCTCTAGCTTTCTCACCCCTGGCCATAGCAGTACCACCAAATGTAATTATGGAGGAAAGAATGTATCTAAAAGTAATGCCATTACTATAATTATTGACTTCGAGATCTGTCACTCCTTCACAGAATTCTTTGGTCAATGTCCTTTTAATCTTACTTTAGGCTTTGCATGTTTGCAAGGTACACCCAAAGGCAGTACCATCCCAAGTGCCACATCATCCGTACCATTATGGACATTCTAATAAGTCCCATTAGACAAAAAGAAAAACCCTGGGTGTGCATACACCGGTCTATCATAATCTACTGCCGAATACCTGGAATTCCTCCCAAAGGTACTGAGGTCCTTTGTATTTACCAAAGAGTACGTGCCCTTACGCAATACTATCCCTGAACAATTGACATACAATATAGTGTCAGTAAAATTGATAATTGGACAACAAGCAGGGTAATAACCAGCTTCTCGGGGAACTGTCAATGCCTTATACTGGTAACCCACCAGAGTTACATTCTGTTTTTCCATATAGAAGTTGTCGCAATAAGTGTTGTTGCCACACCCCGGATAACCCATGCCTCATGGCTTTCTATGATATAGACAAGGACCTGGATAGCCAAACCCAAATACTCCTTGCACTTCTACAAAGTCAAGGGGCCGAGTATAGGTATAATTGACAATTGACAATGGATATGCTGTCCATAGACTAGTGACAGATTCAGTGGGATAACAAGCAGTCCCTTCCACAAAGAACCTCTTGTGTGTATCTAGAAACACATTGCTTGGGCTGTCCTTTTCTGTCGGACTTGAGGAACAACCTTATCCTTACTATGTAAAGGTACACTTTGATCACTTTCCAAAACCCATGATACCCCACATAACATGATTAACAACAAAATCACAAGGGCAATACATGTTAACTTTTGTTTACGGGTCCACACTGCATTGTGCTGGGCAACAAGAATCACTGGCTGCTCTTCCTCAGCAACCATTCTACCAAAGGGATGCATACCGACTGATGAAATGGGGCAATATTCAAGAAAAATATGTAAGTTCCCAGTGTCCGTCAGAGCCTCACTGGTACAGGCTCCTATCGTCCATCAATACGTTGGCGCTCTAGAGCACCGGCGGTGGAGCTTGCTCTGTCCTAAGCTCATATCCCACGTCAATCAGGATTGTATACCTCCAAGGTATACGTTGATCTATCCTGTCCAATGTTCAAACAGTACACAAAACTCTGATCAACCTGAACTAACTCCGTTGGTACTATAGCAAAGTACACCCTGACTTACACAGTCCATCCCTGATTAATCTTTCTTCTCCTTTGGTGCTCCGTCCCTCAGCTGAGGGCGCAAATTGTACCTGGTGGCTCCAGGCACAGAATGGTCAACAAACAGGGGCTCCTGGATAGCTTGTACTTCCGTAGGGACCGCTGCATTCAACACGTCATCATTTTCCTTGTTCGTTTGTGACAAGGTCAATTTGGCATCACTGAAGGGGAAAAACCGAGGCACTGTCTCGCACTCAGAGTTGTTTGGATCAAGAACAGCAGAGAAATAAGCACACAGCTGTTGCTTATCTCCAAATTTTTGTGTTAGGACAGAAAGCGCACAACCAGCCATCTCATGGACATACAACACAAATTATTTACCATAATTAGGTGTGCCGAGTACTGGAGCTGAACAAAGCGCAGTTTTCAATTGCTCAAAAGACTGCTGACATTCAGGCATCCAAGGCAGAGGCTCATGCACTTCTTTCGTTGTTAAGGCAAGCAAGGGTTTGATTCGTTGGGAGTAGTTAGGTTCCACTGCCGACAGTAGGAAGTGATACCTATAAAAGCGCGGACATCTTTCTGAGTCTGTGGAATAGGCATTTTAACAATGGTACTGATGAGCTCAGGGGTCAACCTCCTACCCTCTTTCTACAGTAGGTGACCTAAGTAGGTGACCTCCTGTCGACAATACTGAAATTTAGAAAGAAAAACTTTATGGCCATGTTGAGCCAAATGCAACAATAATTGAACTGTACTATCTTTACAACCCTGCTCTGTATCAGAAGCAATAAGGAGGTCATCAACATACTGCACCAATACATTACCTGCAGGAAGCAAAAGGGAATCCAACTGACTCTTTAAAGCCTGACTGCAAATACTCAGGCTCTCTGTATAGCCCTGAGGAGCTTGACAGAACCTAAAGCTCCTACCAGCTAGGGTAAACCCAAACAGATATCTGCTATCTGAATGAATAGGAATACTGACGAATGCGTTTTTCAAATCAATGACAGAAAAGAATCTAGCGTAAGGAATCATTGTCAAAAGTGTGGTAATATCTGGAACCACTGGAAACTGGGAACCAGTATTTTATTAACTTCGCGCAAGTCAATCACAAAACAGTAAAAATGTTCATGATCATCAGGGGAACCTGAAGGTGTCCGTTTAAGAATCAGAAGAATGGGACTATTACAAATATTAGCAGACGTCTCCTCAACTACTCCTTTGCATATCAAATCCTGAATAGTTTGTAAAAGGGCCCGCTCTCCCGCCTGGGGTATTTTATACTGAGGAATACGAGGCAAAACAGCATTATCTTTAACCTAGATCGAAACCGGTGGTATATGCAGCAGTCCCACATCTGTATCACCTGTCGCCCATAGAGTGGATTGTCACTCACGACCACCTCTCAGCCTTCCATACCAAATGAAGAGTCGGTCAGACAGTAGAGAATACAAACCAATATCTGTTTATTCAGGTACACTCAGAGTGGAGCCCAGTCTGCCCAGTCGCTTAGGAGTGCTGCAGAGGGACTAACTTCAGCAAGCATAAAGATACATAATGTACATTTCAGAACCAATGAAGGCACGCTCACAATGGAATTTTCCAAGCAGATGCAGCAAAACAGTAAAGTTCAGAAAATAAGTTTCGATTCTGAGGCCGGGCACACACTATCTACTACTCAAGGTCGCTCTGCCCGTGCCCGCCACTAGACAAGTGGGAGAAGGCCTCTATCTAGAGGGAAAGGTATGCGCTAATAAGAACAGTGTATTCATTAGTGAAGCAAAACTTAGCCTTAGAGAAACACAACTCAACAGAGGCCTTTTCTCGGAAATGGAAAAGAATAAGTTTCGATTATAACTCAAAATGGCGCCGACATAGAAAATGGCGCCGCAAATGCTAACATACATGGAACAATGCGCAAACATGAATTTTTCTATTCTAACACAAGCACTCCTCCTCCAACAGCCCCCCCCTGTAGTGGACCCCCCTCAATCTGGCCAGTCCACTGCAGTGGACCCACACACAACACCGGATCCCAGCCCTCCCGAAACCCAAACCAGTCCTCCCTAGTCCTGTCCCTGCGGTGCCTGGCATGCCCCCATAGATGCCCCTCCCAGGGGAGGTGTCCTCTTGCGGTTGCAGTGCAGGCAAGCAATGGAGGGTGATTAGCCCTGTCCCCCTCCAGGATTCTACCAAATGGACTGGCCATTGGCCTTTTGTTTGATTTGAATTTTTCAAAGTTGTTTCATGCAGAATAAAGAATGTTAGGTTCTTTTCAATGTTGCTTTCTGTGTCCCACAACTTGGTCATAAGTCAACTGTCATTAATGTGCAAATCATTTCGTGGGTATACAATGATGTTGTGATGTCATGGACTGCATGTGGTCCATGGAGGATGTGACCTATTACAGTATGTACCCGAGTCCTCATTGTCTACATTTGCAGGGTTACAAACAAAGAAGAGAGTGAGGCAGAGGTAGAGGCTAGGTTTATCCTCCTGACAGTTATGTAGAGAAACAAAAATCGAGTAATTCAAAGAAAACATGCCCTTGGGGAAGTTGATAGGATACAACGAGAATCCGCTGTAATCGCTTGTCTAGAAAAAATACTTTTTTTCTAGAGACCCCTCAGCCATGCTTCATCATTGGGGTTCCTCTCAATCCTCTACTGATTCAGGAGTGCTGCGACTTGCGAAATACGTAGGAGTACTTACTGTAAACTATGTGTATTGCAGTGAAGTGGAGTGGAAAAAGAAAAAGAAAACTTAAAAATACCTAACTAGTTGGCCACTCTTTTATACCTCCCCCTAGTTGGTATGGTTAAAAATCAGGGGTTGTTACTGAGGGGAAACCGGACCGTATGAGTCTGGTTGTCTCAGTAATGTATAGTCGTCAACATGTTTCGAGCCATTCCCCTAATGGCTCTTCATCAGGACTCCACGGGGTCCAGCCCCGTGTGTGCCACTCCTAGTCAATCCTATAATAAGGACGCAAAACGTGCACACTTGATACGCATGCACTGTATATATATACGGTTTTTAGAATTAATCCGTATTTCTGGAAACGCTATGCGTCATGGTCAATACCCAGAGGTGGAGGGGCTTGTAGTCAAACTTTCGTCAAAGCCGCCTCTGGTTTAATAACCTACTTCTTGCCCTGGAGACCGCATATTGATTTACATTTGCAGGGTGTCATCATCCACATCATTTTGTGCCAATAGGATGACATAAATTTGCCAACCTACCATGTTTTACTTACACTTTTGCACATAGGTTGTGCTGACATTTGTAGACATTGTGCAAGTCTTTCAAAGTGCAACCGTCTAGGATGGCCATGCAGTATAGGGCTGTGATGTGCAACAGGTCAGCTGTCTCATCAGTACAACTGGGTACACATGAAGTTTGACTACGTGGTGGTGACTTTGGACACACTCATGTACACAGGCTGATGGTACTAAAGTATTATGTGACTTGTAAGTGTCAGAGCCATGTCAGAGATTCCTTCTGACATGGTGGACCCCTGCCAAAAACAATCCTGCCACATGTGGCCTTCTACTGTAGGGAATTCCCCTCATGGCAGTGTGTTCATCTGTGACATATCCTGAGCCCATGGTGTGTGTGAGGTGAGCAGGAATCTCAGTCTTCAGACCCAGTTGCCTCCAAAGACTCAAGTCCCTGCAGATGTTCCTGTTTGGCAAGGTTTCTGTGGTCTGACTAGTCCAGTGCTTTGTCAACCTATTGTGAATAGTGCCAATCAGCTTTTGTCTAGCTACAGCATGTTGATTAAGGGTTTAGTCTGTGTGTGCTTTGACTTCATGTATTCACACACACCCCTCATGTAATTGGGCATAAATATCTTGTGTGGGTCGTGATTTGTGCTTGACCAATAATCTTGTCCTTTTCAGCTATGCATGATGCTGTACCTGGTCACACCAAGCTGACCTAGGGGTGCAGTGATGTATGTTGTTTGGCCCTGTGCAACATGTGTTGAGCAGAGTGGAGTGTGGGTGCCCAGGTGTGTAGTGTGTCCATCTGTCATGCAGACACCACTGGAACCTGTGTCACATCCATGCTCTTCATTGGCACACAGGGGAGTAATAGTAAATTTGTTGGTGCAGCGTAGCTGCAGTTGTGTTTAGCAAGGTTGATGTTGCATGTGCTGAGCTTGCACACACAAGGGTAGAGGTGATGGAGACTGGTGTATCGTAGGTATGCATGGAGTGTAGACTCCTATGTGATGTCAGCAGGCCTATTTGAGATGGTGTCAGGAGGTGTGGGGTGTGACTTCAGTTCATTGTCATTTCTTGTGTAGGGGACATGGAGTGTCTACATTGTTACTATGTGAGTGCTTGTCATGCGGGTGTGTGATTCAGAGTATGTGAACTTGATTTAGTGCTTCCACCCCGCACAAGATATGGTAGAAATGTGTGGATGTGATAGGGGGATATCCTGCCGGACAAGGTTGTATTGTGGCATGTGAGGAGAGCTGTGGTCTGAGGCACTATTGTGCGATTTGACTGTAACGGGCAGTTCGGGATGAGTGATGTTTGTTGATACTGTGCAAGAGTCCATAGGGATATTGGTAATGGAAGTCATATGTAGATGTGACAGGGCAACATTGAGACAAGGTCTGACTAGTCATATGGGACAGAGTGGATTTGTGAATGTAAAGGTATGTACACCAGTGATGTGATAATGTGTGTTGGATGGTGAAATGTGAGGTGTTGTAGAGTTGTAGTATGTTGTGTTTGAATGTGTGGATGCATATTTTCTCAAGTGACAATCCTTTGGACTTGTGCTGTTTTGGGTGATTATGCGGTGATATGCAAATGACTGAGTACACATCCATCGCACTATTTATGTGTCTTGTTGTGAGATGTGGTGATGTGTGGGGTGTGCATGTCCGGGTGTGCTGTGATGCTGCACGTTGTGGCATGAGTGCAGTCCAAGGCATCACTGAGTGTGTTGCTGGTGATGAGAGTGGTCCATCTGACATGTTACGTTTGTCATCTGCTGATGAGGGAATATGTACTGTACATTGTGTGCACATCATGTATCTGAGGGGTGTTGTGTACATGGTGATGGGGAGTGGTGCTGTGAGTGTATGTGTGGATGTGATGAGGGTCGCACCCATGTGGGTTTGTGTATTTTGGGTTGTAATGGTATGTGTCCTGGGCTGGAGCTCATGGGGCAGACATGCTTCTCCGTCTAGATGCACCAGAGGGGGCTTATGACGTGCTTGTGTGTTTGTAAGTTATGAGAGATGGACATGTAGTGTGACATGGGTGTTGGAGGGATCATTCCTGCATGTATTGAGTTGATGCAGAACTTGTGGTGAAGTTGACATGTGCATATGTGTAGATCATGTGTATGTGAGTGCGCAGTGAGAGTTGCCAGAGTGAATCTGTGGCTGTGTCACGTGTTTGCTGAAGCTTGCTGTCTGACAATGTATGTTTATGTATGCTTTTTGTGATGGTCACTGTCAGGACACTGGTGTGTGCAGTGCCTATTGGCATCACAGGAGGAGTAGCCTCCACCTAGCCTTGGCTTGTGTGAGTCGTGTGTGGGCATAAGTGGAAAGTTACACTTTGTAGTCAGTAGTGGACACTGATTGGTCATCAATGCCCTGTGATGGCGCCCTTAGATGGAGGTGGTGCTTGCTTCTGATGTTAAGTCAGGATGCCGGAACATTGGCTGGCAGAACATTGTTTAGGGGGGTATTGTCCCCTCAAGTGAATTTGCAGGTTTGTGTGTTGATATGCCACCTGTGCTCCAACTAGTCCAGATATGCATCCCTGCGCTTCCCAGTAGACTACACACACGTGGGTAATCATGGCTTTCTGACTTTGACTGTCCAAGGTGTGGGGGCACCAGGGGAGTGGACTCATTGTGATGATATCCCTGGTTGTGCTGAGAACAACGGCCTGCACTGTGAGCAAACTCACATGTGACACTGAAACATTTCACCAAGTTCCATTGGTGTTTGCATTATCAGCAGTTTTGGAATCAGTCATCTGGTTTGGCAAGGGTGGGCCTTGTAGGTGTCAATGAGTGCTCCCAATCAGTACATTGTACCCTGCCTTGGAGCCTGAGGGCAACATGTCTTATTTGTAGGTCTCCTTGATGGATTTCAGGATTCGGAGACAGTGTTCAAGTGCCAAATGTGGCCAATGCAGATTCCATTCTGCACATGTCCTCCATCCTCACAGGATGTACCCATTTTCCATGGCTTGCGGCTAGCTATGTGGATTGTGTTTGTGAGCCACAGATTGAGCCCCCACCCCCTGGCATTGTCACCAGTGCAGGGAGATTCTCTTACACATTTGGCTGTGCATTGGAGCCTCCAAACCCTGTTGTTGTATCCTCAATCGGGTGACTCATGTGTCTTCCAACTCTTCTGCTGTGCACACAATGCATCGGCAAAATGGCATTAGTCATTAGCTGCACATACTGCAGCTTTTGTAGCTAGATGCAGAGTTGCTGTGAAAGACATGCAACCAAGTTGACAGTGTACATTTTCTGATCTTGATGTGTGTGCAACGCCCCAGGCCACACTGTCTCCTATATTGTTGTTGGTCCATGCTTTTCTCCACAGGAAGTAGGAATGTGATCTAGACATGTAGCACTGACAGCTGTGACACAACCACTTCTGGTTTGTTGTAGTGGGAGGCTCATGATTCTATTTTGTGTGTCTGTGTACTTGTGTGGTGTCGGGACCAGTCTCCTCTGTGCTTCGGTGTACACCGACTCATCACAATGTCATCCTTCTGTGAGTAGGTGTACTCCTGTTGCCCTGCAGGGTTTGAGTATGTGTTGTGGTGGACAGATGCTGTGACTTTGTGTCACATACATATGTGTGTCTGGCACCTCCTGTCCCACCAAAAAATGTGTGTTTGTCCTAGTATGTGGTATGCTGGGTGTACCTACCTGAGATTCCCCCATTAATCATACACAACAGTACATGGACCCATGGTTGTATTGGGATCACAATGATGGCTGGTGAATCATGGATTCATCGTCATACATCCAGTGATCCAAGCTGTCATGGTGGCCTTTGCAATGTCACCTGGCAAGGGAGGTTTTGATGAGGCACGATGCTGCTGATCAAGGGGGGGGTTAGACTGGCCAAATGTGACTTGGCTCCCGGCAAGGCCCCTACCTACAATGCGGCCTCCCTGCACGGCCATGCCCTGGGAGTCATGTTTGTGTATGTGAAATGACAGTGCTTCTTGCAAGGCAAGTGACATAGTGCGCAACAGTGAGTATGCTCCAAAGTCTGGCCCACATCCTCAATTTGCATCACAGCGGCTCAGCAGACAGGATACTGTCACCACAGTGCTGTGGCCTGGAAGGAACTGTGGAAGTGAGTAAGTGAGTCAGTCTCTTGATGTGGTTTTTGGTGGTCCCCCATGCTTGGCCCGCATGTGACTCTGGTGCACCCACTCATCAACCAATGCCTGATTGCCCACATTGCCAATCCAAGCCCTATATGGAATACTTCCTGATTGGACTCAACATGCATATGGCTCAGTGGAGTTCAGCCCCCCGTCGTGTGTGTCGGACCAGGCTAAGCCAACTTCCACACTCACACACATGTTGTATTTGTTCTGCAGTGGGTGGCTAGTCTGTTGTCTTTGTGCATCTTCCCCCATGTATTTCAACTGTCTTTGAAGGGCATTGAGTGGATAGTGTGTTTTGTATCTTTCTCTACTGGCCCTGAGCCTCCTACATCTCCACTCTGCACATTCCTTAGGTTTGGCAGTTAACGTTGCTGCCACAGTGTGGGACTGGATCTCATGAAAAAACTTCAGATTGAATCCTTTGTATTTGTCGCTGCTCGTACCCCAAATGTGTGTGTTGATGCATTTTGGATGGTCACATGTCACACTGTCCAATTACTCATTGGTGGGAGTGTTAGCCCCTCAAAGCACAGATTGACTGCAATTGGCTGAGGGTATGTAATGTAACCCCCCCAACAATGTGTGCCTCAACAGTGCTGCGGGTGTTTGGCCCCCATCCCCCACTTTGTCACTTCATTGCTGGTGGGGTTCGCCCCCAACCCTCTAATTGCTGTACCATGCAGGGGTTGAGCCCCAAAAGCCCCTTTTCGTCGCTAAGGGGCTGGGGGGTTAGCCCCCCAACCCCCTAATTGCTGTACCATGCGGGGGGTTGAGCCCCACAAGCCCCTTTTTGTCACTACAGTGCTGGGGGGTTAGCCCCCAACCCCCTAATTGCTGGACCATGCTGGGGGGTTAAGCCCCACAAGCCCCAATTTGTCACTACAGTGCTGGGGGGGTTGGCCCCCATACCACATTATGGGTAAACATTGCTGGGGGTTTGCACCTGAAGCCCCAATTTGGCATGACAATGCTGGTAGTGTCAGGCATCCACCCCCCCTATGGGGTGGGCAATGCTGGTAGTGTTAGGCATCCACCCCCCTATGAGGTGGACAACGCTGGTAGTTTTAGGCATCCACCCCCCTATGGGATGGACAACGGTGGGAGTGTTAGGCATCCACCCTCCAATAGGGTAGACAATGGTGGGAGTGATAGGCATCCACCCCCCTATGGGGTGGGAAACACTGGTAGTATTAGGCATCCAACCCCCTATGGGGTAGACAATGGTGGGGGGATAGGCATCCACCCCCCTATGGGGTGGGCAATGCTGGTAGTGTTAGGCATACACCCCCCTATGGGGTGGACAACGGTGGGAGTGTTAGGCATCCATCCCCCTGTAGGGTAGACAATGGTGGGAGTGATAGGCATCCACCCCCCCTATAGGGTGGGCAACGCTGGTAGTGTTAGGCATCCACTCCCTATAGGGTAGACAATGGTGGGAGTGATAGGCATCACCCCCCTTATGGGGTAGGCAATGCTGGTAGTGTTAGGCATCCACTCACCTATAGGGTAGACAATGGTGGGAGTGATAGGCATCCACCCCCTATGGGGTGGCCAACGCTGGTATGGTTAGGCATCCACCCCCCTATGGGGTGGACAATGGTGGGAGTGATAGGCATCCACCCCCCTATGGGGTGGGCAACACTGGTAGTGTTAGGCATCCACCCCCCTATGGGGTGGACAACGGTGGGAGTGTTAGGCATCCACCCCCCTATAGGGTAGACAATGGTGGGAGTGATAGGCATCCACCCCCCTATGGGGTGGGCAATGCTGGTAGTGTTAGGCATGCACCCCCCTATGGGGTGGGCAGCGCTGGTAGTGTTAGGCATCCACCCCCCTATAGGGTAGACAATGGTGGGAGTGATAGGCATCCACCCCCTATGGGGTGGGCAACTCTGGTAGTGTTAGGCATCCACCCCCCTATGGGGTGGACAACGCTGGTAGTGTTAGGCATCCACCACCCCCTTTGCCTCTACATTGCTGCAAGAATTCCACCCACCCCAATATTGACTGTGGTTTCTCACAAGCTATGTATTATGTTGCCTTTCGCGGGGTAGTAGCGTTTTTG
The DNA here is from genome assembly GCA_963921515.1 of Calotriton arnoldi. Classification (NCBI taxonomy): domain Eukaryota; kingdom Metazoa; phylum Chordata; class Amphibia; order Caudata; family Salamandridae; genus Calotriton; species Calotriton arnoldi. The sequence continues at coordinate 230,879 of CAWUFW010002947.1, read as the reverse complement.
TGTGGGGTAGGTGTCTGACTTACCGTCTGTGATGAACGCGTTGGTTGGGGTTGTAGTATCGGTCATAGGCGTAGAGTATAGGGATGAAATGCGCGATAGGATACATGGCTGCACCGCCTGGTTCGCAGGAATCGTGTTGCGGCGTGAATCGGAGCTGTAATACTCCCCTTCCGGATGCTCTGACGTGCTGGAAGTGGCGACCTGTTCGGCGCATAGGAAGTGCGCATCATACTTGGCCGGTCGTAATTGGGCTGGAAATATGCCTCCGTACGACTCCAGTCAGCGTTTACGGAGCCTTCTCATTAGGAAAATGGAGCCAGAATCAGAGCGCGTACGAGTCGTTCGAAAAGTGAAGGATTTTGCGCAACGTACTTCGTTGTTTGGATGGACCGGCTCCCGGGACGAGTTGGTCGGAAGGTAAGGCTACGGATAGCTCTGGGAAGGCCTTCCTGACGGGATTGTAATCGGGCCCTAAGTGGGAAGGGTATTCCGAGACGTGGGTCCCATGCTCACTGTGCCACTTGATTCAAGCTAGCCTAGCTGATATGGGGTGATACCCTGAAACCGGTCCCAGGATGCTTGTTTCCGGTCCAGGGAGGACCTGGTCTGGCATTTCGGGCTGAACTTTTCCAATGGGGATCACAGTCAAGGCTGATTTGCATAAGGCTGGGTCCAAACTAAGGTGGTGTGGTGAGCATAAAAACGATGGATTAAACCCAGATCTGTGACTGGAGGGAAATGTTTGATTTATTCAGCATTCCATCCATTATCTATTCGTTTTACTTTTAGAAAGTTTACATTTTTCTGCCTTAGCCATATATTGCCTGTAGTCTGTCTCTGGGTCACATGACTGGCTGTAGCTGATAGCTGGGCTTTCTGTATTCCTCCTAGACAGCCACACACAAGAGAGAGCTTAGGTGGGCCTCGATGGGCCATCACTGGCAGGATGGGAGGACGGAGCTGAGCACAGCCCTACTTATACTTGAATAGGCTGTGTCCTGCCTCCACCCAGAGGGCTGCATTCCCCCTGCAGTTATTCTGGAGCTAGGGCCAGGAAAGCAGGAAGCCTGTGCACTTCAAAGATAATTTTTAAAAGCATCTCTCACCTACTAGAGGAAGGGCACCAGGCATAAATATTGGACCTCAGACATCACCTCTTCAGTACACTTCTAGGACCTGTGGATACTCTGCCAGGAAGACAGACAGTTGTGCTGCTGAAAGGACTGCCACTCTGCTGGACTGCTGCTCTGAAGGACTGCTGCCCTGCTGTGCTGACCTGCTGCATGCTGCCCTCTTCCTAGGTGAAAAGAACTGGACCTGCATCTGTTTGAACCTAGGACCCAGAGCGACTCCAAGGGCTATCTGGCTGTGCTTCTAACTGAGCCTCAGGGACAGAAGGCCCTAACAACCTTGACCTCAGCACCTGGACTCTGCCATCTGTGAGTCTACCCTGCCAAGTGGTGCCACCCCAGTCCTGGGACCTTGCAAGTGGGGCTAAGGTGCTCTGCCAGCCTATCTGGATCCAGCGGAACCGACACATCTCCTCTGCTGCGCAGCGCAACCCCAAGCAGAACCGACACATTGCCCTGCTGCATCGATTGGAGCCACCGCAAAGACCTGCATCACCACTCCAGCTCCTCTAAACCATCACAGCATGATGCATCCTCGGCGCAGGCCCTCACATCCCTTGTTGACGGCATCCTAAATGACGATGATGGACTTGGCATCGCAGCTTTGCAGCTTTGCAGCTCCTTGGAACCAATGTATCGCCTCAACTGTGTGACACCTCCTCAATGCCAGACTTCGCATCGCAAGCTCTCATCAGCAGGATTCTTGACAATGATGCAGGACCTCACACTGCAGCCTCACTGCAACTTGGAGCCGATGCATTACCTCTGCTGCCCAACGCTTCTTTGATGCGGATCCTCGCAATGCTCCACAAACCAGGATTTAAGGTACTCCTTTCAGCTGGCCTAACTGGGTCCCTGTATCGGGCCCTCGCTCCATCATGTTCGGCCTGCACTTGTGGCTTTGTCCTGGTCCAGCACGACCGGATTTCCACAGTTGTCACTTTGTGCTTTTTGGTGTTATTTTCACTGAAATCTTCAAACCTGCATATCTCCAGTTCTATTGATTGGAATTTTGTCATTTTGGTTGTGTTTTATTTATTAAAAATGACTCTTATTTGTCTTATCTGGTATAGGATCCTTTTTGCGTTGTTTTTTCTCACTTTATTGCTGTTTGAAGTGTTGCACAAATACTTTACACATTGCCCCTAAGATAAACCTGACTGCTCTGTACCATGCTACCAGGAATATGAGCACAGTTGAATTTCGGCTTTGCTTGTGCCTAACCCTTGCAAGGAGTGTGCTTGCTGCTTGACAGGGCTCACACCCCAAAAAACCAACAACCCTATTTCTTACAGGGATCATACAATTTTGTTGCAGCAATCTAAGCAGACAAGAGCTGTCAAATAGCATTTTAGATAAAACAGACAGATGTGGTAGAAATTGACAGTGCTGAGGGCTGGTTTGCTGTGAAGCCCCAGAATACTTTCATATCACTCGTTTAATCATGTAGCTCTTGCTTCATGGCTTGTTTCTCTACACTAAATCACTGCTAACCAAAAGTCATTTCCCTATTTTTGTACTAGAACCAAAATATCCCAAAGTGAAAGTAGAGAGAGCAAGGGACAAGGGGTAGAGGGAGGGAGGGTGCCATCATCCATTTAAAATGTATAGCGCCTTGACACCTATGGGTATTAGTGCGCTCTACAAATTCTATCCTATCCTATGACAAAAATCCCTGGAGCCTAAGAGAAACACATTTTCTACCAGTGATGTTCTTTGTTAATGCATATGGCACAGTGGCATTGTAAAATAGAAGAAGGTTATTGCTTAGGAAGTTTACAATCTCTTTGCAAAGTTAAAAACAGGGTCATGTGCTGATCCAAGTCAGGATAAGGTTGACATATTTCACTGCCTAAAACACTATTTTTATAGTGCAGACCTAACCAAAGGACAGTGGTGCGCTGTGCATGGTTAAATGCAAGCTTAAAGTCAGCAAGTAATAGGAGAGGAAGCTGAGTTGTAGATGGTTTATGCACTGTGATGAAGTGTTGTTTAAAGAGGTGAATCTTCAACTGTTTCATAAACTGAAGCAGTGTTGGGGTGGTCCTGAAGGATGTGGGGATGTTGTTCCCCATCCTGGGTGCATAGATGGAAAAGGCCTGTTATCTTGTTTTTTTTCTTTTTAACACTTTTTAGTCTGCAGTCTGATGGTGTATTGGCTGTGGATGGGCAGAGAACCACTAGAGATGGTGAGCTTGTCTGCAAAATAAGTGGGGTGCTGGTTCTGATGGCGTTGTAAATGATACAGTTGACTTTGAAGATTGTGTGGGCGGGCAAGGGGAGCCAATGGATTTCCATCAGGATGGGAGTGAAGTGACCAAATTTCTTCAGGCCCTGCATGAAACATGCTGCGGGGTGTAGGAGGCCAGTGTGGAGTCTGGGAGGCCATGGAATAGGGTATAACAACCATACAGATGCAGGAATACAAGGACTTGAACAGAGGTTTTGAAGTCACTTTCTGGAAGAAATGGTTTGAATGTCTTTAGATGAGAGAGTTGATACCAGGCCGTCTTTGTGTTTTTTTCGGCAATATATTCCTTGAGGGAGAGGTTGGTGTCCAGGGTGAATTCAAGTGATTTGGCATTTGGCAAGAGTTGGGGTTCAAAGCCATCAAGGTTTCTTTGTCGGAGATAAATACCAATAACAGGAAGCTGAGGAAGAATATTCTTATGCATAGGAATTAATGATAATGGGATATCATTAATTCCTATGCATAAGAATACTTTTCCTCAGCTTGCTGTTACTGGCTAGCTAAAAGCTATAAAAGGATAAATATTTTTAAGATCCTTGGGGAGGGCCACTTTGGAAAGGTGGTTTATCAAATCCTGGTTAGCTATAAATAAAAATGCCTGAACATCTATTATGAGAACAATGTCTGGAGTTTTAGGGATTACATACATCTAATTCAAGGAAGTAAATTTGGCCTCCACCGATCCCCTACCCCTACCTGGCCATATATCATATTGTCCCCAAAGCAGTGGACTGTCTAGAAACAAAAACACCATTGTCCTGTCTTAGATCACTTTGGGTCTTATCACTGCAAATTTGTTTTAAACTCAAACTTGCAGTGAGGACTAGTTTTATGCCATATCCTCTTCTCGGAAAAAGAGTTCATTTTTAAGGACTTTGGACTCTCACCCATAGCTGTGTAGCATACTGTATCTCGGAATTTACTCATAGCTGTGGAAATATTCACAAAGGGATATAGAATAGGATGCCATCTGATGAGTACTGAGAGGACTCACACCATGCAATTTTGGAGAATAAATTTCTACTAGTGGAGGTAGAGCTTGTAAAATTGAGTCATGACAGGTGTATACATAGTTTGTTGTACATTCGTAGAACAAGTTTAAAAAGAAATATGGCACACTGGGGAAACATTTAAGACTGCTCGTGTGTCAAGATGAAAAGTTTGACATATTAGGGCCCTCCCAATATTGCCACTAAGGGTTGGGGGCATTTGTCTGGACAAAAAATGATTGAACCCCCTACATCAGTAAAGACAGGATGTATGTGAAAAGAAAGAAAAGAAGATGTGTAGCTTGGTTGTGTGTATAAAGAGACCGAGTGTGTAATATGGTTACCATATCAAGACACACCTTATATTTTGTGCTGCAGGTTTGTTCACACATGCTTTTCACTTGCCACTAGTGTGAGCTCAGTCCAAAAATATTCCTCGAACGTCAAATCAGTGAAGAGTGGGACTTGCATCCCCACGCAATGTGGTTATGCGTCCATAAAGCACTGTGATGTGGTGCAATGAAGAGTAACACTTCTGGGAAACGTAGTGTTTGGTATTAATGGGATTGTTAACTCTTTGGGTGCTAACGACGGGACCTTCACATCCATAGCACTACCAGTCAGGCACTATGGATGTGGAGGTCACTCCCATAGGCCCACCATGAGAGCAGCAACAGATGTGTGCTGCTACGGTACCCTGTCTTGTAACACCCCCTGGGTGGGAGATGAAGACTTTCTTCTGCCAATGATGTGATCACATCATTGGCAGTCTTGCACCCAAAAAGCCACTTCCTGATTTCCCTGGGGACTGAAAAAAGCCCGGTTTTCCACTCTCCTAGGGAATTGTACTGAAAGAGAGGTGTTTTTTTTAAAGCTGAGAACCTCAGCTTCCAAACAACACCTCCTTTTATCTCTAAAGCGCAAGGCGAACACAGTAGGATGAGATTTCCTGGTGGTTCCCCTAGGCACCAGAGATTTCTGGCTGAGGGAGTAGTTTTTTGGGCAAGGGCCTGTGCTTCCCCCATCTCGCAACAGCATTAGTCTTTGTACCCCCCCCCACCAAGGGGTGCAGAATGCTAACTAGGCATGAGGACTAGAAAAAAATTAAGCAAAGAGGTTGGAATGTGGCCCACTACGCACAGGACCATGCCACCCAGCAAAAAGAAAAACCCTAATCTCTCTTCCTCCGGTGGGGGGGGGTGGCATAGTGGGGCTTCTGCCCCAATATGCCTCCCCTGGGGGTGGCAGCAAGCCCACTAGCCACCAGGGAAAATAAATAACTAAAACAAAGTGGTGGGGTTGGCCCACCATGCACAGGTCCATGTACCCACCACAAAAAAGTCCATACAGTTAGATTGCCCAGTTTTTCATCAATCTGCCTCCCCTGAAGCAAAAGAAAGCCCCCTTGATGCCAGGGATGAAAAAAATACAATAAAGGGGTGGGAGTGGCCCACCACATGCAGGGCATGACCCAAACCCAGAAATGGAAACTGTAGTGTTTTTGTCTTCCGTGGAAGACAGATGGGGGTTTGACTCCACTCTCTCTCCCCCCCGTTGAATAGATAGCAGGTATTATTAGAAAAATAAACAAAGGGGTGGGGGTGGCACCATCGGCAGGGCTATAACACTACTCAACATTATGGGCACAACAGTCTTTCTACCCCCCTGTGGGGCAGATTGGGGGTTTGTCCCCAATCTGCCCCCAGGGGAGATGAAAGCCCACTAGACACCAGAGATAGTTAAAAAAAAGAAAGATTTGGGGCAGCCCACCATGTGCAGGGCCATTCCCCCACCCCGAAAAGTCTTTTTGTCCCCGTCCTGGGGTGCTGATGGGGGGGGGGTGGGTTCCTTCAATCTGCCCCTCCTGGGAGGCTAAGGGGTGCCGAAAGCCCACTAGACACAAAGGATTTTTTTTTTAAAGGTGGTGGCATCCCATACTGGTCTAGGACAATGCGCCCACCACAAATGGGGGCAATGCAATCTTTCTGTCCCCCTGGAGAAGCGGATGGCAGTGATTAGTCCCAATGTGTCACCCAGGAGTGGCAGAAATCCCACTAGACACTAAGGAATTACATCTGGGCAAAAGAATAAGGTGCAGGTGTCCCACTCTGGGGCTGAGTCAGACCACTGCCTCAAAAAGGACAAGCTAGTATTTCTGCTCCCCCCCATGGGGCAGAGAGGGACGTTTGTCTCAAATTTGCCCGCCGGGAGACATAAATCCCACTAGACACCGCAGACACCACAGACTTCAAAATGGCACCACAGCAAACAAAAGCATGGGGGCTACCTACCCTGGCATTGGGCTCTATCCCCACCCCAGAATGGCAAAAAAGTCTTTCTGCCCTCTGGAGGCAGATAGGAGGTTTGTCCCAATTGGGGAGGTTGCCCTTAATATGACCCCTGATGGTGTTCAACGGCCACTACACACCAGGGATTTTTCATTTGTGTGAAGCAAAGAGGTGCAGTGTCCTACCTTGGTTTTGGTATTGGGCCATACCCAAACCCCAGAAAGGGCAAATCAGTCTTTCTGCCTCCCACTAGATGCCATGAATATATTTTATAAAATAATTGGGTGGGATCTTGCCCACCCCTTAAGGGCAGTCTTTCTGCTCCCCTGGGCTCGTATGGGTCAGCAGAGTGAGGCTAAATCCCAGTACAGACCCGCTTGCCATGCTGAACTTTGCCTAAAATCACACATTTTCCTTGCATTTCTGTGACATAAACTTCTGTAAACTACAAAAAGTCCTACTACGGAGCAGTCCCTCTCTTGTCCTGGTGGGAACAAGAACACACTTGTGTGGCTCGACCTATCACCCACAACACAAAAGACCCTGAAATGCATTACGGAGATATCAACATTTCCTGTAAAAAAAAATGACCTGATTTGGATGTGGTCGCCACCGAGAGAAACCTACCAAACCCTGGCATTTCTGAAAACTAGACACCCGGGGAGTCCAGGGTGGTGTTCATCAAGTGGATTAAAGATGCTTGCTTACGCACAATGCTCTGCAAAACTCAAACTATACCTAAAACCATGCATGTCTGTGACATAAACTTCCGAAATTCGCAGGGATCCACAGTATTCCGATCACCCAGTGTTACCATACTTGCTCTGATAAAAGCATTAAGTTATTGTGTCGATGGGCCTGATGCCTGCAACAGGCATGGAACAAACTAGGATTAATAGATGTCTTCGAAAGAAAAAGGGGATGAAGGCCTCAAAAGTGCCTTTACCATTATAATTCTGAAAGGATTCTTTGCTATTCAATACTGAAAAAAATGGCTCAACGGAATTACACCAATATTTGATTTGGGGGTAGAACTTTAGTCAAGGATTATTCTTTTCTTCATTTGGTGTAAATTTGTTCAGTAGATTTGAGAAAGTGTTAAAAAAGGTGACCATGTTGGACAAGAAGAGGTTACATTTTAAAGATATCTGGACTTATTCGTGAATCCTTTGTTGATTTCCAAATCCAATTTAAAGAAATAAAGGCACACCATTGTACGATGGAGCTTTTTCTTACATCATCCATTGTGGATTGCAAATCCAGCACTGGATTGGTAAATTCGCCACATTTTGATTAGCTGGCCATTACAGGAAAAGTCTATTTCAGCTGCACTGTCCAGCACCCAAAACATTGCACTGAGCACCACTTTGGAAAAAAATCACAAAGAATATCATTAGAGCAGGGTGAGTACACCATGTCCACAGGCCCATGTGAGAGAGAGGTCCAAACAGACCCCCTCATAATAAAATAAAAATATTAGTAAAATATTTTTCTTGTGGGATTTGTAGATCTTTTGCTTAATTTACAAATCTTGAACACTCACTGCGATCTCCTGGGCCTCAGGATTCACAAATCCAGCATAGGATTTCTCAAACCTGTAAAAAATGAAACATTTAGTGCACTACTGCTGCATTTGCCTAATGACCACACGTTGACCTCACACTTCAGAGTGGGAGCAGACCCTGAAGCCTATATCCCACATTGCCAACAGCACCAAGATCAAGGGTGTCACTCTTGTGCATTACTTTATGCTGATGGAGCCATGTTAATGGCCCGCACACCGAACCCCTATGCCAGTTAGTTCACTCTTTTGTGCACTTCATGCCAACTTAGATTTGCAGACCAATTTTTCCAAATCTTTTATTGTGGCCTGTGGCCACAAGTGCTCTCACATTTCCAGCATTACAGTCGGTTCAACTTTGTATTAAGTACAAATACCTTTTCCCACCTGGGCGTTACCTTCAGCTCAGCAGGCTCTTGGGCACCCAGTATTTCCCAAAGTAGGGCAACACTAGTTAGAGCAACTGGTTCCTTGTTAAGTCTTCCATGCCCCTCGGGTGCAAGGGGACTGGCTCCCATGCTACAGATATATACCGCACAATGTGTCCCGATAGCTTCTTCTGGGGCTGGTATCTGGGGCATATCCGACTGACTGGTTTTGCAAAGGGAAGAGAACCGATTCTGCAGGAAACTCCTGGCTGCCCCTGTATCGACTTCACACTATCTTTGCCATAAAGAGTTGGGTCTCACTTATCTGAGCGACTATATTCTTACTAGACCACCCCTGTTGTGGCTATCTATTTGGCGGGCAGAGGAAACATCATTAACGAGAGACATTATTACTGACTGCTTAGCCTACGACAAGGGTTTATCAATTCCGTGGCTAGCACATGTCAAAAACGCATTGGAAGGGGTCGGTATTGGCCAAGCCTTTTCTGATGTTACCTCATGTGCTGTTCTAGGTAAAAAGCAGGTGCTAGCACTATTATGAGCCCAGTCACAAGAAGACAGGTTAAAGGTTGAATCCTTGAAGCACACAGTAGTAACCTATTTGAGTCTCAGCACTGTGGCCAGCTCCACTAGTTATTTGTGGCAGTGCAGGGGGGACTGGAAGCGTTTTCTGTTACTTCGTTTTAGAACAGACATACATTTTGATTGTGTTTTCTTTCCCCTTGGGTATCAACATAATCTTGAAGAGAGAATATGCCCTTGTGATGGGACCACCAATCAATCTATGCTGCACTTTCTATTTTTTTTATTATGATAAATTGTATATAAATGTTTTTTTAGTCCATTTCATGAAATCAAGAAACTTCAGGCACTATACCCCAGCCTATCATTGTCTTCAACAGCTGCCGGATGAAGAGACGCGTACCTGCGTATGTTTATTTCTCTGTGCAGCTATTCGCTGACTGGGTACAATGCCTTTTTAACAAACTGATTTTATTATTATTATTTTATCTGTGTTGTATGCCCTGTCGGTGTTTTAGTTTTTGTAATTGGCTGGATAACTGATTTTGTATTTTAGCTCTCTTTCTGCTTTTAAATATTCCATGGATCTTGTCGTGTCCTGAATTTCAGCATGGTAAATGAGCTTTTGCAAATATTGTATTGTATTCATTGTATGCACGCTTTTATGGTTGTTCTGCAACCGAATAAAGTTATATTGAATTGAATTGAATTGATACCCTCATTTGTTTAAGAATAAACCTAAAAAAAGAACATTTTGCAGCACGGTTTGCGCACTCTGGACCAGGGTTCGGGAACTTCGAAACAAGACTCCAAGGTTTGCAAATGCCTTCTCATGGGTCAGCAGACCCCAAGCAAAAGTAGTTGGACACTTATTGATCCCCTCCTCTTGGATTCACAGACCCGGGTCCAGGTGCATGAACACTACAAGGATGCAGGAGGCTCAACTACAACCAGGTCCTTAATGGTAGGTGAACCCAGTTTAGGGTTTTGGAACCCACTCAAAAAAATTAAAAAGTAATATTAAAAACAAACAAATAATAATAGCAGAAAATATGTATCTATTTAATAAAACATTACAGTAAAGGGGCCAAACCCAAGGTAGGTGCTGTGCAGGGCCTGGCCTGCATCCAACGCCTCCTGGGCAGAAAAGGTTGGTTGTCTTGCCCAGGCCCCGTGGCAAAACATAAGGGTATATTTACAATGCTCCTGTTGAACTTTTACACCACCGGAGCGACACTTTTGTGATGTCCCGGAGGCGCAGTTTGCCGGCCCATATTTATAAGGCCATGTAAAGCATCTCTGCGTGGCTTTTCATGGCCTTCAAAATATGGCCCCCTTCCACGTATTACTCTGTGTGAAAGGGACGTTGTGTGGGTGAACCTGGGAATGCGTCAGATTCTAATGTCTCCCCGGGGGGAGGCATTAAAGTGGCACAACAAGGAGAAATGCCTTTATTTCTCCTTGTTTTTTTCTCTTTCTATGAAGGAGGAAAACGCTATCAATTATTGTTTTTGTGCAGGAAGGTGTCCCTTCCTGCACAAAAACGATCAGCTCTGCAACGCAGACACCCTTGCACCATGTTGCAAGGGTGCCTGCATTGGTACTTGGCAGTAAATTGTGCGCCAGCGCAGAGGGAAGCACAGGGATGCATCGTATTGCTGTAAATACAATGCATCCCTGCACTTTCCTAATGACACAGCTCGGCACAGCAAGATGGCTTGCAGCACTGTGCTGCGCTGCATCATTTTCTAGTAAATATGCCCCATAGTCTGACCCTGTGGCCAACCCCCCCTGCACATAGCTGAAAAAGTGTGCAACTGGAAAGAAAGAAATAAGAAGGAAAGAAACAGGAAGGGAGTGGGGACTTGCTTGAACAACTTTGTGAAGACTGCTTCTGGTTCCCGGTCCTGCCAAAGGGGCAGATTTACTAACATTTGACACAGTGCAACCCAGCAAGACAACTTGCTGCACTGCACTGCGCTACGTCAAATGGAAAGGGTGGAAATACACCATATCTATGAAGATATGGTGCATTCCTGCTTTCTCTCTGAGCTGGTGCACTAGTGGCTGCCAAGTGCCAAAGCAGGCACCCTTGCACCTTCCTGCACAAATACAATCCTCTGAGGCTTGTTCCTCTTATTACATGTCCTGCAGGATGCACCACACGTAGAAAAAGGAAAAGTCGAGGAGAAATGATCATATTTCCCCTCGTTAAAATAAACATATCTTTCCTCGTTATGCCTCCCCTGGGAAGGCATAGCATTTTGACGCATTTACAGTTTTACTATTGTTAGTGAATCTGGAAATGCACCAAAACCAGTGGTGGATGCGTGGGGCACCCATGCTCTACCCATGGAACACCTTCCCAGGGCAGAGTAAAGCAAGACAGCAACTTGCACTGCCTCACGGCACTCCAGAATTACAATGCCACGAAATGTGGCTCAGTGTGGCATAGTAAATCTCGCTTAAGGTCTTCATTGATGCAAGGATAATAGAAGCCCTTAGTAGATCTAGGCCACAGTCACAAGGATTGCACAGTTGCCAGTGAGTCCCATAGGCCAGAGAGAACTGTTCTGCCAACTCAGCTAAGAAAATTGTTCCAGATATGCAAAGAGTGAAATACATTTGTGGTGTAGAGGAAATTATATGTCTGCCTTCAGTCTTTAACTAATAAATGGTGATTAGGGCTAGTGTTTTTATAATTTGGGCTAATGATTTATGTGTTGGGCACACATTCTGCTGACTTGCCAATTGTGAATTTGTAAGTTTGCTTTTCTTGGATTTTTATCTCAAGTTGTAGTGGAATTGTTTCTTTATTTTCTGGTCACAAATGATGTTGTTTCTGACACAAACTGATTTAATTTTGTCATGTTCACATTTAACAATTTATTTCATGGAACTGGTTGGCGAAAGGAAATGGACAGCAGAATGCTTTGTTTTTGGAGTGGCAAAGATGCCAACTCAAGACAAGAAGTGACAATATATTGGTGAGACCTGGTCGCATGCTACAATTTTGCTTATTGTCACTCACAAGCAGCATTCTCCAAGGAGGGAGGTTCACACTCCAAGGAGATGTAGTGTGTGCGTAGGACAAATACTTGCTATTGCTTCAAGTCTCAGTTATCTCTGGAATTACCTGTGATCTTGGGCTAATCAGCCCCTTTATGCCTTTGTTACACTTCTTTAAACTGGGGCGTCTTAGAGCCATGCTTTCTAAAGTCCATCGTATTATAGCTGTATTAAAAATGTAAACTAACAGGAAAAAAGCAGTCATTGAGTAATAAGAAACGAAGAATGGTTCTTTGTGGGTAAGATCACATTGTGCTGGCCCCTTTGAACCGAGCCTCTTCCAAGGCCAGCTGCTTTACAAATGCCATCCGTTATCATTCATCCTGTATGTTGAAAGGTTCTTTATAATGATTATATTTTCTTTTTATCTTCACAGTTCCATCTAAAGGGCTATCTCATTGCTAAGGCAACAACATCATTTGAATAAAAAGAAACATCAAATGCAAGCCTCGGGTGTGCTGTCAGTCATGTGTCGCAGAGTACGTGAATATGTCACCTCTCCCCCCACCCCCCCACAGGTAATTGGAGGGTCCAGGGAGCCCTCATGTAAATACTCTAGAGGGGCTTATGTACAAGGTCACTTTTAATATGGGAAAAAGTGCCGCACAGGTAGCGCAAGGGGCTTGTAAATAAGCCCCCCTGTTTCCTATAGTGCTTAAGGCTTGGATTGTCCTGTTTTAGTGCTCACCATATTGGCTGAGAAGGGAACTTTTCAGACGGACATAACCTGAACCTGAAATGCATCTCCAACTGGACCCCAATAGTAGCATTTATTATTTTTCAGCATCAATGACGCCCCTACCAATTAATCCTTATGATAACAGACATTGCGATCATTTGAAAGAATAGTACTCATTTTATCAACCTTAGAATGATGTGAGGCTAAGTAGGTTTCAGCAGGGTTGGAACCGTGATATTCAGGTCCTCGCCCTCAGATTGTGGGCCCAAGGAGCTTTCTCTCTACTGATAAAAGAGGTCAATAAATAAGCCATTGTCTTCCATTAAAAAAAAAAAAAGTTGCAAGAAGCGCTATGAAAAAAAAACCTACATTCCAGTTCACAAGATGTGGTCATGCAGGGCATTTGGTGGGACAAATTCATAGGATGCTAAACTCACAGGTGTCTTGTCCTATTTTCTGCAGTTACTTCTCCAGGTGAAGTCCAGCATTTGGAGCAGATAACGATGGGCCTGTGTGCAGGGAAAAAAGTTTATCTGAAACAGTACAAACCATGTGAGTTGCCATGTCTTGTGGTTTATTAACTTGGCCTTTTAAGTGCATGCAAGGGCAGCTAATGGCAGGAACGTATCTCAGTATCTCCTTGGGCCAACCTATAAAACGGGTGACTGTTTGTTGTGCCTACCTATGTGTAGTAAAGAAGCGGGGTTGGTGGAAGAAGTAGAGTGTGTGAGTTGGGTTAGAGAATCCCCATTACGAAGGATGAGTGGTCAAAGTGCGTTGAGGTGGATGACGAGCTCACCATGATCAAGACATTTGTAGTGAAGGGCTGGCCTGAGTACAAGGCACTTAGTACAGACTTAAAGCCCTTCTGGATGGTGAGGGATGAGCTCATGTTCTGCCAGAACGATCTTATGAGTGGCGAGAGAGTTGTGCTGCCGGAAGGGATGAGGTCCAAGGTGGTCAATCTAGGCCACGAAGGACACCTTGGTAGAAGTCTCACGAAGGCCAGAGTTTGTGAGAGGTATTGGTGGCCGGGCATGGATCACCAAGTAGAGAGGGTGGTGAAGGAGTGCTATCTATGTGCATTCAAAAACAAGACCCATGTGATCAACAGTACTCCTTTGTCGCCAGTTGTGGTGCTGGATGAGCCATGGACAAATTGGGTCTAGACATCCTGGGGCCTTTTGAGTTGCTGCAGCCTACTGAAAGATTTGTGTTAATCTTAGTGGACTACACATCCAAATGGGTCTCTACCAGGTGTGTGAGCAATGTGTGTACCAGGACAGTCTTGGAGTTCCTGAAAGATGAGTTTGCAGGGAAGGTGTGCCCAAGTATCTGGTGACGGACAATGGGGTGCAGTTCACCTCATGAGAAATGCAGGAATGTTGGAGCCAGTTTGGGTAATGCACCAGAAAATGGCTCTCTATGCACCACAGGCAAATGGTGTGGCTGAGCGGATGAACAGAAAGGTAAAAGCATGTAGGCAGAGAGCTATAGAGACCAGAGTACCACTCAAAGAGGTGCTTAGGGACGTGGTGGGCACATTGAACTACCCCCAACTGTTGAGTCCCTGAGGGGCAGACCGGCCACTTCCACGCTCGGTCCCAAGTGGTTACCCATGAAGAGTTCTGCCAGGTTGGACGAGATGGAGGTGGGTGCCAGGGTCAAGTCCTATTAGCAAAAGTACAAGCAAAGGTTTGATGAGAAAAATTCTGTGATGAGCAAAGGTGGAATGTTGGGGATCACGCCTTGGTAAAGAAATCAAGGGTGGCTAGGAAGGGGGTGAAGGAGTATATGGGCCCTTTCACCATTGTGGCCATCAAGAAAATTTTTGTAACAGTTCACACAGGAAGCAAGAGGAGCATGTCCAGGTTTGCAAGGTACCCAAGCAGCGAATCACCTCCCAGTGGTCTGGTTGACAACTCAATGGTTAAAGTACCATGGGAAGGGGTCGTGCCTTAAGACATGGGAGAATTCCTATTCGGTTCAGAGATTTTGTAATTAATTGACTGTAGCTATTTTTGTAATGCATAACTGTTCCTTGTTTAAGGTTTTTTTTTCTTCTTTCTTTCCTTACCCCTTTCCCCTCCTATATTTCATAGCATTAGTATGTACCGTTTTTTAATGGTTTATTTTACAGATGTCATTTCATTGTGCACTTAATTGTTTTTGCATTTTTATGTAAGGGGAATGTGTTGTGGTTTATTAACTTGGCCCTTTAAGTGCATGCAAGGGCAGCTCATGCCAGGAACATTGTGGGCTCCATGTCAGAGGGCTCCATGCTGGTGAGTTGTAGACTGCATGCTGAGGGCCTAGCAGCATCGTTGGTGGTGTGTCATCTTACGCTAATAAAGACATCCTGCAATTACAACAGCTCAATGGTGTAACACCATGTAACCTCTCATTATCTCTTTCCTCACCCCATTCCTTACTACAGTGAGCTAAGGGTGCCTATTTAGCTCCTGTCACTCCTTATCCAAACCTCTTTCTTTGTCTACTTTCTCCAGAGAGGAAGTCTCCGTAAACTATAAACAATACACACACTCTACCAATTACCTGTTTTGTCTTGTTGCATATGGCCTTGGGCTCTTTTAAGTCTCTTTTGGAATGGTCTATGGGTGCATTCCATTTGATTGGAATAATCAACCCTGTACGTTCTGGGTGGTGCAGGAGCCCGTCTTTTTTGCAGGTTGTGTTTGAAATAAATACAGCGCATTGGCCCATGTGGAATTCGTTGGGTTGAGGCTTGGCTGCACATAATAATTGGATACACCACACAACAGCTGTTGACCAAGGCCCCATCCTTAACTTTATTACCCCAGTCACATGACCTGAGTAGCAGGGTTAATCACAGGTGTATGTACTCGCTCTGACTGCCCTGGGTCAAGGCCCCCACTCAGAGAAATCCCACAGGGTGGGAAACTAGGAACAGAGGGCCCGATTCACAAAAGTAATCTGAGAGAAAATCCTAACTTTATGACTTTCAGTATTCACAAAAGGCATTTAGGAGAGGTAAAGTTGGGATTTTGTCTTAATTAAGTTTGTCTTAAGTTTTGGTCTTAAGTTAAACTTAAGTTAAACTTAAGTTAGGATTTTGTCTTAAGACCAGAACTTAAGACAAACTTAAGACAAACTTAAGACAAAATCCTAACTTAAGTTTAACTTAATGAGCACATCCTCTACTGGGGGCGGTTCATTGATGACTGCCTCATGATATGGACAGGTACTGAGCAACTACTAAGGGATTTTATTGATCATTTGAATATGAATGATATGAATATCAGATTCACCACCCATTTTAGTACTACTAGTGTGGTATTCCTCGATGTGAAATTGTATATTAAAGATGGACAAATACAGAGTGATATGCATCGTAAACCTACTTCCTGTAATTCGGTATTACATGCGAAAAGTGCACACCCCCGACATCAGATCAAGGCCATCCCCTATGGGGAGATGGTTAGAGCTAGACGGAACTGTAGTGAAGACGTACAGTTCCTTACATGTGTCAAAGATATGGAGAATTGTTTTATTCAAAGAGGTTACTCCAATCATGATATTCAGACAGCGAAGGTGAGGGTCCTGAGGACTAAAAGAACTACTACGTTGAAACCTAGGGAGATAGATAGACAATCCACTTCGCAGATTAGAATGATCACAGACCATACCCATATCAGTACTGTATTACGCAAAAGCTTGAATAAACATTGGCACATCCTGCAGGCGGACAGAACTTTACAGGAATTTCTAACAGATAAACCCCAGATTACATTTAGAAGGGGAAGAACATTGGGTACATTATTGAGTCCCAGTTATCCTATTAAAACAGAATCGGAACCATGGTTAACGCAATTCTCTAAAGGTTTTTTCAAATGTGGTCATTGTGGGATGTGTAGATTCGCTGAACATAAGATAAAGCAATTTAAAGACAGTACAGGTAAAGTGTATACCATCTTGACTAATATTAATTGTGGCACAAAATATGTTGTCTATATTATTGCCTGTAAATGTGATAGAATCTATGTGGGGAGCACGATAAGGGCACTAAAAGATCGTGTTGGTGAACATATGCGAGCGATAAAACACAATGATATAAGATACCCCATTGCTGAACATGTTTATAACTGTAGTGCACAAGGCCCTAATAAAACATTTATGTTCTATGGAATAGAGCATATCAAACAAGATCCACGTGGAGGTAGCAGGGAGCTGAAATTACGTAGACATGAGGCACGGTGGATCATGCGTCTGAGGGCCGTGGAGGTTGGGCTCAACTATGATCAGGAGCTGCAATATTTTCTAGGTGACTAATGGCTGTGGCATTTATGGCATGTATTCATGTGTAGTGATTATAATTGATATATGTAGTTTACTAGCTGTTTTTTGTATCCAATAAGCTGTACAGTATGAGTAAATGTCATAGAGAAGGAGGCCTGATCGGTAGAGGTTTTAATTAATTGTAGGCAGTCATGTGATGAATAACTTCTGGTAAATATTGAATTATGGTGAAGATATATGAGGAATATAAATTGGAATGGGATGTGCTATTAGGCGTATGAGCCTTTTAATATTTATATTAAATAATTGGAGGACCCGCTGATTGAGCAGGGATGTTTACCTTCGCTACTCGTGTGTTTAATGTTAAAGAATTAGTTTACTTGTGACAATTTAACCATTCCAATATGGCACTGATGGGTTTCATATTGTAGTCACCTTTTCACTTTCTATGGTGGTTATTTGAACGCCGAACGAGAGTAGGCGAGTGCCTTCGCCTTATTCGGGTGCGGCACAGGACGCTTTATGGTACCAGGTATGTGTAACATAATGGCTGCGTTATACTTGCTTTTTTGGTTGATCCCGTATCCGGAATTAATATCCGGCACTCTTTAAATCTATTTCGCAGGTTGCCCCGTACTTCAGGGACCTGTCTGAATCACGGGGTAATAGTTTCCGGTTTCACTCTTTGAACACACTTGGATTTGGACTTGCTTGATTATCTTACAAGCGGTAAGAGCGGAACGCGCCATGTAATATACCTAGTAGTAAAGCGGACATTGTTTTATTTTTGTCTCATATCTTATAGAACGCCCCGTACTTCAGGGACAAATTACCTTTTAGTGAAATCAGTTTCTCGACAATTTTGGTAATACAGAGATTGGATATACTAGCATTGGGATATTGACAACCTGTGTAATTTGGATACTACGGGGTACCTATTGGTAAGCTTAGAGATTGACATTAAGATATGACAAGATTGTTTGGAATGGTTAGATGATTATTTTGCGTTCCCTTACAGGGTCGCGATCGGATCTTATCGTCAATATTATTTTCACATGAGAACTCAAGTTGTATAATAAAAGGATTTTCACTTTGGAATCATTGTGGAGTAGTGAGGTAAGCCTTGCCCTTTGAAGATATCGCAGTTCGTGATGTTAGTAGGATGTAATGAATAACTGGTGCCTCATTTCTCTTATGTTCATAATTGATTTTGTTCCTATGTTTATTTGATTCTACAGAAATGGATTTGGAATAATGTATTAAGGTACTATTATGTATTCCTAGGCATTGGTGTCATAAAATGAGCATGTAACTCACGTGTGGTTCAGTAGTGATAACTGCACATTGGCCGTTTTTGTAGATTGTGCAGAGTCACTTACACAGAGGTGATAACATGGAATTGGATGTTTATGTGAATATTATATTGTGACAATGTATATATGTTGTAAACTCTCTGCTGTAGCATTTTATTTGCGCACTCGGAACATGAGCACAAATTCCTTAACTTGATTAGTCCCTTAACGCACAGAGGTTATGTTTTGGGCTTACACTATGTAAAGCGAATATTTGTTTTAATTCACCGTGTATTACAACCTCGCTATTTGTATTACTTCCAGCCCTGAGGAAGTCGTAGAGTTTATGCCCATAGACGACGAAACGCGTTGGCGTAAGGGAATGGAAGATCTTGTAAAATAAAGGAATGGACAAAGCCCAACGAAATATTCTCTTGTTCTCTTATATGATTGAACTGACTCGTAGTTATAATTGGTGTGTGCTTCAGAAACTGTAAATTGTTTGTTCAATATTTGATTGAAAATTTGGGGAATTAGGGTGGATGTTCCCCCTCTTTGGATGCACCGCAGTATATATGGAATTGTAGAACACTATATGTATTGGTGTAAATTTGTATGAGCGCTGGATAAACCCTTTTCACCCAATTCAGTGAACCAGGCTTGCAAGGTACCCAAGCAGCGAACCACCTCCCAGTGGTCTGGTTGACAACTCAATGGTTAAAGTACCATGGGAAGGGGTCGTGCCTTAAGACATGGGAGAATTCCTATTCGGTTCAGAGATTTTGTAATTAATTGACTGTAGCTATTTTTGTAATGCATAACTGTTCCTTGTTTAAGGTTTTTTCTTCTTCTTTCTTTCCTTACCCCTTTCCCCTCCTATATTTCATAGCATTAGTATGTACCGTTTTTTAATGGTTTATTTTACAGATGTCATTTCATTGTCTACTTAATTGTTTTTGCATTTTTATGTAAGGGGAATGTGTTGTGGTTTATTAATTTGGCCCTTTAAGTGCATGCAAGGGCAGCTCATGCCAGGAACATTGTGGGCTCCATGTCAGAGGGCTCCATGCTGGTGAGTTGTAGACTGCATGCTGAGGGCCTAGCAGCATCGTTGGTGGTGTGTCATCTTACGCTAATAAAGACATCCTGCAATTACAACAGCTCAATGTTGTAACACCATGTAACCTCTCATTATCTCTTTCCTCACCCCATTCCTTACTACAGTGAGCTAAGGGTGCCTATTTAGCTCCTGTCACTCCTTATCCAAACCTCTTTCTTTGTCTACTTTCTCCAGAGAGGAAGTCTCCGTAAACTATAAACAATACACCCACTCTACCAATTACCTGTTTTGTCTTGTTGCATATGGCCTTGGGCTCTTTTAAGTCTCTTTTGGAATGGTCTATGGGTGCATTCCATTTGATTGGAATAATCAACCCTGTACGTTCTGGGTGGTGCAGGAGCCCGTCTTTTTTGCAGGTTGTGTTTGAAATAAATACAGCGCATTGGCCCATGTGGAATTCGTTGGGTTGAGGCTTGGCTGCACATAATAATTGGATACACCACACAACAGTTGTTGACCAAAGCCCCATCCTTAACTTTATTACCCCAGTCACATGACCTGAGTAGCAGGGTTAATCACAGGTGTATGTACTCGCTCTGACTGCCCTGGGTCAAGGCCCCCACTCAGAGAAATCCCACAGGGTGGGAAACTAGGAACAGAGGGCCCGATTCACAAAAGTAATCTGAGAGAAAATCCTAACTTTATGACTTTCAGTATTCACAAAAGGCATTTAGGAGTAGTAAAGTTGGGATTTTGTCTTAATTAAGTTTGTCTTAAGTTTTGGTCTTAAGTTAAACTTAAGTTAAACTTAAGTTAGGATTTTGTCTTAAGACCAGAACTTAAGACAAACTTAAGACAAAATCCTAACTTAAGTTTAACTTAAGTTTAACTTAAGACCAAAACTTAAGACAAACTTAAGACAAAATCCTAAATTAAACTTAAGTTAAACTTAAGTTAGGATTTTGTCTTAAGACCAAAACTTAATAAAAACTCAAGACTAAATCCTAAGTTAAACTTAAGTTAAACTTAAGTTAGGATTTTGTCTTAAGACCAAAACTTAAGACAAACCTAAGACAAAATCCTAACTTTACTACTCCTAAATGCCCTTTGTGAATACCGAAAGTTGTAAAGTTAGGATTTTGTCTCAGATTACTTTTGTGAATCGGGCCCAGAATTCGGAATGTCAACCTCACCATCTGTGAGAAATTGGGTTGTTAGTTGAGGGTTGTGTTAACCCTGCTCAAGCACCAGCCACAATCATTGTCAGGGAGAACCACAAAAAGTCACTAGATTAAACTGTGCTTAACCCTCTGGTAGCTTGGCACAAAAGCAGTCAGACTTAACTTAGAGGCAATGTGTAAAGTACTTGTTGCGCACTCAAACAGTAATAAAGTGAAAAACACACAAGAAAAATCCCACACCAATTTAGAAAAATAGAGTGAATTGTAATAAATTATTTGACACCAAAAAGATGAAAATCCAATTAGTAGAACCAGAGTTATGCAGTTTTAAAGGTTTTGTAGAACTCAAGCACTAAGAAGCAAAAAGTGCTAACTGCGATTATCTGGTCGTGGCAGACCGGATGCAAGCACAAGTTCAGGCCGACTGCAATAGAGCGCGGATCGGATACAGAACTGAGTTTAGTCCGCTAACAACGTACCTTGTCGCCTGGGCTTCGAAGTCCTTGCATCAAGCGGCGCGAGTCTGTGTCAAGGAGTCATTGACGAGGAACTGTGATGCAAGGTCCGGCATCGAGATGTGTCGCACTGTGGCGGAGTCAATGAAGCCATCAACAGGAGCTTGCGATACGAGATCCTGTGTCAAAATGCATCAGCAGCGGTGGGGTCAATGAAGCCATCAACGGGGGCGTGAGACGTGATGTCCTGCGTTGTTGTCGAGGAAGCCACTGGGGCTGCAAAAACTTGCATTGGCACTGGGGATGAAATGCGTCACGCTGCCCTGGGGTTGGCAGCGAACTGCATCGTGCTGCGCCGAGATGTGTGGAGTTGCATCAACCTCAAAGAAGCTTGTTATGTCCCTGTAGCTTGAACAGGGGCCCGGCCGACTGACCATTGGAGATTTCCTGGAGTCCTGGATTCACACAGGCAGGCTGGATTCAGCATGGCAGCTCACATTAGCAGAAGAGTCCTACTGCAACAACAGCAGGCCTTGGGCAGCAAAGCAGTCCTTGGTCAGCACAGTGGTGTTGGGCAGCAGGGTAGACTTCACAGCTGGGCAGTCCTTCTTCCTGGCAGAGTCCACAGCTCCAGAAGTGATCTGAAGAGTGGGTTTGAGAGTTCCCTTTTTATCCCTGGTGCCTTCTTTGAAGTGGGAGAAGTTTCTAGAGGCCCCCCTTTCATGTTGCTTAGAATTTCCAGCCTCCAGTGCCCTGGTTCTAGCCTGACTGCAGGCACAATGAACTGGTGTGAAGTTCTTTGTGTGACTGCAGGGCTCAGCCTATTGATGTGTAAGTTTGGCTGTGCCCAGCTCCGCCTTCCCATCCTGCCTGAGATGGTCCATCCAGGCTCCTACTCCCTCTATTTTGTGGCTGTCTGGGAGGAATAGACAAAGGCCATCTGCCACTCACACCTAGTCATGTGACCCAGGAACATGCTGCAGGCACCAAATGTTTAGGACACAAAATAACTTTCGAAAAGTGGCATTTTTAAATTGTGCATTAAAATCTGATTTTACCATTGAAGGGGATTTAAAATACAATTTCTCAGACACTAAACATGACTTTCCTACCTCCTCCCAATCAAAAAATGAACACTTATTAAATGTAATAAGGTGAGAGCGGGGAACACAACAGGGATGCCCTTCGTCTCCATTGATTTTTGCCATGGCAATGGAGCCTCTGGCTTGTAGCCTTTGCTATGCTCTTAAGGGTTGGGGTATTTCTGTGGGGCTGATGGAACATATAGTCTCATTGTACATGGATGACGCTATGATCTATTTATGACAACCAGACGTGTCGGCCCTGTACTCCTGGCAGTGATGTCTGAGTTCAGGAAAATGTCGGGACAGAAACTCAACTCTAACAAGTCGGTACTGTTGTCGCTGGGGCTGCTGGGGGATTGACCTCTGACTCACTTACCAAAGGTCGACCTGCCCTGGTCGTTTGAGGGGGTGAAATATCTAGGCATTTATATTACCCGTGATCAATCCCAGTTCTATGCACATAATATGGGTAGAGTGCTGGATAATCTACAGCCTGCAATTAAGTTTTGGGGCTCGTTAAGCCTCTCCCTGATGGGCAGGATAGCACTTATAAAAATGGTGGTGCTGCCACGGTGTCTCTGCATAATGCAAAAACACTTTTTACGAACTTCCGCGGAGTGTCTTCGTGGAGCTTGACAAATTACTATTGGAGTTCCTATGGCAGGGCAAAAGATGTAGAGTAGGGTTGTCTACTCTGAGGTGTGAATGGGATAAGGGAGGAGTGGAGGTCCCTGATTTGGAGCTCTATTATTTTGCAGCTCAATTGCAACATGTAATACATTGGCTGGACGAGAAATCCAACTGGAAACGGTCCCTTTTGGCAGGTAATCAACTCTCCTGATGTGAGGTGGGGTATACCCGGGGACCTACCGTACTTGGTTCAACTGATGGGGCAGATCTGGGAAAGGGTGATGAAGTAAGTTTTTAGAAAGGCGCTGTTTGCCCCTGATCTTGACTTCTGGTTAATTCACCCATTTGCGCTGGTGGCCTCGGTGATGTCAGTAGAGAAGTGGCAGGAGCGTGGTTGTATCATGCTGTCAGATTTGTACCCCGGGGGCCGCTTCGTCTCTCTCAGAGACGCTATTGCAACATATAATCTGGAACATGGACAGTTCCTTAAATATTTTAAGTTGGCTGCAACAGCCCAACAGCTCTGGCCCACGTTCCCGGAGGCTCTGGAACCCACACACACCCTGGTGACGCTTTTGGCTATGGCAGGGGGATGCAGACTCATCAACATAATTCATATTACCTACTTGTCCCCATAGAGGCTGCATCCGATATATCCCTCCCGGGGAGGTGGGTGCCCCAAGTGTGGGGTGGAGGGAGCTGATTTTGTACATATGGTATGGTACTGCCCTACCTTGATTGTGTTTTGGTTTCAGGTTCTAGCTCACCTATGGAGTGTTGGAGGGTGACGGGATGGGAAATTCCCCATACGGTTGAGCAATGTATCTTGGGGCTCCTACTGAAAAACCCAAAAAAGAGGATCACTAGACGCTTTGCAGTGCTTGGACTAGTTGTAGCGAAGAGACATATAGCCATGCACTGGATGGGGTGTGCCCCACCTCCCAGGAGGCATGGATGACGGATGTGGTGGAGTGTGCAGGAGTGTAGGGGGCACACTAGAGGAAGACTAGATGAGACAAGAAGGCTCAGGAGGTATTGTTGGCTTGGAATGCAACTCCAATTCCCAGTATGACCCCCCTGAATAAAGGTTGTCGGATGGGTTCCTTGTATTAATACAGGATACAGTGTGCTATATATGTTTTTTTTGTGTAACATATGTACGGACAGTGATGACAGTGATGACCACTGCCTGGTTTGTGTCGACATTGTAAATTTTCCTTAGAACTGCTAATAAAGAAGTATATTTAAAAAAAAGTTAATAAGGTAACCCAATGTTATCCTACGGGAGGAGTGGGTCTCACAGTGGTGAAAAATTATTTTAGTGTTTTTTCACTATCAGGACATGTAAAACTTAAAAGTGCATGTCCACCCTTTTAATTACAATGCATCCTATCCTATGGGCTATCTAAGGCCTACTTGAGGGTTGACTTATATGTAATAAAAAAACTGTTTTTGGCATGGCATGGGGGTTATTTTGCCAAGTCGAGTTGGCAGTTTAAAACTGCATGCATGCTGCAATGGCAGACTTGGGTCATGCTTTAAGGGGCTACTTAATGGGTGGGACAATAAGTGCTGCAGGCCCATTAGTAGCATTTAATTTACCAGCTCTTTGTGTATGGTGTACCACTTTACTAGGGATCTATAAGTAAATTGAATATGCCAGTCAGGTGTAAGCCAATTGTACCCGGTTTTAGGGAGTGAGCACAAGCACAAAAGAAAAGCACATCCATACAAGCACTCACACATCCTCTCTCTCACCAATACAGCCATTCACACACCCACTCATTCACCAATACAGCCACTCACACAGCATCTCACTCACCCACACAGCTACTAACACACCTACCTATATACCCATACAGCCACTTACACACCCATACACACAAGGATACATGCAGTCACACAGCCACTCAAGTAATATATGTTAGAAGTAGTATCGCTCAGTAGTAGTGCACCTAGTATACTAATTTAACTTTTGTAGTTGGTTAGTATATATGTTTAACACCCATAAAAATGATGTCATCAGCGATGTCGGCTGTGGCGAGGGGTAATTGGTAGGTCTGGGTGGTGAACTCCGCTCCGCTCATGGAGTTTGCGGTGTTTTTCAGAACTCCGCGTTACAGTTTTTTTCCTCGCTCGCGTTTGTCAACGTCAAGTTGGCGAGCGCGAGCGAGGAAAATCCACCTCCCAGTGAGATTTTTCCTCGTTCGCGATCGTTAACATCAAGTTGGCGACCGCGAGCGTGGAAAATCAACCTCCCGGCGAGATTTCTCAACGCGGGGAGTCAGATTTCTCATTGCGAGTGGTCGCATATGCTCGCGACCGCTCGCGTTGAGAAACTGTCTGTTCGCGTTGAGAAAGCTGCCGCTTGAGTAAAAATCTACTCGAGCTGCAGAAAAGGAAGCAGCGCCCGCTTGCACTGTGCATGGTGCCGTTCGCGATGATTGCACAGTGCGGACAAGCATCTGGCCCTGAAAATCATCGTGAACAACATTTATCTAACGCATTCCGCCGCTCGTGGAACTTTGCGGAGCTTCGCATAGCGCGGCAGAGTTTTTTTTGCACTTCGCAGAGTTTTGCGTAGCGGAACTCCGCGAACTCCGCCCAGGCTTAGTAATTGGCACACAAAGAGGCACGAAAGAACTATGTGAATGGCGCCAGTGGAATAGCACTACGGTCATCGCCAATATGGCAGCCAATGACAGCAACATCCAGTGAAAGACGGCTATAGTTCTTTGTTGCTAGTTACAATGAGAAATCCTCAAATGGGAGCAATAGTTGTGACATTTAAAAGATCGTGAGTTGTGTGTGCCATTTGTATTTTAATTGAAAAGCACTGAGGAAGGCATTACTGCAGAAACACGTCTGCTACAATTAAAGAGATCATTTACCCTGTGAGTGCTCCGCAACTTTTTGGAAAATGCATTGTGCATGAGACCTACCCTCATGATTTCACAGATGCACCCGCCCTGATTTCGGCACTGGAGTTTGGACCTTGTCTACTGCAATGTTTGTGACAGTGCCTGAACCGCCGCATTTTAAATTATTCCCCTTGCTTATGCGTAAGTTATTCAAACTTAAGGATGCCTAGTTATTGAACTGACACCTGCGGGTAATATCTTCATATTGTGCGGCTGTGGCAAGGAGTAATTGGCACACAAAGAGGCATGACAGAACTATGTGAATGGCGCCAGTGGAATAACACTACGCTAATATGGCAGCCAAAGACATCAACATCCAGTGAACGACGGCTGTAGTCCTTTGTTGCTAGTTGCAATGATAAATCCTCAAATGGGAGCAATAGTTGTGACATATAAAAGATCGTGAGTTGTGTGTGTCATTTGCATTTTAATTGAAAAGCACTGAGAAAGGCATTACTGCTGAAACACGTCTGCTACAATTAAAGAGATCACTTACCCCGTGAGTGCTCCGTAACTTTTTATAGTTAGGGCCTAGACTGCATAGGAAAAGCATTCTTTGACTTGCCTATATCTTTGACGCCGTTCTACGAATCTTCGCGAAAATTTCTAAATAAAGTGTGCCAGTGAGTCTTATTGTGCATGGAAAGTTTCAGGGTGATCTGCCTAGTGGGAGTTGAGAAAAAGCTGGGGTCAAAAAAAGTGCATTTGCCATGTTAATTCCCAAAGAGATCTCAGACACGACTACAGCCCGAACCACTGGATGGAATTACACCAAATTTGGTAGAAAGGTAGTTCTTGGTCCAGAAAGCGCTCTTTTTGTTATTTGGTGTTTTGGAGATATTAAAGAAAATCCAAATTTGTTTATCTGTGGCTGTGAAGTATTTGCCACTATTTTCCGATAAATTGCGAATACATGCACCAAAAGGAATGCTGTGATTGGCTGGCCGCAACCTGTGTGGAAAGTTGCAGCCACCAATTTAAGTAACGGGATAGAGTCCCGGGGGCTGACACTAAAGAGGAAAACTGGTATAAGGGGTCAGGGTAGAGGAATCCTGACCCCAAAACATAGGGGTGTTTCATAGGCCCCTTATGTGAATAATAAGTTGAAAAACAGTTTCTTTTCCCACGTGCGATATTTTCAAATTTGTTGCAACGCTCAGTGTGGCCCCCCGTGTAACATTGCGGGCAATTTGCGAATATTCCAGAAATATTTTTTACAAATACATTCACACCCACTCACAGATGCACTCAGAAACTCACCCACTCACAGACCCATTCAGACACTCATATACCCACTCACAGACTCACTCAGAGACTCACGCACCCACTCACAGACCCACTCAGACACTCATGCAACCACTCCCAGACCCACTCCTAAACTCATGCACCTACTCTCAGATCCACTCAGACACTCACGCATCTACTCGCAGACCCACCCAGACCCTCACACACCCACTCACAGACCTCCTCAGACACTCATACACCCACTCACAGACCCACTCAGAGACTCACGCACACACTCACAGACCCACTCAGACACACATGCAACCACTCACAGACCCACTCAGTGACTCATACACTACTCACAGACTCACTCAGACACTCTCACACCCACTCACAGACCCATTCAGACACTCATGCACCTACTTACAGACCCACTCAGAGTCTGACGCACCCACCCACAAACCCACTCAGAGACTCACGCACACACTCACAGACCCACTCAGGCAACCACTCACAGACCCACTCAGTGACTCATGCACCACTCACAGACTCACTCAGACACTCATACACCCACCCCCAAACCCATTCAGACTCATGCACTCACTCACAGACCTACTGAGAGACTCAAGCACACACTCATGGACCCACTCAGAAAGTCACACACCCACTCACAGACCCACTCAGACACTCACTCACCCACTCAAGACCCACTCACACACCCACTCACAGACCCACTCAGAGACTCACGTACCCAGCACAGACCCACTTAGAGAGTTACGCACCTACTCACTGACCCACTCAGACACTCACACACCCACTCACAGGCCCACTCAGAGGCTCAAGCCCCCACTGGCAGACCCACTCGGAGACTCATGCACTCACTCACAGACACACTCAGAGACTCATGTACCCACTGACAGACCCAGTCAGACACTCACACACTCACTCAGACTCATGCACCCACTCACAGACCCATAAAGACCCTTACGTATCCACTGAAAGATCTGCTCAGAGACTCATGCACCCACTTACAGACCCACTCAGATACTCACGCACCCACTCACAGACCCACTCAGAGACTCATG
Source organism: Calotriton arnoldi (assembly GCA_963921515.1). Lineage (NCBI taxonomy): Eukaryota > Metazoa > Chordata > Amphibia > Caudata > Salamandridae > Calotriton > Calotriton arnoldi. The sequence continues at coordinate 202,790 of CAWUFW010002947.1, read as the reverse complement.
CATTCTCTCACAGACCTACTGAGAAGCTCACACACACACTCATAGGCCTACTCAGAGAGTCACAAACCCACTCAGACAATCATGCACCCACTAACAAACCCATTTAGAGACTCATGTACCCACTCACAGACCCACTCAGACACTCTCGTACCTACTCACAGACCCACTCAGAGACACACGCACCCACTCACAGACCCACTGAGAAACTGATACACCCACTCACAGACCAACAGGGACACTTACGTATCCACTGACAGATCCACTCAAAGACTCACAAACCCACTCAGAAACTCATGCACTCACTCACAAACCCACTGAGAGACTCACACACCCACTCACAGACCCACTCACAAACTCATGCACTCACTCACAAACCCATTCAGAGACTCATGCACCCACCCAAAGACCCACTCAGAGACTCACACACCCACTCAAAGACCCACTGAGAGACACATGCACCCACACACAGATCCACCCTCACACTTATATATACATTGACAGATCTACTCAGAGAGTCATGTACTGTTAGAAAGTGTCATTTTTGTCATGGTCGCCCCCAGGTTTTGCTCTAGATGCTGTCTTTATAGATCTGTTAGTGCACTGGGACCTACTAACCAGGCCCGAGTGCCAGTGCTTTTTCCCTTAAACTATAACTGTTGAATTGGTGCACCCAATTGGCAAGCACTTATCATTCCTTATAAGTTCCTAGTAGATGGTACCAGTGGTACCCAGGGCGAGGGTGATAAGTGCCACCCTGTGTGACCAGAGGAAAAGTAGGTCTGAAAGCTGCCATTGCAGCCCTGCATGAGAGTGACTCTGCACACACCATGTGCTGCAGAGCCACACCACTGCTTTATTGTGAGTAAGTCACTCTTAAGGTTGTCCTCCAAAGCCCAGGAGGTAGAGTGCATTATATTAAAGGTGTGGAAATATATGGACATACATATACATCCCTGCAGAAACACTGTAAAGTAAGGTTTTATTGTAAGTGCCCGGCAGTCCATAGAGTAACATGGGCTAGCTACCGACAAGAAACTCTAGCTAGACAGCTCCATTATGGAACAACCATAGTTTGGTATCAAACACCATGCTATTTCACCCCAACACGATTCTCGTTTTGAAGGTGAGTTGGTGTGCACAGGGTTGCCACCCTGCGTGGGTACCCCCCAGGATACAAAGCTCCAGTACCTTGGCAGGCTCCCCCGATCAATTTGCCACAAGACAAGAGTCTGCCCTCCTGGTGGGATGTGCTGACACTGCCCCAGGATGGAGGCAAAGGCCTGGGCAGGAAGGAGGTCGCACCTCCACCCTCCCAGGTTGGCTACTGTTTCAAAGGCTTTCACCGCCCTTGATGAGTAATTGCCTTGTTCCCCACTCGAGGACAAAGCCCTTCCCACCCTGCAGGTCAGGCAGGTGGGAAAATTAGTTATTCAGGAGGCGTACACTCCCCAAGACCTAGCCACACTTTTAGGGTGGGCTAAGAGGTCTGTACAGCTGAGGAAGGGTCCTGCCATTTTGGAAGACCCTGCAATAGAGTATTCTGGGTCTCACAGTGACGTACACCCACAGGATGTTGTCACTACAGTGGTGGGTTAGCCACAGGGACCAGTAGCCCATTGGCCACTGTCCCTCAACGCCCCCTAAACTTGGATTTAAGGGGCTTCTCTGGCACCAGGACCTCAGTTCTAACTTGGAATCCAAGAAGAGACACAGAGAAGATGCCGTCACTGACAACAGATCTTTGGACTCTGCCGCAGAGCAAAGAGAGGACATCTAAGTGCCCTGAAAAGACCATATACTGCAACCATGTGTCGATGTGCGTCCTTGGCAAAAGCTTGTTACTCCAAGCAAGAGGGACTTCAGTGAATGCCAGAAGCTACAGCAGACACCCTGACTGGTGGAACCGATTGCCTGCAACCTGGAGAAGAATCGACGTGCTGTGTCACAAGAATAGCGACCAGCTGGGCCTATCGAGAGTGAGCCCAAAGAGTAGTGGTGTCCTGCAATCCGGGAGTGGTAGTTAAGCTCACGCCAAGTCTCGAGCTGCTAGTCTACTCCTGTCGACCTCCAGCTGCCGAAGTACCTAGGACTATATTTGCCATAGCCAAAGTTTGGTGATCGCCAGTCGGGTGATTAACCCCTTGGGTGACATCTCCAGCCTAAGAGCAACTCACAGACACAGCGACCAACATCAGCCTTGACCCCGCTGCTGTGTCCCTGCATCCTGAAGTTGGAGTCGTTGAGTGTATGGCAAAGAATCTTTGGCACAACCTGCCCCGGTGAGTGACAGCTGCCCACTACCAATGCACCCACATCCATTGAGTAAGGTAGAAGAAATCAAGCTGTTCTCCACTCTCCAAGGGTAGAGTGTAACTCCATCGCTCAGTGGGGTTTTGCCAAGTCCTGCGGATCCCCATCAGCACCATGGACAGCCAAGTAACCTCTGCACCCAGCCTCCCTGGGCAAGGCAACAAAGTAACGACTGTTGAGTCTTGGTCTAGGGACACTCAGAACCTTAACCACAAGAGGGTTCGGTTGAACTCATCCTGCAACTACCATTTTTCTAAGTATGTTTCTCCCATTGACTTCAATGGTGAACATTTGACAGCTTTCATTGCATTTCTCATTTAATACTTTGAAAATGTCATAACTCTGGTTATATGCAACATATCAAGATAATATTGGTGTCTATTTTTATATAAAAATACAATCTATTTTTATAAATTGGTGTTAAGGTTTCTTTCGAGCCGTGTCACTCACTTATTGTCAATCCTGGTACTGTGAAATGCTTAACACATGTTCCTCTGACTTCGCCTGACTGCTCTGTGACTCACTACCAAGACCAAGCTAAGGCTGCTAAAGGTCCATCTCTGTGTATTGTGTTAGTATTATACAAAAAGGCCTCCCAGCCATGTCATATAGTACTTCCACCTTGCAACATGCACTCACTCACAGACCCTCTCAGACACTCTTACACCTACGCACAGACCCACTCAGACACTCATGCACCCACTGAATTGAATTGCCCATTTCTAAAGCGCACAGCTACTCACAAAGAGTGTCCCAGCGATACTAGGTATGCCCAAAGGGAAGAGATCCGAGGATAGAGGCCATAGATCACTGCTAACCTCTAAACAAAAATGTCTTCAATTCCCTTTTAAATTTAGCTCCTTCGGGTATCCGTCTGAGGTAATCAGGAAGTTTATTCAACAGATTGGCTGTTATCACCGTGAAGGAAGCACCTCCCCTCCACTGTTTCAGAAAGCACGATGAGACAATAAAACCAGCTGAGCTTGATTGCAGCAATCTCCCTGGGCAGTAAGCCTTGATGCGGTCCCTTAAGTACCTAGTCCCATATTGTGGAGGGCTTGATGTGTTAGAGACAGAGCTTTATACCTAATTCGCTGACGGACTGGTAGCCAGTGCAGTTTAGTTTTTTATGCTGAGACCGACATGCTCTTTGGAATTTTGTATAGTAAACGGACAGCCATATTCTGCATGACTTGTAAGCGCTGGATCAGATATTGCGGGAGACCGAGATACAGGACATTAGCATTGTCCAACCTGGATAAAATCAGTGATCTAACCACTGTGATTTGGGCCTCATGAGGGAGCAGATACAGAAACTTCCTCAGCATGTGAAAGATCCAGAAACAGGATATCACCACCGCTGACACCGGTGCACTGAATGCAAACTGGGTGTCGAACAGTACACCCAAATTTTTTGCAACTGCCATTGGTGGGGGTGACGGGGGAACACTTTCAGGCCAGGCCCCCTCCCAACCAGGAAGGGGATTTCGTCCGAATAATAAAACCTCCATCTCATCCGGGTTGCATTGCAATCTGTTAGCCCTCAACCATTCTAACAATGCTACCATGCAGTTAGCAAAGGTAGTCTTCACCCTCTTGGGCTCCCCCTCATACATGAGCAGTAGTTGAGTATCATCCGCATAAGAGAGGATTTCGATGTTATAGGATTTCACCAAATGCACCAAGGGAGACATATAAATATTAAAGAGAGTAGGACTAAGGGAGGAGCCTTGCGGCACCACTCACAGACACACTCAGACACTCATGCACCAATTCACAGATCCATTCAGGCACTCATGCACCCACTCACAGACCCACTCAGAGACTCACACACCCACTCACAGACCTACTCGGACACTCATGCACACACTGACAGACCCACTCAAACACTTACACACCCACTCACACACCCACTCAGAGACTCATGCACTCACTCAGAGACCCACTCAGAGAATCATGCAACCACTCACAGACCCACTTAGACACACACACCCACTCACAGACCCACTCAGAGACTCACACACCCACTCAGAGACTCATGCACTCACTCAGAGACCCACTCAGAGACTCACGCAACCACTCATAGACCCACTTAGACACTCACGCACCCACTCGCACACCCACTCAGAGACTCATGTACCCACTAACAGACCCACTCAGAGATTCACACACCCACTCACAGACCCACTCAGAGACTCACTCACCCACTGACAGACCCACTTAGACACTCCCTCACACACTCACTTTCAAAGGTTACAGGTTACAGTTAGGAAATAAAATTTAAAAAAACTTTGAAATTAAAAAAAAGCAAAGGTTACAGGGACGTTATAGTTAGGAAATAACATTAAAAACCATAGAAATTAACTGGAAAAACAAAGGTTACAGGGACATTACAGTTAGGAAATAACATTAGAAAACCATGGAAATTCACTGAAAAAAGCAAAGGTTACAGGGACTTTATAGTTAGGAAATAGGATAAAAAAAATATAAATTCACTGAAAAAAACAAAGGTGACAGGCCCAGATTTCACTCATACAAAACCAATGAAATTCAGCAGTTACAGTTACCTATGCTAACTATAACTTACGCTCCCACAATGCACTGCTTATGACCTCACATATTACATCACTCATGACATGGTCAGAGACATCATTGATGACATCACTCATGACATCTCAAATTACATAACTGATGACATAATCAAGTGAGTGTAAGTGTTTTGTAAATGTTTCTGAAACTTAAAGATATATATAGGCTCTCCTGTTTTAGGTTTAAACCTATATTAACTGATAAAACCCCACCGGAAGGAAAATAGCCCTCACCAGTATCAACATATAAACACTGAAAAAACACCTGCACAACCACAAACTAAATGCCATTCAAAGAAAGTAAAAGGAGAGTGAAAGAGTCATTTTTATTTCTTCTTGAAGGGGCCAATAAAATGTAACTTTGTTATACAAGGTAGCAGCAAGAAAGACTGGGCTAACATTATTCTGCTTGAGTTTTGTTGTTTAGGGATGTCACTAAAATATTGTTTCTTCTTCCTTTTGCTTTTTTCAGTTTAGAACGAGCTCTGTCTCGATAGCTTGATATTATTTAACCCATAGATGGTGGAGAGACTTCTTAGGAAGACTCCACATGCTGACAGATTTTATCCCTTTTCCTGAAGAATGCTTAAGTAAGAATGTCACGTTAGCGCTAGTGTAGGGAAAGATTGATGCTCCATCTTCACTAACCCTCGATGCCGGGAAATTTTGACTCATGCTTTTTGATCCTCTGCATTCTATTTCTTGAGTTAATCGTCTTGTGCATGTTACAATGACTCAACTTTATTTGCAGATTTGGCTTTATGTTGATTCCAATGTATTTCTACACTCTCATTTTGAAGTGTCTCTATGTCCAGTTATTTTTGGCTCTGTAATAAATTAACTAACCTTACGTAGTGGTCTGTGGTTACTATGTGTCCAGAGAAATCCTTATTGAGTTGATGGGCATTTGTTAATGATTTTCTCTCCCCTCTATGCTTACATGCTGTGAAAAAGAACCATTGAATTGTGACTCTAGAACAGATCTAGAACTTATGGGCCCAGCCCTTTCAGTTGGTAGCAGTGTAGAATGGTTTGCACATGAAGCAAAGGGAGAATAGAAGAATTATTCTAGAAAAAGGAGACCTAGAACCCCAGAGCCCAAAAATAGAGCCCAATGACCGAGAATGGAGAGCGACGGAATTCGGCAGAGACTGACGGAGTTTGATGGGGTGACGAGATCAGCGGCGAACTAAGGAGTGAGTATCAATAGGGATGTGTCGTGTGTTAGATTGCGGGAATGAATTTATTGTGTGATGTCTGGCGGAGTTGGTGTGAGAGTCGAGTGAACGTGGTTTTAGGCTGGACGTGGTCCAAGGATTGATATTTCAGTTTCAGGTCCCGAAGTGGCTTAAGATCCGGCGATATAGTAAATGGTGTAGAAGACACTGAGTTATTGTGATTGTCTGATCGAAGAATTGAGGAGTTGTCTTGAGACATCATTGACAGTTCCACCTAAGACAGGGAACTTTGTGTGAATGGGACATATGAGAATCGTTTACTAACCTGGCCAGTCAAGCCGTCAGCCTTCAACCGCGATTCGGCCTGCCGTCCAGGTTTGTCCCGCTGAAAAGCTCCATAGGTCCTACTTCCAGAGTTTGACCGGGAGTAGTTGAAATTCGAGGCCGGCGAACCCTCACCAATTCCGGCCTGGTGAAGAGCATCGAGGGACCCCGCGAGAAAAAGCTACGTAAAAGTTTCTAAGTCCGAACGAAGAAAAGGTGACTAGGAGCAACCGCGAAAGCCATGCTGACTGCCTTCAACCGCGTGTCGGCCTGGATCCTTCGTTTGCTCCACTGGAGCACTCTGGAGGTCGGACTTCCATAAGTTTGACCGGGAGCTCGTCGCAAGGCAATCCGGCGAACCCTCACTGAATACGGACTGGCTGAGAGCTTCGAGAGACCCCGGGAAGAAAAGCTCCAGAAAAGTCCGAAGGTACAAACTGAGACCGAGACCTACAGCGAGGGGTAGCCGAGCAGGGCTCCATCACGGTTGGCCTGAAACTTTGACTTTGACCCGGTCTATCGCGACCAGATGTCCCGATAAGGCACTTTAGGTGTCTATGTGCTAGAAATTGCTAAATCTTTGAAAATTCATATCTCCGGTTCTCTACATTGGATTTTTTTCGTTTTGGTGTCATTTTAGAGATAAAAATATTTTCTATTGTTATAAATTAGTGTTGGATTTTTATTGTTCATTGTGTCTTAAATATTTACTGAAATGGTGTTTTTAAATGCTTTACATATCTGTCTTTGAATTTAAGCTTGTCTGCTCGCAGCCAAGCTACCAAGGGTTGAGCAAAGGAATAATTTTCTAAGACCTATTCTGAGCCCTATACTGTGTTAGTGGCCTTATTGCCAGTGGCAGATATACATTTGCCCCTACTAATAATCCACTTTCCAACAGCAATATATACAGCTGCTTGCCATATTCATCCTTTGTCAGAACATAGTAGATTTTCAGTTTGCCATATGACAACTGCATTACTGTCACAGCACTGAACATAACGGTGGACGGGACATATGCCATGTTCTCACTGACTACCCTGTGTGTTAAAAACTAAAACTAATATTCTGTGCTGTTTCGGACGTCCTCTTTGGAGAACTTAGGATGGTCTTCCCCAGGATGTTTACCTTAATTTCCAAGGTAGATATGCTCACTCAGTTCAAGGAATGTGGGCCTTGAAAGACAGTCTTGAAAGGCAGTCTTAGAAACTGGAAGGAGTTGAATTTAGCACAGTGTGTGTGCTAAAGATGCATGAAAGCCACTTCTTCCTGAGCCTCATGTGCCTGTCATGTGAGCATTATTAAAGACTCAATAGGCATGCATTCGGTAATGCTCAGAATGTCAACGGCGGCAGATACATGACAGGTAGTTAAAAACCTAGTCAAACTTTTTTTCATTTGTAAAGGTTGTTGAGGCACCAACCGCCCACATGTCTGCACATATGTGTTTATAGAGGTTTGCTTTTGGTGTGTTGGTATGCAAGTTGGTTGATGACTGTTGAGAGGTTATTTTGATTGGTGATTCCGTCCTGTGGCGTATGAATGTAATGGGGCCTTGAATGGCGGTGCTATGTTGATGTGAGTGCACTGATGTGTTGGATTGCGCCCATGGCTGGTTGTATGAAATTCTTGTGTGTGGTGCATGAATGGAATGTGAATGGACCATAAAGCGGTTGGTGCCTTGACGCGGTTTTATAGCTCACTCTCAGTAGTCTTGTTTTAAATATTCAGATACTGTGATCAGTATTTATTCTTTGAAGCTATCATTTTTGGTGTTAAGCGTCCGGGTTAGGCCCATGTAGCAATGCTGCACATTTTCTTACACTGTCCTCTTTCTGCACAATAACATTTCAGTGTAACCTTTTGCACACATTTCGTGTGTAAAAATGTTGGATTCTTTTCTCTGAAACGGCTCTGCTTTTTCATCTGGCTTCGCGCAACATTATCATGATGCCTTGAACCCCAAGTACAAGGCCTTTACGCACGATGTACAAATGCTGTTCTATCTTCATCCAAGGGGCGACAGGGCAATCTTCATATACATAACAATGCTAATGTGCATATACATCACAAGGATGCTTTTTATTATAAATACATAAGCATCTCCAGGGATTAGCAGAGGAGACACTTCAGCTGATGTCGAGGGGCCCCTGCATGCTGGGGCTTCGGCAAGCAACTGCCTAACATCTCCGTGAGGGGGGTCCAGTTTTTGACCAAGATGGGGTCCTACATTCTTTCCCACCAGGTAATGGGGTTGGATTCGCCTGTGGGGAGATTCTTGGCTATACACCAACATACACTATAGACATACATAGAGTAGGGATTGCATAGCAGGGGTACGTCTGATTACTAACTTACACTGTTTTAGCACCATGGGCGAACAATATCTGTTATTCACTATTTTGGTGCTTGTAATCACTTTTGTATGCTTCTGTCTACTGATTATCACAGCACATGTATTCTATACAAGAATAACGTGGGTTCAATAAATATATTGAAAACATCCCACTGTGTATTCTCTGTATATTTCTCTGAGAACAAAAGTGCACGAGTGACTGAGCGGAAGGGTTCTAGATCTGTTACCACGATCCCTGAGAGGTCAGGGTTGTCATGTTCAGTGGTTGCCAGGAACCATTCGCTCCCTGTTTGGGTTAGGGGGGCTTATGGTGGCACTGTGAGTTAGCTGGTCTCTATGGGGGTACTTGGAATCAGTCTAGGCACCTCACCCAAAGTTTATGTTGTCCACAAACGTGCAGGATTAGTGGGAACTACACGACATGGCACTGCCAACGCTGGTTGGGTTCTTATTTTACGGATAGCCTGAATAGTTCAATCGTGCCTTCTCAGAGACTCCTTCTCACCTCCAAACCGGAGACGTCCATGGTGGTAGGGAAATCCACCTCAGCTGAGTAGGTAAAACCCTATGTTTCGGCTGTAGGTTATTCAAGCTTGAAGGATAAACATCCCAGAAATTTTGTTACCCTATCTCCATTATTCATTTACTAATTTTCTTTTTCTTCAAAGCATTTTTAAACAATGTCTGAGAACTGCAAAGAAGCAGTATTGAACATAGCAGAGAACTGCAGACATGCAGGTACTCTAAAATTATTAAATTTTGGTCTCCCGACTACGGGTGGAGACGTTTCCTTCGTGGTTGAGGCACACGAAGCATTCAAAACAGAGGTATTCTATTCCAGGGTTAAATTCCCAGCTGCAAATGATCGTACACAATTGTTTCATACCTACATTGAAGATGAAACACTAGAGGAATACACTCCATATGAAGACATAGAAATTCCTCTCTCTTACCAAAAGCATATTAATTGGTTTAAAGGCACCCTCCTACACACTACAGAAAGCGTGAGACTCAGTCCGCTCAGCAAAGAAGGAGTGACATGGCCTGTCTTAGCTGCATAGACACTGCATCCTGACACTGCTAATCTGACTGCAGCAGAAATACGTACACTATATGGGAATTTAGTAAAAATATACAGAAATCTCACATAGTTCCTAATGTGAACACTAACCCTAAACATAATATTAACCATGAGCGGACTGCTCAAGTTGCGTAACCACAATTGGCTACTATGGGTATCAGCCCATAAATGCTAAATGCTGTTATGGGAAAAATTCCCACCAGTCTGGAGCAAATTCCGTTCTGAATATCACAAAAACAAGCGAGCTTGAAGCAGTATTAACCCATACAGGCCCCCAGGAAAAACACAGAATGCTGACTATTTGCTTGCCATTGAGGATGGATCCCCCAGTGGAAGACTGTGCTACTTGGGGTACAGTCTTTGATGCTGTTTACACCAGAACACATGGTACCCCTTCGCTGGCTGTTTTACCTGATGTACGGAAACAGCTACAGAATGAGTACGGGGCAGCACCTGCTCTGGAATTATGGATGAAACTGATGGGCAATTTCGCTGCAGCATCCACCATTATGTTAAGTAACATAAATGGGGAGGTAGCTGCGCTAGCTATATGCCAATGCCTGAGGGATCTCACTCCTGCACAGCAGGAGCGGGAATTACCTAAAATTATTGGAGAAACCTATGCTACTTTAGGTAGAGATAATTTGGGGGCCAGACCTGGGAAACCACAACTTAAGAGTAATTCTGAAAAGGATAACTCTAAGCAAGCACCCGATTCTTTGACAAAGAAGTAACCCTGGGCGGAGTTCGCGGAGTTGCACTACGCGGAACACCGCGAAGTGCATAAAAAACTCCGTCGCACTACGCAGAGCTCTGCGAGCGGCGGAGTATGATAGAAAAATGCAGTTCGCGGTGATTGCACAGTGCCGGATGCTTGCCGCACTGTGCAATCATTGCGAACGGCACCATGCACAGCGCAAGCTTTCCTTTTCTGCCGCGCGAGTAGATTTTTACTCGAGCTGCAGCTTTCTCAACGCGAACGGGCAGTTTCTCAACGCGAGCGGTCGCGAGCATACGCGACCACTCGCAATGAGAAACCTGACCCCCCCCCGCGTTGAGAAATCTCACCGGGATGTTGATTTTCCACGCTTGCGCTCGCCAACTTGATGTTGACAATCGCGAACGAGGAAAAATCTCGCCGGGATGTTGATTTTCCTCGCTCGCGGTCGCCAACTTGACATTGACAAACGCGAGCGAGGAAAAAAACTCCGCTCCGCAAAGCGGAGTTTTTCGGAACTCCGCGATCTCCGCGTGGCGCGGAGTGCAGAAAACTCCGTGAGCGGAGCGGAGTTCACCACCCAGGCCTACAAAGAAGAAGTGGGATAATAAACAAAAAAAGAAAGAAAAGCAAAGATCACGGGGTGGGTATCTTCAACAGAAAGCCACTGAAAGAAGATATAATCTCAGAAACTGTGATAGAATTAGGAAGCCTGACAGGTATCAGGATACTGACACACGTTCCTCTCATTCCTTTCAGGAGTCATCCGATACATACACATTCAGAAAGAGGTGAATGGTCACAGCGCAGAATGGAAGAGCAAGTGAAGCCGAAGAAGGAATCACAACACTCGTCTGACTACATTATTAATAAAGAAGAAAAATCAAAGACTAATAAACCTCAATTCAAAAAGAAAAAGGTAGCCGGAATTAAAATCAGGCGTGCCCAGAATACTAAGGACTCTGCTTCTGAACAGGGAATGGGCAGTGAAGATGCTGGACAGCGCGGCAGAAGTCACAATAGCTTGCTGGAAACTGATGGATTATCTGGCAGCAGTAGCGCTGAGTGAGCATATCATTATAGACACACCTGATACTCGGGTAAGTGTTCCCCATCGTTTCTACAAAATTACGCTCCAATTGGAGGGGGACATACCAAGAAACATAAAGGCTCTTTTTTGGGGAGAACTTACAATATTCTTTTGGCTGAAAGAGACTGGCCACCTGAGTTCGTAATGGAATGCCCAAATGGGGAAATGGTAATTTTACCAGCTTTTTCCGACCTCGTTCCAGAATAAGTAACAATTCTTACGCCAAGGAGTGGGCATTAGCGCTAGCTCCTGCGTTATACTGCAATCATGTGGGATGGGAAGATGAGTCACCTCATCACGAGATTCCGTTGAAATCAACTCCTCAACCCCAAAGACAATACTCAATAAAACATGAAGCTAAAAAACAAGTTAGGGAAATCCTGGAACAACTTGAATACCAAGGTGTAATAGAAAATTGCACCTCATCAATGAATAATCCCTTGTTTCCCACAATGAAACCGGGCAATTCATACTGTCTAGTATTAGACTATAGACACTTAAACATATGTACTCGCACATGTGCAGTACAAAATGCACACAGTGCTGCACTGATGAATAACATTGTGCAGAAGAAATACAAAACAACATTAGATACCTCAAATGGATTGTTCTGCCAAAATATAGCGCCTGGAAGCAGATATTTGGCTCACAGCAGCAATTTTGTTGATTGCCCCACGGGTATAAGAATAGCCCTGGGCTGTTTTCAGCCAGAGTAACCGAGTTACTTCAAAATTTTGATGAGGAGGCATTGTCCTACTTTGATGATATATACCTGATGGTTGATGAAGTAATAGAACACTTGGACAGAGTATACCACATAGTTCTGGGGTTTGCTCACCTGGGCTACAAATTTAACTTTAAAAAATCAAAAATTGCCCAACTCAATGTCCTATTTTTAGGATACGAGTTGTCAAGTGAAGGCAAAAGCCTGGCGACACATTTTTTGAAAAATGTGCATTACTCCAACCTCCAACAACTCTGAAAAGACTACAATCCATTTTAGGATTTTTAAATTTTCGCAGAACATACATTTTGGATTACGCAGAACGGGTAAAACCATTCTATGACTTGATTAGACCAGACTTTTTAATAACACATTGGACACAGGAACACACAAACATTTTGCGTTCCGTACAAGCTGATATGATAGCTTCTAAACATTTACACACATGTGTAATCACCACAAATCTGGTGATCTATGTAGTCGGTGGATCAACCGGATACACTTATATCACATTCAACGAAGGTGATACATTAACTATTGCATACAAACTACATGGGTACACGAACGCTGAAATGCGTTTTGCACCAACTGTGAAGATCTCACAGCGGTACAGACTGCTGTATTGAGAGAGAGAGAGCATTAGCCCAGGGAAAACGCATAATTGTTGTAACTTCGGTACCGACCTTAGAGGCCATCACCAAAGCAACCGTTCCAAAAGCTAAAGCTTTACATCCACGATGGATACAATGGGCTAACTCTCTCACTGCAACAGATGTTGACTATAGATTGGATGCTACATTACAAACACAAGCGTTTTTGCAGTATGAACAAGAATATACTCTGCCGAATGAAATGATGCCTCTAGATCAATGGGCTAAATGCATCAACAATCCATTTTGCGATTTCCTAATTGCGAATTCTTGCGATTCAAAATTAGAAAATCGCAAAATGGAAAGTGTGTTTAACACTTTCTGCGATTCCTAGGGGATCGCAAATGACCTACCTCATGAATATTAATGAGGTAGGTCGCAATTTGCGACCCCCTAGGAATCGCAAAAATCACGGGGATGGTGGCCTGCTGGGGTCAGCAGACCACCATGCCCGTGATTGCTTTTAAATAAAGCAATCTTTTTTTTTTTGTAAAGCAGCCCGTTTTCCTTAAAGGAAAACGGGATGCTTTACAAAAGAGAAAATTAAAACTTTTCCTTTCATTTTCTAAGAGCAGACAGTGGTCCGTGGGACCCGAAGATTGGCAATCTGGTTAGGGAAAAAATTGTGGACAAAAAAGAATTTGGGCCATCATACAGAGCATCCTGGCTGTCAGAACTGTATTTCTTCCACCCCTTGCTGGTCGACGAGACAAAAGGTTTGTCTCCATGGATCTGATCAAACCACATTATGTGGCTGGTTCTCAACAGTAGGCCACGTGGCATCCTGGGTAGCCACCGCTCTCCTCTCGCTACTGTACAGGAGGTTCAGATGGAAGCTTTAATAGCTATAGAAGATTCCCCTCTCCAGAAAGAGACAGTGAACAACAATGAAGTATTCCTTCTCTCTGTTGAAAAAACAGCAACTGTATAATCGACTAGTACAGAGACACAGATTTCAATTCGACAACTCGAACAAAACAAGATCTACGTCAATATACAAAAGATTGAGTCATCTCCTGGTTCTGCAAAACCTGCTGAGCTGCCAAAAATAGACCAGACGGTGTGTGGCTACTTCGTGGACTATGACGACTTCTCATCGGTTTCAACTAAACCTGAGCCACCATTGCCGCCACCTCTCCCTTTCAAGCTACAAGTGCGTGCTCTCTATCTTTGGCTGAAAAAGACATACTTTATTACTCCTTGGTTGCACCTTTGGATTACAATTGGGTTACTTTTCCAGGTCATCTGTATTGGTTTGGTGACTGTCTTTTTCTTGCTTCTGAACAGACATTATCTCCCAGAATGCTCTGCAGTCCAACTTGTGAACTTGGTATTGAATCCACATGCATCATTGCACCATGAACAAAGGGACCTGCCCCTGGTGAACATTCCAGCAGTTCCAGTTCCAGAAGGAATAGTGTGGGACATGGTATCATATGATGTGTATGGCCCCACTGAACTTTTGCAAATTCCATATTTGTTTAAAATTTCTTTAAACTATATCATCACCTCTAGTACTATTTCTGATGATTGGGACATTGATGCAGTACAAATTATGCTAGGTGATCTAGAGCAGTCAACTGTGTTTTCTTCTTATTAATTGTATGATGGTTCATCTAATTATGGTGATATGTTCTGTTACTAACACTATGGTCACCACTTTCTGCATAAAGCAAGTATACCACGTGCTGTTTATAATTACACCCAATGGGAACACTGCCCAACACATCCAAAAGGTAGTTAAAAAACATTTGCATAGAAGTTTGCTTATTTGCTGGTTTTGACATATCAGACCCAGCCTCATACTTCTACAGGCTTGAACCTACACCTGCAAAGAAAAATTTGCTTACAAACACCTAGCTGATATATTCTGATTCTTTCCTTTCCCAGCTGTCTGCACATGGTTTTGACTTTTAGAAAGACACAATAGATGCAAAATCTGTTTGGGGGACAAAAGATTGACAGGTTCAGGAAACTGGGGCCTTGTTCAGAGCATGCCTAATACCACATTGTTGGACTTGGCCCTTTTTGCAGGGTCATCCCTAAACTTTTTGCCTTTCTCCTAGCCTTTTCTCTGACATGGTGTTGGTGGTTTTAGGCCTCTGGGCACTTTAGCACTGCTGTCCAGTGTAAAGTGCGTGTGCTCTCTGTGTTACATATGGTAAGATTGGTCTACACCTGTTTGGCATATTTAATTTACCTGTCAGTCCCTTGTAAAGTGTTATCTCATATACCCAGGGATGGTAAATTAAATGCTACTGGTGGGCTTGCAGCGCTGATTGCGCCACCCACCAAAGTATCCTCTCAAACCTATCTCAGGCCTCTGCCATTGCAGGGCCTGTGCGTGCAGTGTTACTGCCGCTGTGGCGTGGCACCTAAAGTGTGTGCCATGTCTGTGACCCCCCTTTTACTACATGTCAGTCACCCCTAAGGTAGGCCCTAGCTAGCCCTATGGGCAGGGTGCATTGTAGGTAAAAGATAGGACATGTACCTTAAGTGTGTGACATGTCCTGGTAGTGACAAACAGCCATTTTGGTTTCTCACTACTGTGGGGCTGGCCTCCCATAGGAATGCATTGGGAATTCCCTGATAAGTGTTTCAGTGGTAATTCCTGATATGAGAGGAGCAGCGTGGTCAAGTTTAGTATATTTGGAATGGTAATAATAAATGCTGCGCAATGGTGTGCGCAGATTTATTATAACTATTTTAGAAATGCCACTTTTAGAAGTTGGCATTTCTGTGTGCTATGTGTCTGCCTGCCTGATGTGAATTGCATGTCTGGCTTTTGAGTGACAGTGGCTGGGAGGTGTGTGTGGCTCCAGGAGGGGCAGGGTGAGTCAGCACTAGGCTGAATGGGACACCTACATTTGGAGTAGTGGGAGGAGTAGTTCCCTGACCCTGAATAGGATTGTGCCTGCCCTGTATAATGCTGGCTCCGCCCCCTGTGGTGTGTCTGATCACCGAGCCCCCACCTGACAAAGGGGAAGAGGAGCCTGGTAAACAGAGTGCTCCAATTCCCCCCTGAACCAGTTTTTGCTGGTTCCCCCAAGCCCTGTACTGCAGACAAAGGAATGTGTAGTATAAATATAGGGGCTGTGACCCCATGAAGTGTGCTGTTTCTGGACTTGCTGGGGGCTTGCTGCTGCTGGGGGCCCAGGAGGAACCGCCATGAGGGCTTGCCTCCCTGCTGGAGGGCCCTGTGTGCTGGCCTCCCTGGGCCCAGCTATGCCCCATGGACCTAAGGACTTTTGTTGCATCCAGCGCCTCGTGAGCGCTGTATTTTGCTTGCCCAGGAGAGAGGAGCGCGTGGGCTTCGCAGCGATGAGCTGCCTGTCTTTTCAGGGGAAATCCCCGTTGTAGGGATTCCCCCGTGATTCTGCGTGGAGTGGGTGCCCACCCCGCTTTATGAATAGTTAAGAGGCGGGTGCCCACCCCGCTTGGTGCACCTTTGATTTTGCGGGTGCCCACCCCGCATTGTGCCCCTTTGATTTTGCGAGTGCCCACCCTGCATTGCTGATTTATTGACGAGCGGGTGCCCACCCCACATTGCGCCCGAGTGAGGAGGGAAGCCGCCGAGAGAAATCGCCGGGCCGCTGTCAGGAGCGACCAGGAAGCCAGGTGACCTTGCCTGACTGTGGGCGGGGCCTGCCAAAGACCCGTCCGGAGCCTCGCAGGCTCCACGTTGAAGTCCCGGTCCCAGGAAGGGGGACCAGGCGAAGTGAGGAGAGAGCCCCGCGGGCGCCAGAGGGGTAGGAGCTGTGCAAGCTCCCCTTTTGGCCTCCCCCGTCTCGGAGCGTGAGAGGAGAGCGAGGCCTCGAAGGAGAAGAGCCCCAGAGAGAGCCCGGTGAGTGGGGGCTCAAACCCGTGCTTGGGCAGTGTTCATGTGGCACAGTGTAAAGTGCCTATTTCCTGAGCGGACCCGCAGGAGAGCGGGCCGCTCCAACGATGGGGCCATTTTGTCTCGAGCCACAGTGGGGGCGCAGAGGGCACAGTGGTGCCTGTGCCTGATTGATGACCAACAGCTGCACCGCCATGGTGGGCAGCTGCAACGTTGGGCCACATATTTGTGTGTAGGGCCCCCGTGGGGGTCCAGAGGGCACCGCAGGTGCCAGTGCCTAAAGTGATTTTCTCAGTTGCGCCGCCATAGCGGGCAGCTGCAACGTGGGGGCACATTTGTTGAGAGAGCCCCAGTGGGGGTCCAGAGGCACAGTGGTGCCCGTGTTTTTTTACTGCAGATCCCAGCTGCCCTGCGAGAGCGCAGGCAGCTGCAACGTTTGGGAGCACATTGGTTGTAGGGCCCCGGTGGGGGTCCAGAGGGCACAGAGGTGCCAGTGCCCCTTTTTAATTGGTGCCCACAGCGATCTTCACGGCTGTACCGCAATTAGCGGCAGCTGCCACGTTTCGGCCAGCGCGTTTTCGCACTTTTGGATTCTGCTGCAGTGGCAGCCAGCCCTGACATTTTGCACACAGGGCATTTGAGCCCTCTGAGAAGGCCAGTTGGCCAGAGGATCAATGTGAGGTTGGTAGGGCGCCAGGCCCTAATGTGATTTATGTGGTGCCTAGGATAAATGTGATTTATGCACCATGATGTATGCCTCTGATGTTTATGTTTGGGAGGTTATTCCCTAATGTGAGAGTTAGGCTTATGAGGTTTTTGCATAATGTGTTTATGCTGGTGAGGATATTCTTGCCTAATGTGTTTTTGCTTATGAGGTTGGCGCATAATGTGTTTTACGCCTAATGTGATGCTGATTGCATAATGTGATTTATGTTGCAGGATATGATGCTGAGTCATTATTTTACCAGTAGTTACTGGTAGTGTTTTATATTTTCTACTTGTGCATTTGTGATGGTTCTGACAGTGGCCCGATTGGCCCTGTCAGGTGTTTATAATCCCCTGTAAATATTGCCTAGTGCCAGTTGGCACAGTGTAAATGTGTGATTATGCTTCTAATGTGTTTATGATAATACAAAGGCTATTTTTTATATAACCTTGTGTGGAGTTCCTTTTGTGGTGTGCCTAGTGGGTTGCTGCTGTGTGTGTGTGTTGCGCAAACGCTTTACACATTGCCTCTGGGATAAGCCTGACTGCTCGTGCCAAGCTACCAAGGGGGTGAGCAGGGGTTATCTTCAGCGTGTAACTCCCTTGCCCTGACTAGAGTGGTGGTTTCTGCCTGGCTTTGGCGCAAGCCTTAGCCAACCAGAAATCCCATTTCTAACACACATCAAATGATTTTCCTGAACAAAACTATGCAACAAACATCATGTATTGGAATAGCCAAGATAAAAGATTTGAATACACCACGAATTCCCACATTTGCACATTTTGACAATTGGCAGCACTACACAAGTTACAGTGAGGATACACTAGATGCATTGCTACATAATGGCTCTGACAATTCATCAAACCCCAATTGGGAGGTATGGTTGGTTTGGCCTTCAGACACTAATGGATGTCAGTCCAGATTCCTGGGTAATGCCAAAGGGTTTAAGATCAATAGGCCTGATCAACGTTATGTCCAATCAGAACATTCGGGGGTGGTGACATCATACAGTGTTGGGAACAGTGGTTAATTTGCAAAATAATAAGTGCAAGGGCTCTCCTCAAGAGGCAGCTTGCACCTGCCGGCACCGCCTAAAGCAGAACCAACTACTAACCACAAACGTGGGTAGAGGAGGTGGCGTAATTGCCAGTGCTGCCATTCGGAGCTGGGGAACCAGGTTTAAGTATCGACGTCAGCTCAACAGCCAGTGATTCTCGGCAAATCACTTAATCTCCCCGTGCCTACCATAAATAAATGTGTCCTTAACTGGTGCTAATGAAAAGCGCCGCTGTTGATGATTAAGTCCCAGTGCTGAGCACCGGAAAACACCGGCTCAAATTAAGCACTGGTTGGGAAGTTGTGCCTTGATTGGCTAAAAACTTCAACACTATCTCCGGTGAAGCAACACTTGTCCCTTCTGTCTGATGACATGGATCTCAGGGATTTCTTGCTAGGTCCCCGGAATCCACGTCAAAAGCGCTTCTTGTATGCAATATACATCTACTAACAATAAGTACTAAAACTCCTTACTTAAGTAAATCTGCTATTACAAGGCAGATCCTCTTCCCCAATTCAGGTTTAGGAGGTACTGAGGTATTATAGGTAGCTTTTTTGCTGAGGATCGATATTCACCTTTGCAGGTTCCATCATAGAGATGAACCCCACATCTTTGGCCCCCTTGGACCATAATGAGGAAGGTACCTGTGAAAGCAATTCAGGTAAATCATGGGACATAACAGCTTTACCCACTTCACTTCGGCAACTTAAGCTCTAACATAATAGTGTAAGTACCTGGTTTTCTTGTTGTTGAGATATATTTCAGAATACTCCTTCTGGGGTGCAAAGTACACTACAATTCAGTTTACAGACTATGTCCCAGCCTTACAGATTAGTTGGTAAAGTTGGGTTGAGCATATAGGAATGCTTATTACTAATAGCTTATTACTAATGGGACCCAGAGAAATGGACAAGTGGGTCAGGCATTTAGTGAGAAACCCACTGATTTGAAATGCATGCTATATTTATGGACATACCCGAGAGATGTAGAGAATTCACAGGTTCTTAGAGTTAAGAAACTGGTGCCCATGTTATTGAGACAGGAATGGCAATTACTAACAATGACACAATCTATTCAGGTGCCCTTTTCATCTAGGGGGAATAAGGAATTAATGGCACAGTCAGAAATTCTTCCTGTCCCCGTTAGTGAATCCCACCCACTCTTGTAAGTATTTGCACGTGCCATTACCATATTGTAGTACATAGAATGGGCAAAAGTCTCTTTCAGTGGGGGCTCGCTACATTTTGATTTCTCGGCCCCCATCTCTGTTCCTTCTCACTCAGTCACATCTGGATAACAAGGAATGTGTCCAAAGCTCATCACATGGACAGAGGTAGGGAAGAAAACTGAAAACGGGATAAAATTCCCCTCAGTTATATTTCTTCTAACTGATCTCATGGAGAAAGGGAGGTTATCGCACACTCACATCCAAAGGTCTCCTTGCATTTGACGACTCTCAAGACCTAAAGTGGCTCATGAAGAGTCAGGGCGGCTCCAACAGAGGGTTGTTTTCTTACACACATTCCTCTATCAAGGGTCTGTGCTTCGGGTCCTGGTGCTCATGCCTGTCTTCTCTGTTATCACACTATTTCTAGAGCATGCTCACTCAAAAATATGGATTCACATTCATACGCACTTTCTGTTCACTGGACTCCTCCCAGTCCTACCTCCCCAACCGATTCTATGTTCTTCATTGTCTCCTACCTAGACGACATCTGTGCACACCCCTTTTAGACAAGACATTAAGCACAAGACAATAAAAGCCATGGAAAGCAAACAAACAAAACACATAGTAAGCGTAATTAGACTTTACCTAAAGTTTTGGTTCGATTCGTGCTTACAACTTTAGCAAATTCATCAGGTCCAGTGCTGGACCTATTTGCACCCCACAGTTCCCCCTGGAGAAACTTCTGCTTTACCTCTGATGCCTGGGGTTGTCATATGGGGCCCAAATCAGCTCTCCCCTGCCTTCAATCAGTTGACGCGAGTCCCAACCGTCAGGTAGTGAGAAGGACACTAGTACCCTGCAATCAGATCCTAGCTCGACAGCAACAGTGGACAGTGCCATCTCTTCATCCAGAATGCACTGCACTGACACCTTCTCTTAAAGTTTAAGGATGGTTCCAGTGTACTGAATTGGAGGATGTTAGAAATGGGGGTCTCTAGTTGGCAGAGGTAGGTACCTTTGTCCAAATAGGGACCCTTGCTTCTAGTCAGGGAAAGGGGGATACACTCCTAAAATAACCCCTGCTCACCCCCTTGGTAGCTTGGCACAAGCAGACAGGCTTATCTCAGAGGCAGTGTGTAAAGCATTTGTGAACACATACAGTAACACAGTGAAAACACTACAAATGGACACCACACCAGTTTAGAAAAATAAGTAATCTTTATCTAAACCCAAAACAAGACCAAACGACAAAAATCCACAATACAGTATCAAAAATATCCTTAATAATAGGTTATTCACTTAAATCAAGTTCCTAGCAACAAATAACTCCACCTGGAGTTATTACGACGTCGTGACAGATGAAAATCCCAAAGTACGGCGCCGAGCGCAAGGTGCGCGGCGTCGGGCCGGGAGTCAAGCAGACCCACAAAGAACAGTACCTGGAATTGATGAAAACAAAGACGGTGCACGGCGTCGGGGAGGTGATGCTTCGGTGGCGGCGTCGGTTCCTTACGGCACCAGGGTAGGTGATGCCTCTGTTCCTTACTGCAGCGCAGGGGAGGTGAGACGTTGGTTCCTTACTGTGTCGGGGAGGTGACGTCATGAATGGGGGCGAGGCGTCGGTTCCTTACGACAGTGCGATGTCGATAGATTCGGGAGTCACCCAAGTCGAGAATCGGCTCCGCGTTGATGAAGCACCGTTGTCGATGAAGTCGGGGCTGCGGTGCAAGTCAGGATGGTGTGCCGTGAACGTCACGAGCGATGTCCTCGGCTCCGGTGCAAGCAGCGGCCTCGATGGCGGCTTCGGAGTCGATGCGGCACGGCGTCAGCAGGCGTCGGGCCTACGGTGCAAGTTGGGGCGGTGCGTCGTGCTCTTCACGAGCGGTGCCCACGGCTTCGATGCAGGTTACGGCGTCGCTCGCCGGCGTCGGTATTGCAATTTCCTTCTGTAGCAGCTGAAACAGTAGTTCCAGATGCAGAGAGACAGAAGGGATGAAGTCTTTGTTTTCCTGAGACTTCAGAACAGGAGGCAAGCTCAATTTCAAGCCCTTGGAGATCTTCTTCAAGCAGGTGGCAAAGCAAACAGCAAAGTCCTTTTCTCCTTTCCT
Organism: Calotriton arnoldi; assembly: GCA_963921515.1. Taxonomy (NCBI): domain Eukaryota; kingdom Metazoa; phylum Chordata; class Amphibia; order Caudata; family Salamandridae; genus Calotriton; species Calotriton arnoldi. Next base: position 180,894 of record CAWUFW010002947.1, on the reverse strand, counting down.
TGGCAGCAAGTAGCCACTGCAGGCCAACCCCCAAACAGCAAACAGCACAGGGGCAGTATTCCTCCTCAGCTTATCCGGCTCTTCTCCTTGGCAAAGGTTCCTCTTGATTTCCCAGAAGTGATCTAAAAGTCTGGGGTCTGGGCCCCTCTTTTTATACACCAAAATCCTTTGTTCTCTGAAGGCAGAGAGTGTCTGTACCCAGCCAAAACCAGTTCTGTCCTCACTGGGGCATCTTCCTGGCAGGAGGTGGAGACAGCATTGTTGAAGGCAGACCAGGCCCATTCAGGTGAAAAGGAAATCTCCTCCCCCTACTCTAAATGCAGCCCAGGTCTATTCAGCCCAGCCCTGACTCATCAGACTTCTGGAGCCACTGCCCATCTCCAGCCCCTGTCACCCAAAAGCCAGACATGCAATACACAAACCTAGCAGAGGCACACTGGATGGTTAGGCAAGAAAATACCTACTTTCTAAAAGTGGTATTTTCAAACACAGAATGTAAAAATCACCCACACTAAAAGATGCACTTTAACATTCTGGGTTCAGGCATACTAAACTTTATTTTCCTATCTTGTTCCCAGGGTCAGTTATGTTTATAAGATGTTATAAACAAACTCCCCATTCTGGCCTATGGGAACAGATAGCCTTGCAATAGTGAAAAACGAAATTGGCTGTATTTCACTATCAGCACATACCACACACATCAGGGCATGTCCTACCTTTCACATACAATGCCCCCTGCCCACAGGGGTACCTTGGGCCTACCTTAGGGGTAACTAATATGTAGAAAAGGGAAGGTTTAGGGACTGGCAAGTGTGTGCACTTGCCAAGTCGACATGGGAGTCCCAGACTGAACACAGGCTCTGCAATGGCAGGCCTGAGTCACATTTTACAAGCTGCTTCTGTGGGTGGCACAATCAGTGCTGCAAGCCCACCAGCATCATTTGATTTACAGGCCCTGGGCACACATAGTGCACTGTACTAGGGTCTGACAAGTAAACCAAATAAGCCAATCATGGAATCACTAATCCATCACAATACTTTACAAAGGGAGCACTTGCACTTTGGCACTGAACAGCAGTGGCAAAGTGCCCAAAGCATCTAGACCAGCAAAAATGGAGTCCAACACACAGCAAAACACAGGAGGTAAAGGCAAAAAAATGGAAGGGAGACCCACACCAATGGTGCCAGGTCTAACAGAGGATTAGATAGAAAATCGCAGTTCATAGTAATTTGAGAACTCACAAATTAAACTTGACTTTTCTTTGTACAACCTGCCCCACTAATGCACTAATTGGGTCATAGGTAACTCTGTGGACTTCTACGCACATTTTTTCCATACATGTGGTTTCTTGTTTTTCTGACCTCTGTTCTCCTTCCTCGAGGTGTTTTTTGCTCCATTCATACATAATTTATATGTGCAGTCTGTAGATGACTCAATTTAATCAGGAATCCCATTTTCCAGTTGAGGGCTTTCCTTTAACAACCTTATGCATTCTGGGGGTTGTAGTATTGATTCATTGCAACTAAACCGAGTGGACTAATCCACCAGAAAACAATATTGTAAAAGGAAAGTCAAGGACTAAAACCTTGTGCCAAGACTAGAACCACAGGTCCCTGATTATAAAGAGTTATCTGGTAACCTCATTTAAAACAGCCACAATCACTTCTAAGTGGACGACCCAACAGAGACCTACACACCGACTCCTAGGCAGGTACTCCTTATTCACTATGGTTTCTTTCTTAACAAAATTTTAAACATTTATTTAGCTATCCTCTGGTTAGAATGAAATAAATGTCATAATTTCAAACTGAACAGAAGAAAAATAGTATGATCCAGAAGTCCACTGCCTGCATACTTTGATAGTTTTGTACTACACTTACCCATTAAACTAAAAGCCTGCATTTCTGTGTGATGAACACTTAACACACTTAATTAGATAATTAAAAAGCTAATATTGTCCTATTTTAGTTTGTCTTACTCTAGGTCTTTCTGACTACATACCTGAGTGACTACCGTTCTGCATTGGCTTGAAGTACAGGGCACTGGGCTACGTCTATGAGACAGGGGCTTAATGCTAAATATTAAGGCACTTGCTGTGTTCTGTATTATGTCTCCAGGCAAGTGGATGCTTCTACTTCTGGAATCTGGACTGTGGATTCCTGGAAGCTGGCATGGACAGAAGAGCAGGGAACTGCCAGGGGTCATTGCATGGAGCTAAATAGACTCTTGGATTTATACAAGCTGTGTCCTGTCTTCTCAAAAGAGGCAGTGAGGATGGGATGCTGAGGAAAAGAACACATTGGAGAAGAATTTAAGGAATAGGCTGAAGAGGCTGTGCTGTGGAAGAACATACGACCCCTAGTTCCAAAGTGTGGAAGAATTCTGTGTCCTGTGAGACTAAACTATGGCCTGCAAAAGGAGTGAGGCAGGTGTGAACAAATTGGGGTAAGCAGGTGAGTATATCACAAACTGCGGTGAGTGGTGTGTACTAAGAGTTATGTAGCAAAAGGAAAGGCTGGCCGGTGTGTTTATAATTGAAAACTGCACGAGGTGCTGGGTTCATGCAATGTGCTATGCTCGAGGCAGGAATCGAGCCTCAAGGAAGTGTGTGAGGTCTTGGGTGTGTGGATGCACAGGGAGCTTCGAGCCAGCAATCAGACAAGAGTGTGAAGGGTGCGTGAGGCATAGGCCGGCCCCAGCACTGCTCTTTGTCTCCGGGCACATGTAGTGCAGTCCAGCACGAGCCCCGCCTTTTGTTTATAAGCATGATCCAGTGCGAGTGCTGCTCGTGGTCACTGCAGGAAAGCGCTGAGGGCCGCAGGGCATGCTGCAAAAGGAGACTGTTTCGGGGAGGGCTTTACTTGGAGTCATTAATCGATTCTCGTGAGGCAGCGTGGCAGCCAGCGGGTGCTGGAGGGAGAAGCTGTGATTCTGGCTATGCGCAAGGTGGGTGAAGGTGCGAAATCATTTGGAGACATTTATCGAGCCTCGAGAGGTTGGTGGGACCTCAACGTATGAAATAAACTCTGTTGTGGGAAAAGAAAATGAAAGTACAGTGAAAGAGTTAATGAAAGGGAATTCTATCTGCTAAGTCCGGCAGTCTTCCTCCGAAGAAAGGTTGTGGAGGAAACAGTCTGCAGAATTATTTGGACAAAAGGTTGCCTCACCACTTATTATGTTGGGGTATCCCATTGGATGAGTAGAGTAGTGCAGGGAAGGGAGCACTGGGAAACCTAACTAGCTGGAAGGCTAACCTGCAGTAGTCAAGGTGGCTGTTGGAAGTGTATTAACTGGGAGCTGGGAAGATTATCTATGATGTGTGTGAAAAGAGAAATGTGAGAATTAGCATTTGTCAGCTATGGCAACACAATCTATACCGGCAACTCCAGCATTTTTACAGGATCCAGGGCTTCCTTGTATGGAATGGGAAGATTGGAAAGAAACTTTTGAAACATACCTGGAGACCATAGGGGGAGATGTATTTATCTCTACAGAAAAGTTGCCCGTTCTAAAACACAGTTTGGGGGTGGATTGAGGAAGGTTCTTAAGACTTTGCCATGATCTGTAGTGGAGAGGAGAAATTGCAAATACGGGCTTGGATGTCAAGGAGGATGATGAGTATGAATCTGCTCTGAAAGCCTTGGAAGAGAATTATTGTAGGAAAGTAAGCATTGTGGGTAAATTCAGAGATCTCCATGGATGAGATTATTGGAGATCAAGGGCCAGATGTACGACCCTTTTTTGCAGACGCAAACGGGAGATCCTCCCGTTTGCAACCCCAAAAAAGGGTAATGGCATGTACAAATGCTATCTTGCGAGTCACTGACTCGCAAAATAGCATTTGCGACTCCCACTATTATAGAAGGGGTTTCCCTTCCTAATAGCGAGTCACCATGCCATGTACAATTGTTTTGCAACCGTATTTGCGGCCGCAAAACACTCGCAGTTTTCCACCTATTTCAAGTAGGTGGTAAACCACTCACAAACAGGAAGGGTCCCCAAGGGGCCCCTTCCCCTTTGCGAGTATGTGAGAAAATATTTTTAAGAGCAGGCAGTGGTCCCAGGGACCACTGCCTGCCCTTAAAAAAATGAAACTGAAAAGTTTCATTTTTCTCTTTTTAAATGCAGCCCATTTTCCTTTAAGGAAAACAGGCTGCATTTAAAAAAAAAAAGACTGCTTTATTTAAAAGCAGTCCCAGACATGGTGGTCTGCTGACCCCAGCAGGCCACCATCCCTGGGAGTGCTAGCCATTCCTAATGGGGTCGCAAATTGCGACAGCCTCATTAATATTCATGAGGTATGCAATTTGCGACCCCATTAGGAATTGCTAACAGTATCTGAGACACTGTTATACATCCCAATTTGCGAGTCGCAAATGCGACGCAATTTGCGAGTCGCAAATTGGTAGGTCGTACATCTGGCCCCAAGTGATCAACAAGATGAGCAATATGAAGATCCAGGAGAAATTGTTAGGGCTGAAGGACCCAATTTTAGATAAGACCATCGATGTAGCTAGGCATATGGAGAATACTTCTCGTTATGTTAATCAGTTGGGCTGTGCTGCGGCCAAGGGTGATGGTGAGCTGGGGAGTGTCTGTGATGTTAACACGGTTAAAAAATCCAGGCGAAGAAGTAATGATGGGGATAAGAAGGAAGTGAAGGCTCAAGATGTTGAAAAAAGGAAAGTGTGTTACTGATGTGTTAGTGTGCGGCACACAGCTAAAGTGATTAATTGCCCAGCTGCCAAGAGCAAGTGTTTGAAGTGTAAAGAAATAGGCCACTTCTCTAGAGTGTGCAAGATGGCAAACAACTTGAAGTCCAGGAAAGCTGTGAATTTGGTGGATGAACGAGAAACATCAAAGTACGAGGAGGATTTGAGAATGATGAAGAGGGTGAAGTTGAAGTGTTAGTGGAGTGTTGGACGGAGCCACAGCTTACGAATCAGTCAAGGGAGAAAGGGGACATGTATCACCCACCAAAGTGTGCAGTCAGAATGAATGGCAAGAAGGTACATGTTTGGATGGATTCATGCTCACCGTTTACACTCATAGATAAATCTATATGGGAAGGGCTGTTTGGATGTGAATTGCGTCCCCCAGACGTTGAACCCAAAGGGTATTGTGGGAACAAATTGCCGGTTTTGGGATATTTTCTGGCAGAACTGGAAATTCAGGATAGGAAGGCAAAGGGCAAGGTTTATGTGGTTGAGAAAGGGAGGTCGTTGTTAGGATGGAAGGAGCAACGTGCGTTGGGAATGGTCTTGAATCCTAATCACCCCGAGCAAGTATTGCTGACCACCTCCCAAGGGATGAATGAGTGGGTCACGATGTTTCCTAGTTTGTTCAGAAAAAGTTTAGGGTGTTTAAAGAAATTTGAACACCGGAGAGTACTAAAGAAAGGAGCATTGCCCAAGGTATACAAGGTGCAGAACATACCACTGGCTTTGAGAGGCTTGTTGAAAGAGGAACTGCAGAGGTTGTGTAAGGAGGGTGTGATCGAACCAATAGAAGAGTCTGAGTGGCTGAGTCCAATTGTGATCGCTAGGAAACCAAAAGGAAACATACGCATGTGTGTTGACCTCAGGGATATGAATTAATGTATATGGGTTGACCACCGTCCCCTTCCTTGGAAAAATTAGATGCTGATGGGTGTGGCAGGGAGCAGATGTTTACTACTCTAAACTTGTCCAGCACTTACCATCAGGTACAGTTGCACTCAGAATCCAGGCATTTGATGTCCTTCATAACACCGAGGGGGAGTACCAATTCATCTGCATGCCTTTGGGCTGGCCTCTGTGTCAGCAGTGTTTCAGAGGGTTTTGTAAGGTGTTTTGAAGGGGTTGTCAAATGTACTGGTGTTTCTGTAAGATGTATTGATCTGGGCAGTGAACAGGGAACAAAATGACGGAGTTTTAAAAGAGGTTTTTCAGAGGTTGGAAAAGGCAGGACTTACCATTGGGTTGGAGAAGTGCAAGTTTGGCATGGAGGTGATAGAGTACTTGGGGCATACTTTGAGTCATGAAGGTATTAAGCCCAAGCTCAGCTTGGTGGAGGCAATTGAGTGGGTGCAGTCCCCTCAGGATAAGGATCAGTTAAGATCGTTCCTAAGTCTTGTGGAGTATTCTGCTAAATTCGTGCACCATTTTACAGAAAGAGTTCATGTGCTACGGGTCTTAATGAAGAAGGGCATAAAGTTTCAATGATCAACAGTGTCAGCAGGCATTTAATTTAGTGAAGAATTTCATTGTGAAAGCTGTTGCCTTGTAACCATTTGATCTGGAAGATGAGACTATCATAGTGACAGATGCCAGTAATTATGGGCTGAGAGCGATATTGGTGCAGAGACACAAATGACAGGAGAGAGTGGTTGCATTTGCTTTGCACACTCTAAGAGGAGCGAAAGGCACGTATCCCATTGTGGAAAAGGAGGCGCTGGTGTGCTGATCGGGAGTGAAGCATTTTCGAATATTCGTATGGGTGTGCAATTTCAACTACGCATGAATCATAGACTGCTAGTGGATCTGCTTTCCACAGCAGGGGCCAGTAAAGCAACTCAGCGCATAGCTAAGTGGTTATACTGCCTCCAGTAGTACATGTTCTCCATAAAATATGTGCCAGGCGTGGGAAATATTAATGCAGATTGCTTATCTAGATTGCCTTTGAAGGAGGAATCCTGGGTTGAGGAGGATGAAATGGATGGTAGCAGGCATTGCAGAAGTGCGTGGAGCTATAGGAGAAGATGGGTGGAGAAAATTAATTTTGGAAGATCCTGCATTGGTGAAATTGATAGAAGTGCAATTATATGTGAAGGGGTGGAAAACATCAGAGGAGTTGGAGATGTTCAAGAGGGCGTGGGAGGAGATGTCAGTGTTGGATGGGATAGTAAGAAGGAGTGAAAGGTTGGTGGTGCCAAGCAATTTGCGGCAAAGACTAATAAAATTACTACATGAGGGGCAAGGGGGAATAATTGCAATGAAGAAAAAAGCCCATGTTGACTTTTGATGGCCGGACATGGATTGACAGATAGAGGGATTTGTCCGAGAATGCATACCTTGCACATGTAGTGATAAATCGCATGTCATGCAAGAAACTCCCATATGCCTGGTGGAATTACCTAAAAGTGCATGGGAAAAGGTAGCAATGGACATATGTGGTCCATTTAAGTGTTTGAGTGCGAATTAAAGGTTTGCGGAGGTAATGATGGATTACTTCTCGGAATGGACAGAGGTGGCATTTATGAGAGAGGTAAAAGTGACTGATGTGATTGCTTTCTGTGAGGAAGTGTTCTGACTAGAGGGTTGTCCTGCGATGATGATGACTGATAATGGTCCCCACTTTATATTGGGGGAGTTCAAGTCTTTTCTGGAGAAGTGGGCAACTAAGCATTGTAAGACTGCAGTGTATCATCCAAGGGGAAATGGTATGATTGAGTGCTTCAACCGCGTTTTGGGGGAAAGTATACAGTTGGCTGTGGCAAGTAATGTATATTGGAGGAGTTAGGTCAAGGATACGTTGTGGAATTATAGAACCACTCCGCACTCGATGAGGGGTTGAATGCCATTTCGTCTACTTAAAGGGAGAGTACCGTGCACTGTGGCAGTGCCATCATGGATGGTCAAATCTGGGCATCAAAAGATTGTTTATGATGTGTTTAGTAAGAAGGTGGAGAAAATCAACCTCGATATGTCCAGAGACACAATAAGAGGATAAAAGAAGTTTGGTAAGAAGTTTGAGGAAGGAATGTTTGTGAGGGTGTGTCCAGGGAACATAGGTAGTAAAGGTTACTCCAAGTTGCCTGAACCAAAGAAAGTGGTGGAAGTTAAGGGCAACATACTGAGATGATCTGATGGCACGAGGTGGAACGAAAGGAAGGTGGCTGCTTGCAGTGATGTTGAACAGCAGGAATGGTTTACACTGAGAAATGAACCTACTGAGATGGAAAATGCCAAAAAACCTTGTAAAAAGGAACATGTCACTCGTGTTAGGGTGAAATTTAGGAAATTTGAGGATTATATATGTACCTGATGTGTATGTAAATAGTTAATGTGGCTGGATTTACTGGATTGTTAATTTTTTAAGTGTATTATTTTGTTCAAATATTATTAAAGAGAGGAAATATGTTGTGTTTTCTATTATGTTTCCAGACAACTGGATGCTTCCACTTATGGAATCTAGACTGTGGATTCCTAGAAGCTGGCATGGAGACAGTTGCTGAAGAGCAGGGGCATGCCAGGGGTCAGTGCATGGAACTAAATAAACTCTTGGATTTATACAAGCTGTGTCCTGTCATCTCAAAAGCCCTGACTATGAGTGCCCCAGAGGGTCTTTAGGTATTTATCACACCTGATAACATCCAACAGTGTGGGGGGGGGTCAGAATTACCAGGTGTGATAAGTAGTATCTATTAGAAGTCTAACATGTGGATTTTGGTGCTTTTACTGCTAGAAAATCCACATTGTTCCAACAATTACATGGTCGTTTAATTCCAGCAGGTCAGGTCAGCTGAAATTCATCTAGGTGATCGGACATTATCACACCCATAAACACCAGGTATGATAAAGTTCATGCAACTCATAATTCTGACCCCTGAGCAAACGGATGTTTGCACAAGGGTCTGGATTTTGCAGCCCACACCTAATCAGGGCTTACATTTTAGCGGGGCTACAGAAGCGATTGAGGCGATATACTTGTTAACGAGAAAACTCTGTTGAATATTTCATAGACGTGGGTACAGTCTGTGAATTAAAATAATTTAATATTGTAAATATTCTAAAATAGGCGATCTAGTTCTCATCCAAAATTTGTGATTTTTTTACGTACATCAAACTTTTCATAGATATGAGCATAAATAAAATATGATTGTCATTCAATTCCCACTTAAATTACTGGCTGCATAATAAAGAAGTCATAATTTTTAAGCTAATATATTTCTACAGATAGCATATGACAAATCTGCAAATATGACAAATTATGTGACAATACATTTCAATCCCACGTGAAAAAAGTAACGCTGGTTTAATTAAAAAAAATAGCTGCCCAATCTGAGATGCTTGCATGGAGTCTTGGGAAGGTCAGCTAGTATTAGGGAAGATGCAGCGGTGGTCTCACTGGAAGCACGAATGGCCTTCAACATGACCGAATGGCCCTTCATGTATGCAGCACTAGAAAAACAGGGCTTCGGGCCACGATTTCTAGCATGGATTAGACTGTTGTATTCTGACCCATTGGCCCCAGCGACAGTTAATAAGGGCACATCGACCATCTTCCAGCAGTGAGGGGGTACGAGACAGGGCTGCCCCCTTTCGCCCCTCATATTTGCGTTGCTGTTGGAGCCTCTGGCGGTATGGATATGAGGGGACCCCCTAATCTGAGGGCTGAGGTGGACACCAGACTGGGAAGATAGATTTCGCTTTATGCGGATGATATCCTGTTATACATAGAACACCCTAAGGCAACACTCCACAGGATACTGCATATTTTTGAGCTATATCACAAATACTCCAGTTACACTATAAACTGGGAGAAGTCAGTGATCTACGTGCTCTGGGGAAGTCCACCGACCCTGCCTCGAGGTTGCGTAATACCCACAGTAACCGAAGGGTTTCGATACCTGGCTGTTTTTGTCACCAGAGATCCCAAAGCTTTCAATGATCACAATCTCGACCCCCGCTCCTGCATCTACGCAGCGATGTCCAGCACTAGAGATCTTTACCGCTGTCTCTCCTGGGCAGAGCATCACTTTTTAAAAGGATGGCCTTGCCCCGATTCCTTTATGTGCTACACAATTCACTGTATCCGGTGCCTCAGGCATATTTTCAGGTGGTTGAGGCGGCGGTGCATCTACTCCTATGGGACGGGGGTTCTCCTAGAATCTCTCTCCAGAAACTAACCTGAGGTTGGGATGATGGCGGGGCGGTGCTCCTAGCCCTCCAAAAGTACTACTGGGCAGCCCAGCTTACAGTAGTTAACCTCTGGGTGCATTAACCCCATGACGACCCGGTATATAGAATAGACCGCCGAAACATGTAAACAGAGGGCTATCTCACAGCAATTTACAGGGGGAAAAAGATGAATTCATTCCTCAAGCCAACCTCCACCACACTACAGGTTTGGAAGGAGCTACTAACAGCTCTCGGCTGGTGAGATAAACTTACACAGATGACGCTGTTGTGGGACTCCGCGAAACTAGGACTTTTGGCACGGCAACAAAGCGTCGACAAATGGGATCCTATTGGTTTCTCTAGGTTGGGTGACGTGGGTTGGGGGGGGTGTACGATCATTTGCGACCCTACAACAGGAATTTTGGCTGGCACAAACAGAAACTTTCTAATATTTGCAGGTCCGCCATGCTCTGAGAGCGGTGCTTCCTAGGGGAGAGGAACTTCCGGAGTCCTCTCCGCTAGAAGAAAGACTGCTAGATAACCCTTTGGAAAAGAAGGCGATCTCACTGGTAAATCTTAAAATCATGAATAATTACCCAGACCCCCTGATTGACCTTCGTGCTCGTTGGGAAAAAGAGCTAGAACAATTAGACGATTATGAATGGCAGGAGGACCTGGCCTTCCCCAAAGAAGTGGCCATACGTTTGCATTTCAGATTAGTGCAGCTGAAAATATTACAGAGGGCATACCTTACCTGCACCACAGTAGTAAAAATAGGAAGGTCCGACTCCCCAATGTGTGTAAGGAGTTGTGGGCAGGAAGGCACCTTTTTCCACATGATATGGGAATGCCCGGAGCTGCAGGTATATTGGGAGGTGATACTATCCTGTATGCACGAAGTCTGGACTATAGACAAAATGAAGTCATCAAAATGGTGTCTGCTGAACATATGGGAAGAAACAAGTAAAGAATGTCTTTGGGTGACAATGGGATTCATGATGTCCAAACACAATATCACTAGTCTCTGGAGAGCCACAACGGCCCATTCGTTGAATGACTGGAAGACGAACATGGACTGGTGTATGGTGGCGGAGAACACGATATATGAAAGTGGGGGCTGTCCAAATAAATGGTCTAAAATCTGGGGGAAGTGGAATGAATACCGGGGAATGATATGCACACCAATGCCCCCACCGGGGCAAAGGGTGAAGGTACTTAAGAGTATAGAAGAATTAGGGGGAGGGGTGGAAGATTTAAGAGTTATGTGTTTGGTCACAATGGACACTATCACCTCTGTGCCGGAAAATATCGCATGTTACAATGTGCTAAATGTGAATTGACATTGCTTGCTATGTTTTATGTTGTGCAATAAAAAGCTTTTAAAAAAAAGAAACCTAAGACACAATTGGCACATTCTGGAAATGGAAGATATAATCACTATAAACCAATGTTTCTCTTTAATACGGAATAAAAATTAAAAGGAGTCATTTGTAAGAGTAACATGATCAAGCTGATCAATAAACATACTATAATTACCATGTGGGCCTTCCGCTTCTTATAATTGATCACCACAAATGTGACAACTGTATTCTATGTTCTTACATTTCAGATCCAAAACCTTTCACCCACAATACTATTGGTATTCTGCATAACACATTTTCCATGTGGAACACATCTAACGCAATCTTTATCATTAGTTGAAATTGTAACAAGATTTAGGTCAAGGAACATAGGCCTAATTTATGGGTTGTTTGCCGTAGGGCAGCGCAGCAGGCCTTGCTGCTGTGCTGCCCTACGGCAAAAGAAAAAGCAAGGAAAGCACTAAATCTGTTAAATACGGCGCATTCCTGTCCTTTTCCCCTGCACCGGCGCACAATGGGCTGCTGTGCGCCAACGCAGGCACCTTTGCACCATGGTGCAAGGGTGCCTACTTTGCGGGGTGATTATTTTTGTGCAGGAAGGGAAACCTTCCTGCACAAAAACAATCATTAGAGGCTTTTTCCTCTTTCTATGTGTGCTGCAGAATGAGGAAAAACAAGAAGAAATAAAGATATTTCTCCTCGTTGTGCCTCCCTTATGCCATCCCTAGGGAGGCGTAAGTTTTTGGCGCTGCCTCAGACTTACGATTTCTCGTAAATCTGGGGTAGTGTCAAAAAGTCACGAATGTTGCTGGGAACGCCCCCATCAACACCCATGGAACGCCCCTTCCACGCAGTTTTCTGCATGAAAGGGGCACATATTTATAAGGCAATAAAAACCCACGTACCATGGCTTAACGTGGCCTTATAAATATGCCTTTGGCACATTGCGCCACCCGAACGTTAAAAAAGTGATGTTCCGGCAGCGCAATAGGGTCAGTAGGGCCTCATAAATGAGGCCCATAGTTTCTAAATATGCTTTGACAAAGAATATTGCCAATTAGCAGAACCCTATAAAAGTGCTGAACAGTCCTAAACGTAGTGAGATCACATACACGAGGCAGTAACCTCGAAACCTTATGAATGTCTTAAAAGGTAGAATCTATTAAAAAATGTCTCACTTGCTCTGAAGAACTGAACAGCATTGATGAGTGACAAGGGCTGACTTTACCATAAAAAAATATTTGGCCCTCTTACGGATTTACTGAAAACAATCACAAGGTCTTTACATTTACAGTTGATCTAGGGTATATCTTTTGTCTCGTTGTGAACGTTTTCCTTCACAACTTCTTCCTTAGTGCTCTAAAATGATCAAACATTCAATCTCCCCTGACCACCTGAAAACTGGAGTAGAGGTCCTCATCATTTTCCGCCTTAATTGTGAGCATTCCAGTGCAGCTGATGGCCCACAATTCTCACTCACTTTGATCAAAACAGATTTATCACCAACACAAAAAAATTAACCATTTCTCTCAAATATGTGTTTAAACTGCAATATTTGAAATTTTTACAATTGTATTACATCTCTTGCCACTATTTCATATTTACTTGCAACCCAAAGTAAGACAGATTGCCTCCTCTTTCATTTTAAAATTACTGTAATATATGTCTCTTGGCTGATACATGTACATTCCACAGACTTGAGTGCTTAAACGTTGAATGCTTCTGTTCAATCAAATTTGTTGTTTGGATAAAGGTGCAGCTTTACAATTCTCTACCCACTAAGATCTACAGTAAGATAACTACTACATACTCTCTCTCTCTTTCATTCGCTTATACTTTTTTATTTTTTATTTTAATTCTCAACCACAGGATTATCCTGCTCTACCGGGCTTCCGTGCATGACTCCAACTTGCTAAATGTTTTGCAATATCAAGTATTCAAATGGCAACACTAGGTTCAAATTAGAAATATAGTTTTGTTTCCGATCTGACAAATATTTATTTTGCATCATAAATGACGAGACAAAACTGATAGTAGTAAGCATTTTGTGTAAGTAAATTAGTGAACTTTGACAATTATTTCTGAATCCTCCTCTGTTCCCTAACTGTAGCTCTGGTATTTCAATAAAGAAATATACTTCTGTCAACATTACTTATAATTTTACTTCTGCATAGGCTTCTCCTGCTTCACAGAGTTTTAAGAATCCAATGATAAATAATGTTGAAACAACAATTAATTTTAGAATTCCTTTGTTTGCTTCATTACATATAACTTACACTTTCTCAAATTCCTTTTTTGGTCGAGCCTTTCAGCATGCATGCGCTGTCTGCAAGTCCTGCTAAAATCAATAAAACTACTCTATTCCCACCTCTTGCTTACCATTGGTTCACTCCAGAGTCACTCTTCTTTGCAGCCTCCTGTCTCATTCCACCAGCTAATACCTCACTTCCTTTCAAGGCTGAGGAGCACCAGTAGAGTACTGTGTACTTACGCTTGCCTTCTTTATCGCCTGTTTGGGAGAACTTTTTTATTTTTAATTGTTCACCTCCGCCTGTCGCAGTTTCTTTTCATTTACCTGTACTGCTGCTTCTCTTTTGCTTTCATTAGCCTTCCGTCACAGTTTGTTTTCATTTGCCCGGGTGCAGTTTGTTTTCATTTGCCCGTCCCGCTGCTTTTCATTTGAATTATTTTTTACATTGTTGCCTATCGCCCGTCGCAGTTTGTTTTCATTGCGTCACCCCTCCTTGCAGTCCCTTTAAGCAGTTTGGAATGGCAGTAATGGTTTTCTGAGCACGTGCTTGCCTCTCGCAGGGAGAGCTGTGGATATGCAGCTGCCTCTCCTCTGTTGCAGTCTACAGCTCTCGTCACCAGGAAAGGGTCCACCACAACACCGCCCGCTCTTTATTGCAGACACCTGCTGCTTCGGTGCCGGGGATTCCTCCTACTCCCATTGAGTGACATTCACCCTACGGTTTCACACCCTCTGCAGGGCGGCAACAGCAGCCTGGCACCGGGGCAGCAGTGCTCCAAGTCCCTCCACATTGGGTGAGTGTATTTAATGCTCATGTTTTGCTGCACTCTGCATGACTTCCGATCGGCTTGCAGTTTTGAACTGCCCTCACAGAGCTCTGCCCGGGCTAGATGGTGGTGTTGTGGGTTACACAATGTTACTCTTCAGGATGGAAGGGGTTTCTTCTCATCTTGATACTTTCTGTTAATGCATGAATGGCTTTATTGGCAGGACGATGGTGTAGTGGGTTACGTAATGTTACTCTTTAGGAATGAAGGGGTTTCTTCTCATCTAGATACTTTCTGTTAATGCATGAATGGCTTTATTGGCAGTATTGTGTCTGGATGTCACGATAGAGCCATAAAAGTATCTTGCTCAATGCTGTGGAATTATACCTTTGAGACCTGTGGTGTGGAATCCCAAAGTGTGCATGTGCGCCACTCAGCTGTTTGGGACCATCGTCTCAGGCATATTGTGTGTATTCAATGTGTTTTCATTTTCGTTTCTAGGTGTTTGTCTAAATGCCAGCAGCTATGAAGATGAAGTCGCCTTTGTACCGCGTCCAGGTCTGCGTGCTTCTCTGCATTGCATGGGAGTCACCAAGGTGAGGGGTCCTCATTGCTTCTCTCTAACACTCTTGCCTCTCCCAGCACTGTGATACTTGCATCATATTGCATGTTAGATCTGACTGTAGATCCCTCTAGTAGCTGTTGCTGGGTGGCTTTAGGCTGCAGTTGTTTCCGCCAAGACATTCACCACATTTGAGTTGAGTGAGGGAAGCGCAAGCACTTCAGCAGCCACTTTCACAAAATAAGAACGAGCGCCTCTGATCAGCACATGTATAGTTTGTGTGATGTAAACGATTAAAGCATCATGTAATCATATGCCACCCACACACAATGCCACGTGATTGTTGCTACAGAGACATCCGTCTGCATCTTGAGCCCACAGGTGGGATAAAGGTGGTATTGGTATCCTTAAAGTGTGGCTCCTTCTATGGTGTCTGTGCTTGGCCCCAGAGCCCTGTAGCCATGTTTAAGCTGCTAAACCTCTAGCTTGAGATCGCACATAGCTCAACCACACAGAGCAGAGACAATATGTTTGTTACATCAGTAGCCGACTTGCATGTTATTTGTCAAGCATCCATATGTGCAGCACGAACACGGCGTAACAAAAGATTATCGTTTGCCTGGAGCCCATTGCGGGAAGAACATTAAATGTAAGGCAAAATTGGCTTTATGGTACTGTGACTCACTTTCACTTGCGTGCATGCCACTCCGCCAGCTAGTCATAACTGTAAAGACGTAAAATATGGTTTGGCCTGTTGTTGTGCTCTGCCCACCAGCCCCTTCTTAAAGATCCAAAATTAATGGACAAGGATGACTGCTGTTCCCAGCCTCAGCTTAGAAACAGCCTTCTTCATTTTTATGTGTCCACCACTCCAAACTAAAACACATGGGTAAAACACATTGTCATTTACAACACTAATAGCTCTAACTCTTGCAAATGCAAGACCTATTGCATTGCAAATGCTTGTTTGCTTTGTAGTCCAACTTTACATGCAAAATCGTGGTGGAAGGTAACATTTGGTAACTTCCATTTTTAAAGCGATTAACCCACAGAACTTTCAGAACGAAACCAGACCTACTTTATTTTTTATCGAATCAGCAAGGCTTGTCCTAGTCCCTAAATTGTATTTGTCCTAATGGCGACACTGTTTCAACTTGATATGTGTTTTAAAACGCCAACGCATAATTTGTCAAGTATGTAGATTTGTCACAATCTATTTGCACAAATATAGTAAATCAGGCTTTGTAATTCTGCTATTATGGAACAAATAACTTGCTGACTATTGCACGATAGCCATATTTTGCTTTTGCCCTAGTCTATTAAGAGTATGAAATAAAATGATCATGAAAACTGAATGATAAATACATCATAATAAACAGCATCTTTTGATAAATAAATTACTTATTTAGGAGAATTTAAGTTGTTAAATCACTGCCTACACATATTCAAAGGAGCATTTTGTAACATGTATACCCTCAGATGTCTCCCGCAGTTCCTCTAGAACATTTACCATTAAGCACCTTTCTGTTTTGGGACACCTCTTCAGTGTTACTTTAGAAATATGAAATATGTTTTGACTCCTGATTAACTGAGTATTAGTCTTTGCTCTGTGAGGTAACTTAGTCTCAATTTTTTTCTTTTTCTGTTAGTTAATATTGCTTTATACTAATTTTAAGGCTGATGGATTTTTGCTCATGTTGAATGATTGTTTTTTTACATAGCGCACGGCTACTCAATGAGACTCCCGGCACTGGGCATAAAAGATCGGACAAAGGGATCAGATAAGTACTGTAGAGTTAAAGTTTAAATAGATAGGTTTTTAGAGATTTCTTAAAAATCGCCTCATCCATAATGGATCTAAGTTGGAGAGGCATCTGATTCCAGATCTTCGCAGCCAGAACCACAAAGAAATATCAGGCGAGCATTACTCAAGCACAACGCTCTTCCTGGACTATATTCGTAAATCCTCTTGTTCAAGTATGTGGGCCAGATATTGTGAAGGGCTTGATGAGCTATTTTTAAAGCCTTGAACATGATTGTCTTATGGACTGTCAGCCAGTGTAGCTGCTCTCGAAGTTGGGACACCGAAGAATGTTTAGGCAGCTTGTACAAAAGGCGAATAGCCATGTTCTGTATCACCTGCAGATGTTGTAGTTGAAGGAAGAGACCCGATTAGGGCCACCTGGGTCACTCGCGACCACCTCTCAGCCTTCCATACAAATGAAGAGTCTGTCAGACAGTAAAGAATACAAACCAAGTATATTTATTCAGATACACTCAAGCGGAGTCCAGTCTGACCAGCCTCCTGGGATTGCTGCAGAGGGACTGACTACAGCAAGCATGGCGATACATTATGTACAATTCAGAACCAATAAAGACATGCCCTGACTGGAACTTTCCAGTTGGTAGCAGTTGAACAAAGGAGATACAGAAGGATCAGTTTCGATCCTGAGACCGGGCACATGCTATCTCAATGCCAAGGTCACTCTGCCTGTGCCCGCCGCTCTAAGGGTGGGAGCAGGCCTATCTAGTGGGAAAGGTATGCGCTAATAAGAACAGTGTATTCATTAGTACAGCAAAGCTCAACCTTGGAGAAACAAAAACTATGGTAGCTGCTTTCAGCTGGGGCAGAGAGACAGAAACTAGTTGCGATCATGGCTCAAAATGGCGGCTGAACATAAAATGGTGCAGCGAATGCTAACTTAAAACGTACAATGCATAAGCAACACAGGTAAAACATTTTTATTCCAACAGACCCTCCTTTTAGCATTCGCTAAATCTTTATATTACTACCTAGGAATGTATAACATGTTGCGAAAGCAAGAAATAGCACCAGATGCAGATATATACACAGTCAGCATTCAAAGATACCTTCGTCAATTTGCATAATCTCATCAATTTGTTTCTGCAGCATGATCGCAGCATTGGTGTCATGAACTGACATATTTGGTCTAGGGATCAGAGCACGTATACAACAGGTGCAACAAGCCGGAAGGCAGTGTATGCAAAGGCAACATGTAAAGATAATACCAGCAACTGCAACCAAAAAGATAAGGATCTTCCAACCCCACGTTGTTAGCATATTCCAGAACCACCCTAATAATGTCCAAGTACCTGTCTCTTGGTGTAGGTCTGATGACAATCTATGCAATTTTTGTACAGCCTTATAACACTGGGGGCGTGGTCAGGTATGTAAACGCAACAGCTACTGCCAATGATGCAAAAGGCCCCTTCCCTATCAGCGAGGATAACGTCTAACACCATCCTGTTTTGTAACGTAACGAGCCTCGTAGCCTGGAGCTCAGCAGTAATGTTGGTCAGTATCCCAGCTGTTGTATTAATAACCCCTTCCACAACTCTTGTGAGCCGACGAAGCTGGAGGCTATTAGCCATGGGGCCCCAGAAAGGTATAAGACCCCTTGCAGCATTATCAAACTGCTGCCAGGTGGTATCTGTCTGATCTATATCTTCAGTGTCCACAACCCTTCTGACTTGGGGCAAGTATATACTCCTATGTTGCAGCCGATGGTCTTTATGGTAATTGTACGGGGCAATATACACAGGGGGAAGGAGGAAAGAGAGATAACATCTGTCAGACCACCCCCTCGGAAGCCAGACATAAGCTTGGGATCCACAGACAAAATAGACATTCTTAGGTAGGACCAATGGCGGACTATTAGGCGTTACCAGTCCGTAAGTGAAATTGCATCTACTTTCCCCCACCTTTACCTCCCCTGTTCCCTGGACACAAAAACTAGCTGTGATATTAACCACGGACACCGGCATGGGCTTGTGATTAGTAACATTCTGATCTTGGCAAGATTGGAAGTACTCGGGAGCGTTGAATCTTTGGAAGTCAGCCATTTCCATTCTAAGCCATTTTTCGTTTTGTATTTTATCATATATGCTCATACAAGATGTTGGAGATAGTGTACCGGATGTCCCATTTCCCTCTCGACCTAGGGGAGTAAATCGTGGTGGAAACTTATATACTGTCTCACAGTGCGGGAGTCAGCAGATGTCATAACCTGAGTAGATAATTGGAAATGATAGTGCACCATAACAAACAATTGAAACCATCCCTCACACCTACCGACATATGACAATGGTAGAGACAACAAATTATCACTCTTATGAGTAACTGAGGGAGGCAATCCACAAACCCAACAATTCGTTGTATTGGACACATCATGAGCTTGATGTAACATTTGCATAAACACATTATCTGTGCAAGTCTTTCGGTGTTCCCCTTTGTGAGGGCCAAAGTAACAAACATATGCTCAGGGGGAGTGGGCGTTGCACCAACTAAGGAATGTACAGGATACTTTTCATCCAGGAACCAAGCTATTCCAAGTACTGTTATTAATGCAATCACAACTATCAATACGAAGATTATTTTACTCTTTGTGGACCAACCCTGCTGCGCTAGTCGCGGTGATGCAAATGGCGGTTCCTCCTCCTTAAAAGGCCGACCAAACGGATACATTGCGAAACAAGGAAAAGGGAATGCAATAAAACTGATGGCAAGGGCAAGTGTACCCAGTGTCCGTCAGAGCCTCACTGGTAGACTCCTATTGTTCATCAACGTTGGCGCTCTTGAGCACCAGCAGTGGAGCTGCTCAGTCCTAGCTCTCGAGGAATCCCATGTCGTCCAGGATAATGTACCCCCCACAAAACGGGAGCACATTCAAGCTATCCTGTCCAATGTCAGAACAGTGCACCAATCTCGCCTCACCCTAAACTAACACCGTTGGTACCATGACAAAGTACACCCTGACTTGTACAGTCCATCCCTAACTAATATGACTTCTCCTTTGGTGCACCGTTCTTCAACTGAGGATGCAAATTGTACCTGGTGACTCCAGGCACAGAGGGGTCAATGAAGAGGGGCTCTTTAATGGCTCTGATTTCGGGTGGGACTGCTGCATTTAATACATCATCGTTCTCTGCATCCGTTTGGGTCCATATTAGCCGCGCATCACTGAAGGGGACAAACTGAGGTATCTTCTCTCCCTCAGCATCCCCAATACCATCCCTCACCCACTCGACATAGGGTAAGGGCAAGGGTACTCTGCGGCAGTGACTGCAATTTATCCAATTCTTTCGGCCAGCGACCTTCACAGCTGTCCTGGCAGCAAGGAGTAACAGCTCGGGCCCCTTCCAACGGGGCTCCAAGCTCTTTTTCTGCTGAAAGTTTTGGAGCAACACCCAATCCCCCGGCTGGATGTTATGACCGGGCCCCTCTGATATTGGCGGAAGCGATTCTCGTATCTGTTGGTGAATAGAACGCAAATTTTCAGTTAACTGGCACAGATAATTGGTCAATAAAGGGTACTCAATCTCTGAAAATCTACTCGGACACGGGATGCCCCAGACATTCGCCGGGCGTCCGAACACGACCTCGTAGGTTGACAATCCTGTCTTAGAATGTGCTGTAGTTCTTGTGGACAAAAGAGCTAGGGGTAAAGCATCTGGCCACTGCAACCCTGTGGTCTCCTGAATATTTGCCAATTTCAGTTTTAGAGTACCATTGTACTTCTCAACCAAACCTGCTGACTGGGGGTGGTTCGCAGCATGAAACTTCTGTCTGATGTGTAGTCGCTCACAATCTAATTGGATAACCTTGGCATTGAAATGACTTCTGTTATCACTCCAAATCAAATGGGGCAAGCCGAAGCGAGGAAAGAACTCCTTCAGGAGTGCCTTTGCAGTCGCAATGGCCGTGTTCTCTTTAGTAGGGTAAGCCTCAACCCATTTACTGAATGCACAAACAACCACCAGCACATACTTCAAATTGTTGACCCTGTCCATTTTAATATAATCTATTTGAAGGACCTCAAAAGGGACGGTGGGAGGTGCAAAATTGCCGGGTAGTGTAGGGGTGCCTTTGCCAGGATTGTGCATCATGCACACCATACAATACTTTACCAGGTGAGCAGTCATCTTTGGAATATTGTCATTTTGCCATACGGGTCTAATAGTTTACAAATACCCTTAGCACTGATATGAGCTGGGCCATGGGCCATGGTAACTACAGGCAACATCCATCTCTGCTTCCCTGACTTGTCAATCCAACATCCCTCATCATTCAAGTTTGCTGTATTTTCATGCCACACTGCTAACTCCTCCATCATGGCCTCTCTCTGTATCTCCTTCACATTTTCCAGTGTATCCTCGAACATTGTGACTTCGGGAACCCACCTAGCGGGACCTGCTACAAACATTCTTTTCATCTTTGTTCGGGCTGTTTCCTTAGCTGTCTGATCTGCAAAAGCATTCCCCTTAACCACATTGTCAGTAACTCTCTTATGGCCACTGCACTTCACTATCGCCAATTTCGTAGGGAGGACCAAAGCAGACAAAAGCCTATATATGAGAGGACCATGCTGTATTCTCGTCCCGTGGGAAGTAAGGAACCCTCTCCCTGCACAGAGCCGCCCGAAATTATGAGCGACTCTGAAGGCGCACTGGCTGTCAGTATAAATATTAACAACCAGTCCCTCACTCAATTCACAGGCTCGAATAAGGGCGACTAACTCAGCTGCCTGGGCGGACTGACAGGGAACTCGTGATGTCTCAACTACCGTGTGCAGCGTAGTAATCGCATACGCAGCTGTTGTGGTGCCATCTGGTAATTTAAAACAAGAGCCATCGACATATAGTTCTCCTTGGGGTCAGATAAGGGAAAGTCTACCCGTCCTTTCGTCTCTTCTTCCGTCCGGAAGATACAATCATGTATGTCAATGGCCTCATTCTCAGAAGGGAGTGGTAGTAATGTGGTTGGATTCAGAGTGGCACAGCATTTAATCGGAATGTGCTTTTGAAAAAGCGTTAGCTCATAACCTGTCAGACGTGCACTGGTGAGGTGCTGTGTCCTTGTCTTATTCAAAAGTGTATCCACAGCATGGGGTGCCATAACTGTGAGGTCAGTATCAAGAACGAGTCCCGCAGATTGCCTTATTGAGACAACCACAGCCGCGACCGCTCTTAGACGGCTCGGGAGGGCTCACGCGACAGGGTCAAGCACAGCAGAGAAATAAGCACACGGTTGTTGCTTATCCCCGAATTTTGGGTTAAAACAGAAAGCGCACAACCACCCAGCTCATGGACGTACAACACAAAGCATTTAGCATAATTAGGGGTACCAAGCACTGGAGCCGAGCAAAGCGCAATTTTTGATTGCTCAAAAGACTGCTGACCCTCTGGCATCCAAGGCAGGGGTTCATGCACATCTTTTAGTGTTAGTGCAAGCAGGGGCTTAACAAGCAGTGAGTAGCCAGGTATCCACTGCCTGCAATAGGAAGTGATACCTATGAAATCACACACATCTTTCTGAGTTTGCAGAACGGGCATTTTAACAATGGTACTGATGCGCTCAGGGGTCAATCTCCTACCCTCCTTCGACAGTAGGTGACCTAAATAGGTGACCTCCTGTCGACAATACTGAAATTTTGAAAGGGATACTTTATGGCCATGTTGAGCTAAATGTAGCAGCAATTTAACTGTACTGTCTCTGCAACCTTGTTCTGTATCCGAGGCGATGAGTAAGTCATCGACATATTGAAGCATTACATTACCTGTAGGAAGGGGCAAGGAATCCAACTGACCTTTCAATGCCTGGCTATAGATACTCGGACTTTCCTTAGAGCCTTGAGGAGCGCGACAGAATTTAAAACTTCTACCGGCGAGGGTGAACCCGAACAGATACCTGCTATCAGGATGGATGGAAATACTCAAGAATGCATTTTTCAAGTCAATGACAGAAAAGAATGTAGCAGAAGAAGGAATCATCGTCAAAAGAGTCGTAATGTCAGGGACCACTGGGAACTGGGGAATCACTATTTTGTTAACTTCACGCAAATCAATCACAAAGCGATAAACATCAGAGGGACCCGAAGGTGTCCTTTTAAGAATGGGAAGAATAGGGCTATTAGGCTATTACAAACATTAGCAGTCGTCTCCTCAACCACTCCTTTCTCAATCAAATCCTGCACAATCTTTATCAAAGCTTGCTCACCTGCCTGCGGTATCTTAAACTGAGGAATACGGGGTAAGATAGCACCTTCCTTGACACGTATCGAAAGAGGCGATATCTGCAACAAACCCACATCTCTGTCACCCGTAGCCCACAATGTGGGTGGCACATCTTTAAATTCAGCAGGGAAGGGTGCATCTTTGGACAGACACTGCTTAGCACACACCACATCAGGACCCATCGTCATATAGACGCCAGCCGGGGAGCAGTAAATCGGAGCATGCAATTTCTTCAACAAGTCCAAACCCATCAAATTCTCTCCACAATTGGACATCAACAAGAATGGCGAATCCACAGTGAAAGGGGCAATAGTCAACGCAAGAGGTTTCGAAATGGGGCTTACAACCGGTACACCAGAAAATCCTACCGAAACATTATCATGGCCAGACAGAGCCGCCCCAGGGACCAAGGAATGAGAAATAGAGCTGTTTGTTGCACCTGTATCCACCAAAAACTTAGTCGAACCATGGACATCCGCACTAACGTACGGACCTCGTTGGTCTACAGGTATCAAAACTGGTCCCTCACCCTGTCCCCGGCTGTCCTAGCTGTAAGACAGCCCGGTCACCTCATCCGTATCATAGTCATCGTGATCATACTGTTTGCCTTGAGGGCCGTCAAAGTAGTTTTGATCAGTACGACCCTGAGATGCCACAGCATTCTGAGCCCTGTCCTGGCCACCATCTCCACGACCCAGTCCACGAGGCCCCGTCCTCTAGGAGCCGCTACCTTCTGCAAAAGCACCGGACACTCGCTACGCTAGTGCCCCTCCTCTTTACAATAGGCACACTGATTCGCCCCCAAAGGCACTGTATTACAAGGACTGCTAGTGCGTGGAAGCTGTCGAGCCATACCACCTCGTCCTCTACCGTTCCCTCTAGAAGCCTGCTGTAACAACACCTTTGTCTTCAAATCTTTGTGCTTCTTTTCCGTCTTCTCCATCTCCTCATTTTCCCTGTGCTCATAATACTGTGCCATATTCAAGATAACGGAAGGGGAAGAGGTGGACCAAGTGCTCTCAGAAGCCTGCAATCGGGTCGAAATCTCAGGAAGCAAATTGGAAACGACTCTATTAACAGCCGCACACCACCTTCAATCAACAAATCCTGTCCACTATAGTCTAAGAACACACCTTCAAACCGAGTAAAGAAATCTGACACACTCTCATCCTTCTTCTGGCGGCAAGCTGATAGCTTGTCCCAATCAACCTTCCTCGGAGGGATAATAGAATGCATATACGTGATAATGCGGCCTGGCAAAGCAAGTATCTCCGCCCTTGGCTTATCACCTGGCTTTTGTTCCTGATCCCATGCTTTAATTTGGTCCCATGCACCACCCAATTCCGCAACATGATCCTGTGTGTGTACTTGTCTCCAAATATCAACCGGAACTAGTAAATCAAAGAACATTTCAATATCAGCGAGCGTCATCACTGTCGAAGAGGCAGCTTTAGTCAGCTCCTTATAATAAGCGGTGGGATTTTTCCTAGGGTCAGGTAACTGAGTCTTAAGGGACAAGACTTCACTCCTTTTCATGGAGTATAAACCCATTGTTCTTGGAAACAGGCCTCTACCCGTGGCCTAGTAACATGATCATGTTGATCCCTTAGCTCCGGTATCTCTGGATGGTAGATGGGTTGAACCTCCCGCATCGGAAACTGAGTTACCGGGGTGGGGCTCTTCTCAAGCAGTCTCTCCCGATAAGCAACCAACGTCACAACATTACCAAAGACATGGGCAGGTTCCATATCAGTAACATACACATGATCCCTAATATCATATATGATCTGTGGTGCTGCACCCTTGAAACGCTGCTCTCAAAGACTGATCAAAGTAGCTGACATATGCTTAAGGGCATGTTGTTGTACAAAAGGCTCATAATCTTTCATGACACTCCACACATCTTCCACACCATAAATGGGGTTACGAGCCCACTGTGCAGCCTGATTAGCCACCACCTGTTTCTCTGCATCTTTCACATCAGATCGGACCAACGTCCGCCCCATACGTTCCTTAAATTTCATCCAATCTCTATCCTCAGGGCCGCGTACCGGTGTCCCACTACTTAGTGAGGTCAGGGAATGGAGGAACACAGTGGGGGCAACAACAGAGGGAGCGGGCACTAACGTCATTGTCGGCTGCGTCGTGGGGGTAAGAGCTGGAGAGAGAGAAACCGAAGCAATAGGCGTTGCAGGCGTACTAACAGTGACAGTTGCCACAGACGGCGAAGGCAAAGAAAGGACAGGAGGTGCCTCAGCCAAGGCAGTCTGATCGACAATAACAGAGGCAAAAACAGTGGAGACAGAAGAACCAGGCAGCTGGGCCTGGGAGGGAAGAGCGGGATATATCATCTGCGGGGGATAAGGGGGTGGGGGTCGAGTATCCAACAATTGCTCCACGAACGTATCACTTTCTTCTTGGGTTACTTAAGATTTGTCAATCTGCAATCAGAATCTGCTATCTTCATGTTCAATGCCTATATCTTGCTTCTCTATCATGTGCTACAGCTTTCTGAGTCAATGTTTGCATTCTCCCTTTCCGGGCCTCTTTCTCTGCTTTCATTCGTCTCTGCTTAACCTCCTTTTGCCATGTTCTGAGGGAATCAAACATAGACTGCCTACTTCTTCTTGCAAACAGCTTCTCCGGTAAAGAGGCAATTTTCTGTTCATCAAAAGTGCCCGTCAACAGCCACTGCAACTCAGCATTGTCCCTCGTATATTTGTGCCATAATGTCCTAAACATAATAGGGACAAGGCCATGCTTCACATACATATCGAAATTAGGAGTGCCTTCTGGAGGCGCTGGCTGACTTTCTTCCAGTCGAGCATCATCAGAACAACAACGACAACAAGAAACCAAAAAACGACTGAACACAGGCATTTTCAAAAGTAAGCCAAATTCGGTATGTTGCCTGGCAAAGTGCTCACAAACACTTTGTATCCAAATCGGTCTTCAGACCGTACCAAATGCAAACCAAAATCGGTCCTCAGACCGTACCAAAAACAAACCAAAATGCACAAAATGCACAAAGAACCAAAACAAACTCACCTGGTGCACACAGGCCAACCGAATTTATTCTCCACTGCCGACTCTTCGGACCAAACGGTCAGATCCAAGGGTTTCGCCATTCAGGACCCCAGTCGGGATGACCGCTGGGCGAGGCACCGACCAGTCAGACAGACGGGGCAGCTGCGAGTTCAGGACTCTCTCGTGCAGGGATCCCTGGTCCGCCCGTCCGACCCGGCGATGGCCCCAACCTCTACACCCGTCCGCGGTCGAAGATGGGTCACCCGATGGGGTTCCTGTTCGGGTGCCAACTGAAGGAAGTGACCCAATTAGGGCCATCCGGGTCACTCGCGACCACCTCTCAGCCTTCCATACAAATGAAGAGTCGGTCAGACAGTAGAGAATACAAACCAAGTATATTTATTCAGATTCACTCGAGCGGAGTCCAGTCTGACCAGCCTCCTGGGATTGCTGCAGAGGGACTGACTTCAGGAAGCATGGCGATACATTATGTACAATTCAGAACCAATAAAGACACGCCCTGACTGGAAATTTCCAGTTGGTAGCAGTTGAATAAAGAAGATACAGAAGGATGAGTTTCGATCCTGAGACCGGGCACATGCTATCTCAATGCCAAGGTCACTCTGCCTGTGCCCGCCGCTCTCAGGGTGGGAGCAGGCCTATCTAGTGGGAAAAGTATGCGCTAATAAGAACAGGGTATTCATTAGTACAGCAAAGCTCAACCTTGGAGAAACAAAACCTATTGCAGCTGCTTTCAGCTAGGGCAGAGAGACAGAAACTACTTGC
The DNA here is from genome assembly GCA_963921515.1 of Calotriton arnoldi. Classification (NCBI taxonomy): domain Eukaryota; kingdom Metazoa; phylum Chordata; class Amphibia; order Caudata; family Salamandridae; genus Calotriton; species Calotriton arnoldi. The sequence goes on along the minus strand of CAWUFW010002947.1, from coordinate 154,224 downwards.
GATCATGGCTCAAAATGGCGGCTGAACATAAAATGGTGCCGCGAATGCTAACTTAAAACGTACAATGCATAAGCAACACAGGTAAAACATTTTTATTCCAACATAGTAGATAATCCTGAATTCCCAAGTACAATACCTTGACGTAGTCAGCCCAGAGAGAATCTGTGGCCTAACCACTGTTATCTGCGCATCACCTGGAAGAAAGTCTGAGAATTTCTTGAGCATTCTTAGAATTCAGACACAGGATTTCACCACCCCCGCAATCTGGGCTTTGAAAGAGTGTCAAATAATATACCCAAACTTGTTGCTGCTTCAGTCGGAGTGGGGGGGCAGAGTGTTGTTGCTATGCCAGGCCCGTGTTCAGCCCAGCTAGGGGTCGGGGTCAAATAATAGGATCTCCGTTTTGCCTGGATTGCATTGTAAGTGATTCGTTCTAAGTCAGCCCATCACTTTTTCCATACAGAGTGTAAACATTTGTTTTGCCCTACCTGAATCACCTTCATATGTGAGCAGTAATTCCATGTCATCAGCATACAATATGAAATTAATGACGAATGACTCGACCAAGAATACCACCGGAGCCATATAAACATTAAAAAGAGTGGGGCTCAAGGAAGAGCCCTGTGGTACCCCCCCCCCCCATTTTAAAGGTTTCACCCGAGAGGAGAAGGGCTACTGCCAGACCACTTGTTCTCTGTGTTCCAAGAAGGAGCCTAGCCAGCTCAGTGCCGCTCCAGCTACCCACTTAGTCTCCAACCTTTGTAACAGGATTTCATGATCCACTGTGTCAAACGCTGCTCACAGATCTAACAGCACTAAGGCCACATTGAGCCCTAAGTCAAGGCTTGATTTAACCCGTTTACCGCGGCGCGAATTCCGCCGCGGTGCTGGTAAAATAATGAGTGGGCGTGGTTCGGACGGCCCCCGGCCGTCCTCAGCACACGCCCACCGTGACGTCGGTCGGCCGGGGGCCGTCCGATGCATGGAACAGGTTAATGGATTCCGAAGTCTCCAATAGTGCTGTCTCAGTGCTATGTTGCACCCGGAACCCAGATTGAGATGGGTGCGAAAGGCTGCATTCCGTCAGAAAAGCCCAGAGCTGGAAGTTCACTGTCTTTTCAAGAGTGTTTTAGCGGCAGCAGGTAGCAGAGAGACTGGTCTAAAGTTATCCAGAACATTTAGGGTCAGCATTAGCTTTCTTTAGAAGGGGAATTTCATTAAATTACATTCTTTAGAAGGGGGAATTACATTAGCCCTCTTCCAAGAGTCTGGTACAACCCCAGACTGGAGGGAGGCTGAAAATACGTTCAGGCATGATTGGGCAATTGAATCAGCAATTTGTTTCAGGATATGCAGGGGGAACGGGTCAGATGGGGACCCCGATGTGCATCTCATAAGTTGGGCCTTCAGTTCCTCTACCTTGGGGAGTTGGAATTGGGCCAACTTCCTCTTGGCTATAGGCCATAGAGAACTTTTAGACCCTAGGACAGGATCTATACTGTTAAGATTCAGTAAATTAGTCTGGATCCTAGTGATCTTATCGTCGAAAAAGATCACTTAATCTCATGCAAAGGTCCTGATTGAACTCATAAGGATTGTCTTTCGATCACGGTACCTTGATACTATCTTGAAAAATCTCTTTACCATTATTGTCAGCTTCCTTGATGCATTGAGAGTAGAAAGTGCAGCGAGTCCGCTTTATATTTCTGCAATATGAATTAAGGGCCTGTTTAGATAGCACCTTGTCGGCCTCCTTATAGTTCCGTGACCAGGCTCTTTTCCACTTTTTACAATCTGCTCTCTTGAGAGCAAGCTCTTATGAAAACCAGTGAGCAGAGCGAGCTTGTTCACCTTTCCGAGAGGTTGTGATCGGCTCCACTGCATCGGCTGCCCCCGTGAGCCATTTATTAATTGCCATATCATCCAATGCGACTTCGCCTATGAGCCCTGGTTTAGATGAACTTAAAATCTTGTGAAGATCTGAGATTGTTACTTTATTCCATGGTCTCCCTCCTGAGACCTGGGGGCGGGGGGGGGGTCTTCTTTGCTTTCCTTAGGCAATGGAAGAGACCAGGAGAAGGGAAGTAGGAAATGATCAGACCTAACTACTCATCCTGGACTATCAGACTGGACCGTTATGTTGGATATTATTCCATCTATAGCATGCCCTGCCCTATGCGTAGGGCTGTGTCTGACCTAGAAAGGTTAAGGGCAGCTAGTGTTTCTAAAAAGAGATTGGACAGTGGGTCATCCATGTTGTCCAGCTTGATGTTAAAATCGCCCTGCACTGTGAAGTTGGTGTAGCATATACACTTAGGAGCAATGGCCTAATCTAAAGATGAAATAACATCCCCCGCATAGCCTGGGGGGGGGGGGGGGGGCAATACCCTAGTACAGCACAAAAGGGACATATGGCATAGGGGGATAAACTGAAGCCAAGACTTCTGCCTCCTTCAGTTCATCAATCTGGAAAGTGTAACATTTAAAAAAATTCCTAAACACAATGGCTACTACTCGCCTTCGTTTGCCCACCCTATCTGCATGAATACACGTGTTAATTTCCAGGAAGTGCCAGTTGCAAATCAGGACAAGAATCTTCCCTCATTCAAGTTTCTGTTAGGAATAGGGAATCTATCCGACTGTCCACTAAAAGGTTGTAGATGTCCATTGCACGTTTGTGAATCGATTGTGCCATTAATCAAAGCATCCTTAAATTTGCACTAGCCAGGAACAGTGTCCACTAAACCCCTGGCCCTGCTGTTTAAAGGTTGGAAGCTGCATTTACAATATAAGCAAGATGCCGGACCTTCACAGTTTATTAAAAAAGGGTTGCTTGTGTTCATATCCCCCAACCTCATTCCTTGCAGCTCAGTCACTGTATAAAATATTCTAGGGCACCCTTCTGAATCCAAACCACGCTGGCTGCGGTCAGGGCATGGACGGGCACAGACGGGCTTGCCTTAGGTATGAGAGCTGGGCGCATCCAAGCTGCGGCCATCTAATCATAGGAGGGGCATGTCTCCTCCTCCCTAACACTAGAGCACGTTGTGAGCAAAATGGCGCCTCTCCATGTCCCATCCTCCCTATGGTTTGGTGATGCTGTCTTGTAGAACTTTAGCATCATTGTTCCCATTTCCACTGGCCATGACTGAGAAGATTTCTTAAATCATACGAAGGTAGTTTAATTTCTCCTTTCCCTGTTGTGCCTGACTCCTGTATTCTGTGAACACTGAAATAATCTTTTTTTAAAGCCCTGATCCAGGTGAATCACAATGTTCTTGTTGTTCTTCTGTTCTTTGCTGTATGCAAAGGCATGTTTTTTGCAAGCAATTTTAGTTTCTGGAAATGTTGCCCTTTGTCCTGAATCAAGTGGCAAAAACAAAATAGAGAAGTTAAAGCAATTGCTTGTGCAGCAGTCGAAATCATCGAATTATTGGTGTAAAACATATTCAATGTGAACAGTGATTCCTCACAAATCTAAGTGTTGTTACATCCATGCCACCGACCTATTTTTTCTGCTGATAACTTGTAGGAAAATTACACAGCACTACTTTTCTGGCTTTTTTCAATGCTCTTATCTTTGTACATATCTTTTCCGTCACTTTATTCTGCTTTTCTGATTATTAATTATTGTTAGACCTGGCACCATTGGCGTGGGTCTCCCTTCCATTTTTCGCTGTTGTCTCCTCTGTTTTTGCTGGTGTTAGATGCTCTGGGCGCTGTGCCACTGCCCTTCAGTGCCACAGCGCGAATGCTCCCTGTGTAAATATGACATGTGAATTGGTGTATCCATGATTGGCTTATTTGGTTTACCTGTTAGTCCCTAGTAGCATGGCCTGTGTGTGCCCAGGGCTGGTAAACCAAATGCTGCTGGTGGGCCTGCAGCGCTGGTTTGCGCCACCCACAGAAGCAGCTTGTAAAGTGTGTCTCAGACCTGCCACTGCAGAGTCTGCGTGCAGTCCAGAACTGCCATCTTGGCTGTGAAGTGCACCCACTTCCCAGCCCCTGAACCTTCCCTTGGCATCATGTAAGTCACCCCTAGGGTAGGGTGCATTGTATGTGTAAGGTAGGACATGCCTTGGTGTGTGTAGCATGTCCTGGTAGTGAATTACACCCAATTTCGTTTTTCACTACTGTAAGGCTACCTGTTCCCCATAGGCCAGAATGGGCAGTTTGACTATTACATTCTATAGTCCTAACTGACCCCAGGAACATGGTAGAAAAACGAATTTAGTATGCCTGAGCTCGGAATATTAAAATACGTCTTTTAGTGAAATTTATTTTTATATTCTGGGTTTGAAAATACCACTTTTAGAAAGTAGGTATTTTCTTGCCTAAGCCTTCCAGTGTGCTCTGCTGTTATGTGTATTGGCTGTCTGGTTTTGGAGGGACAGGGCAGGCTGAGTCAGACCTGGGTTGAATAGAGAGATCTGCATTTGGAGTATGGGGAGGGGTAGCTCCTTGACCTGAATAGGGCTGTGCCTGGCAAGGTGAATGCTGGCTCCACCTCCTACTGTGCGTCTGATGGCAGACCCCCTCTTTCTGAAAGGAAGGATGCAGCCTGGTAAACAAAGTGCTCCAGGACTGAGCAGAACTGGTTCTGGATGGGTTCAGTTTCTTGTAGCTTTTGAGAACAAAGACTTTTGGGGTATAAATATCTGTGCTGAAACCCCTACAATTGGTATTGCTCCTGGACATCAAGACGAACCTCTGTCCGTGTAACTGAAGGAATCTGCAGGAGGTGACTATCCTTGTGCTTGTGTGCTGTTTCTTGGATTGGCCTGCAGTGGTTACCATTGGACTTGGAAGAAGAGGGAAAAGGACTTTGAGAGAACTTTTATTAATCTTGCTAAAGCAATCACCCATGGGCTAGGAGAGAGCTAGCCTCCTGTTGAAGTCTCAGGCACATCAGACTTCACCACCAGCCTCCTGATTCCTCCCAACGAGGATTTCTATCTGCAGGTGAGGCTCCTGTGAGTTCCAAGGCCTCTAGTTCTACTACAGAGAAGAGAGCGCTGAAATCGTCGCTAACGCACGTTTGCGAGCCGCTGCAGCCGAAAGCGCCCGGAAAATCATTGCGCTGCTGCCGCTGAGCGCTCGCAACCAAAGATCATCGCACCACATGTTTGCGGGCTTCCAAGTGCTCGCTAACTCCAAGAGATCATCGCTTCACGACATCGCGGCGCGGACGCCGGGCGTCCGCCATTTTCATCGCCTCACATCAGGATCGTCGCTCCCTCGCGGAGCGCCATTTCTTCGCATCGCAACCTGATCGCACACGCAACAGGATCGTCGCATCATCTCCTCCCTCGCGGCAAGGAGTCATCGCATCAACGGCCTAGCGTGCAGAAGTTTGTCGCATCGTCTCCGCACGCATCAGCAGATCGGCGCATCATCCTCCCTCGCGGCAAGGATTTATCGCATCGCCGGCCTCGCGTGCAGAAAATCATCACTACAGCTTCTTTGCGACAATTTGTTGGTTTTGCTACGAAATCCAGGTACTTTGTAAGTAAAAGGGTCGCAGAGACCACTGCTTTGAACTGAACTCCTCTTGGCACACCTTGAACTATCTTTGCAGCATTTCAAGAGTAATCCTACTTTACAGTATTGTGGCTTTTTTATCGTTATTGGTCTTGTGTTAAATCTATATATAAAGATACTTATTTTTTTATAACTACTTGTGTGGTGTCCCTTTGTAGTGTTCCTCACTGTGTTACTGTGTATGGTCATAAATGCTTCACACACTGCCTATGAGATAGGCCTAGCTGCTCATGCTACGTTACCACAGGGTTGAGCAGGGGCTGTCAAAGGGTGTAGCCCTCTCACTCTGACTTAGGAAGAAGGGTCCCTACTTGGACAGTGGTCAGCCATTGCCAACTAGAGACCCCCATTTCTAACAATTATGTATAAAGCGAATATGTATTTAATAGAGTTATCAAAGTCATTTTAAAAAAATGATTCTGCTTTCTTTATTGTTGTAAGACTCAGCCGCTAATTTGGGGAGTTCTCGAGCACCAACACACTCTTTCCCTTTTTATTTAACCAGTTTTTTATACGTTAGTCCAGGTTTATCCGTTACTTGACTTTTTACCTAATAATATCTTCCAAATTCATCTTATGGGCCTTATATTAGCTTTTCTATATTGTGATTACAGTCCCCAAAAATGCCCATGACCCAGCCTGTATCCTGTAGGTTTGTCACAGACAGGGAAATAGCATTTACGGTTATTACAGCTCAAAGCATGTCCAGGACACACTAGACCATGCTGTATGTTTAACAGGGTGCAGGGCATGCATTTCCATGTTTGTTACATAACAATGCATTATCTTGTGTGCTCATTACAAGGCGGAACATGTATCCAGTACATTTAAAACACAGTATAGCAAGCATGCTTTGTGTTTGTAACAGTCCAGATGTGGTATACAATGTATTTTATCACATGGTGTAACTGTATTATATACACATTGTTGCATGTACTGTATCTTATCGATGTTGTTTGGAGAGGAACATGCCTCTTATTATATGTTTCTTCCTGGACAAGTTTTTGTCCTTTATATATCTCTTACTGTCCAGAGCAAAACATATATACTATGGTCCAGATTCTAAAACAAACTCATAACAGTGCACCTGTAGGTTTATTCCTATTTGAAGAAAATGTACTTTCTTTGGGTGATTCACAAAGGACTAGTCTTGGGAAGCTGTGATATACACAGCTTCCAGGGGTGTAGGAACGTAGGCATGTGTAAATGTATTAGGTGCACATTATACTGATATTCACAAATTTTCAGAAGTACTCAGCAGTGTAGGGATTTATACATGCATAAATGTAGCAGGAGTACATTTACGCATGTGTAAATGTCTAGCCAAGGTGCGTTTACGTGGTGTCTTGTATTTTCTCCTTAGGTAAGATGTTTCTCCTTAGGTAAAATGTGTTTCCCTGTGGAGGAGCCCCTTCAAATAATACATTCAGTTTTGTTGGTGTCCCTCCTCATTCACGCCTTGGACACAGATAGACTCCTGCCCTTGAAAGGAGATACTTTCCAATCAATACCTCTGGTGGGAATCAGTCTTGCCAAAGTTTAGGAACACCCAAAAAATGTATGTTTTACTAATTTCTGAGCATATCGGCCTAGGAGCGCTTACTCCCCAGTCCTGTTAGTGATATTCTGATATGAAAAATTACACCATACTAGTTTAATGCAGTGTTAAGCGTGTACTCTATGCAACGTGTATTACATGTCAGAACAATTACCTATTACCTATTATGTTTACTGTATGGCAGAACAGGAAATTAAATTTGTATATCTAGTAAAATGCAGAATGTCTATTCAATGCGTGTTACGAGACGGGACATATACCCTATATTTTTAAGCAATGAACATGTAGCAGATATTTTATCACAGGTAAATAATTTATTACATATTGTGAGAAGTGTGCCTAGGTAATGATGCATTGACTGTTTACTCAACAGTAATTCTCTTGAGAATATATACCGGATGTCTACCACCAACTGCTACCTCTCCCACTGGCGGTTTTTCTCACCATCACTCACCCCCTCTGAAGACATGCGGACACTGGCCCTCCCTGTCCTCCCGCCGCATCACTGCATAGATTACACCCCATATGCTTTTGAGTCATTGAAAATTTTGGGGACCAACTGAACTTAACACCAAGGTCATAACCCCCTTGCCTGACCTCAAGATGGCCGCCTCAGTTGGTCTCTCCACGATGCTTGACCACTCCTGGACAATCGAACTGGCCATCGACCTGTACTTAATCACATCCCTCACCTGACCTTAATCCTGCTCTCCCTCCAGGACATGTTCTCTTTGAACTTTCCCTCGACCGTGGAGACACTGCTATTTGACCGAGGCCCGGTGGAGCTACCTGTTAGCTGAAGAGGAGATGGGCTGTGGATTCCCCCTCGGCCGTCACCTACCCAGCCGGACTTTGGGCAGACTTTTCTTCGTCTCTCTGTCGTATCCCCCTCCTTCCCATTCACCCTACACCCTTCCCCCTCTACGCTCCTTTCTTCTCGTCTTCTATCCCTTTTATGTTTTTCTGTTGAGACCTAGCTATTTGACTGATGCCCGGTGGAGCTACCTGATAGCTGAAGAGGAGATGGGCTGCGGATTCCCTCCCGGCCGTCACCTACCCAGCCGGACCTTGGGCAGACCTTCCCTTCGTCTCTCCGTCGTATCTATACCCTACCCCTTTTTCCCCTGCCCCCTTTCCCTTCCTCACCCCATTTTCCTTTTCTGCCATGCTCCTTAAAAGTTTTTACTGGTATCTTTGGTAACTTGTAACTGATGTATGTTTGCAACTATGTGGATCCTTATGTAAAGCGCTCTGATACCTTCGGGTCTAGCCAGCGCTATATAAAACTCTTTAAATAAATAAAAATAAATAAATAAACTGCTATCTTATCTGACCAGAATAAATTTTATTATTGGGCCGAGTATTATAACCCGGAAGCATGGTTTTAATACAATACTGATTTTCATATGGCAGAAGCCAAGAAATGCGAGATTCAAAGAAGCCAGGTGGAAATTGAAACTGATAAGTAGGAAGGTACCCCCTATATTCTTTTAGGTCCTAGAGGAAGGGGAAGCAACAAAAGACTGTGAAAACCTCTAAACCGACCTTTATCAATTATGTGGATCTTTGGGGAAACGCCGACACGCTGTAGCAAGACGGTTGAAAGGCGATGGTAGCTGTAAGCATCCAGAGACACGCTCAGGACGACTATGTAACCCCTCTGGACGGTTAGCCGATGGCGCCTATTTGCAGCTGCCAAATTTATGAACAGGAATGAATAGGCGAACTGCTTGTCCTTTAGGATAGAAACGGTTTCACATTTGCATAGCTACAAATACAGACGGGTCGTTATTGGAGGCTGACTTACTGCCTGCCCATTAATTGGGAGACAAACAAACCGAATCAGATTAACCCCACCCAACACATTTTTTTAAAAGTAATCGAATCATAATTGGTCCTGATGAAGGTGGTCTTATTGGTGTCCCACCGAAACGTGCGTTGACCTATATTTTACAAACGGGAATCCAGTCAGAGACACAAACAAGAAAAAGAAACTGCTGGGACGTACCAGCACAACGTAGTCACACTACCAGTGTCTCTTTCCTGACTCACTGGATCCCATATATGTTTTGAATTGTCTCTTTATTATCTCTCAGTGTTGTATGATAGTATGGATGAGCTAGTTGATAGGTATGATTGTAGGTTTGATGGATGAGTGTGGGGTTACTCTTATCTTTGTAATTGTTTCTTTTGTATTTGTTTTGTATATTTGTTTTTTATGAAATTGCATTGTCTGTTCCATTTAGTCATGCTAGACTAATTGAGATATCAAGCCATTTATGAAGCTAGGCTCATGAAATGTATTGAAGTATTGATATTACTGGATTGTTTTGTATGTTTGTTTTCTTATGTTTTGTGCTAAATTATAATAATGAATTTTTGAAAAAGAGAAAAACAAAAACAAATGTTTTATAAATAATAAATTCAGTTTTATGAACTCATTCCGGTTTAGAAAATATTTTGGGGATATGTTTGATGTATGAGTCTTATTGACCAGCCATATACTTGATAAAGGTCGGTTTAGAGGTTTTTCACAGCCAGGTGGAAATTGATACATCGCTGTCCCCTGTGACCCTTTCAACAAGATGTTTTTAATATTCTGTAGCACAAACGCTTACTATAAATTTTTTTTTTTTTAAACTTCATGGTATAAGACAGTGATAGTGTTCTCATGGACAAGGTTAAAACACTTGGAGTAATATTTGATTTGAGGATACCTTTAGACTACAAAATAAAATTGGTGATCTCTCTCACAATTACCATCTATAATTGCTGCGTAGAATCAGACCTCTGCTAGACATTGGGAGAGCAGGTATTTTGGGTCCTAAACCTGACTACTGCAAGTCCCTTTATGTTGGTAGTTCAAAATCAGACATGAAATTGCAGGTCTTACAGAATTCCACTTGCAGAGAAATCTTAGGCCTACCCAGATAATATAATATGTCTAACACCCTGGTGGTACCACTTAAGAGCATCCTCCATGCAGCTGAATGAACCTTCAATGAACTCCAGAGGACTGCCTGCCGGCATCACCTTTAAGATCTGTGGTGTCATCTTAAAGGTGACTGCTTCTAACATCCTACCACAACTGGTAAATTTAAACCATGCAGTCTTGACACTGCCAGGATTAAAAACAAGAAGTGCACAAACGAGAAGATAAAAAATATTTCTGTATTCATTTATTTCTTATAAAGCACTGTGTTTATCCATCAATTAGGGGGTATTACAAATGTATAGTTTGATAAAAGATGAAGGGGAAGTTAGAGTCCCATTAGACTGGTGACAGTCCCGGTTTGATATTCTTCGGTACTGACCTCTGATCTGTTCATTAGTACCGTTGTCAAGCACTTGCGTACACCTCTTGTTGTTGGGCTTGGACTCCCAGTGTTCTGCCTCTATGTTTCATCTTCTTAAATGCTCATTGGTGGATCCAGTGGGGGAATGCTGAGCAGAGGCATCTTGCAGGGGTGTTTTGTGAGGCCTGAGCCTGTGGGTAGTCTAGCTTTTGTTGTAGTAGACTCTACGGACATCAGATCTGCACAGAACCATAGAATCCTGGCTTCTGCTGGCAGCTAGTGGAGCACATTCATGAGAGAATTGATGCAGATATATTTGTGGAGGTTTAGGCACGTTCTGGCAATGAGTTATCACCTGGTAATGAGTTTCTGAGTGAAATCAGAGCAGGCTGTATTACAAATGCCTAGGCTTTTGCCAACTCCACCCAATGATCAGTTTAGAGTAATGGAAGGATTTTTGAAAGAAGAAGAAACTGGAGATGAATTCCTTAACCACAGCATTGTCTTATGGAGCGAACAAAAATTCTGAGTCAAAAAAGAGTCCTCAGTTTCCTCACTTTTGGTGGTTAAAGTAGGGGTTCCAAGGCCTGAGGATTGTTCCAAGGGTAGTGAGACCAGTTTAGTTTCCCCCGTTACGAGAATCTTGGTCTTTCCTTGTTCATGCAGAAGAAGCTCTCCTTCATCCACAGAAACACATGGCCCAGACACAAGGGGATATTGGTAGAATCATTTGATTTGTTACCTAGCTGGAAGTGAACTTGTATATCATCTGCATATGATTGAAAGTTTATCTGGTACTGCTCGGTTGCTCAAATATTTGTGCCAGAAATGTATACAAGTAATACACAACAAGCAGGAAAAGGATGAACCAGCGGGCTCATTCGCATATTGACCCTACGAAGAACTCGACTGACATTGCTGTATTTACTTGGGTTGTGTTGGAGAGAAAAGATTAGATCCAAGACGGGCAGTGCCAGCTAACCCGCCCATTGTTCCAACCTTTCCAGCAGTACTGAGTGGCGGACAATGTTGTAGGCTGCACAGAGATTGAAGAGTATCAGGACTCTTTTCTTACCCTCTCCACTGAATTTAGGAACTTTTCCCTAATTGCGGCTAAGGCTGATCTTTCTTCAGCTATACCCCCCAGGATCTGCAACTCACCTCAGACAACACTCTTCTTCAAGGAATACCCTGTTCACCAGTAACAACAGTCACTGCTTCTTCTCTGAGGAAGCCATCTGAAGAGAATACCCTTTACTTGTACTTAAACTATACCTGCGCATCCTTTACCGTATCTCTCCCCCTTGTCTTGTGCAGCACTCTGGTGGATCTAGATGTGTGCTATAAAACTAACACGGCCTACATGTGTACTGGACTTTTTAAAAATTTGTTTTTTTTAGAGTGACCACCTCACTCAATGGCATCATGGACACTATTTCAGTTTTTAGCTTTCATGTAACAACCTAATGCATTCTGGGTGTTGTAGTCTTGGCCTTTTTCATTTGAAATGATTAGATTAACACACCTGATAAGAGTTGATTTTTAGGTATAAAGTCCAGGGCAGGAAACAGTGCCCATGTGATGGGGTGAGGACGTCACGTTACATTATTGTCATTTATTTTATTTTTTTGCTTACTGACATTTGTTTCTGGCTGGCATGTGTTTCTAGCAGCTCATTGGCATGTATCAGTCCATTATAGAAATATCCCATCGTTCACCGCAAAACCTGTTCAATAACGTTTATAAGAGCACGAGGATGTTCTGTGTTTAAATGAATAAATATGTTTTGTGGGGGAAATAATATTCACGGAGTCGTGCGCGGGTTCTTAATATTGGATGTTTGTGGTGTCTCGCAGGCCCGTATTGTGCGTTTGCCAAAAACAACGATCAATTCTATTGGCAAAACAAACGCAAGGTTAAGAAAAGTGTGTGTGGCGCGCCCGAGAGGATTTAAAAAATACACATGTAGCTCTAAAGAGCAAGAATTAGGGGCATTGCAAAGTCCATTCAGCCTGCCTAATGGGGTTCTTGGGCAGTACACGTAGATTATCAGCGGACAATGGCCCCCGGCTGATTGCGTGGAGGGCCCTTCACTGGCCTCACAATACGGCTGACTTGCTTTTTATACTGCGCACAAAAGGCAGCCCGCCCTTTTCTTGTCTCCACGGCCGCGTCCCCCGGCGGGACCCTCGCGCTGGCCGCTGGACCTTTCTGCTTTTCTTCCGCGGCCCCGCCATGAGGCGCGCATAAAGGGGCGCCTCACCTGCAGCCATTAGCGGGAGCAGGGCAGTTCCACTAGGATTTAACTTGAGAAAACAAGAGCGTAAGCCCCTTAGCAGCGTGTGGGCAGGAGCTTAGAAGACGGCTGCCAAACTTTGCTTAGGAATGATCCCGACCAGAGCAGTAATGAGGGAGGCTCGCGTCGCATGCAGAACCCAGAGGCAGGGAGGCGTGGCCAATGCGCTTCTCTCACTGCCTGGCGCTAATTAGCACGGGGCAGTGGATAAAGGCTCCCTCCCTGCCCTGGAGAGTCAGCAAAGTATCTAACGTGTCACGTCATGTGATGTCACCTCAAGTCGTGAGCGTGACCTGTTATGCTGTATAACGTGCTGTGGTTAATTTGTAAAACAATAAGTGCCAGGGCCTTTGTCCGGAGAACAGGGCAGCTTGCACCATCCATTGCCCCTGCCAGCCCTGCCAATTACAGTATCAGCACAACTAATAACTATCACACTCCTACAAGTGTGACAATTCATATTGTTCAAGGTTCCCAAAGCTACAAGAATGTTTTGTGTGGCACCAATTAATGATTATTAATGTATATTAAATTAATAAACAGCTATTGTTGTGCTCGTACCCAAATTTGGCAGACAGCACCACCTTGTGGAAGACTGTCACAAGCGCCCGTGGTAAGATTTAAGTGCAAGTGCCGAGCACCAGAAATCGCTGGCTCAAAATAAGCCCTGATAACGTGTGCATTATATACTGCGTTTCTTCCATTTCCCCCATACTTGATCCTACCACCATGCACTGCCTCTCCCAATCAATTACTTATAATAATTCTTCCTTGCACCAGTGCTGTGATGGAGAAAGGGAAAGACCGACGGTTGTACTAGCCAAAACTTTTGTAATATTTCTCCTTTTATATGCTATCTTTGTAATGCTGGTATGTTATATTTTTTCTTCTGTTTTTATTGGTTGTTAAATAAAGCTTTTCAAACTTAAAAAAAAAAAAAAAAGGTAGCAATTAATAATTATTTGAACTTCACCGAGTATTCATCACATTCCACTCAGCTGGAAATTTCAATTTCTAAATATCTTAGTGAGAACAAAGGCTTCTCCTCCATTAGGAAAACCATCCATGAGATGAATTATGACTAAGCTAAAATAGCAAATGCTTCCACCAAAGGAATGAAAAAAGGAACAAATCCAATAACTACAAATAAAATATGTTGCCAGCTGGAAACAATACAACAGTGCTTAATTTGTGAAAGAAAGAGTGCCTGAGCCCGAAGCTGTGCTCAGAAGCCCGCGAACAGGAGACTCGTGCGTGTGCGCGCAAATCAAGTTGGCCGCCACGGTGTGAGCTCTGCAATTTCGGCCCATTTTACGCCGAAAATTATAGCCAAAAGGGCTATTTTCAATAAAATAATGGTACCTGGAGACTTTTAACACCATCAACATCCGTTGGAAGCATTTCTACCCGGTTTTTGGTGAGGTTGAGGTTAATTTGTGGAGAAGATCCTCTCAGCAGTGCTTCCATTCAGGTCTTGCTGATTTTCTCTGTCAGGAGGGCGGACCCACACGCAGGAAAGGGCGCGTCTGTGGCCTGGATACTCCCACAGTTGGCTTTAGCTGCTGCACAGAGCTATATTATACTGCATTATTTCTATGGGCTTTGAAACTTTAAATTGAACAGATTACTGCCTTAAATAATTAACTTGTTACTATGGAGGGTAAAAATACTCCTTTGGCTCTTAACAAACGTAAAAAAAATACTACTTTACCTCCACCAGTCAAGTCTAAAATTGTAGACTCTTGTGAACCTTCCTTAACTGATTTGTTTGATGAAATGCAGGCTATTCGTACTAACACAGACACTATTGCATCAGAATTGAAGAATTTGCGCAAAGATATGGCAAGTATTTCAATGAAAGTTTCTGACAATACAATTAAAATTCAAGACAACAAAACCAAATTAGATGCTCTTATTCCTGTTGCAGCGAAAATAGAACCAATGAATAAATTATTGCTTGATTTGGAAAATCGTAATCGGTAGTACTATTTAAGAATTTTCAATTTGCCAGAAGATGTGGAAGGTAATGACTGTAGAAGGTATTTAGAAAACCTATTGCCTGATCTTTTACGGCTAAAATTGACGGAAAAATTTGAGATCGACAAAGCTCATAGAATTCCTTCACATAGAAACCCGGGTCAAACTAAACTTCGTCAAATGATATTCAAGGTGTTGCGTCATCACCATCTTGTATTAATATAGAAAGCGTCAAGAGAAATTCCATCTTTGATAGTCAACGGAAATAAAAATTTTATTCATCAAGACTTTGCTAAGGAAACTGTAAAAATCCGTATGGAATTTACTGATCTTTGTCCAAGATTGAGAAGTTGTGGATTCAAATATGGACTTTTTGACCCGTCTACTATGTGAATACGGAAAGATGGCTTCTCGAAGTCCTTTTAACGTCCGGATGACCTTCATCTATACTTAGACCAACATTCGCCGCTCTCCATGGAAACTAATTAAAATTTTACTTGAAATACTAGATTACTACATATTTGTAGTTAGCCTAAATTGATGTAATTCTTTCCTGGGCTCGTTTCGAGTGGTTATTCTTGTAATGCATGTGTGCGATTCAAGAATTCTATTTTTGTCTATATGTTGTCTTTGTTATATGTTGGACCGTTTTTTTCCATTCTTTTTCTTTCTTTTTCTACAGAACTACGTATATTTTGTCATTTCTTTTAATTCTTTATCTTCTTCTCTACTTAATTTCTTTCAATGATGTCTAATATTCATGGTATTAAACTTGTGTCTTTTAATGTTAAAGGTTTACGGCATCCTGTTAAGCGTACTAAAGTTTTGGATTACCTGGCTAGACATAAGGCTGTTATTTGTTTATTACAGGAAACTCATTTTGATGACACTATTCTAGCGTACATGAACAAAAAATGGGTGGGTAATATTGTTTCTTCACCTGCTCTCAATAAGAAAAATGGAGTTGCTATCTTATTTGCAAAAAAATTAAATCTTCAAATATTACATAAGTATTCCGATTCTAATGGTCGTTTCCTCATATTTAAAATTAAAATTGATGACATGGTCCTACGCTTGATTAATATATATGGTCCTACGAAGGATGACCCTGAGTTTTGGTCTCTTTTTACTTCAGAAGTCTTAAAATTGGGTAATGTTCCACTTATTATTGGAGGCTATTTCAATCTTATAAGTGATCCTTTATTAGATAGATGTTCTCAAATTAAATATCGTCCTCCAAAAGCTTTTTTTGTTCTTAAATCTTTTTTTAAATCAACTAAATTAGTGGATTTCTGGCGTTTACATCACCCAACAGACAAACAATTCACTTTTTTTCTAATCCTCATAACTCATATTCTAGACTAGATTTTTTATTAATATCCCGTCATTTAGTTCCCTCTATTTCTGAACCCACTATCCAAAATATTGATATTTCAGATCATGCACTTGTCTCATGCATTTTACATCCTACAGTATCTCAACAGTCCCGATGAAGATGGCGCATGAACACAAATAATGTTCGAATAATAACAACAAACCCAAAATGTTATCATCAATTAATGAATATTTTATGTTTAACCCTGAAGGTTCTACATCAATTGTAAACAGATGGGATGCCTTTAAGGCGTACATTAGGGGGGTTACAATTTCCATTATGGCTCATACAAATAAGACATTTAATACACGAATTAACGAATTTGATAAACAAATTGCTAAATATGAACATCTTTTTATTACATCCAGTGACATTAAATACAAAATACACTTACAAAAACTTCGCTATGAACTGATCTCCATATTAAGCACTCGAGCAGGCATACAAATTTCTAATTCAAAAGCTAAATTCTGTTTTAATGCTAATAGATCTGGAAGATTTTTAGCAAATTATTTGCGTATTAAGAAAGATAAAACTCAAATTAGTGCTATACACAAATCGGATGGACAAACAGCCATATCTCATACAGCAATAGTGAATGAATTTATGAAGTATTATTCAGAGTTATATAATAAACTTCCCACAAGTGATTTATCACTTATTGATAAATTTTTAGAGGAGTGTGATTCGCCTCAAATTTCTCAAACAGTTAGAGATAATTTGGATATGCCAATTTCTATTGATGAAGTACTCTCAGCTATTAAATCACTCAAGTTGCGTAAATCTCCCGGCCCGGATGGTATTCCTGTAGAGTTTTATAAAGAATTTGCAACTCTCCTGTCACCACATTTATTCAAATGATTTACTCATTTTAGTCTTACAGGAACAACGTCAGGGTCTTTTACAGAAGCTTTAATTATAGTCCTTCCAAAACCAGATAAAGACCCCTCAATGGTTTCAAACTATCGTTCTATTTCCTTGATTAATCAGGATTGTAAACTTTATGCAAAGATCCTGGCAACAAGATTAGCTACAGTATTGCATTCCATTGTGCATATTGATCAATCAGGTTTCATGAAAAACAGACAGTCAATAAACAATGTAAGATTATTACTCCATGCAATTGAAAGTGGTGCATCATTAACTCAACCTGCTGGCCTTCTAGCCTTAGGGGTCGATTCCGATCTCGGCCGGTAGGGCACCGAATCGGATTCGGCTTAACCGGATCCGATTCGGAGCCCTATTTCCCGACCGATTCGTACGTGCGTCCGGGCGAGCGAGTACGATGCGTGCGCTCGCAAAATCTCTGACCGACTCGTTCGCAGGACCCGACCGACTCGCACGGGGACGACTCGCACCGCGCAATGGAGACGTTCCCCGGCCGGGTAAGTACGATGCGCACCTCGACCGCTCCGACCGACTCGCGCAGTCCGGCTCCAAGGAGCTGTCGGAGCTGCACTTTGGGGGTCCGTGTCGGACCCCCTGGAAGCGTAGGCGTGCGAGTCGCACACAGGGGGCCCCCAGGGTCCCCCCTACACGTGCATGTACGGCGCGACCCGCATCGACGCGAACACACTGTAGGGGGCGCCCTTGTTTGCGTCGTGCCCATTGAGTCAATGGGAGCCCGTGTACGCATCGTACGACTGGCTCCCATTGACTTCAATGGGAGTCCGACCGAATCGAGTCCGATAGCATACGTGCGCATCGTACTCGTTCGGTCGGGCTGCTAGGGTCCGAAACTGTGACACCTAACAATACTCCTACTTGGCTTAGTATTGAACAAAGCTTGGTTGCCCCGTTTCCGTTGCCGGCATTAGTCATCATGTCTAATTCAATTGCTCCGGAAATCAACTATTGTGAAATCTACAAAATTGATATTAAAGGATCTTGATTCAATTTTTCAATACATGATGGCATTTCCATTACACTCATCATTATGGTATAATCCTAGACTTAAGTTAAAAAGATCCACAACATTTTGGAATACCTGGATTAAAGCTGGTATTTTTTACTTGAAAGATATATACAGTGACAATACTTTTTTTATCTTTTCAGGAACTACAACAATTGTTCAAACTAAAATCTACAGATAGTTATACATATGATCTATTGTGTAATTCAATACTAGACTCTTTCCATAATAATTTTCCCCAGAATGCAACATCTGATTTGGCTGTATACATACAAACCCTGGCCTCCTCTTCCCATGCTGTATCTCTCTTTTATAAAAAATTGAATGGAAGTACAAATGATAATATTATTTTCCTAACTTCTTTTTGGAATAAAGAATTAGATATTGTATTATCCTTAGATATTTGGCGGAAAATCTGGCTGAATAACGTCTCAGGATGGTTGCTCGTTTCCATATATCAAACAAATACATTTATTTTATTCAATTGCTTATGGACTCCTTTTAGGCTATTTAAAGCTAAATTATTGAATTCTTGTGTATGTTGGAATTGGTCTCAACAAGAAGGACTGTTAAAACATATGCTCTTTGACTGTCCAAACATTAGTAAGTTTTGGAATGATGTTTGGAATATAGTAAGGAAAATATTGAATATTACTGATATATTGTCTTATACTATAATAATTTGTAAATCAGTCGTTATTACAACAAAATTGACAGATCTTGAAGGCAAGATTTTTGATTTTTTAATTTCAGCTGCATTGAAATCTATGACTGCTAATTGGAAAAATGCTTCATTACTATCAGTAGATACGTGGTGGGCATGGATAATTTTTTCCAGAAGAGGAGCCAATTTATCCCTTACAGGTGTTATTCATAACACTTCTAATTATCATTTATTTTGTAAACCAATTGATAATTATATAGCTTTACAACCATGACTATATCTAATCTGTTCAGTAGATGAATAATTGTTTAACTATTCTTAATACCGCTACGTGGTTCTACTCAAATTTTAATAGACTCATAATAACTTGTAATATCTCGTTCTATTAAAGGATTCATTTATTTTCTATTTTCTATCTTTTATTCTTTTCTCTTCTTTTCCTTTTTTATTATTCTTGTCTTCCTTTTCTTCCTTTTCTTTATTACAGTATATAATTATATTCATGGTACTTAAGATTGTTTAGCCGATGTTAAAATATTTAATAACTGTATGATAGTTCACTAGTTAGCAAATTATAACATATGTGTACCTTTTTCCGATGCTCTTTTTAAATAAAATAAATAGCCCGCGAACAGTGCAATTAACGTTGGTGTGCCCAGTACCAAGGCTGGTAGTCTTAAATCCACCTCAGGTCTCTTTAATTCACTACCAGACACTCCCTGCCCTTTTATCTCACTTTTGCAGGTTCATGCTTTTTCCCTTTGTGATAGTTTGCCGTCTTTCTCTTCCTCCTTTTTCCCTTCTTCCCCTCTCTTGTGCTCAGTAAATACCCAAAGGGGTAAAATAAGTGTCGTCCCCAAAAATAAGTGCCAGTGGCCCCCACTGGCAACCACTGGCTCAAATTAAGCACTGAATACAAATAACCAATAACATAATTTAAGATGCACTTCTTTCAAACACTGAGGCCTTTTACTCATTAAGACCTGGGTGACTCAGCACATTGGTGGCCAAGTTGAAAGATTCCATACATCGCCACTGTACTAGAGAAGCGAGTACTTAAACAATCACAGCTTTCTTTGAGACTGATCAAATGCTGCATCTGTTCCACCAGGTTCTTGCCTTGGATAGGGGAAAGATTGCGTGCTCTTCAGGATGGATGATGATCTCTGGATTAACAGCGTAAGGAAAACACCTGAGCCCAAATCTATTTGGATCTTTCATCAGCCATTGACAAAGTCAAACACTCAAATCTGCTGTCTCATTTGATAAGGCCAGGATTAAGGAGAGTACCTGCTATTGGTTTGAGTCCTCTTGTTTACCAGTCCTCAGCCAGTGGCATTACTACAGTACTCGCCATTACTTCAGCCTCTGATCTTCGTAGTTAAGGTCACCGCTTCACTCTGGGCTATTACAGACATGCTCTTTGGTCTTGAACTTTTCGCTTACAAATCATTGATTTTAGGTGTGTCAGTCTAATTGGCTCAATGAAGCAAGAGTATAACACCAAACTGCACACAAAAGTCCAGGACTGGATCAGTGCCCCTGATGACCAGTAGGGAGATGGTCACCCTATTCATAGCCGGACAGTGGGCAACATTCTCTCAGCTGTTATTATGTACAGACTGAGTCAGCATTGAACCACTTCCATACACGGAATTTCTATAACTATCTGATTATACAGGTTATACTTAGGGTATAGTGTCCTGAAAGCAGAAGAGTTTCATAGCTGTATGCTGCAAGCTGGAGGTTACCAGCGTATGGAAAGCCTTCTAAGATGAAGGTGGTAAATAGGGGCCAAATGGATCATCTCTGATTGGAGAATAATTGGCTCACCTCACTTAGTATCCGCCCATTGCCAACAGGTATTACAAGAAAAATTGGTGATGGTGTTGGCTAAAGCTCTCTCGTACTCTCCAAGAGCCCTGGGCTAACTGGTTTTAAAATTACCACTGTGAGACATTTTTAAAAATGCTTGGATCACACTCAATGTGGTAGTCTTACTTGAAAGAGATAAAAGGTGATGGGAGGATGCTTGCAATAAGTCTGACCACTGGTATTCCCTCTGGAGCATTCCAAACCATTGTTCTTTTACCCACCATGCCACCTCAGATTGCACCCACCCGTATGTAAGTCAGTCTTATTCCTGCTTTAATAGGACCAGTGCAGCCCGAACTGCCAAGCCATGTCCCCCCTGAACCAGAATACAAGCAACCCAAGACCAGTTTCACCCTGATTGGGGCTCTCCAGTCGGTTGTAGCTTAGCTTCAGTAGCACAGTGAGCAAGGGACCTACGTCTAGGCATACCCTTGGCCACTTAGGGTGTTACATCAACTTGACTTTATGCTGGACTACGATTACCTAGTGTATATCCAGCTCACTCAGAAATCTCTGCAAAACTGCACAAGTAAAATATGTAGCAGGAAGGATATTGTTGATCCAGTCAGGATGCTCAAGACATCGCCACTCTCAAGAGATGCCACTCATTCCTAATACATCAAAGGATCCAGCTTAAATCTTTGTGCATCACTCCCTTGCATTTTACCTTCACAGGCTTGTGCAGCCTTCATTTGAGTCTGTTCTAAGAATCGCTAAGTTCAGTGAGTACACATGGAGTGTCCTCGCTGTCATTCCTGAGGATGAAATTCTGTAACAACTGCCTCACCCCGACTATGAGAACAACCTTGATCTTGGGTCCTATATCATAATGGTGGTCATCTGTGTTAGTCCACTCACATTGGGCTGTCCAAGCAAGTGATAATGAGCTATATAACTAAGCCAGTGGTCTTCTAACTTTTTAATGCTGCGCCCCCTAGTAAAGAAATAAAATTCATTAGGCCCCCTCAGATTTTTCACAATTATTCTATTAAACTGGCAATGTTTAAATATGTCTCGACTTATTTAAACACAAGACATATTTAAACATTGCAGTTAAATTCTGTTACCATTTTTCCATGCTAGGATATAAATGGCAAAAGAAGCTAGTGATAGCCAATTACAGAGTGGCTTACTGCCACTCATTTTTCCCCACCACTTAAAACAAAGCACTGCTATAGGCATAATGCTTCTTTTGACCATAGCCTGGTGCCCCCCCCCTGGGATCACTTGAGGCCCCCGTAGGGGAGCCCGCCCTGAACTAAGCACTGGCAAACCCAATACGGCTGGTCTTGGCAAGTCTACAGTTTTTTGTTTTCAAGCATAGGCAATCAATATTAGAAATTTAAAAGTAACAATGCCATTTGGGGGCTGCCAAGCCTTAGCAAAAACAGTAAATAAAAAATTTAAAAAGGCATGAAAATGAGTCAATGGTTAAAATGAGCTGACCCATGCGGTATGGTGTGGTGCGTGGAAGCGAAATGAAAATAACATTTTAACAGACCAATGGATGAGGAGGAATGCCTCAAAGTCACTTTCAGGCTTAAAGTGCTGCATAAAGAAGAGCAGGGAATGCTGGGTACTTCACAAGTTATAAGTTGTGAGCAGCTCATTTATATGGAATACTCTGCAACACCACCGACACTCCAAATCTGCTCACCTCAAATGTCTGTTTTTCTGGCAATGTTTTAAGGATAAGATTAGCACAGTGCTATCTAAACCTAGCTAGAAAGCATTACCTAGCTATACCTCCCTGATGAACTCTAATATGAGCAAAACACGTGTCAAGTGTTGCTTTAATTCACTCCAGCTTGTCTTGGATGGTATTTTACCAATCCAGAGCTTTAATACTGTGCATGGAATGGTAAAAGAATGTTGTCATTTTTTAACTCAGTTTGGATGGCACTTGCTAATCTTGCTTAAAACTCTGCTGTAAAAATGTCAAAAAGCTTTGTCATTTTCTAGCTGGGAAACGTAACCATAAGGCCGAAGTTTAAAGCAACAAACACACCCACGCTATTCTGCCCCATCACCCAAGTAAGACCATGTTTACAAAGGGAAAACTGCAACACAACTGCATAAAATCGCTAAATATTATTTTGTGTGGGTGGGTTAAGGGGGTGGTTCCATTCTGCCCCATCACCCTGGCAGGACCATATTTACAAAGAGAAAGCTAAGCACTCTAGTATAACATGGGTAAACAGTATTTTGGTGGGTTAAAGGGTGGGTCCATGGGGAAATAATCCTTGACCAAAGAAATGATGATATTTTGTATTCAATTTGTATTCATAGGAGGAGACACTCGAAGGATGGGATTGCAGTCAGGACTCATCATTGCAGTCAGGACTCATCAGTGCAGTCAGGACTCATCAGTGCAGTCAGGGCTCATCAGTGCTTGCTGTCAAGGAGGCCACATTTTTAAGTGTTCAGCCATCATTTTAGTCTCCGTCTTTAGTAGAAAATGTCTATTTCTCAGCTTTCACCGTGAAACATATCCATCCTCTTCAAAGTATTTCAAAGTATATGTCACACTGGAACAGCATTTCAAAATCAAAACATCCTGCTCACAGGATTTAAATACTGAGAGATGACGGACTGCTTGCACTACAGAGATAGACCATGAATGAGATGTGACCGTATGGCAGACAACTGACTGACTATGCACGCTGCTGAGGAGCATGACAAAAGTACCATGAGGAATAAAAGTACTAAAACAGGGGGGCGTGGCCGGGCAAGATGGCCGAGAGGACGTAATCCATCTCGGCTCCCGGTCCGCGCGCTGTTCCGGAGCTAATTGGGGCAGATTCCCGGGGCGCTGAGGACTGAGCTCGGCTCCCACACACAGCGGAAGATGTGGTGCTCAGTCGGAGAGGTCCCTACCTGCTACATCTCGACCAGGGGCACTCCTGCTTCAGCCTGAGTGGTAACGCGAGGCCGAGTGGCAAAATGGCGTCTGCCGGGCTGCGCTGACCGCCGGCGGCTGCTGGTGCCGTCTGAAGATCCTGCCAGTCGAGATTGCCCTCTCTATCAGGGTAAGGCTGAACGCAACGGGACTGCCAGAGCGTTGTCGCCGCTTCCCCCTGGGACAATCCACGAACTACGCGGCATCGCGACCCGCCTGCCTGACCCTAAAATGGCGGCCCCCTAGCGACATCGGCGCTACCGCGTTCTCGGCCGAGATTCCAGCTCTCTGCCCAGCGACTCCCCCGGCGGCGGACCTGAGGTGCTGCGGCTCCCCCTGCTGAGGGTTGGATGAAGTCGGGGCCCACGGGGGGCCCGGAGTGGCGCCCTACACCTTCCGGTGGGGGCTGTGTGTCTGCCTCTGCTTGTCCTGACCGGAGTGGGGTGGCGCAGGGGATGGTGGCCGATACTGCTTGACCGGTCCCCCGCGTCATGTGGGCGCGACCTTGCGGACCCCAGCCACCTGGCGCCATATCCACCGAGAGGTGACCCGTCGAGCGTGCTTCTCCCCTCTTACCTTCCGGAGATCACTTCACGGCTGCCAGCGCGCCTAAAGGGAGGAGGTCCTGCTTCAATCAGCGGGGAGGACCCTATTTCAGATCGGGCATCCACGCGCGCCTTCCCTACACCTTGGAGGTCGCAACCACCAGCCTGCTGAACGAATTCCGTGGACGCCCTCATCGCGCCGACGGAGAGACCCTTGGGGCAGGTCCGCATGCCGCCCAAGAAGGGGACGGCCAGAACATCTGCTAAGGTCTCTGATTTCTTTGTGGCCTCGGACAGGCGCTCGGGGCTGAGTGCGACCGACGAAGCAACCACAATGGCGCTCACGAAAGCGGAGCTCCAGGCCATGTTCAAGGATTTCAAGATGGAGCTGCGCAGGGACCTGGGGCAGGACATCAAATCCTCCATGGAGCAATTACGGACGGACCTGACCGGAAAGTTGACTTCCCTCCAGCAGGATGTAGACTCAGTGGGTACCCGAGTTCTGGATTTGGAGGTGCACCACCAGGATCAAGAAAAGCTCACGACAGAGCTCAGAGATGATGTCCGCTATCTCCGTGATCAGCTTCTTCAGTCGCAACTTAAGACGGAGGACCTTGAAAATAGGGCCCGGAGGGAGAATATTCGCGTCCGGGACCTGGAGGAGGGCGCGGAGGGGCCAGATCTGGAGGCATTCATGGAGGGGCTCTTTGCGGAGATCCTAAGCCCTCAATCCCTCAAAATAAAACTGGAACGGGTCCACCGAGTGGGACAATTGCAGAATGGAGACAGGAGGAGGCCCCGAGACATCCTAGCGAAATTCCGCTCATTCAAGGTCAAGGAAGCAGTGCTCGCAGCGGCTAGGCCCAAGGACTCCATCTCTTTCCAAAAGCACACGTGTACGATCTACCAAGACCTGGCGCCGGCCACTCTTGCACGGAGACAGCTGTTCAGGCCTCTCACTGCCAAACTCCGAGAGGATAAGATTAGATATCGGTGGACTTTCCCGTTTGGACTTAGTTTCGAATTTCGTAATAAACAGCGTCATATCTCTGATCTACAGGAAGGGTTGGTTCTGCTGGGTCTCTCCGTGGAGGATCAGGACTCCGCTTCGGATGTCTCCAACGCACTACACAAGGCCCGGGCGGACGCGCCTGCATGGTCGGCGGGCTCACGCAGAGGCCACAGATGAATCCCCGACGAATGCTTCACGGCATTGCATCATTCTGTTCGGGGTGGGAGTGGTTTCTAGCACAACCATGGTCAGCGGGGGCTGAGGGGACCGCTGCACATTCTCGAGGGACGAGTGGGGTGGTGTCTCACTCCTCCTGGCTGTTTCATCCTCACTGACCTCCTGCTGATGCTTGGTACTCACGGGCAGCGGCACCCTCCATTGCAGTTAACACTGCGAATGATCTACTCTCACTCCTGTTGAACTCAGGTATACTTTGATATATGCTCCATGACTGTCTGGTGTCTACATCCCCTTTCTCAAAGACCGTCGTGGTGCCGCTGGGGCAGAGGCATATGACCAGGTCCTACTCATGGCAGCGGGGGGCTTTCCTTAGCGAGGACTTGACGGCGCCTCGGGGTCGTTTGTATATGAATCCTGTTGGCATTGCTCCGGGATGGGTGCGGACGGGGACCTCGGTCCCACCGCCTCCCCGCATTCCTGGGGGTTTTCGTTACACTTCCCGGGGAATGGACTTTGTTTTCTATGTTGCATATAAGGTTTGCATTTTTTTTTTTTTTTTTTTGGGGGGGGGCTGGGTACGGTAGGGAATGGGTGGGTCATGGTGGTGGCGTTTTAACATCTCGTATAGATAGGTATGCAGATCACACAGTAAGCCTGCACTTTGTTAGAAGGGGAGAGGTCACTTCTTGGGGGCAGCTGATGGTGGGGGAAATGTTGAGTCTAGTGGGGTATTTATTGAGATGCTGTCTCACTTCTTGATACTATGACAATCTCTATCGGTACCTGGAACGTTAAGGGTCTTAATTCCCCTCAGAAGCGCCAAAAGGTATGGAAATACATTATTGATCACCACCTTGACGTAGTGGCCCTACAGGAAACACATCTGGCTAGAGCTGAGGACACACGGCTCCGACACAAACACTACCCTCTGATTTATAGAGCGTCCGCTCCAACGAAACATAGGGGGTGGCACTCCTGTTTCGGTCCTCCACAAAATTCCAGCCCTTGGATGTACAACGCGACAAAGACGGTCGCTGGGTCATGGTAAAGGGTCGCTTAATGGGGAAACTTTGCACCTGTGTAGCGGTATATGCCCCCAACACTGGCCAGACGGTCTTCTTGCACACTTTTTTGGGGAGACTATTGGATTTCCAGGAGGGGCCACTGGTACTTATGGGCGACTTCAATTTAACTTGGCAGAAAGACTTAGATAGCACCCACCCGCAACGCTCAGATATGGGTTCCTTCTCCCCGGACATACGACAACGACTGCACGACATGGGACTCCGTGATGCATGGCGCTTTTTGTATCCTAACTCACGCGATTACACATTTTATTCACATGTTCACCGTACATATTCCCGTCTTGATTATATTTTTATTAGCCAATCACTCCTGGGTGCCTTACAGGATGCCAAGATCTTCCCCCTCTCAATATCTGACCATAGTCTCCTGGCAGTCTCGATGGGATGGAGGGCGGACTCCTCTGCTTCTCCCAGGTGGTACTTCCCGGCTGCGCTGGCCAGAGATAAGGACTCCTGCACTAAATTAAGGGAATCTATCACTGAATTCTTTGACATTAACAAGTCGGAAGACACGTCGGAGTTTACTAATTGGGACGCCTTTAAGGCGGTCTTTCGGGGAGGTGCATTTCCCTCAACGCCGCGCTAAACTCGCAACGTGCTAAAGAAAGAGAGCGGTTAGAGTCGGAACTGACTTCCACTGAACACGCGCATAAATCAAACCCCACAAGGCAGACCCTTCGCAACCTGACAGCGCTTAGGGGTAAACTCCGAGCCATCTACAACAATAGGGCGGAGTACACGCTTCTTAAACTACGTCAACTATCCTACTCCCAGGGCAATAAGATTGGCAAACACCTTGCTCGGCAGCTTAAAGATAAACGAGAGAAGGAGTACATAGGCGGTATACGGGGACCACATGGGGAACTTACTCATAGCGACAAGGAAAAAGCGGAGACCTTTAGCTCCTTCTATAAACATCTCTACACGGGGGACCGCTTAGATCCCGACGCCCAACGGGAATACCTCCACACCCTCCACCTCCCGCAGGTTTCCCCGGACGGGAATGAGACACTTTCTTCCCCCATCACCTCTGATGATGTTCTCTCTGCTATTAAGGCTCTCAAGCTCCATAAAGCTCCTGGTCCGGACGGCTATACCGCCATATTTTATAAAACTTTTGCATCTGATATCACCCCGCATCTTACACAGCTCTTTAATAAGATGGCGGAGGACGGCTCAACCTCTGGCTCCATGTCGGAAGCAATGCTTACTGTTATACCCAAACCAGGGAAGGACCCTCATGAGTGCACCTCCTACAGGCCTATCGCCCTGCTCAACCTCGATGCGAAACTCTATTCCTCCATTCTGGCAAAGCGGCTCAATGAGCTTATGCCCGACCTCATACACCCGGACCAATCGGGATTTATTAAAGGGCGCCAAACCCACGATAACACCCGCCGAATAGTCCACCTTATTGAGAAGGCCAATAGACGTCGGATTCCCGCGGTCCTGGTGGGATTAGACGCGGAAAAAGCCTTCGACAGGGTGGATTGGGCGTTTCTTTTTCATACCCTCGCGGCCTTTGGCTTTGCACCCCGATTTCTCACTATGATTCGGGCTAACTATCTTCAACCCCATTCTAAAGTGATGATCAATGGCACACACTCGTCCTCTTTCTCCCACTCCAGAGGTACCAGACAGGGGTGTCCCCTCTCACCGCTGCTCTTCGCCCTTAGTATCGAGCCACTAGCGATAGCAATTAGAGCGAACCCTACGATTCGGGGGATCCCTTTCACGGGGGAACAACATAAAATCTCCCTCTTCGCTGACGACGTCCTGCTGTCATTGGCGGACCCAGCCACATCCCTGCCACCCCTACAGGCTGAACTGGTTCGGTTTGAGGCGATAGCGGGCTTCAAAATAAATCTGGGCAAGTCCTACATCCTCAACCTCACACTTCCTACAGCGGAGGTTTCCAGGCTGCAACCCCTCACACCTCTTCAATGGGCCACTTCCTCTATACAATACCTGGGGGTTCAGATTACTCCAAGAGTGGAAGGACTATATGCCGCCAACTTCCCCCCGATACTCACGCGGATACAAGCAGAGCTTACGAAGTGGAAGCCCCTCTTTCTGTCCTGGCTGGGTCGGATCCATGCCATTAAGATGACGCTTCTCCCCAAGCTCCTCTATCTATTTCAAGCCCTGCCCATAGAGTTGGAGGGGGACTTCTTCCGACGCGTTAAGGTTATGATCTTAAATTTCATTTGGCAAGGGGGAAGGGCTCGCTTCTCTTTTCGATACTTCGTCGGTCCAGAGCGGAGGGTGGAGTCGGACTCCCAGATATTCATTTATATTACAAGGCCGCCCAACTCCGCGTACTGATTGAATGGACAAAACATGACTCCGACAAACACTGGCTACATATGGACCGCAGTGTGACCGGGCGGACTATATGGGATCTGATCTGGCGGCCTAAACAAGATAGACCCAAGAACACTTACATCAGCACTCCCACACGCACAACCCTTAAGGTATGGGACTCAGTGGCAAGCGATGAGAGATGGTCCTCTTTTCCCTCCCCCTTCACGCCTCTTCATTTCAATCCAGCATTTCCCCGGGGATGCAGGCGGGACCGTTTGACACCTGGAGGGAGGGAGGATGTTTAGCTCTAACACACCTTTTCCATAACTTTGACCCTCTCACTTTTGATAACTGTAAAAGGGACTATGGCCTGGAGAATACAGAACGATACCGCTATAGCCAATTACTGCATTGGGCCCTTACACCACAGGTCCGGGAGGCGGCTACCCGTCCCCTCACACAATTTGAAGCCTTTCTCACTAAGGCTACCACTATGAAAGGCGCAATTTCCTTTTTATATAAGTTTCTCCTTACCACTACGCGCTCCCCGCGCCCTCGATACATGGCCATGTGGGAGGGAATCCTCCAACGAGACATCTCAGACGACGAATGGTCCCATCTGTGGTCCGATACCATGAAATTCAACCACTCCATAGAGCTCAGGGAAGCACACCTTAAGACCATGATGGATTGGTATCTCTATCCCTCCAGGCTTAGACGGATCTTCCCCACTACCTCTGATCGATGCTGGAGGGGATGCGGGCTTCTGGGGGACTTCCAGCATATCTGGTGGGACTGCCCACATATACGACCCTTCTGGGAAGAAATACTTGCACACATTAAAGATATGTTGGGATATCCGGTTCCTACTACTATGGCAGAGGTCCTGCTGGGGCTCCGTGATCCTGCCTTGGAACACCAGACCCGGGCTGATAAAACCATCATGTGGCTCTGTATTGGAGCGGCGAAGGTCACACTGGCAGCCGCCTGGAAAAACAGGGAAGCTCCGGCAATTTCCCTCTGGCACTCTAGATTATGGAAGCTACTCAGTATGGAACGTATGTCGGAAGTCTTTAGAGATAACTTTACGAACTTTGAATTTAAATGGGGCCCCCTGGTCACCTTTCTTTCTCATGGCCTTCCATCTGCTGTTTGCCCTGCCTCTATCAGAGCCTTACACCTCTTTCAGATATGAAGTACAACCTATCATGACACAATGATGAAGATATTTTTAGGTGCCACCACCATGTTGGGGAGGGGGAGGGAGTTGGGACAGGGTTGGTTAATTATTTTATGTTTCTTGATGTATTGCTCCATAGAGGAGAGCTGTTCTATTAAGCCCGGTAGCATTTTCTGTTTAATGCCTTCTGATTAGACGGACTTGAGAACATGCCCTATCGAAAGATGGTTGAACACATTCTCATTTTATCCATCGAACTGTGCAGGACACGGAGACTTGCTCCGCACCCAATACTGTTGGACACTGTGCCTTTACTGTTACATCATGTTTAGATTGGATCGGGGTCGATCTTTAGCGTGGAGTACGCTGCACAATTTCCGTTCATCCCAGTTTTATATCGTCATTCGAGCAAGACAAAAGATGGTAAAAGCATATGTTGTATTATGTTACGAATTCAATAAAAATATGTTTGACAAAAAAAAGTACTAAAACAAGTGTTTCTTCCCACTTTACTGGACAACGTCATTGTGCACCCCAAATACGATTTTGGGTGCTTAAGGTGGAATAATATTTGTCTCAAGGAGGAGACAGAGCAACTCATCTGCTAGAGAGAGAAATCTTCTGGCATAATAGATTTGTGTTATATGTGCAAACGGAATGAGTGACATTTGTCCAACCACTGGAGGTTGAATTTTAAAGGCATATTCTTTCATTATTTCCCCAGTAATAGCAGTAGAGCTGGTAGATGTTTTTAATTTCTGTACTATGCTTCTAATTCCAATGCCACCCACTGAAGGTAGATGGTTGTGCTTGCTTATATTTTCAAAGTTGTCATTTATTATAGTGACACAACCATAGGACCCATTGGAGTAATTTTCAGTCCCCTGCATGGGTTTGAAGATTGTACTCTCCTATACTATGTTAGACTCCTGGCAAGTCATGGAATGTTGCTGCAACTTGTTGATGTTTGCCTCAGTGAACACAAGCATGTGTGTTCAGCATTCCGTCTATCAATTGTTCTTTTTGCATTTGTCACCCCGAGTGGGATGGATATGTCCAGACGTGGGTCCTGTGTTCTCCATGCCACCAGAGTCAAACTAGTCTGGCTGATGAGGGGTGATACCCTGCGACCGGTCCCAGAATGCTAGTTTTTCGGTTCATGGAGGACCTGGCCTGGCAGTTCCTGCTGGACTGTTCCCATGGTGAGCATATGGGTGGGTCTGAACTGGAATGGCAAGGTGAGCAAAAAAAGATGGATTTAGGCCCAGATCTCTGTACGGGGGTGGGGTGATGTTTGGCATTGTTCAGCACTCCATCCATCATCTGTTCTTTTTGCATTTGTCACCCCGAGTGGGACAGGGTATGCCCAGACGTGGGTCCTGTGCTTTCCAGGCCACCGGAGTCAAGCTAGCCTGGCTGACGAGGGGTGATACCCCGAAACAGGTCCCAGGATACTTGTTTTTCGGTCCAGGGAGGACCTGGCCTGGCAGTTCGGGCTGGATTATTCCCATGGGGAGCAGGGTAAAGATTTATTTGTATATTCCTAGGTCCTAACTGGAATGGAATGGTAGGCAAAAAAACTATAGTTTCAGGTCCAGATCTCTGTACTGGGGGAGAATGTTTGACATTGTTCAGCAGTCCGTCCATCAATTGTTCTTTTTGCATTTGTCACCCCGAGTGTGATGGGTATGCCCTGACGTGGGTCCCGTGCTTTCCATCCCACCGGAGTGATGGTAGCCTGGCTGATGAGGGGTGATACCCCGAAACCAGTCCCAGGATGACTGTTTTTCGGTTCAGGGATTACCAGGCCTGGCATTTCGGGTTGGACTGTTCCCATGCGAAGCAGGGTCAAGACTGATTTGCATATGGCTGGGACCAAACTGGAATGGCACGGTGAGCAAAAGAATGATGGATTTAGGCCCAGATCTCTATACTGGGGATGAATGTTTGAAATTGTTCAGTATTCCGTCCATCATTTGTTCTTTTTAAATTTGTCACCCCAAGTGGGACGGGCATGCCTAGACGTGGGTCCTGTGCTCTCGATCCCACCGGAGTCAAGCTGGCCTGGCTGATGAGGGGTGAGACCCTGAAACAGGTCCCAGGATGCTTGTTTTTTGGTTCAGGGATGACCTGGCCTGTAAGTTAGGACTGAACTGTTCCCATGCGAAGCAGGGCCAAGACTGATTTGCATATGGCGGGGTCCGAATTGGAATGGCATGGTGAGCAAAAAAATGATGGATTTAGGCCCAGATCTCTATACTGGGGATGAATGTTTCACATTGTTCAGCATTCCATCCATCAATCGTTCATTTTGCAAATGGAATGAGTGACATTTGTCCAACCACTGGAGGTGGAATTTTTAAAGCATATTCTTTCATTATTTCCCCAGTAATAGCAGTAGACCTGGTAGATGCTTTTAATTACTGTTCTATGCTTCTAATTCCAATGCCTGCCGCTGATGGTAGATGGATGTGCTCGCTTATATTTTCAAAGTTGTCATTTATTGTAGTGACACAACCATAGGACCCAATGAAGTAATTTGCAGTCCCCTTTGGACAGTGTACTCTCCTGTCCTATGTTATACTCCCGCCAAGCCATGGAATGTTACTGCAGGCTTTTTGATTTTTTTCCTCAGGCATGTGTGTTCACTAAAGGTCCCCATGTTACACAGACTGGTGAACTGAGTTCAGGAGGTCATGCAAAGTGCACTATCCACATGGAGAGTGGTTACTGTCCTCTTGCCAGGCTGAGTGAGACTAGCAGTGGTAGCAATATGGATGCAAGTGGAAGTCATTTTAACTGTCAGTTTCAGGGGCGAGACACCCACTGGCCTCTCCAGTTAAAAGGTGTCTGCTAGTCTCCCTTAACCAGGTTCTTCAACAATCTATCCATGTGGGAAATCGATGGAGACTATGTGTATAGTTTGCATCTGAGAGATAGTGAAGTGTGTGTGTGTGGTTGTTTGGCATATAAATCCATCTTGGGGTTCCTGTGTATGAATCATAACTAAAAATGCAGAGCTGGCGTGATGCTACATGGGTCCTTTGTTTAATCTGAGAGCCTGACATGAAAACCTCCTGTCTCTTCTCCCGGAAGTGTCACCGTAGTCAGGTTTGGTGGCTGGTGGGCTGGAATGTCACAATTTTCCCTTTGAAGTTTAACCTTCAGTACCTTGTCAGGACACTCCCAGCTCTGTCCCCTCTTACTGCTGCATCCGTTCAATAGTGTGAGTTCAATATACAAAAAGACAGGAACTGCCTGAACCAGCCTCGGAAGAAGTCCTATGGAAGACTTTCTGGGATGCCCTGATAATGCACTGGCTTATCTTGAACCGGCATGCAGGGTCTGACTTGGGGTATCCCCGAAAGTGTGAACATTGCACAGTGCTTATTGGTTAGCCTGGGAATACATTCTTGGGATTTTCCCTTCTAAGTGTGCCAAGAATTGTCATGACCAGTGTTGCAAGCTCCCCTCCAGGTTGGAACCAAACCTGGTTCAAGATCCAGTCAAGGAGAGTTGTGGACTGCCTGGAGAGAAGGAGTGTTGTCTGATGAGAAGGGATTGCTGGGCTGCAGCCTCACAGAGGAGCATGTCTTTACAGTGTATCAGTCCCGCTGGTTGGAGAGGCTGAGAGCTGTACAAGGAAGTCGAGTCCAGTATCCTTGTGAAAGTGCTGCCTGGAACTGCCTTGAAGGATGGAGACCACTTGCTGTGGAAGGTTTGTTAGAGGTACCCTCGAAGAAGACAACTGCCTCGAGAGGAACACCAAAGACCAGCTGTCATATGAGCACTGTTTCTAGTCCTAGACTTTGGTGTGATAGCCAAATGCATTCTGGGTTTTGTAGTCTTTTGTTCCCATTGAACTTATTAGACTAACACACCTGAAATCAATCATTTGTAGCTGAAAGGTTCAGGACTGGAGATAGTGCCCGTAATTGACTGAAGTGTGGTGGCCACACTAGTGTCTACCGTACAGAAAATAGTCAACCACATTTGGCAGTTTCAAAGTGATAAGCCTTTTATGTACATCTGCCTTAACAAAGCCTAACCCCACTAAGAGGTGAAACGATATTACCCACTTTCGATTTAGCTGCCACTGCCCTGTGGATTCCAGTGTGCTGGCCCTGGAGGACAGATGTATTCCTTCAGTCGGAACCCCACGTACTACCCCATGAGGTCCCTTCTCCCAAGGACCATCTGTTGTCACACAACAAAACATGAACTCTTTCTTCTCCCCCAAAAACACCTGTGCCAAACCAAGGGAGAGTATGTTGGTAGCAGTGGTATTGAGATGCTCCGCGCCTCCCAAAAGACAAACACATCACGAGACACACACGTTTGTGCTGATACTACCTACTTCGCAGAGGAGACATACAGGCTTATCATGGCCCAATAATTGTTACTTGAAATGCGGCAACGTATTTCGGCTTTCAAGGCTCCAGTTTACTTTACCAGTCCCTCGAGGTTCTTCTAACTATCCCATTAGCCTTACATATTCAGCCTTGAAAAAGTCGGCTAAGACGAAACATGTGTCGGCTGTCTTCAAATGTACAAAATGCAAGCAATACTGGATCATTGAACTCTCACCAATAAAATCGTACATGCTTCTATTAGCAGACTTTCAAAAGAATTTGTAGTGCTTTGGGTGTATTTATACAATTTTGATATATCAAGAGGACATAGTTTGGCAATTGAGAAGACTGGCCTAGATGTATCAAAGGGTATTTCCCATTCTGTGAAAGGCACTGATACAGAATGACCAATGTTTGATCACTACTGTAAGCAGGGCCTGTTAATGATTAAAACCCCTGTTTTAGGCAGGACCTGGCCCACATGAAGGGCCTGTGTCAAAGGTAATAGGCTGGGACTTCTGTATTGTGAAACCTGTTTTACATTGCTTACTGTTTTCTTGTGTATTGAGTTGTGTGTATGGACTGAAGTACTTCTCATTTTAAAATAAATGCACAGGCCGGGCATTGATTTAATAATCAGTGTGTGCTTTGCTCTGTGCTGAGTGTCTAGCACATACTCTAGCTCCTTAAGTAAGCCCTGGACTACTCTGATTCACTACTGTAAAGTCAAGTGATAAAGGGGTGTACTTGATGTTCAGTTTTGGGTGGAATAGTAAGTTGGCTCCAAGTCACCAGAAATACAAAAACTCAAATTTTCCCTGTTTCACAGTAACCCTTGATTGCTATGAGGCCCCAGAACCAAAGCCCACACCAGCTTTGCCTTGAGATGTTGGCACAGATGGACGAAAAGCCTAAAGGTGCATATATTATTAGAACAACAGGCCCTTATTCGATATGGATTCAAAGAACTGAAATGAAAGAAATCTGTTAAACCATTTCAGCATTTGCTAACAGGAAGTTGAGCAAACAGGTACATTTGTCTATTTATTTTATGTAAAACAGGGAGGGAATTTGGTTTGCACCTTTTCTTATGCAAAAAAAAAAAAGCACTGTGTGAACAACAAACAAGAATCTTAAATGTGATCAGTTATGTGTTCCTGCCCATCCGCTGCTTCCAACTTACACAGTTTGGTCCAGGTTTGTGAGCACTTTGCATAGGGTTTGTGTAACTTTTGCAACGCACGTCAGTTGCAAAGTGCTGCGGTGGTATTAACTTTGCAAGGTAAATCAGCATAGCGCTACTTTACATCAAGGGGGCGGGCGTTCGATGGGTGGGAAGTGGGCGTTCCCATGCAACTACTCAGGGAGTTTGACGCAAATCCCTATTTACTAACAATTGTAGACAGGGTGTGCCCCAAAACCTTATGCAGCCTTGAGGCAGACGTAATGAAGGAAAAATGTTTTAGTTTCTCCATGCCAATCAAACTTTGCATGCATGCTGCATTCCAGGGCGCATCTACAAAGTGAGAAAAGTGTTAAAACATAGTTATTGTACTGGAAGGGCACCCTTCTCCTACAAAACCTATGCTTGACAGAACGCACACAACCTTGCACTATGGCAGAAGGGTGTGTGCGTTGGACATGGCAGCCTAAACTGGGGAGAGAAGAGCAGCGCAATATCTTAGTAAATATGGAACTGTTTTTTCACTCTTCCTTGGACGCAGCAAAGAGCAGCATCTTTGGTTGCTGTGCTGTGTTTGTCAAAAGTTAGCAGATTTTCCCCTTTGTTGCTTTACTTTTTATGGGCAAATGTACAGAAAAGGAGAAGAGAAAGGGAAAGAGTAGGTGAAGGTAACGGGAATGCTGGTTTATGGGAGAAAAAAAGGATGGAATGGAGTGGAGTGGAGTAGAAGGGAAGGGGAGGGGAGGGGATGGGGGGGGGGAAGCGAGGAGATACAGGAAGGGAGGGATACTAAGTAACCTGGTGTACTTTTTACCCTGTAAAAATAGTCCTACACTTTTGTAGCCAGGCGTGCTGGACAGTATATGTTGTTTATTCTTGGATTACTTTTTGTGGCTCTCATTACCTTAAGATCCGTGTCAGCGCGTGAGAGGCGGAGGCAAGCAGTGGGGATTCGCGTTAAATGTACTCTGCAGCACTCACTCACGCAGAGACGTGAAGCCTCGTCTGCGCGTTTCCATTTAAGGGGCGTCCTCTCAGGTGGACTCTGCAGCCAAACAAAGCCTGCTCCGAAGGGGATGTGACAGTCCCAGAGAGCGCAGCAGGGACAGCTGACACTTGCACGGAGAGGTCTGCGTGCAACTTGCTCTAAAAGTGCTGGGCAGTGGGTGGGAGGGAGCCATTCCTGGCAGAGAGGTCACGGGGAGCTGATCCTCCGCTGCTGAAGGAGGGGCCGGGGGGTGACACGGAGCCAGCTTAGCGGAATCAGAACTCTTAAGAGAAGCTCCTCCGGCGCGCCCTGCCCCAGAGCATCGCTGTGCGTCTTCCGCCGCTGACCCCACCTCTGCACAGGGCTTCGAGGCGTGTGTGGCCTGTTAGGATTTACGGAGCTGAGCCAAGCATCACAGCGCCTAGCACCACATCACCTACCATCGCAGCACCAAGCACCGCATCACAAAACTACAACTGAACCAACCACAACAGCATCGAGTGCCACAGCTCGTACTTTGCAAAAAGTTCGGAAACCAGTGGCGCGAGACTCCCAGTGGGACAGGACTAGCGCTGCCTTCATGCACCTGCACAGCCCCTCTCTGAACATGGCCGACGGCAGCTTTTCTCTAGCCGGGCACCTGGGCCGGAGCCCCGGGGGGAACCCGGCCTCCAGACTGCACAGCATCGAGGCCATCCTGGGCTTCAGCAAGGAGGACGGCCTGCTGGACTCTCTGCAGGCCGAGGGGGAGCCACGGGGCTCCAAGGAGGGAGAGACGGGCGGCCGCAGGCACTGCTACCACAAGATGTCTGTCAGAGAGCAGCAGCAGGCCCCGCCGCTAGGGGGCTCCTCGATGGAGGGCTTCGAGGGTGAGTGCGCTGCCATGGTCAATTGGAGGGTCGTCGGGCCTTTTCAGGGAGCGTTAATTATTGATGCATATGTCAAATATTTCGATGTGATTTGTATAACAAGTATAATAAAATACCAATATATTAGGAGAAACAACAATAAGGATAACCTCTTTTACATAGCGCTTCACCCCGCATTTCGGTTTGGCGTATCTAGCGCTTTTCTACTGGCAAAAGTATAGGACATACTGATCGTTTGACACTGTGTTAATGAAATCTGAGATAAAACATTATTTTACTATTAATTACTGAAATTGGGATTTTTTTAAACTGGAGTGGTACATAAGGCAAACCTTCTCCTGAGCCAGAAACACCCCGGAGTAACACCCCGTGGTCCCACGCTAGTTCTTTCCACTGCACGGCGAGAGCTCGGCTTCAGACTGGGTCACTGGCGATAGTGAGTTGTAAATCCACTCACAAGTGCTACTCGTGACTGCGTTCATCCTAGTGTGAACGACACCGCGTAGGTTGTTTTACCACGAATTTGACAATTACTAGAGACTGTAGTGAATCAGTGCAATGCACACCCCGCTCTTCAGAGATTACAGACTAAAGCAGCAAGGCTCGCTTCTGGCCGCACTTCTAAAGTGTACTCAAGAATTACAAACCAGGGCTTCTGTAGAAGAGACCCCAGCGCCTCGAAAGCTGAAGTTACAACCAGTTGTTTTCTGTTTGGTGTGTCAATGTATGAATATCCAGGAGAGAGGCTGTACATCACACGTGGTGACACTGGACAACTCCGTGGGGCCCTTTGTGAAACCTCACAACGAGGAGACACTGACGGGTTCACACCTTTACAACAGGTGCATTAGTCGACCGGGCTATTAACACGATTAAAATGCTTGTTTTGGGCCATTAAAATATACTCTCATCTCCTCTTATTGCTTTCACGGGTATCTAAAGTCCACAACATTCTAGCACTCAAACACTTAAATAAGCACGTCCTCTTCGACTGTACAACGTCCTTTGTGGGCCATTATGAAGTCATGTGTATATTTCTCTACGGGTAGCCAAAAGCCAAATTTCATAGCAAACTTGCAGGAGTTTGGGGGTCTGTTGTATAAACTGGCCAACAGTTGGTGACGTCTGGGGTCACAAGGAAGGGTCACCGGAAACACACAGACGGAAACCTGAAGGTGATGTTACAGGACACCCACAGGGTGTGAATAGGCACCTGATTGGACACTTCGTGTCGTATTTTTGTGTGTATTGTGTGAAACTTCAGGGTAATACAAGAACCAACAGGGTCTCGATGTATCCTAGAAATACGAACACACAGTAATATCTCTCGTCTTTATCAGTATTGTCGCTATTAACGGGAAACAAAAATGAGGTAACAGTTTCGACTTTTACAAAAGAGAAATAGGACTGAATACACTACAGCCGTCTGTATGTTATAAATATTCGGATAAAAAGGTGTCTTATTTATCAACAAAGTTAGGGAAAATGATGCAAAAGTGAAAAGAATAAATGCTTTACTATAACTGAAAGAACATTTCAGATTGTTATTATTATTAGCTTTACCAGTACTATTTGTATCGCTGTTGCTGTTAGTACTAGCCTTTGTTGTTGACGTTTTAATTGTTATTGCTGCTATAGAGTTCTTCAAATCGTATTATTATTATTATTGCTGTTGTTAAAGTTCTGATTTTTCTCGTTTTAATGTGGTTATAATTTGTGTTAGTTATTTCACTTATGTCTGTTTTGTTTGTTGTTTCCGTTGTATTATATTATTATTTCTTGTTTTTGTTGATATTGTTTTTGGAGTTGACAATGTTTTTTGTTACAGTTCCTATTGTTATTGTTTTTATTATTGTTGTGTTTGTTGGTGTTTAAATTCCTTGATGTTTTGTGTTGCATTATTATCGTTGTACTTATTTGTAGTCGCTTTTACTATTGCTATTAGAGAAGATGTTCTAATTGATTTGTTGTAGTTATAGATGCTGTTATTGTTTTATTTCTGATGTGGTTTGAGGGACGCTAATTGATTTGTTATTGTTACATGTTAACACTGTTGTGGGTCGTGATTTTCAAATTGTTTTGGGTGCCGCATCTTGTTATTGTTAGTGTTG
Source organism: Calotriton arnoldi (assembly GCA_963921515.1). Lineage (NCBI taxonomy): Eukaryota > Metazoa > Chordata > Amphibia > Caudata > Salamandridae > Calotriton > Calotriton arnoldi. Next base: position 115,022 of record CAWUFW010002947.1, on the reverse strand, counting down.
TCATTACTATTCCGGTAGTTGCATGTCCGCTTGTTGATGTTGTTGCTCTGGTGATGCTGTGTCTGTGGGCACGCGCCCTGCCCCCCGTTGCAATACATAACTGTTCTTCTCCGTGCCGGCAGAGACCTTCTGCAGCCCCTCGGAGGAGGCCCTGAGCCCCGGGCTGTCCGCGGGGAGCGAGGGGAAGGGCTCCGACGAAGAGCCCCCCAAGAAGAAGCACCGGCGGAACCGCACCACCTTCACCACCTTCCAGCTGCACGAGCTGGAGCGCGCCTTCGAGAAGTCCCACTACCCGGACGTGTACAGCCGCGAGGAGCTGGCCTCCAAGGTCAACCTGCCCGAAGTGCGAGTGCAGGTACGTGGGGGCGAATGGGGGGGGGCAAAGATACACAGCAAGCTTAGATGGCACACTTACCCCAAAGCCTTCAAGGTCATCCTGTCCAGAATGTGTCACAGGTACATAAGATGAGTCAAGAAAGCGCACTCACCACCAGGCCTCACATAGCACCTGCCCGAAGTGTGGGTGCAGGTAAGTGGAATGCCTGCATTTCTTTCATTTGAAAGGGAGAGCACCTGCCAGTACCAGTACCTCTGAGCAGTGGTGCAATATGGGGTACCGGTACTTCCCAGTAGCAGAAATCATCCAAAGCACTGGTAGAGGGGCGTCAAAGATAGTCAAGACAGGTGGACAAGACAGCACACTCACCACAGGCCATCACGGGGAACCTGCCTTCCGCAGTGTGCGTGCAGGGGTTGTGTGGGAGGAGCCAGGGGCGTGAATGGAATGCCTCGTGCGCTGAGACACAAGACTGCACGCTCAGGAGCTGCACAACAAGCTTCACCTGCAGAAAGTGAACGCGGAGCTGTGATGCTGAGGCAGAGGGGTGGGGGTAAAACATGAGCAGAAGAGATGCTGCCTGTACCGCTCGCTCGGGGGCAGAGACACAGCGCTGAACCCAGTCAGGGCTCTCAGAGGGCACGGAAGATGCGCAGCCCAGGCAGACACCTCGGGGTAAGGAGACTCAAGGCATGGAGGCCTCAGACGAGGGAAGGCCCTCAGGGGGAGAGGCACGGCACTCGGAGCAGAAAAGACCCACGAAGGGCCAGAGAAAGCCTCAGAGAGATAGAGAGAGTGAAAAGACTGCCGAGGGAGAACCCTCCGGGGGCAGAGATATGAGCCATCAGGGGCAGCGGTGCCCCTCTGAACCTTGTGCGGGTCAGGTGTCTCTTGGTAAGCACACACAGACGTGGTGTAGGTGGAGGCACGAGAAGCAGTCACTCAAGCGCAGAGGGTGGGAAATCAGGTACCAGGCACCGACATCCGGACGAAGGGAGGGATGTGGCTCCGTGCTCACTAACTCCATACTCCACAACTTCTCGGATTCGAAAACTCGACGCCGACAAATGCGGTGTTCTGGAATGCAGACATTCAAATTCTTTTAGTGCACATTCAGCCATCCATCCTTCGGAGGTCGGTAAACAGAAATAAATTATCTAGTAGTAAAAGTGTGCTATGTACAGCGCTTAGAAAAGGCAAGTATGCGATATGTAGCGCTATATGAAAGGCGATTATTTCAATGAGCAAGCCAGCAGCGTCCGAGTGTAAACAAACTTAAGGATATAGTAAATGCATTTATATTTTCGGAGAAAGACGACCTGTCTGAGGAAGAGGCCGCTGTCCCCATGAGCCCTGTCAGTTTTCCGGTCTCCAGCACAGGACAGCCTGTGGGTGGGGCAGACAGGGACCGTCCGTACTTCTGTTGCAGCATCTCGCGCCAAACACCCTACAGTGGGATGTCTGTTACTGGGGTCTTTGAAAATGAAGCAAAAACTATCCGTTTGCAACTCGGCGGGAAATGTTTTAGGACGTTTTAAGGGAGCCGATTTACAAGAGGGAATAGGAGCCCTTCCCATATTTTGCTTTATATCGCTCCGATATTGCAAGATTCCATAGCTGAGAAAAAGAAATTGATTCAGATTCAGGAGTTGTGACTGAAAAACGTCGGAAGTGACTCGCTAATCCGATAGGTCTCCGTCTTCCACCCCTCGTTCTTTTAATGTGCCTACCGTCTATTCTCAGCGCTCCGAAGTAACTGAATGGCTCCGAGTAGCGCTTTACAAATACTTTAAATAACTTATCTTCCACCCGAACGAGGCGAGCTCTTCGGCTCCCAAATACCCACAAAGCCCCCGAGAGGTGTTTTCGAATAGGAAGTTTATTATGAATATTTTTGTCTATACCATTGTTAACTTTTCTCATTATGGGAAGTGAGTAATCTATATTTTTCGTTTTAAAAAAATATATAGATGTCCAAAGCAAGTGTTATTAAAAATGGCGACTCCTTTAAAAGTTTAGCTGCTCGCTTGCTTCACTTGTTTTTTTCTATTAAGTTCCATAATTGATCCCGATTCATCCATAATCCCAGTCATTAAAATACTGAAAATCCTGCATTATTCCCGCTCATCAGTGAAGTGTGTGGGCGCATTTCCAAGAGATTGGGGTTTATCGTCGTGTGAAAATCGGTCGCGCTTTTAATGCCACCACTTTCCTCCCAGGTTTTAAAATAACTTATTTATATAGCGCTTCACACCGCACAAGTGCCGCGTCAAAGCCCTATGTTCCTATTAGCGCTGTGAGGCCTTATCACTGGCAGAATATACGCTATAGAAGCACGTGTATTCTAAAACTACCGACTATAATAAAACTTCGAATTGCCCCATCTTGTTTCATTTTGTGAATCGATGCGTTCAAGGGGGTATTTTTCACACCGCCAGACCCCCTTGTGTCATTAGCAGACGAGTTGTAAGTTTATTTAGCATCCCCTGCGCAGGTTCAACCGGTGGAAACACGGGCATTGACAGCCGCTGACAATTGCACCTCCTGTTTCACTTTCACATAGCGCCAAGATAACGGTCTAGGTGAGGGGGGCGCTCTATAGTAAGTAACTAACATAACTTGTGACTTGTTTCATCATCCCGGATTCCTCACTACACTTACCTCCTGTGCCGTAATCTTCATAAAACCGGGAGTGGCAAGATGTTATTCAGTTCGCGGTTGGCGCTTTATATTATGTAATCTCAAAAATGCGGCTGATTTATGGTGAAAAATAAGCTTCACGCCCAGCTGCACCGACAAACACCTTTCTTATTACAAACCAGCTACAAATACGCGCCAAGGTCCTTTCCCATCGTGGGATCCCTGCGCGTTTGCAGGAAGAGACACTTCACATTCTTTTTCCCTTCTACAACCCCCCTACTCCCACCCCTCCCTAAGGGGCATCTTTCAGGATTCTGGGGGCCCGGGGACAAATGTATTTTGGGGGCCCCTGTTCGGACCAGCTTTGAATTTATGATCCAATTTCAGCCCTTTCATGCCCTCTTTTGCCAGGTCACTGTGGGTGCGCAGGCACACGCGACCAAACTCTCAATGTGTTTACATATAATATTCAGTGACTTGTTTTCAATGTTGTAACGCAGCAGCAGCAGCTCACTAATATTACTGCAAATAATCTCTGTGACGCCCTCCCATTTCTCATGTGTGAGGTCCTATTTTGATCTAAAAGAAACTTTTTTTTATGGATGTTGCATGAAACATTAACACAACAGTTGTCTGCAAACTGTCTGTAATAGACTCTCACACATCGCTCACATTAAAAATAAATTAAAGGAAAAAGGTATTTAAAATAATCTGTTTAAAAATGACTAAAGGTCATCAGGGCAAGACTCGCTGCGGAGCAAAGCTGGCTCTCTCAGGGGGCCCCTTGAAAGGCTCGAGCCCTGTGTCAGAGCCTACTTTGCCCATGACGTGAAACGTCTCTGCCTCTCCCATGGAGTGAGGCTGGGTGCAGAGTCCAGATCTGCCTCCCCATCTTTCTTTGGACGCAGGGAAGCTTTATTTTGTTTGTGGAGTGCTTTAGGACAGTAGCATAGATGCATTAGCTCCTCTTGTGGGTTGTTGCAGCTTCCATCCATACAAGTGTTATGGTCTTTAAGGCACACGTTTCACGACGGACACAGCATTTAATGCAGTTTTTAGACTTCCTTCAATTTATAGATTTTCGGGTTTTTTCATTTGATTCTGGGTCTTTTTTTCTCTCGTGCAGTGGGAAAGACTACAAGAACCTTAACCCTTTCCAGTTCCTCCAAACAAACAAATCCATCTCTAGGTGGATTAAAAGATGATCCAGAGCCCAGGCGCAGGCCTCCCTCTGTGGGAATTCACAAATGCCTCAAGTACCTTCTCATCTACACAACAGTGTCTCTGTGGGCGTTGCATTTTACATTCAGGAACAGATTTATGAACACTTTGCATCGGTACAGTCAGCAAAAGTGAAGCAAACCGTTGGTTTTTCAATTACTTTTCAGCACAAAACTTTATTTGCAATGGAAAGCAGCGTGTAAAGTGATACAGCTATCTCTTTGCAGTGCTCTGTGCTGCTTTGCAATAATGTACTTCAAGGACATGTCTCATGTGTGGTACACTGGTGTTCCCATGCTGCCACCCAAGGTTTGTGATGCAAAGCCCTATCTACTAACATTGGTAGAAAGGGCTTTGCACCAAAAAATAAAACCTCCTTGAGGCAGTTGTTAAGTTGGAGATTTGTTTTGTACTTTCTCCAAACTTTTCCCTCGTTGCATGTGTGGTGCACTGTACAATGCACATCCATTGTGAGAAGAGCTTTAAGTTTGTCTAGGCAAAGAGTTTGTACTGGAAGAGTAGCCTTCCGGGACAAGCCCTATGCTAGACATCACACATGCGCCATGGTGCTAGTGTTGAACTGGCCTGTCGTGCAGACTGGCACTGTCAAACCAGCAGGCTTGAAAGGGCCATTTTGTAGGTTGTTTTTTAGTCCCTTGTGCCATGATTGAATCTTAAAAAATGGACACTCTGGCCCTTTCAAGCCGGCTCATCTGGCAATGCTACAGTGAGAGAGAGTGGCCGACAGGCCAGTCCAGCAGCATGGTGCAAAGGTGAATGCTTGGCGATAGGCAGACTGCGTATGCCCCTGAACTTGAGAAGAGAGCAGCAACATCATATCTTAATAGATAGGACTCCCCCTAGCACAAAGTATCACAGCAACTATTATTTCTGCGCTCTGTTGCGCTATAGATTACTAAATGCGCCCCTCAATCTTCCTTTTGCTGTATAATATTTCGATCCAAGCTGTGTGGCTGTTTTGTTTTTCATTATTCAAATTTACAGTTGCAAAAAAGTGCTTTTTTATTGTTGGTGCTTTAAACAAAATCTGTTTAGATGAGTTCCCCACTACCACCCACAGCTGCTGTGTGTGGAACTAATCCAAGGAGCACTTCTAAGTGCTTCTTTCAGCATGCAATACGTGCATTAGTATTAGTAACCACATTTACCAGAAGTTTGGCTCTGCTCTCCGTAAACTTTCTATGAGAAAGGCTGATGTAAGGACAACCACATGTTAACCAATTCATTAGGAGCTCCATTGGGAGAGTGTGTCTGTGTCTGTGTGTGTGTGTGTGTGTGTGTGAGAGAGAGAGATCGTTTCTCCATAGAGAAGCCTCCTTACATGAGTATGCAAGTGTGTGTGTGTGGGAGAGAGATTGTGTCAGGGAACAGAACCCTCGCCTCATGTGTGTGTATCTCCGTGCGTGGGTGTGTGCGTGTAATTGTGTCTGGATATATATCTGCCTTATGATAAGTGTCTGGATACCTTTTTCTCTCCAAATTTATGTTTCTGTGTATGTGTATAGGGGGTTGCATCCCAATATATTGCGCGCGTGTATGCATGTGTTTGTGTGAGTATGTTTCAATGTGTGTGTGTGTGTGTGTTTGACACTGTCTGCATTTACATCTAACCTCTTATTTGTGTGTGTGAGTTTGAGTGCATCTGCATTAGTGGTCGAAGTGCTTAAAAAAATTATGGGAACTGTGATGCTGTGCACAATGGGGTGGGGTAAATGGGGGTGGGGTCACAGGCATGGCTAAAAAAACAAAATATTTTGTAACTTTTTTTATTCTTTCACCTTCAGGTAACTACATATAAAACAACGCACTCCTTAAAAGAAAAATAAATGCAAGTTAAGTTAATCAGAGGCAAATGCACTAGGGTATATTATGAAACCTCTATGAGTTAAAGCACTGCAGAGATCTGTGTATAAACAGAAACCCGCAGATTTGAATCCTGGTTGGTGCAGTTGAGAATAGTGGCTGGTGAGTGCTTAGTGCTACGAGGTCCCAGTCTGTGACAGAAAGCACTGCGAATATGTACATCATTATTTACAACTTGCATTACACAAAGAATAAGATAGGCTGCTACAAAATGGGCAAAAAGATATTAAGATGAAAAAATACCTCTAAAATATAGATTTTAGTACTTCCATACTGTAGGTAACTCTCTTTTAAAAGCACACACTTCACAGCTCAGCTGGCAACTCCCTTGCAGTACCACTCAAAAAGAGTAAATCTGTGTTATCAGGAAGTTTCAATTGATTCTATCAATTAAAGCCAATACCAGCTTCCAAGCACCCTTTACATGTGTAGATTGACCAGTTGCCCACATTAACATTTCTTTCAGAGAAGCAGGCACCCTGGCAAGAAGGCTTGTTTAGCTGTCTTCCCCTACCTCAGTTTCACAGCACAACAGTCTCCCTGCATTACACTTCAGCTGAAGCATTTCAGTTGTTGGAATTAACCGTCCCAGGACGGTCGTTTGACAAAAAGTAGGGGATAGGTTTTTCTTAAATTAAAAAAGGCTTTGGCATATCTTGCCCCATCAGCTCCCGCCCACTTTGACCACTGGTCTACATCGAATAAAAGAGTTATATTGACCTCAATGTCTTCTGCCTTCATGCATTGTTTTGTGTCATTCAGTCCAGCAGTTTTGACTGTGTTACTGAGCAATGCTTCTTGGTGAGAATTTAAATTGGAGAGACAAGATTTGCCCTCACCCCCTATTCCCCACTTGGCCAATCTTTCATAAAACTTTCCAAGATCAAGTGTCTGTCTTTTCCTCCTGCCCTTTCTCTTCTGCTATATCTAAATGACTGGCTTGAGCCTGAAACTGATTCTAGGAAATTGGGCCAATGATTGAAAATCACTCTTGTGATACAGTCTGTTCACCCGCAGGTAGGATAACCCTCTTTAATAGATGTAAAATATTTTTCTCCAGGTATGGTTCCAGAACAGAAGAGCAAAATGGAGAAGACAGGAGAAGCTGGAAGTTACCTCTATGAAGCTGCAGGACTCCCCGATTCTATCCTTCAACAGGTCCCCCCAATCCTCCACCATGGGACCCCTCAGCAGCAACCTCTCCCTGGAGTCTTGGCTCAACCCGCCATTGCCCAGCAGTGCTCCGCTACAGACCCTGCCTGGCTTCATGGGCTCTCCCCAGAGCCTCCCAAGCAGCTACACCCCACCCCCTTTCATGAACTCACCCCCCATGACCCACAACATGCAGCCTTTGGGAGCCATGACAATGGGCCCACCACCGCCTTATCAGTGCGGGGCCAACTTTATGGACAAGTTTCCCCTGGACGAAGCAGACCCCAGAAACAACAGCATAGCAGCCCTGAGGATGAAAGCCAAGGAGCACATCCAGTCCATGGGCAAACCATGGCAGACAATATGACTCCGGTGAGAAAATATTGCCAACACTGGCAGGTGACGTGACTTGAGAGGAAAACATGGGGAACCATAGCAGACAATCTGACTAGCGTGGGAAATGTGGCTTCCACAGTAGCCAATCTGGTGGTGGGAAATATGGAAAACAAGCCATGGTGGAGAACCTGACTTGGACAGAAAATATCACAGCCCAGGCGGCCAAGGAGATAAAGTTGGATTAAGTCAAAAACATTGGCAGCGATGCAAATCGAGTGGAACAATGTGGCAAACCGTGGCAGGCAATAAAATCCAGGCAGAACAATGTGCCAAAGCCTGGATGACAAATATGAGAATTCTGGTTGGCAATTTTTTATTTGGATGGACAAACAAAAATCAAATGGTCGACATTTTGACTCAGGTGTAAATGATGGCACAACCTGACAGATAAATTGACTGGGGGTGATAAAAATGAAGTTAAACATGGCACACAGCGCTACAAACTTGGTTGATACCCTCTCTTGGGGGGGTAAGTTGTCAAACCGTGGTAAGAGTTACTGTAAAAAATGAGCACCAGACGAGCATAAGCAAACAGAAGAGAAATAAACATTAACTCCTTCTTGGAAAAAAAATCAAACAACTTTCACGGTTATTTCAAACTACGAAAAGCATCACCTGTGATTGCAATTTATATATATTTACTTGTGTTGAAATTCGCTTATAAGTTCTTACTTTTATTCACTGACAACTTTTTGTGCTTATTTTTTATAGATGGGTACATTGAATACTTCAGCATTTTGGCCACTGTAGAAAATCACTATTTGTTTTCGCCCATGATAAAGTCTGTGTCAAGGCTCGACCACCAGCCTTGCGCCTTCACCAATTCCTTTAGAATGGACTGTTCAAATTTTCGTGATTGGGTAAAAGGCAGCCAACAATATGGATCAGAGCAATTGGTTAATTGTCAGTATTATATATTTTCCTGTTAGATATATTTTCCTTGTCAGCACCATATTTCTACTAGATTCACGTTTCTTTCTCTTGCACAAATCTTACGAGGACATGTGAGTTGCATTATTTTTTTAAATAAAGATCGACTTTAAAGGCTATCATTTGTAAAAATGCAAATATTTCCACACAAAAGCAAGGTTGAAGTGAATCAAACACAGGCCGAGCAGACTAGCTTCACATGAGTACACACTTTAAGAAGCTATGGCGTAGACAATAGTTGTGGCTTTTTTTTTTGTTTAAATCTCTTTTATTGAATTTTCATTCAACAAAATCCATTAATATGACAGAGAACGAGCATGGTATGATATATGACGGCTCAGGGTAACAAAACATTGCCAATAGTAAGATCAATCTTACAGTGTCCGTTATAGTGGGCGTTTTTACCAGAGCAAATGTCCGGATGCGATGCAAGAGATCCATTTTAAATAACATACAACTGCAGCAAAAACAACAGCTACATTTTTAGAGATATTTCAATAGCATGGAACAGGCAGTTTACTTCTTACAATCAACCTCTAGCGCAAACCCTTAATCTCTGTATTTGTTATACTTAGTAAGGTCGTTGTTCCCCATGTATGCACCTATAGTGTGGTAGTGTATCTCTCAGGGCCAAAGATCTTGGCGCCTAAAGACGCGGTAAGTGTTCGGCAGAGCGCCCCCTCTAGATAGGATGTCCCTCAATGTGGCTTCACCTAGGCTCTACATTCGAGGGTATTAGTTGCGGTGTCCGCGACCAGTGAGCTGAAACGGTCATTGTTCTGTCTATGTCTGAAAAATCAACTAAGAAGAAGGGATAGTCAAAATGAGATTAGAAAAGCGAGAAAGGATAGAAAAGAGGAGATGAGAGGATAGTCTGGGGAGGTATCTCCGTGCATCAGTTCTTCGGAAGTGAAGGGGCCTAGGGCTCTCCCGTGGCGTGGTTGTGGGCTTATTTGAGGGGACTGCATCCCTGTTCTCCCTACTGTGTGTCTTCCTCATAGGGTTCCCCTCGTGGAAGTATGGGGTCCGCAAAGAGTTGGAGGGCTCTCAACCTGGGGGGCACCGATCGTGTATGCTCCAGCCGAGAGAGATGCGAGACCAGTGGCTGCCATATGCGGTCGAATTTAGCATCCGTACCTGCCAGCCTATGAGAGAGGAGCTCCATCGCCATCACATGCCAAAGGTGAGTAAGCCAGATCAAGGACGAGGGGGAGCTCGTTTTCTTCCAATGTATGGCAATGACCTGCTTAGCGGCAGTGAACATGTGAAATATCAGGTGCCAGTCCGTGTGTTTCATTGCTCGAAGAGCCGTCGGTCGGAGTCCCAGTATAACCACCCTCGGGTCATTTGGCAAGGGGAATCCCACTACCTCTCCAACGTGGCCCATCACCTCTCTCCAAAAGGTGAGAATGAGCGGACAGGTCCACCATATATGAAGAAAAGAACCCTGGGCCGCCTGGCATCGCCAGCATAGAGGGGCGAAGCCCGGGTACATCTTCTGGAGTTTAAGAGGAGTATATTACCAGCGAGTCATAACTTTATAGACCGATTCCTGTTGTGTTATACTTTTAAAGATACGAGGGATATCGCGCCATAGCTGTTCCCATTGGTCCGAATCTATATCTCCTTCGGTGTCCGTCTGCCACTGGCGCTGGTAGGTGTGTGGGGGCACCGAATGTGAATGCTGAAGCACTTTATAGGTCCGGGAAATCAGCCCCCGGGAACCATCATAAGCACGGACCAGCGTTTCAAAAGGCGTTAGGCGCCTCGTGGCTCCCTCCATGTACGAGGGGGCCCGGATCCAGTGCCGGATCTGAAAGTACTCCATGCTCGTGGTTTTTGGAAGGTTGAAGTCCTGTCTGCACTGGTCAAATGATTTAAAGATACCGTTCTCAAAAAGTTGTTCTATGACACGGCACTCCCCAGCCGACCAAGCCGAAAACGACTTTAGGGGTAGGGCCGGCTGGAAATCCGGGTTGAGCGCTATTGATGTGTTGGGAGAGGGGAATGTAGTGAGACCACGGGATACTGCAATCCTGTCCCAGATCTCCAAGACCGTCTTGGTTGGAGTAGCTATGTATGCACTACGATGTCTGGCCCCCTTCTAATCCAGGCCAGGTCCCACAGTGGGCGACACGCCACTGCCCTGTCCATATGGAACCAGTGTTTTTCGCTTTCGCGAACCGACCATTCCGATATGTATCGCAAGTGTGAGGCCCAGTAATATGCGAGCAGGTCGGGACAAGCCAGTCCACCCCTGTCGCGAGGTAGCAACAGGACCCGTGTGGAGAAACGCGGCCTGCCTCCTCCCCAGATGAACGCCGTGAGATCCCGTTGGAGGTTCTGGATATCTCTCTGGGGGATCGGCGTGGGGAGAGTCTGGAAAAGGTACAGTACCTTTGGCAAAATCGCCATTTTAACTGCATTTAAGCGGCCCAGCCACGAAATTGGGAGTGATTTCCAGCGTCGGAGCTCAGCCCGGACAGCCGTCCTGCATGCCGGCCAATTAGCTCCAGTCCAAGTGTCTAGGGTAGCAGTAACGTTAATCCCTAGGTAGCGTATAGAATGTGTGGCCCATTGAAATGGGTTAACTGGACCTAGGTTATCCAGCTGTAGCTGGGGGAGAGTAAGATTAAGTGCCTGCGATTTGGAAAGATTAATTTTAAGACCCGATATCAGTTCGAATTGAGAGAGAATGTCCAGTAATGCGGGTATTGAGCTTGCTGGTTCCGTTAATGTCAGGAGAAGATCATCTGCAAAAAGGCCAATTTTATGTTCTACTCCTCCTATGTGTATTCCCCGAATTTCTGTCGACTGCCTGATAGCGATCGCCAGGGGCTCCACCACAAGAGCGAACAGTAAGGATGAGAGCGGACACCCCTGACGCGTACCCCTGCTGATGGGGAAGGACGGAGTGAGAAGACCATTTACTCGGATCCGCGCCGAGGGCGCCGCATACGGCGCCATGATGCGCGCAGTCATGGTCGGTCCGAGTCCCACGCGATGTAGGACCGCCCGCAGAAAGGACCAGTCAACCCGGTCAAAAGCCTTTTCGGCGTCCAGGGAGAGCAGAAAGGCCGGTGTATTATAATGCTGTGTCTTTTGCACCAGGTGGGCTACTCGGCAAATATTATCCACTCCCTGTCTCTCCCTCACAAACCCCACCTGATCAGGTTCGATCAGGCCCGGGAGGTGAGGGCCTATCCTTTGGGTGAGGATTTTGGTATATAGTTTGGCATCTACGTTCAATAAGGAGATAGGCCGAAAAGAGGCGCATGCCGTGGGGTCCTTCCCAGGTTTAGGGATAAGGATTATCTCCGCCTCTGCCATCGTCGGCGTCACCGACCCCGCCTCCGCAAATGAGTTAAATAGGCGCAATAGATGGGCCTGAAGTTCGGGGAGGAAGAGGCGATAAAAAGCCAGTGTTAGGCCATCAGGCCCTGGGGACTTCCCCACTGGCATGCCTTTTAAGGCCTTTAGGAGTTCCGCCGCTAGGATAGGTTCCTCTAATTGCTCTTTAAAGAAGGGGGTCAGTGGCGTCCAGGCGCAAGCAGCTAAAAGGGATCCATCTGGTCTCTCCTAGTCTCCCCTGACCATATAGTTCGGAGAAAAAGGCGTGAAACTCCTGTTGTTTAGCGTTTTCGGAGGTAGCCCAGCCCCCCACTTTGGACTATTTTTGCGATATGACCCTTAGAGATCTGAGCCCTGAGACGACGCGCCAGCATGGATCCCACCCTGTTGCCCCCCATAGAACTTCTGCTTAAGAGTCAAGAGAGACCGCTCTGCTTTGTTCACCCGGAGAGCCTTAAGCTGACCCCGAAGGGAGGCAAGTCTCTTGCTTGTGACGATAGTAGGCGCGTTCCGATTTTGTTGTTCCATGGTTTTAAGATCACGGGTGAGGTTGTCTTCCACCAGGCGAGACTCCCGCCTGCGGGCTATAGAGATGGAAGTGATAACGCCCCTGATCGTGGCCTTGAAGGCATCCCACAGCATAGGTATTGTGGTCTCCGGGAGGTCATTGGCCTCAAAGTATGATTGTATAGCCTGTCTGAGCTCAGCCACATCCACCTGATCGCGGAGCACCTGCGGAGGGAGTCGCCAGCGCGGGGCGGAGTTCGAAGGTCGGCCCAAGGTGGACAAGGTTATCTCTAAGTGAGCGTGGTCCGAAATAGAGATATCTGAAATCCCTACTGTTTCTAGGGAGCGAATGAGTGCGTGGGATAGAAAAAGGTAATCTATACGGGAGTGCGAGCGATGCACATGGGAGTAGAAAGTGTAGTCCTGTGTGTCCGGTTCCTTATAGCGCCAAGCGTCCACCAGGCCCAAAGCTTCCAGATCTCGTTTGAGAGCGGCAGACATAGCCCCTACCCCCTGATAAGAGGGGGAGGTGCGGTCCATGGTGGGGTCCCAAACTAGGTTAAAGTCACCCCCAAGGATGATAGGATTAGTTTCCTTGGAGAGGGAAGTTTGGAGGAGGTGGCGGATGAAAGCATCCTGTGCCTGATTGGGTGCATATAGATTAAGGAGGGTAAGCTGTCTGCCCTGTAGTGATAGCTGGAGCTTAAGAGATCTACCTTCCGCATCCCGGACGGTGCGTTCTATGTTTACCGAGAGACCTATTTTAAAAAGGATCCCCACCCCTGCTGTCTTAGATGATGCCGACGCCCATATTCGTAGGGGGAATTTAGGGTGAGACATGCGAACAGTATCGGTCCGTAATAGATGGGTCTCTTGGAGAAAAACAATGTCCGGGTCCTGAAGTTGGAGGTAGCGCCAGAGTTGTGGCTTTTTGTTAGGGTGTTTGGTGATAGTTGGGTGACTGTGTGTGCTGCTCCTTGTTGCCCTTGAATGAAAATTCCATAGCGAAGCAACTTCTTGAGCTACAACATTTTGAAAGCTGCGTTAGCAGAGTTAAGGTGTACCCTCGAAAAAGAGTGTAATGAAAAGGAGTCAGTGACGTTTGCTTTTTTGATGATGAACCTAAAAGGCATACTCAATGAAATATTGCAGAGTAGATATTTTTGAGAAAGGATTAGCATTTTCGTTGCATGTATAAAAAGCATATATGTGTGCATGTCTTTACTTTGTTAATGAAAAAGCAGTAAATGCACCAATACGTTATCACAATAGCAAAGTAGAACAGATGGATGTGCAAGGGCTACTAGGTTATAATAATAGCACTGTATGATAATGAGATGATACTTCATCCACACTTACTAAACAAAAAAGCCATCAACCAGCAATTAAAATGTCAGCAAAAAATTACATCAAAGAACAGAACCGGCTTTTAAAAACAAGCTACACGTCTGTAATCTAACATAAGCACCATTTGATGCTCCAAAACCTAATGAAACAATGTAACCATTCACCAAATGCCATGGCCTTGAAGGGCAACTCATCCAAGCAATGGCACCCCATGAAAAGCTCATGAAAGTCAATGGGTGAAGGAGGTTGACTCAAAGTCCATTCTTTAGTTGTATTTTTTTGATGATATGAGGTATTTCAAATGACTAAAGCTGTCTGTAGCCAGCACGCATAATTGAGACCATCCACGCTGCCTTTTCATATTGAGGTTCCAATGTGCTCACTTACGTATCATCCCCACCGGAAACAGTGGACTGCCTGTTCCACACATGCTTATAAACCCACCTCTCCTCTAGATTTCTCTTCTACATTTTTCAAAGCACAATCGAGGGGACCTGCAGAGTTTCCACTGGGATAGTGAGCTGCTTTTTTTGTTCACAGCAGAAGAAAGCCTGACATCTTGTTTTTTTTCTTTTTTATATATCCTGGTTTCTAGTCTCTTGAGGCTGACAGTTTCTCAAATTCCTCTTGCAGTGGCACTGGAGGCCAGATTTCCTGGTTCACCAGTCTTGACTGCTTTGGGAATGATGTATCTGGTCTAGAAGAAAATTCACGAGGGCAGTGAAAACCATTGGAGGTCTTTTAGCTTGGTTGCTATTCTGAAAACGTCTGAAGGCCTTTGAGGAGGCACGCAACTACATGTATGATGCTTAGCAGGTGAACAGGTCTGGGATGAGAGTGAGCAAGGCATTGACCTGATCTAGGTGGGGGCTTCACCATTTCTGAAGGCATCACTGAGTAACCCATGGGTTCGAGATAGACCATTTGGGCTACCTGTTTAGAGACCTGATCTGAAACTCCAGAAGAGTCTCAAACATGTGTATTTGCCAATGGACGACTGGGCAGGTTAGGAATGTTCTGCAGCTTACTGCTGATCTTGTGCGAAGCATTCAAGGGTGACCACTGGTTTGTGTGTTTTATGAGAGTGTTTGAAAGAAAGGGGCAGATTTACAAGCCCCTTGCGCCTCCTTGCGCCGCTTTTGCGTCACTTTTTTTGACGCAACGGCGGCGCTGCATCTGCTCCATATTTACATGAATGCAGATGCGTCACTTTTCTACAGGCTGCGTTGGTTTTCACCTGCGTGAAAATCGCCTGTGCCGCCTTAGATTTTAATTTATGCAAGGTAGGCGTTCCATCGGAAACGCCTACCTTGAAAATGCCGCAATGGTATTTACAACTTTTTCTTTTTATGGCGCAGCCAATGCATCACACTCGCATTGGCTGTGCCCAAGGGACCACACCAGCTGTAGTGACTTCATTGCAATGTGCAATCAAGTCACGAGGTAAGTGTGCAACCTAAGGTAAGTATATGCACGTAATGTCACAATGTGTGACATTACCTGCTGATGTCACACATACAAGTGGGCACTATGCCCACTTGTATGCGTCACATCCAGGACCAATATGTTTGAGTGCAAAGTGACTTTGTCACCTTTTTCCGCTCCAACACATTGGTCCCCATTCAGTAGTCGATGCGTCAAACTGACGCATCGCCTCTAATTTTGACGCATTGCTGGAGTTGCGTTGGTTTTCATGCCAGCTCCAGCAATGCGCCAAAAAACCCTGCGTCATGGTGCGCCGTATTGTAAATACCGCGCATCCATGGTGGCACAAGAGTTTCTCCTGCAGGCGCAAGAAAACTGACGCATCGCTGCTTTAACGCAGCGATGCGTCACTTCTTGTATATCTGCCCCATAGTGTTTATTTTACAAAATGATTTATTTAATAATTTGAAAATATTATTTAATATTCTTATATATATGTAATATATTTTCAAAATATTTTAGTGATTTTTTCACTTTTCAATATATTTATTGTTTAGATTTTTTAACGTTTTTATTTAAATTTGCAAAATAATTTTAAATATGTGGTTAGATTATTTGAGTGTGGTGAATACAACCCCTCCCCCAACTACAGAGCATGCACTTTCCTCAGTGTTTGGTGTTTTGGACTTACAATAGTAAATCTGCCTGCCCCCAAATTGTTCTTTCCCCATTTTTTGAAATTGTGGAGGTACAGTAGTAAATCCTCCGAGCCCCCAATGTAAGGGCTTTTCCTGATGTTTTTTGACTTCATCTAGAAGATTAAATTTCCCCATCCCCAAATACACATGTTCCTCATTGTTTGTTGGACTGGAGTTAGAATAGAAATATGACCACTCACCCCCATATATAAGCACCGTCCCCAATGTTTCTTGACTGGAGTAAGAATAGTATATCTACCACCCTAAGTCACTCTCCCAAAGTACGCACTTTCACTAATATTTGTCGGAATGGAGTTAGAATACTAATTTTCCACAACCTATGTACTTTCTCCAATGTCTATTAGATTAAAGTTAGAATAGCACATTTAAAGTCGCCCTTGATCACAATGAATGCACTTTCCCCAGTGTTTGATAGACTGGAGTTAGAATAATAAATTTCACTCTCTGCCACCTTCAATGTACGAACTTACCTGAATGTTCAATAGATTGGATTAAGAATTGTAAATCTATGCCTCCCGCATGTATTCAATATCCCCAATAAATGTTGGACTGGAGTTAGTACAGAAAAACCGAGCTCGCACCCTCAATAAATGCACTTTCACCAATGTTTGTTAGGCTGGAGTTAGAATAGTAAATAAGCCTGCCTACTTTCCCCAATATTTGTTACATTAGGTTAGAATATTATACCTGATCTATCGTATGCACTCTCCCCAGTGTTTGTCGCACTGGAGTTATGTTTATTTTAAATTATCTTGGACTGGAGTTAGATTAATACATGTTACTTCATCTTGCATTTTTTTAAAGTATTTTGAACACGTTTAGCTTAAAAGTATATCTTTTAGATTAGTTTATATTGGTTGTTTTTTTGTTATAGTTGTTTGTTTTTTTTAAATTATTTTCTAGGTTTTGTTATATGTTTTATTATTTTAAAAAATATTGATTTTGGCTACATCTTTTCAAAACAATTTTGTAATGGGTTACTAAATGTAAGACTTTTTTTACAACTATAATAAATTATACATGTTCATATTGTGCTTTATTTCGCATCTAAATAACATATTGTTTATTTAGTTTTTTTTATATGTATAATAAATATATAAGTTCATTTAAAATTTTTTAAAGTTAAATAAATTAATAGTTTTTATGTAAATCTATTTTTAAATATATTAACTTAAAAAAATGTAACTTTTATTTTAAATTAAAATAATGGTAATTATAATTAAATATGTATACTTATCAAAATAATGTCAATATTGTGTACCACTATATTTTGATAGGTGATAGCTTTGCACCTTACATACTTTCTATGTAAAGTTCATGGCCCAGATTTACAAAGACTTTGCGTTGGGTTTGCGTTACTTTTTTTAATGCAAAGTGCTGGGTTGGTATTTACAAACCAACACAATTCATGCTTTGCATTGGATTGTACCCCAACTTTCAAAAATTTTGTTACGCATTGCAATGCGTAACAAAAATTTGGAAAGTGCATTCACTGGCATTCCTATTCAACCACTTATGTGTTGCGATATTTTGACAACACTATTTTGGCACCACAATATTTTCATTGTAGCTATTGCGACATACACATGGTTTCCTTTTCAGTATCTGCTGGCCCAAACTCTTTTTCTTTCACCTCGAAGTCTACAGTCCAATCTTTCCAAGTTCAGGAAAACCTTAATACCTGGCTTTAGCCTCGTTCTATCTGCACAGTATCTGTTTCAGCTTGGATCAGTAGATCATTTCATTTTCTGAGCACTGGTGTTAGTTTTTCTTCAGCACCAAGATAGTGATACCTGTTGTGTGAACATTGCACTTTATAAAAGTTAAACCAACTTAACCCAACTTAACTTAACCTATGGAGTAGCGAAATTTAGACTCCACCCTTACACATCACAGAAATGCCCCATGTACCTACATGTGACACTATATTTACTTTGTGCCAAAACTTTATTAACGTGTGTGAACATTTAAACAGGTTAATGAAATGTATTTATTGTAGAAACTAGGGTTTTATAAACGTGTGCACTAATGCATCTACAATGAAGATGTATTCTGTATTCACGTTCGCATTTATACTTTAAGTCACATTTGCATATATTCTGAAAGTCATATTTGAAAGTGTAATCATGTTTGCTTTTACTCACGTTTGCATATGTTCTTGAGTTACATGTGCACCAGTATAACCATGTATTTGAAAGGCACATTAAAAGTTTAGTTAAAGTTAGCCTGACTAAAGGCCTTAATTTTGAAATGTATTTTGCTTGGTTAGCATGTTCTATCTTTTGCAGGTGCGTTCTCAAGGTTTCATTAGCTAGAGAAAAGGTGTATTGTTGTATGTTTTAGTTTATTGATAGTAAGGCCTAAAAAGAAAAATCTTGGCAAGAAACATAACGACCTAATGAGCAGATGAACCCTCCTTTTCATCACGTATCAGGAACGGGGAATGCTCATGGTTGCAGAAACTGTCCAAGTTCTGTGGGATGGGATATTCAAGTGATGTTGCAAGTGCACAACACGAGAAGTGAAATGATTGGTTCCTGGTGGTGTGGGAAGAGATATGATTGTTGATGAAGTTTTATTGTTTTAATTAGTGTTCACACCGCTAGAAGAGAGCAGATTTCCTTAGACTTTGAGGGGTACAGACCTCTCTGGTTCCTTAATTCTTGCAAGTGTGAAGCTTCATGCTCAAAATTTATTCCAATTCTGAAAGACTTCTACTGAAGTCTTCACTATGCTGACACCTTCTTGCACTTGCGAATTTCCTTTAGACCCTATTCTACGAACCATCCTTCTTCTGAACTTAGATCCTTGATTAGACACATTTTAAAACGTATACATGTTCAGGAGAGAGAATCAGAGTTTTTTTTAAGGAACATCTATTGCTACTTCTCAGTTTTTGTATTGCTGTGGCTACTATCATATGTTATTCTACTGAAACTGACCCTATTGCGATATTTCAGTTTGCCAGCTGCAATTCTGTATCGTTTCGATATTCTCTTGATATGCATATATACTGGTATGATTAATAATTGGTAAATAAAACTACTGATTACTGGTCCTTATTGTGGGGCCAAATGGGCTCCACGAAAGTTGAATTGTTTTATTATTGCTATCTTCCTTTGCGTCTGAATCAACTTAAAAAGATCCATCAGATGACAGATTGTAAATCACGCACATGCACGCTCTCACCTAACCTAACCTTACCTATTATTTATTTATTTTATTTAAGGGATTTGTAGAGAGCATAGCTGCCCGAGGGCTTCCCAGCGCTAAAGGAGAAATTCTACCAGTGAAATGCTGAGCCACCACATAATTAGCGGGGAAATAGGCAGGTTTTCAGCTTTTTTCTGAAAGAGGTTTCGTTAGATGCAGCTCGGATTTTAAGTGGGAGGGCATTCCACAACTTGAGTACCAGATGGGTGAAAGATCTGCCTCCCCATCTAGCCCTTTTAATTCTGGCTGTCTTAAGGAGCTGTTGTTGGGAGGATATGAGGTGTCTAGTTGGGGTGTACCTAGATATCAGATTCCTCAGCTTTTCAGGCCCAGTGTTATTAATGGCTCTGCGAGCTATGCAGAGGGTTTTAAACTTAACTCTGGCTTCGATAGGCAACCAGTGTAGCTGTTTGAGTGGTTCCTTTGCAGAAACGCGGTTGGGGATATTTAACAGGAGTCTAGCTGCCGCGTTCTGTACCACTCGGAGTCTCTTTATAACATACTTTGGTGAACCCAGATACAGCGAGTTGCCATAGTCCAGTCGTGAGATAAGGAGGGATTGAATCACAGTTTTCTTCAGGTACTCAGGAACCTCATCAATGATTTTCCTTAGCATTTTAAGAAGGGCAAAACATGTCCCTGAAAGCTTCTTGGATTGGCAATCCAGTGTGAGGGTATCCTCCAGCCAAATTCCAAGGTTTTTTATGGCTGGTTTGGGGATAGATGGATCTCCCATACAGTTGGGCCAGTGTGTCAGGGGTACGTGGATGTCCAGGTTTCCCAGCAGCATGAGCTCTGTTTTCCCACCTAACCTAGCCTAACTTAACCTAACCTAGCCTAACCTAACCTAACCTGACCTAGCTAACTTAATAAGTTTCTAAGAGCTAAGGTCCAAACTGGATTTGCATCGGTTAGTATTTCTGCTGCCAGTATTTTGTATGCATTGGTAAGTTTATCGCATAAACCTAGTTGGGAAGCACCGAGTGCAGAACAGGGCCTAAAATCTAAGGAGCAATAACATTTTGTACGGGAAGTAGATATTTGGGCACAAGGTAGGTAAAAGGTGGGAGATAATGTTCATTTTAAACATTTGTATGGTGCAGAGACAGAATATCGAGTAAAAAGTATCGAATTGCACAGATATCGTGTCAAAAATATCGTGGGTCAGGAATATCGACAGATAAATTCTTGTGGTCAAGAATATCGATTTTAGGTAAGTAATATCGATTTAAAAAATATCAAAGTGTTTAATATCGTTTGCAAAAAAAAATAGTTGTTAAAAATATCGATTTTTTATTAATGTTATGCATTTTAGTATATATTTTATATGTGTGTGATGTTTGTTTTTTTGTATAAGAATTGTTTGTATTTTTATTATATGTGTTAACATTTTAGTAGTTATTAACTTTTTTTAATTTGAATTTTGCGTTTTTAAATCTGTAGCGGGTTGTGGGTTTAAAGAGAAATAGGGTGGCAAGTAATTTAATTATATAAAATGTATTGATTATTTTTAGTAGTTATTATTTTTTTTTATTTGAAATTTGCGTTTTTAGTTCCGCAGCGGGTTGTGGGTTTATAGGAAATAAGCTGGGAAGTAATATAATTATATTACATTTATTGAATAATTTATATTTATTAATATTTGTTTAATTGAGATGTTATAGTGTTAATTGTGTAAATTAGTTTATTATTAATTATGTAATAATTAGTTGTTAATCAATTTTAATTAATTAATTAGTAATTAATGATGGTAATTGTGTAATTAATTTTAGGTGTGTGTTGTGGTGTTTATATGTGTAAATGGTGGGAAGGGTGGGAAGTAATTTATTTTTATTGATGAATTATTAATTAGTTGCTAATTAATTTAAATTAATTAATTAGTAATTAATTATGGTAATTGTATAATTAATTTTAGGTGTGTGTTGTGGATAATATAGTGTTAGAGAATGTGTACTCAATGAATGTTTATTATCTTTTTTTATTAGTAATATTTTTTAAATTCATTATTAATAATGTTAATTATGGAAATAAAAATGTCTTTTTTTATTGGTGTGGTGTTATAGGATAGTAAAAATAAATACATTTACGTTTTAAATATTTTGTTTGTTAATATTTTCTTCTTTTAAATAAATATTGTTTATAAATGTATTGATTAATTTATTTTATATAATATTTGTACCTTTTTGTTATATGTAATTAATATTATGCTCAATGATTGTGGTGGTCCCATCCTCCTAGGACCACCCCAAGCAAAGTTATGGGCAAAAATACAATGCCAACCAAAGGCCCAGCAAAGCATTATGGGGCGAGATTCTAGAGTTTAGTGAATATTATAGTATTAGCTCTCAGCTGAGCCCGAGAGCCTGCCCCTTGAGGAATGTTTTGATATTGGATACTATAATATTCACTGCACCGTAGAATATTGTCCCATAATGCTTTGCAGGGCCTTTGGTTGGGATTGTATTTTTTGCCCATAACTGTGCTTGGGGTGGTCCTAGGAGGATGGGACCACCACCAATCGTTCAGCATGATGTGCTCTTTGTGTTCAAGGCATCTGCTTGGTTCTCTCCCTAGGTTAGTGAGGACATCAAAATCATCACCTCTCTCACTGCTTGCTGTTTTTTCATTTTCACTTTTGTGAGATGATTATTTGCACTTTAGCATGTAATAATAGAGTTACTTGTTGTTTTACCAAGGGTATGTGAGGTTTCTGTTTTATTAATTGTGGTGAGACGGCGTAATTCACGGACACTTTCCCTACTGTTGCACGTGTCTGGAGTGGGAATAGTAATTTTTACTCCTCCGCTATCCAATACTTTCTCTGCTGTTGCACTCACTGGAGTGGGAATAGTAATTTTTACCCCTCCGCTATCCAATACTTTCTCTACTGTTGCACTCACTTGAGTGTGAATAGTAATTTTTACCTCTCGGCTATCCAAAACTTTCCCTACTGTTGCACTCACTGGAGTGGGAATAGTAATTTTTACCCCTGCGCTATCCAGAACTTTCCCTACTGTTGCACTCACTGGAGTGTGGATAGTAATTTTTACCCCTCCGCTATCCAGCACTTTCCCTACTGTTGCACTCACTGGAGTTGGAATAGTAATTTTTACCCCTCCACTATCCAATACTTTCTCTACTGTTGCACTCTTTGGAGTGGGAATAGTAATTTTTACCCCTCAGCTATCCAGCACTTTTCCTACTGTTGCACTCACTGGAGTTGGAATAGTAATTTTTACCCCTCCGCTATCCAACACTTTCCCTACTGTTGCACTCACTGGAGTTGGAATAGTAAATTTAATTATTTCGCTATCCAACATTTTCCCTACTGTTTTTATTTTTATATAATTTAAAAGTTTAAAAATTAAATAAAGATAATAGTTAATAAATTATTTTAAAGTAAATATATGTATATGTATAAATTATTATGTTTGAGTGTTTATATATTTTTTAAATTACGTTTATTTTTTATATTCATATTTTATACATTTAATATATATTATTTTATTTTATTTATATTTTTAAATCAATATTTTTTATATCTATATTTTTAACTTCGCGATTTTTGATTCGATATTTTTGTACTTACCTGTTTAAGTATAGGGAGTCGATATTTTTGCATTCAATATTTTTTTTCGATATTTTTTACATTAATGTTTTTAGCATCGATATTCTATCAGTAAACCCATTTGTATTCAGCAATTGCCACTGCTGGGCATTATCCTATGTGTATTAAGTAACAAAAGATGTTCCTACCTTACGTATACCTTATTTATATTGTCACTTCTGCACACTGCTCCTTTCTATTCATGCTCCTGTGTTTTATTATCTTTTCTATCATTATCCATTGCAATTTATCAGATCCTGTCAGCACCTTTAGTACTGTTGAGCAGAGCATCCTACTGAGATGCTTGCAAGCTGCTGGGACCAAGGCAGCTGTCTTTTCCAAGTACGAGTCTTTACTTTCTGGGACACAACAGTCAGCTGTCTTTTCCAAGTATGAGTCTTTACATTCTGGGACACATCAATCAGCTGTCCTTTCCAAGTATGAGTCTTTACTTTCGAGGACACATCAGTCAGCCTCTCTTCCACATTTTGAAGACTCTTTCAAAATAAAGCAGTATTCCAATATTGAATAATTGTGGCCCACAGAGGATAAGAAACTCAATATGGATACAAATTGAAGAACGCCTCTGCAATTGTAATTGCAAAAAGCTTTAGAAGGAATAAATAATTCATATGAGAGATAAGAGGCAGTGAAAATGGCGTTGATTTTGCGTCAAGGTGTGGTAGAAATTTGTGAATGATTTCTCTAAAACTTTGAGCTGTATTATTAAACCTCATGTAGGTTTGACACATTTAGGGCATCACTAATTTAGTGTGACAGTTGTTGACCTTGCAAAGTGATTTCTAAGTTTTGCAAACATATGTGATTGCCACATAATATAATTATTTTGGTATTGCAGGTAATGTGTCTCATTTTTAATTTTACAAGGGTAGCTTTAAAAAGATTTTTAATGGGAATTCACAGAATTCTAGCCAGATTTCCACTGGAATCTCCAGCAATAAAACTATAACCTCTTAACCCCCCCCAACCGCAATTCTTGCAATAATCCTAATTTTAGTCTTAACCCTGACCAGTTTTGTGTATGAGCTTACTGTACATTTTGTACTTTTCTGCAAAATATGTTTTTTTTCAAAGGGGAATTTAATTATAAAAGTACTACTAAGATGCGCTGGCAAGCTTTATATATTGGAGCAATTTCCAAAGTGCCACATATTTCAACTTTCTTCAATAAAATATCACTTGGTTCTCCTCCACCTGTACCGCTTGACTGGCCAGTTGAGGTAGTTAACTTCAGGGGGAAAAGCCCCCCTAAGGTAATTTCGTCTTGAACCCATTATGGGGAATATATCACAGCCTCGAGTCGAGAACCCCCGAATATGACTCCAATAGAGGGGATACTCTTAACTGGTCATGGGGGCAGGAAATGATTATACCCTCCCAGATTTAGACATTGCTTCTGTAAAGTTTTTATCCAATGCAAGACATCCAGAGTATTCACAACACTCCTCCCCCGGGAGACATTGGCTTTCTTTGAAAGCAGTGTATTCAATCAAAAGGTATGCAGTTCCTTATATGTGAGAAAGAAAAGGTCGGGAGCACCTGGGGTGTCAGACATGGGGGTCTGATCCTTCAGAAGCAAGGGCCCTCACACACCCAAAAGGGTGCCATGCTTCATCATCGGGCAGCTCCTCTTTGGGCCGGCACTGCAATGCCTAACAGGCCCCGCAGGGGGGCTCTTTACTGGAGTTCTTTTGCTTTTTCGCCGGATGTGGAGAGTGAGGTGCAGTGTAAATGTGATGAAGTGAGTAGACTGGTTTAAAAGTTGATTAAAAATAACTAGAAACAATCAAAAAGGCGATTTAATAACTAGATCACTCTTTTATGTTAAAAACAAGAAGTGACCAGGAGTGGATGCAATAGTCCACGCTAGCTCAAAGAGGTTAAGTGGAGGTCGACATGTTTCTTCCCTTTTTTTTTAAGTTTGAAAAGAAAGTTTATTGAAATAATAAAAAGCATTACAATAAAATACAGAAAATGAAGGATACAATCTTAACTGTATAATCTGTTAAATAATATGAAAAGGAGGAGGAAAGAGGAAAGAGTGGAAGGAAGGGGAGAGGAAAATGACATTATATAAATGCTAATCATAGCCTGACCACTTATGTAAATACTCATAGCTACTACAATACATATTTAAGAAAAATGGAAATTGTGCAGGCTAAGTAAACAAACAGTAGAAACAAATTCATGGAGGTTTAGGAACTTCTTCCACGTGGGGCTATGGATTTGTGTTGTTTTTGCGGATATATCTAGAAAATGAGTAATAGGTGACCATGAGTATTCTCGTTTTGTAGCAAGAGAAATGGGATAAACATATGCTCTATCTAACCTGTGATTGTAACAAATCCCATACCACCAGGCTTGGTAAGAGATATTGGAGGTGTTTTTCCATGCCCTAGTAATTTGCTGAAAACCAACTGCCAGGAGTAGATCTATAATATGAAAAGTGTTTGATTATGAATCCCACTCAGAAGATACACTACCTAAGAATATGTTAACAAAAGTGAAAGATATCTGTGTATGAAAAATATTGTTGATTTGTCTCCAAACTAGTTTCCAAAAGTTATGAACCTGAGGACAAGTGAATAGCATATGATGTAAATCGGCATGTGATGTATTGCAGGACCAACAAGATGGGGAGAGGGAAGGATTTATTCTATGCAAGGAAACAGGAGTTAGTAAAAGTCTGTTGTAAATATAAAATAAGGTTTGGGTGGTATTAGCTGCCCTAGAAGACTTCCTAATTGTAAGCCAGATCTTGTTCCAGATAGAAATAGATAAAGGCAATTGGAGATCCGTTTCCCAAAGAAGTTCCACCTCTGTTTTATCTCGAATAATTGGAGAAGAGGATAAATGTTTATAGACTTGGGATGCAGACGGGGCGAGAGACAAGACCGAGAGAATGGTGGGAGGCGAAAATGAGGAAGAGGTATTAGATGATAGATTGCTGTACATTGATTGGAGCAGCGTAATTAGGGACATATACTTAGACGCATAGGAGTTAGGCAAAGAGAAACGTGCTTGAGCGATTGAAAATGATATACATGTATCATTCTGGAAAAGTTGATGAACCCAGTGAATCCCTCTAACATACCAATCCTTCCAAAAGATAATTCTATTTTTGATTTTAAGAAAATTATTATACCATAATGAAGATTGCAGAAAGCGATCTCTAGGAGAAAGGTGGTCAGTAAGTAAAGGTTGAAGGATTCTGCAACTATTATTGAATATGGAAAGAGAGAGAAACAGAGGACGATGAGTAAAGGATAAAAGTTCTTGGAAGGAGAAAGGATGAAGAAATTGTTTCTCGATAACAGTCCATAATGGTAATACCGAAACATCACTGTCTTCTTGAAGTAGTAGAGAGGCTTGTTTAAGAGAGAATGCAATATGATAAATTGAAACCTCCTAATTGTTTTGGTCTTTTAAGTTTGAGTAGGGACATACGAGGTTTCTTATTATTCCATAGGAATTTCGATAGAATAGAATAAATTGTTTTAAAATGTGTTTAGGGATATTTATGGGAAGATTAGAGATATAAAAAAGTATTATAGGGACTAACATCATTTTAATTATGTCAAGACGACCCCACCAGGATAAAAATAAAGGGTTCCACTTAGACGTGGTATTTTTCAATAGAATTTGTAATTCCTTTAAATTTGTTGTGACGGAATCTTTAATAGAAGATTTAAACCATAGACCCAGGTATTTAATTTTTTCTGATTTCCAACGGAAACCGGAAGAAATGTAATCCACAGAAAAACATAATTTGTTTAATGGGAGGATTTCACATTTGTCTGCATAAGTTTATAACCTGATACCGAGGCAAAGGACTGAACCTCCGATAAGAAAGCTGATAAAGACGTTTGAGGTTGTGATAGAAAAAGTAGAATATCATCAGCGTAAACAGAAAGTTTTAATTGGTTAGGCCCATATTTAAAACCAGTAATGTGAGAATTTGAGTGGATCTTAATTAAAAAGGGTTCAAGAGCTAATATAAAAAGAAGAGAAGAAAGAGGACAACCCTGTCTTACCCCACGATGTAGGGGAATAGAAGAAGATATAAGACCATTAGCTAAAATGGAAGAAACAGGAGAAGAGTAAAGTAAGGAAACATAGTTTATAAATTTGTGACCAAAACCAAACCAGGATAAAGTGGAAAAAATAAAGGGCCAATCAACTCTATCGAAAGCTTTTTCAGCATCTAGAGATATAGCTTCTAAAGAATCTGTATATAATTTAGCTTTAGTAAGAACGTTAAAAAAGAGTCTAGTATTATCAGAAAGGTGTCTACCTTTAATAAAACCACATTGTTCTCTTCCAATTAATAGAGGTAAAAATTTCTCTAAATGTAAAGCTAGAATTTTTGCAAAGATTTTATAATCTAAATTAATTAAAGAAATAGGCCTATAGTTTTTACAAAGATTATGATCTTTACCTTCTTTGGGAAGAAGGCATATCAAGGCTTCTTGAAAGGAGCCACTGGATTTTTTGGAAGAAATAAAGAAGTGAAATAGTAGATATAACTTCGGGATAAGAATACGTGAGAAGTAAGAGTAAAATTCAATCGTAAACCCATCAGGTCCTGGAGCTTTACCTTGTTTAATGGATCGAAGGGCAGAAAGAATATCTGATTCCCGGATATCTTCTTCTAATACCGAAAAATCTAAATCAGGAGAAGAAGGAGGATTAATAGAGGATAAGTATTGATGCATAACATCCTGTGGTGCTGGATTTTCAGAGGTATAAAAAGTTTGGAAAAATTGAGTAAATTCTGAGAGAATATCTTAATTTCTGTAAACTAAATGGTTGTTAGAAGATAGGATAGAACCAATTTTGGTGTGTTCTTTTTTAACTTTAAGATAATTGGCTAAAAGTTTCCTCACTTTATTTTGCCCCCCATAGTATTTGGCTGAGGATTTGAGCAAAAATGAATTAGCATTATCAGTTGATATTTTGTTGAATTCGAACTTGGCTTTAAATAATTCGTCTAAGCAGGAATTAGAATTTGTATGGAGAAAAGAGAGTTCCAATTGTTTAATACGTGTCGTGAGTGATTGTAAAGTGAGCAAAGAGGATTTCTTTCGTTGGGATACAAAGGAGATAATAAAATCCCTGGAGGCTGTTTGAAAGCATCCCAGACAATCTGTGGAGACATGCCTGGAGTTTCATTTTCGTGGAAAAAAGTGGAGATAAAAGATTCAAATTGTTGGGTAAAGTTGGAATCTAATAGGAGGGAGTTGTTAAATCTCCATCTGCGAGTACCTTGAGTAGGAGGAAGAAGATCGATATCTAAAGAAACAGGAGCATGATCGGAAATCTGTATTGAACCAATATCTGAATGTATGATGTGTTGCGTGAGTGCTTTGGAAGTGAACAGGTAATCTAAACGAGATTGGGAAGAGTGGACTGGAGAAAAGAAAGTATATTCTCGAAGTGTAGGATTACATAACCTCCAGGCATCTACTAGAGATCTTTGTTGAATAGTGGATGTGAGTTGAGAGTGCATAGAGGAAGGAATAAATCTAGAGCAGGAACTACAATCAATAATAGGGTCCATAACCAAATTACAATCCCCACCAACCAACAAATATTCATCCTGAAAAGGCATCAATTTAGATAATATCGTAGGCCAAAAAGTAGCATCAGGGGCAGTAGGGGCATATAAATTAAGAAAAGTCAAAGGAATATTATTTAATAATAGTGAAAGAGAAGTCCATCTACCCACATCATCAGAGTCATGTGATAGAATATTTAAATCAAGACGTTTATGTCACAAAATGGCCACCCCATTATGAGTTCCTGTACCTGGAGAGGCAAAAACATGGCCGACCCATTGACGTTTAAGTTTAACTACTTCTTTTTCTAAAATATGAATTTCTTGCAAGAAAGTTATATCACACTTTAAATTAGATAAATGGGAAAGTACCCGTTGACGCTTTATAGGAGAACCCAAACCCTTAACGTTCCATGAAACAACTCTTAAAGGCATCTACAATAATTAGTGAAATATACAGTAAATGTTATAATCATAAAAAACATTGAAAACTTAACCGAAAGTTATACGTAGTAATGTTCAGCTTAAACTTTGCAACATCACACCAACCAAAATGAGTGGCATAAAAGAGGAAATAAGTGGTTATGAAAAAAGAAAGAATGAAAGAGAATAATATGAGTAAATAATGAGGAGGGGATATATGAAAAGAAGAGTGGAAAATAAAGAATATTAGCAAGGAAAAAGAGGTGACTGAAAACGAATAGGTAAAATAGTGAGAGAAAGAGGAAACCAATGTGATGAATAAAAAACACACATCATAGATTTGAAGAATATAGGGGCCCATTACGATGGCGGGCGGAAGCACAACCGCCGTGCTGGCGGATGCAAAAACCACCAGTTACCGCCGGCACGCAGCAGTCCACACGCCCGCCCAATTACGATGCGAAAAGTAGGCCAAACACCGCCGGCAAGCCAGCAACACCGTCCGCCATCAAAGTGCGCCCGTACACGTAGCGGCGCAGCACAACTGACACACACCGTCCGACGAAACACGTACCGCCCGGCGCATAAATTACGATGCCGCAAACAAACGGCTCCCACGGCCAAGAGATACCGTACGACAAACCGAAGTGGTAACACGGACGCCGAGCACGGACAACGAAGAAGCGGCTCCCCCGAGCATGAATCCAGCACTGCAGGCCCTCCCCATGCTCCTGCTGATGCACCACCAAGGACGCAACGTACCGCGGAGACGCAGGTAGGCACACACACAACAAGTGCACGCAAACAGCGCACACAGTGCAAGGGCGGAAAAAGCGGACAACCCCCCACCAGCGCGTGTACACTACACATCCACCATTGCATCCACATATGACACACAGGCCAAATCGTAACATCGCGTAACACATGTGTACACACCACCTGGGACTAGGAACCAACCACCCCGTCACGGCCCCAAAGCGGCGATGACGCCGCCACACATGCGCACAACGCAGAGGCCAACCGCAGCGCCATGCATGCATCGCACACAGACACAGGGACACAACCAAGCAGCACACACATCAGCCCCACCCCGAACGCACATGACACGTGACAGGCCTGCCACAGACATGTCCACAACGCCCAATTCACGGACAACACCCAACGCCACACAACCGACGCACACATGTCAGTGAAGACACGCAACTGCAGGACACACCCCAGTGTAACAAACATGGCGTAGCACACAGCGGCGGCAACACCAACTAGGAGAAGCAGGGCCCCTTCGGGAAGAGGAACGCCAGTACCACACTGAAACACCCATACCACCCTGCACATATGAACAAGACATATAAAGCGGAACACCAAAGAGCCCGGGGACCGACAACAGGTGGCCCAAGAATAACATTCACACACAAGGCCCAACGCAGAGCGGAAAGGCAGCCTGCCGCCCACACAAGGGAGAGCAGACAGCACTGAATGACCTTCCATTCCAACTCCGAAACCACAGCCCTACGACAGAAGCCGGTGAATACAGCCATTGTCCAAGAATAGACCAACACAGGCATGCCGAGGAGACCGACCACAGGGCAGATAGCGCATATCACAGAAGCACACAACGGACGGGGAAGAAAGAAGAAAACACTCCCCCATGTCGGCCACATGCAAGTTAATTGGAAGGAGTCACACATCACTGACCTTGAACTGTCTGAGAAGCATGTGGGAAGAGGGCCCGTGTCCTCCAAACAAGCCAACAGAACACAAGTCCTGTCTCCCTACGACTACACAGAGCTCACAGCAACCTCGGAGCGTGCACATTGCAGACTGCACACACAGCCGGAGC
This sequence comes from Calotriton arnoldi, assembly GCA_963921515.1. Classification (NCBI taxonomy): domain Eukaryota; kingdom Metazoa; phylum Chordata; class Amphibia; order Caudata; family Salamandridae; genus Calotriton; species Calotriton arnoldi. The sequence continues at coordinate 84,452 of CAWUFW010002947.1, read as the reverse complement.
ACGCCACCACAACGCACCGCTGCGAAATGGCAACCGCAACACACCTACCCAACTACGCCGAACAGCTCAAGCTGTACAAAACCAACCTGTTTCATACATTGGGATGCGATCTCCTGTCCCTGCTGAACGTAAGTTACCGACTGACTTACCGCATCACATTGTTCAGCTGCGTCATGCCCGTCTTCTACTGTCGGAGGTGTCCCTACCAGCATCCCGTGGAGATATGCCTCTCCAACCCGGCATGTCTGAAGGCGGACCTGCTACCACTACTCCTCCCTCTGGACGCACACGACAGGGCGTGCTCTGCCTATGGGGGCATGGCGTATGTGGCCAACATCGCACCCGCACTGAAATGGGACCACTGGGCCTCCACACGACGGATCATCGAGAACAGCTACATCGAATGTCACCCAGCATGCCCCATCATGGTCCTCCAAGGGACAACTTACGAACAACACCTTGACAGCCACCATCCGCTACATTGGCTGGCAAACATGTACACCACCAATGACATGGAAGCCCTGCTGGACGGCATCGCATACCTGACAACCTGTAAATTCGTCGGACCACAACGCAGGTTCCCCGATTGACCTATGATGTCCAACCCCGCACCCATGCTTAGCTTCCGCACGGACTGGCCAGTCACCACCACAACAGCCATACCAAACGACCGGCAACTGTAACCACACCATCAACGACATCGCCATGACATCGGATATGACCGGGACATGCACACTGTTCCCCATCACATCCAGGAACACCGCATGCATCGTGGGAGGCAGTGGCATGGGCTCTGTGTATCGCACCCACATGGACGGAACTGCACGAACAACCAGGACACGACATGGATCCAGCGCCCATGGACACACACACCGCTCAGTGGACATGAATAGGTCGCCTGGAGTCTGTGGGTGCTGCACCCCTCCCACCCCCGCCCCGGGAATCCCATACCAGGACCTTTGCATGGACGACAAGTGCATACAACAACAACACGACCCCAGTGACTGTGACATGTCCAGTAACCACCACAGTGCAACAACAAGTGGCACGCCGCTGCATGCACGCAAGCACATGCCCTGATGTCATCTCACATGCACGCGTGCATGAGGAACAACCGCAGCAAACCTGTCACATGGAACTGAGATGGACTGTGCCCATGATGCCAAGCGGTCTGGTAGGCTACATGTATACCGTCTGTGTCAAAGTCCGCAGCTCCGCAGCTATACGTAAATGTACATTAGCACAGCCTTGGCCAAGCAGATGTCACTCTGAAGCCCACATCCCACATGCAACAGCCAATCACATGTAACCCCACACCCTATCCCATTTGCAATCATGCTCAGTATATCCTCAACATGTATTCCGCTGCCAGTAGTGTCCACTATACTGCATCACAGAGGACAGAAGACTCAATATAATGTTTGAAACCAAAACTGTCTCCGCTGACTCATTTCACAAGTACGAATGAGAGAGGATGAGAGTATGTGAAGTACACGGCAGTCGTGACATGACCATGTAGTCCACTGGTATTGGATGTCAACGCAAATGAGTAGCACTACTGTGGAAGACACACATGTGTCGTGTGAAGTCGTATGGACGCAGTGCTCAGGTGGGTGGGTGCGACGGGTAGATGCGCACATGCCAAGTTGGAGCACGCCGTGTTGGGAGGGGTCATGAACAGTACACCACCGCTTCCCTGGGCATTGTGAGAGGACACCTGTCGGGGGAGTGAACACGTGTGTGCACAGCAGCCGGGCACACGTACAAAGCGGTACCAGGCGCACCTCAGCCCACCCTCTGTGGACAAGCTGGATCCTGTTGTGCGCCCGCCACGCCCCTTGACAAGGCACACACAGCCCCAGTCGACCAGGTGTAACCCCAACATAGTCAATCCGCACAGGCGATACAGGGCACGGGATGGCAGTGGAGCATGGTGTGTGAGAGGTCTCCTCGCGCTCCTCCTGGTCATATCACGCAGGCAATAGAACCTCAACGTCTAGCATGGCACAAGTCACAGCACGAGCAGCACTGACGTCACGGGAGGTGGCTCGCACCATCCCATCCATTGCCCATCATACCAACCACGCCACATGCCATTGCGACTAAGTGCAAGCGCGTGCGCCACCACCCCCGAGCCCTCCCCAGAGAGGCCAAAGAGTGAATGTGTGGGCCATCAGCCACAGACGGACGCGGCCTGGCCGCAAGGGCAGCCACAGCCACTGGGTGTCGCAGGTGGCGGATCCGGAAGGCGAAGACTGTGATGCATAGTCCATGCAGGCCGGGTCTCCATTTGGGGCACCACGCAGGTGGACGGCGTCCCGCCACACATCATACCCTGAGACAGCCCACTCGTGCAACTGGACCCACACATACACTTCTTGCCCTCTCTGGTGCGAGCTTGGGGCTGCCTGTGCAGGCGCTAGCCTCGCAGGTGAGCATGCATATTGGGGGAGCGAGGGGAGGACATGAGGGCTGGGGCGAAGATGACTGTATCACTGTCAGTAAGTACAAGGGATGACCCAGATGTGGAAAGGAAGAGACGTGTCCCGTGTGTACTGCAACTAGTCGCCAATCCAACTACCCCCCATGTCCGGAATGTAAGCCCGCACCTAGGCCCGCCCATCCGCCACATCGAACATACCACCAGCACGACAACCTTCCCATTCGAAACACTGACTGGGGGTGGCGACCAGTGTACAATCATGTGTAGCCTACCCACGCGTACATGTGGGCCCTCCATGATCCATGTCACCTGCGGCAAAGTCATGACATGCGCAATGAGGGAAGTGAGGAGAGCTGTCCGCCCCACGCGCAGAAGGTGCATCAGCTCCACAGACCCAGCAGCGAGTCCAGCAGGGGTCACATGTGCAGGGGCAGCTGTGCCTGGTGTGAAGGCACATGCATATAGACAGCACATCGACCAATGTGTAGTCTGCCCACATCTACAGTCCATCATCATGCGGACATAGGAATTGAACACAGGGCAACACATCTTAGTTGGTGCACCCACCGTGACCAACAATGCGCAATCATCGACGTACCCGCCCTGTGCATGGCCCCCCACCCAACGGAGGCACATCCAGTGCCACCATCCCACACACACAAGCCTTCCACGGAACATGCTGTGTCCAATGGTCAGTACAGAGTCAGCGCCCATCTGGTGGATCCTGAACAGGAGACACATGCACACACATGCCAGCTCCCACTATGTACGTCTGCCACCTGGCACGTGCAATGTAACCTCTCACCTGTGACGTGTGACTGCAAGCACACAGCCGTCTTGGCATGAGGCTGTCAATGTGGACACCTGTCAATGTTTCGGGAGGTGTGATCCATACAGTGCTGTACATAGGGTGCAGTGCTGACACCTACTACTGTCTCATATCCCCTCGTGCCACAGGTCCCACTTGTTTTGGCCGCTCAGCCTGTGCCCACATCGTCGTCGTCGTGTGCCATACTCATCCAGCCGCGGAAGCAGTTCCATGCTCAGCAGACATTCATGTTGCCGTGGCGTTGCCGCTTGACGGATATGCAGTCAGTCCCCATCAGCACGCCCCGCAAGTCATTGGGGCCTAGATCCCCATGTGCATGCACATGGCAGTGGTTTGTATCACTAGCCATTGCCATTGTTGGGAGACCTGTGTAAGTGTATTGTGGCCGTGCCGTCCCAGCTTGACAGCTGGGCTGTGGCTCATGTGCTTGCTCAGTCATGTCAGTGATGTGTATGCGAAATTGCTATGTGTCGTGTTGCTTTGACATGTGTCCTCTGCCATTGTCCCTATGCGGAGACCGAACATTGACCGCCCATACCAATTGCTGGCGGACATGGACGATACAGAGGTTATTAGGAAGTTTCGGCTGGACAGGACAACCCTGCATCGACTGTGTGCCATGTTAGAACCCCATCTCCGTCCCCGCAGGGTGTATCCGACTGCTGTCACCCCCACGGCTAAGGTGATGGCCGCCATGCATTTCTTCGCCACTGGGTCATTCCAGCACACAGTGGGCATTGGAGGAGGGATGTCCCAGCCCATGTTCAGCAAGGTGCTGAGGGATGTACTGGCAGCCATGATGCTGTACCGAAACAGGTACATCCGCTTCCCCAGGGCTCGTGAATTGGCGGCAGTGAAGGGTGCATTCTATGCCCTTGGCAGAATCCCACACGTCGTTGGAGCCATTGACTGCACACATGTCGGCCTTGTTCCACCACAGGCCACTGAGCACCTGTACCGCAACAGGAAGCACACGCACTCCCTGAATGTGCAAGTGGTGTGCCTTGCGGACATGGTGATCACCCACGTGTGTGCAAAGTTCCCAGGCTCGGCCCATGACGCACACATAATGCGCAACAGCATCTTGCCACGACTGATGTCCAATATGCAACAGGATCGTGCCTGTATTGTCGGTGAGTATGTGGAGTGGTGTAGCGTGCTGGTTGTGCGATGCTGTCCCCTGTCCAGTTGGAATTGCAACGGTTCTCTGTGTCCCTCACACCCAGGTGACTCTGCGTACCCGAATGGGGCATGGCTGCTCAGTCCATTGAGGAATCCTCGCACCCCAGCAGACGATCGCTACAATGAGGCACATGGGAGGACCAGACGTGTGGTCGAGCGTACCTTTGGCCTCCTCAAGTCCAGGTTCAGGTGCCTGGACCGCACCGGGGTGCGCTGGCGTACTCCCCGCAGAAGGTGTGCCGGATAGTGGTGGCGTGCTGCATGCTGCACAATCTGGCCATTCGGAAGCAGATCCCCCTCATCGTGGATGACGGAGATCAACCAGGGCCCCAGCCCGCAGACCAGGACAGCTCGAGTGAGGAGGACAGCGGAGAGGAGGAAGCTGGTAATGTGCGGCAGCAGCTCATCGCCCGCTACTTCACTTGACGGTGAGTGTCCATGTACGACGGCTGATGTGGCTGTATCTGTGCAGGTGTGTGTGTGCTGTGTCAGGGTGGCCGTTTGTTCACTGCGTGCTGTGTGTCAACGCTCCATGGCCAGGGTAGTATGCCACTGTTGGTGGCTGTGGCATTGTGCCCTATTGCTCTGTGCGATGTGTGTACATTGCTTGTAGTTGTTGACATGTACTGTGTGATGGGTGTGTGACACACTCATTGAATGTGCTCCTGTTCTGTCTCCCACCCCTAGGTCCCTACAGGCCCTCCGGATTCAATTGCCATGCCACGCATCAGGTGCCTTTCCGCCCAAGGTGGCCGTTGTATTCCGTACAAATAAAACACAGGGCACAAACAGCAGTTAGTGTAAAAGGTGCATTTATTACAAACTGTGACATGTGATTGTGTGTAAGGTGATGACAAAAGTGGTGCGTGCAGTGACAATGAGCTGTCGGTCATGGCTGCGTGATGCTCAGGGTGTACCCACTGGTTCTATGTCCATAGTCCAACACACACATGCCATCCAGATGGCTGTGTGGAGTGGGATCGTAGTCCAAGTCAATGCAGTGGCTGGTCAAGGAAGGCTGGCGGAAGGCTGGCTGGCTGCCTCACTTGCGTTTGGAGCGTGCAAAGTCCTCCCGGGAGATCTGTTTCCACTTCGGACGGCCCCTTCCACGTTTGCGAGGGGGTGCCTGCTTGCGACATGCTGGTGGTTGAGGTGTGCTCACTGGCTGTGGACGCAGGGGAACTGGACACTGCTGCTCCACCCTGCGCCCCGGCAGGTGGTGGCGGAGGGGAGCTGCTGTCCCTGGCTGTGACCTCACCGCCACCACCAGCTGGCCCATGAGGTCCACGATTTGGCCCATACGGGCGTCCATGGACCTCAGCACCCCCAGCACCTCACGCGTGTCTGAAGCAGACCGGACCCATTGTCCTTGGGCCTCTTCATAGGCCCCAAGGACTCTGGCCATTTGAGGCAGGGCATGGCTCCCAGGGGAGGCTGGCGTTTCCCTGACCCTGCTCCTCCTACCAGTCCTGCTGCCACCGGCCTGCCCACTAGCCACATTGCTCACCACGGTCCTCGCTGTGGCTCCCAGGGTGGATCCAGTCGGCCGGGCCACCACCTGCGCTGGGGCTGGTGCCAGCGAAGACGTGGTGGTGGTGGCGGCGGTGGTGGTCGGTGCGGCGATGGTGGCGGTTGCGGCAGTGGTAGTGGCCACAATGAGCGTGGGTGTGGCCGCAACGACAGTGGCAGCAGGGGGCTGGGAATGTTCAGCAGCCCTGGATGATGGGTTGGTGGGTAGGAGGGGTCCTGGGGAGCGGCTGGGCCCTGCCACACCAGATGGGCCTGCTTGGTGGTCCGTGTCCGAAGAGGAGGACAGATCCTCCAGATCCGTGTGTCCTCGTTGGGGGCTTGTAGGCTGGCTGTGCTGGCTGCTGGCTCCATCCCCAGCATCCAGCAGTTCGTCACCTGTGGAGAGAATGAGATTTGTTATTGTGTTGCACCTGGCGAAGTATGTATTTGTCGTCTGACATTAACAGTTCGTGCAATCTCGTACATGGGTTTCCCGGAGGCGTGTGTGTGGCTGTAGCATCTGTAGTTGTGTGTGCTTGGCAATGGGACTGTGTGCTGTGCACATGTGGCATGGGACGGATTGGCCATGCCGATGGGTGTGTTGCTGTGCCCCTACTTATTGTGACTCTGGTGTATGCGGGCTCCTGGCCCATCCTGGGTCTGGTTTGTACTTTGCTTTTGGGGTTCAAATGGAACGCTTAGGAACGCATATGGCAACATGGGGGCCATGCCCCAGATTCGCATTTGGGAGGGAATATGCTTTTGGGGTTCAAATGGAACGCTTAGGAACGCATATGGCAACATGGGGGCCATGCCCCAGATTCGCATTTGGGAGGGGATATGCTTTTGGGGTTCAAATGGAACGCTTAGGAACGCATATGGCAACATGGGGGCCATGCCCCAGATTCGCATTTGGGATGGAATATGCTTTTGGGGTTCAAATGGAACGCTTAGGAACGCATATGGCAACATGGGGGCCATGCCCCAGATTCGCATTTGGGAGGGGATATGCTTTTGGGGTACATGCTGTGAGCCATGGGTGCCGAACGTGACATGTGTTGTGGCAGCATGACAGTGCATGGTTTGAGGTGTGTGCATGCTTGACATGGCCTGCATATTTGCTGTCTGTTGTGATTACTGGACATGGCATTGGACGCATCGTTATGAGTGAGTGATGGTTGTGTGCCAGCCAACGTATTGCAGTTGTCCCATCTCCTTGGTGTGCGTGCTGCCCTGTGCCATGTGCATCACTGCAGTGCTCGGGGGGGTGTGGCCCATGTTGTGTGTTGTTGCTCACAGTGTGTCGTGCGCTTCATTGACTTCTGGCACATGGTTGGTCATGGGCATGTATCTTAGCGTGACTGCTGTATGTGTGGCAGCTGTGCGGATGACATGCCTTTCATGAGACTGGGGCTGACGGATGGGATGGATGGTATGTTGTATGTGCATGGTGTGTCTGTGTGTTTGATGGGTTCAGTGGTGTTCGTGTGCATTTATGTTGTTCCGCTCTGTTGCGTCTAGTGTTGTTTGTCTTACATAGGCGTAGTCGTGGGGTGTGTGGTTGACAGGCAGTAGGGGCTACATGGACAGGACTTCAATGGTGTTTCGGTTGTGTGTGATGAGTTGCACAGTGGCTGCCGTGTGGTACTATATTCAGTGTGGCTTGTGCATGCAGACGTGGCTCCTTGGGTGTTGCTATGTCTGTGATGGGTCATGTGGGGTGTGAGTCTGTTGTTCATGTCCGTGTGCACATTGTTCACTTGTTCGTGACGGTGGGCGGTGCTGCGTGTTCGTCTGCTACGTGACATGTCCCATGTGTTGGTCGTGTTATGGTCCTCATGCCTCCAGTAATCCAGCCCTGTCCAGTTTCCCACCTGCAAGTTGTTCGTGCGTGCACTGTACTGGATGCCACATGGCTCTAAGCGGGGGTGCTCCATGTTGCAGGTCTGTGGGGGTGGGGGGTGTTGTGGGTCGTGGGGTGGCTGGACACCCACTGACACCGATTGCTGTGGACCGTGATGTCTGCCTTTCGGCTGTCGTTGTGCACTGCGGTGGCTGACACGTGGCTGTGGGGTGTGGGGATGCTCCTCCTTGCTGTGCTGTGGGACTAGGGGCCTGGTGTGTGTTGTACTTGGGCTGTCCACCGTCCCACCCACTGCACTTTGTGTTCCTGCCACTTACCTGTTACTTGTCGGTTAGTGCAGCTGTGGCGGACACATGGGTGTGGTGGGTGCTCGTTGTGGCGCTTCTGGCATATTTGGGGACCTGTTGGTGGTTACGTGGCTGGCTGAGTGTACACATGTCCCCACGTATGTTACAGTTGTTCGGTTTGGGCTGTGTGTGGTGGTGTCTGTTGCATGTGTGTGTGATGTGTTGTGTATTGTGTGCTGGACATGGGGGTGTTTGTCCCTGGGAGCTGTGGCATGGTGGTAGTGCATGTGAGTACATAGCGGTGTGCTGGTATACATTAGTTTGTACTTACCAGCCTCCACTCCCCCTGCTAATCCGGCGAGGATCTCCGGATGTATTATGACTCGCACCTTCTCCTCCCACGCTTTGAAGGTCTTGAAGAGCGCGGGATTCCCTCCGCCAGTGACGGCAGCCAGCTCTCTGTTTTTCCCTCCTTCTTCTTGACCAGGCTCTTTACGTCATTCCAACGTTTGTTAATTTCTCCTCTGTTCCTGGGCAGGGTCCCGACTGCATTGACCTGGTCTACGATCCGGTTCCACATTCTGTTTCTGGTGGCTAGTGGTGTGTGCTGGACCATGTTCCCATAGATTTGTGGGTACACCTTGATGATCTCGTCGACCATGACCGTCAGCTCAATGGGCGTGTACTTGGGCATCCTTTGTGGTGCCATGGTGTTTGTGGTGCTGGTGCGGTGTGTGTTGTGTAATGTGCAGGGGGTTTGTGGTGCAGGTGTTTGGTGGTGGTGGTGGTGGTGGTGGTTGTGATGTGTGCGTTTCTGTGGTGTGCTGCTGTCCTTGCTGTGTCACTGTGTCCTCTCCTCTCCTCTCTGGTTTGCAATGTAGCAAGGGGTTGTGGTCTGTGGGAGTGCTGCTTTTGTACTCACCTATGTGGGTGTGTCCTCATGGTCTGTTGTTTTCAGGTGTGTTGTGTCTGGGGTTCTGGCCTTTGTATTTTTTGTTTGTCCGGGGGTGTTTTCGGGATGTGTACTGTGCTTGTGTATTTGTGCGTGCCTTGCTGTGTGGACTTGTTGGCCATGTTGTGTGCTATTGGTTTTGTGAGCGGATGGTTTCTGTGCAGGTACGTGGGCGCCATGGCTTCTGCTGTGTCGATTCTCATCGGCGTTGTTTGCGCTAGCGGGCGGTATATTTGTGGTTTTTCCGCGCTCATGGCGGTGCGACCGTAATTTCACGTGCGGTGTGTCGGCCGTGAGGGCGGGCGGTTTTGTGTTGTCGTGCGTGTTTCCGTCCGTGGCGGGCGGTTTGACTCCGACTCGGACGTTGGCGGGCGGTATGTTGTGTGATTTTTCCGCCGATGGCGGTTTTCGGTTTGTGTAATCGTAATGGCGTGGTCGGTGTTCAGACGGTGTGTGCGGGCGGATTTTTGCCGCTTCCATGCCTGGCGGATTTTTTTACGCCGGGTATCGTAATGGGCCCCATAATAACTAATTACAAAAGATATGAATAAGATGAGGGTGATGTAGTCACAAAAGGAAAAAGGTACAATGAACCAGGAGAAAAAATGAAACGTATAGCGGAAGAAACAAGTAGTTGTGGAAGTCAAGAAAGTAAGAGAAAAAGGCATAAGCTGGAAGGAAGGAAATGGTATAAGGAAAGAGGAGGAGACTTCAATTGAATGAGAAAGATATTCTGAAAAAGGAAAGGGAGAGTGGAGAGAGGAAAAAAAGACATATACAACAAATAAGAAACATAAACCATAAAATCCGTCAGTATAATGACCAACGACAGGAAACATAGACAAGATGAGGGTGGTGGTGCCACATAAGGAAAATGGCACAACTAACCGGGTAACTCAGGGCGGACCGGGGAGGGAGGACACCATCCAAGCAGACCAGGAATAACAGAAAATATGGTACAGGGAATACCGCACCTAATAAAAGGAAAACATAAGAGGTGAGTACAACGTAGGGGAAACCAAGAAATTTTAAGTAGACAAAAACACAACAGTATTGTTTGAACAAACAGAGCAAATCAAATGGATATCATCATAAAATCAAACATTAGATTGTCGGGACATATCCATATCTTCTTCTCCACACAGTTCCAAGAACCTTTGTAACAATGCAGGATCCTCATAGTTCGTTTTTATATGTCACTTTGAAAAGACATGGATGGAAGAGACCAAATCTGGCATTGAGATTACGAAGTGCTGGTCTCATATCCAGGAACCTCTTCCTTCGATCTGCTGTTTCTTTGGCATAGTCCTGAGCAAAAAATAGATTGGATCCTTGCCATGAAATTCGGCCTTTGAGCTTAGCTGCTTGTAAGATTTTCAATAAATCAGTATATTCCAGGAAATATATGATTACTCCTCGAGGCTTGGCTGAGGAGACTGCCATGGTTGAGATACGGCCCAAACGATGTGCTCTTTGGATGTTTAGGACAGGAGAATTAGGTAGACCAAGCACTTGTGGAAGAAAGGATTGAAAAAATGAAATGGCGTTTGAGCCTTCCAAGCCCTCTGACAGTCCATAAATACGCAAATTATTACGTCTGTTGCGATTTTCTAAATTTTCCACATGTTTTTTAAGAAGTAAGATCTCAGATTTCATTGAAGGAACTTGGTCTATCACGATTTGAACAGAATGTGCTTTTTGCTCAATTTGTGTAACCCTATTCTCCATAGTGGACCATTTGTCGTCCAACGCTTGAAGCCTTTTATTTGTTTCTTCCATGTAGGGCCGAAGGGCTCTTATCTCCTCAAGAAGTACATCCAAAGAATTTGGTGGAGGAGATGTAGTAGGAGAGGGAGGATCTTTTTTAATACCCTTTCCAGAAGTCAATGTAGATGAAGTCGTTACTTTAGGAGTCAATTTGTTAGTGGAGGGCGGAATGTTAGAAGTTGCTCCCAATGATTCTTTATTGGGAAGAGATGAATTGCTCTCCGAGTTCTCCATACTTGTGGAAAGAACAGAGTAAGGATTGTAATCCGCCAACGATGAGACCGGTAAAGAAGAAGAACCAGTGAGCCGACGAGTAGATTTTGTTCTCCCCATAAACTGTTGAGCAGGGTGCACAGAAATTGAAATACCAGGACAGTGTATAGAATATGTAGGTATATAATAAGAATATAGTAGCCAAAGAGGAAAAACTTTGTTGAAGTGTCAGCAAAATTCCTGGAAAGTATAACGTTCAAGACCAGCAAAGCAATGAGTATTTGTGAACCATACAGAGATGAACTCCACCAAACTCCATTACTGTTTGACCAAGGTTTTTCCGTAGAAAATATGACGAGCTTCAGAAAGGCATGAGAAGAATTGATACATCTACAGCACCTGGAAATCGCCGAAATTAATTACCATTAAATTCAACTATTCGCCAAAGTAACATTAGAGACTTATAATGGTAGTAATATCATCATGAATAATCTACCACAGCTCAGCGTGTAATTAGAAGCCCAAGAATAAAAATGGGAAAGTCACTGAAATATTGGCATAAACTCACAAGTCTCTTAGATTCCATTTGCCAAAATGAGCTTTGGTGTGGAGGAACGAGTCATAAATAGGTGTTAAAACGAGTTAGGCTGCCCCTACTCTGTTCGTTATTGAAACGCGGATCGTTTCACTGTAGAAAACAAAATGGCGGCTGTTAGACCTGGCACCATTGGCGTGGGTCTCCCTTCCATTTTTTTGCTTTTGCCTCTGATGTTTTTGCTGGTCTTAGATGCTTTGGGCACTGTGCCACTGCTATCCAGTGCCACAGTGCAAGTGCTCCCTATGGTAAAATTGATGTATGGATTAGTGACTCCATTATTGGCTTATTTGGTTTACTTGTCAGACCCTAGTACAGTGCACTGCATGTGCCCAGGGCTTGTAAATCAAATGCTGCTGGTGGGCTTGCAGCACTGGTTGTGCCACCCACAGAAGCAGCTTGTAAAGTGTGTCTCAGGCCTGCCATTGCAGAGCCTGTGTGCAGTCTGTGACTGCCATGTTGACTGGACAAGTGCACCCACTTGTCAGTCCCTAAACCTTCCCTTCTCTTCATATCAGACACCCCTATGGTAGGCCCAAGGGCAGGGTGCATTGTAAGTATAAAGTAGGACATGCCCTGGTGTGTGTGGCATGTCCTAATAGTGAATTACAGCCATTTTCGTTTTTCACTATTGCAAGGCTACCTGTTCCCCATAGGCCAGAATGGGCAGTTTGATTATAACATCTTATAATCCTATTCCTAACTGACCCAGGGAACGTGGTAGAAAAACGAATTTAGTATGCCTGAACTCAGAATGATAAAATACATCTTTTAGTGAAGTTGGTTTTAACATTCTGTGTTTGAAAATACCACTTTTAGAAAGTATGTATTTTCTTGCCTAACTGTTCAAGCCTGCCTCTGCTAGGTTGTGTATTCCATGTCTGGTTTGTGAGTGACAGGGGCTGGGGGATTCCAGGAGACAGGGTGAGTCAGCACAGGGCTGAATAGAGATATCTACATGTAGAGTGGTGGGAGGAGTTGCACCTGGGACCTGAATCGGGCTGTGCCTTCCCTCCACAATGCTGGCTCCACCTCCTGTGGTGCGTCTGATGTCCCTGGCACACACTGTCAAAGGAAAGAAGGAGTCCTGTAAACAAAGTGCTCCAGGACTGACCAGAACTGGTTTGGACTAGGTACAGACACTCTCTGCCTTCAGAGACAAAGGATTTTGGTGTACAAATACTGGGGCCCTGACCCCAAGACTTTAGATCACTTCTGGGAAACAAGAAGAACCTTTGCTGAGGAGAGGAACCAGAGAGAGAGACTGCAGGAGGAGACTATCCCTATGCTGTGTGCTGCTTGAGGATTGGCCTGCAGTGGTTACCTGATTGCCAAAGAAAGGAGAAAGGACTTTGTGCTACTTTCATCAACTTGTAAGAAGATCTCCAAGGGCTTGAACTAGAGCTTGCCTCCTGCCTGAAGTCTCAGGGATACAAGACTTCACCAACCAGCTTCTCCCTGCCTTCCCTTGCTGGGAATTGAAGTGCCTGCTGTTGCGCTGGGCCTTCTGAGAGACTGCGTGTTGCTGGGGAGCTGTAAGCACGACTCAAGACGAAGAAGCGGGTTGCCGCCGCAGCAGTTGTCGTCGCATCGCCGAGAAACCGTGCCGCCGCTGCCGCTGTCGCCATCACATCAACCGAAGCGCCTCGCATCACCGGAGAAGAGTGTCGCCGTCGCAGCAGATGCCGTCGCATCGCTGAGGAAGCGTGCCGCCACTGCCGCCCTCGCATCGCATCACCGAGGCGCCCCGCATCCCTGGAGAAGAGGGTCGCCGTCGCAGCAGACGCGTCGCATCACCAGAGAAGCGTGTCGCAGGGCCTGTCGCGGCTCAGAAGATTCACCGAGTCGCCGCACGGCGGTCGGGCGTGCACGCATCACCCCTTCGTTGTCGCAACATCAAGAAGACGCCATTTGGTCTCATTGCACCGGATCGGCATCGCATCGCGGCGTTGCTAGACGCATTGCCACAGAAGCGCAGTAAGAAACCGACGCATCACCTCCCCACGCGGTGGAGAACCGACGCATCACCTCCTCTCCGGTAAGGAACCGACGCATCACCGTCCCCTACGCAGCAGTAGGGAACCGACGCATCACCTCCCCCAAAGCAAGGAACCGACACATCACCGCTCTTGCATGTAAGGAACAGACGCATCACCTTCCCTGCAACTCTTTTGTTGTATAGCGTTACGCATCCAAAGGTACATTGAACGCAAAGTGTCGCATTTACCATCTTAAGAGAACTAAGCTATTTCTACCATTTTTAAGTACAGTATTGTGGATTCTTTTTGTCGTTTGTGGTCTTGTGTTAAATCTATATAAAAGATACTTATTTTTATAATACAACCTGTGTGGCGTCCCTTTGTAGTGTTGTCACTATATTACTGTATGTGTTCACAAATGCTTTACACACTGCCTCTGAGATAAGCCTGCCTGCTCGTGCCAAGCTACCAAAAGGGTGAGCAGGGGTTATTTTGGGCGTGTACCCCCTTACCCTGACTAGACGCAAGGGTCCCTATTTGGTCAAAGGTACCTACCTCTGCCAACTAGAGACCCCCAAATCTAACTTTGGTGGTCAGCGGTGAGGATTCTGGACTTGCATTTGTGACTCATATACAGTGATTGGTGGACACTACTAGTGAGTGCAGACCAAACGCAACCACATACATTTTAGTAGATTGTTTTTCCTGAGATTTCCTATTTTTGCCAAGAACTGCCAAGTTTAGTCACCATGAGTAAAGCTGCATCCATCGCATCTGTGGATTATGATTTTGAAGAGGAGAAACTAGAAAGCTACAATATAAAACAGCTAAAGCACTTCTGCAGGAGATTTAAAGTTGCTATGACCGGTCTCTCCAAGAAGGATGAGTTCCAAAAGGCGCTGAGGGCCTGGGTGGAAGCAAGGAGCATCCCTGAGCAAGTGGAGGGGGCTGAAAATGCAGATGAGCAGCTGGACGGGCCATTGGGTCCAGGGTAGAGGAGAGTAGCTTCCCCAGCAGGTAGCAGTGTTTCTGCCAAGGGCCTGTCCCCAGAAGAGCTGGAGGACAGAGAAGAGTAGGATGCATGAGATGGAGCTGACCAAGCTCAAGTTGAGTGGGCAGTTAGAGAATAAAAAATTGGCCCTAGAGGAAAAGAGGATGCAAATGGAGCATGAGAGAAGTTTGAGGGAGTTAGAATTGAAAGCGAGGAGCTTAGAGATTACTCCCTCTGGTGGCAGCACACCATCCGTGCCGGTGGAACCAAGAGTGTATATTCCTAAGGATGTGGTGAAAGAGTTTTTTAAAAATGATGACATTGGGCAGTGGTTCAAGGCCTATGAGGTAGCCATGTCCTCCCACCGGGTCCCTGAGAAGGATTGGGGAGTGGGGTTGTGGGGGCGGTTCCTTAGTGAGGGGCGAGATACCTTGTTAGACTTGCCCTCTGAAGTCCACAATTCTTATAGCCACATGAAAGATGCATTGATGTCCAGGTATGGGTTGACCCCTGAACTGTATAGGCAGAGGTTCAGGAATTGCAAAAAGATAGAGGGCAGTACCTGGGTAGAATATGTCACTTTTTTCTGCAGAGCATTGGATGGTTGGGTGAAGGGTAGCAAAGTAAATGATTTTGAGGCGCTCTTTGACTTAATTGCATGGGAACACTTGTCAAGTAATTGTTTTCCAGAGCTACGCCAGCACCTGATTGATAGTAGGCTGACTAACCCTAGGAAGCTTGCTGAGGAGGTGGACCGCTGGTTGAGCACCCGGGTCCACAAGGGTCACGTGGGAGACTCCGCCAAGGGTGGGCAGGGTCCCCAGCAGAAGAGTGGGGGCGACAAGGGTAAACAGAGGGAATTCCAGAAAGGGCCCCAAAGTAATTCCCAAGGGAACCGAGGGAAAGGTTCCCAGCCTCCCCCTGAGAAGAAGCAAGGGGCCAGACAGGTAAACCTGTTCAAAGAGGGCCCCTGACCTGTTTTAAGTGTGGCCTAGTAGGTCACGGTTCATGGGATCCCCAGTGTCCCCAGTTTGGGAAGACAGCACCCACTGGTGCAGCGCCCCGGCAGTTGGCTAGTGTAGCCCTGGGGGAGGAGATGGGTGCCCAAGGTGGGTGGGGTCCCGCAGAGATGTCCTTAGTCTCTTTAGGAGACTGTGAGGTGGTCCCCAGGACCCAGCTGCCTGATAACACTAAGAAGTACAGGCAGTGGGTGACCATCAATGGCCACAGGGTGGAGGCTCTGAGAGACACCGGGGCCAGTGTGACAGCTGTCAGTTGTCGGCTGGTGTCTGAGGAGCAGGTGGTCCCCAACGCATTTTACCCAGTTGTTGCCGCGGACAACACAGAGAGCCACTGCAAGGTGGCTCAGGTTCCCTTTGAGTGGGGGGCTCTCAGAGACTCTTCAAGTAGCTGTGAGGCCAGCCATGCCTGTTGATTGTCTGTTGGGTAACGATTTGGAGAGCTCCCCTTGGGCTAATGTGGAGCGAAGTGCTCATTTAGAGATGTTGGGTCTGCCTGAGTGGGCATGCGTGACCACTCGGTCTATGGCAGCCAGTAAGGGTGTTCAAGAGGACCTGGAGCCTGAAAGAGTGGCCCAGGTACCTGCCTTGAAGAGAAGAGGCCAGGGGCGCAGGAAACCTGCCCCCACAGTTCCCACAGTCCAGGAGGAGGCAGACCTTGAGGGGGATGCCCTGGAACCTACAGGGGAACAAGTAGCTGAACTGGGTGACCTGCCTGAGCTGACCCATTGGCAGCAGGAAGGAGGACCCTCCAGGGAAGAGTTCTGTGAGGAGCAGAACAAGTGCCCTTCTCTTCTGGGTTTGCGGCAGCAGGCTGCAAACCAGGCAGCAGGTGATCAGTCTGGGTCACATTGGATCTACTGGGAGAATGGTCTCCTGTATAGTGAGCCTAAGGTTGCTGAGCCTGGGTCAGCCCGTGTGCTGGTGGTACCCCAGCGCTTCAGAGCCTTCCTACTGGGGATGGCTCATGATGTACCGTTAGCAGGACATTTGGGGCAGGACAAGACCTTTGAGAGGCTTGCCACCCACTTTTATTGGCCCCAAATGCGCAGGAGTTCAGATACTCATTGCAGGACCTGTAAGACTTGCCAGGCAAGTGGAACGAGAGGGAGGAAGCAAAAGGCTCCTCTCAAGCCATTCCCTGTGGTCAGCACCCCCTTTGAACGGGTGGGTATTGACATTGTGGGGCCACTGGACCCCAAGACAGCCATGGGCAACAGGTTCATCCTGGTCTTGGTGGACCATGCCACCCGGTACCCAGAAGCCATCCCTCTCAGGACAGTGACGGCCCCCGTGGTGGGACGGGCACTGATGGGAATTTTCTCCCGTATGGGGTTCCCTCGAGAGGTGGTGTCTGACCGAGGTACGAACTTCATTTCCAAGTATATGAAGTCCCTGTGGCTGGAGTGCGGTGTAACGTACAAGTTCACCACTCCTTACCACCCCCAAGGTAATGGGCTGGTTGAAAGGTTCAACCGGACCCTCAAAGGCATGATTATGGGTCTTGAGGAACCCATGAGGCGTAAGTGGGATGTCCTCTTACCATGCCTTCTCTTTGCTTACCGTGAGGTGCCACAGAAGTCTCTAGGGTTCAGCCCCTCTGAGCTTCTTTATGGTCACCCAGTGAGAGGACCTCTGAGTTTGGTCAAGGAAGGCTGGGAGCAATCTCCCAGGAAACCTCCCCAGGATGTATATAGCTACATGCTGGCCTTCAGGAACCAGACTAGGCGCTTCAGACAACTCGCTGAGGCGAATCTGGAAGCCAGCCAGGAGGAGATGAAGCGGTGGTACGACCAGAATGCCACTCTGGTTGAGCTTCAGCCTGGTCAGAAAGTGTGGGTCATGGCCCCAGTGGAGCCCTGCGCGCTCCAGGATAAGTGGACCGGACCATTTGAGGTGGTGGAGCGCAAAAGTCCTGTTACCTACTTGGTGGACTTGCGGTCTCCCAGGAACCCCTTGCGGGTCCTGCATGTCAACCGCCTGAAGCCCCACTTAGAGAGGTCCGAAGTGGGCATGCTCTTAGCAACAGATGCTGGGATGGAGGAGGAGACTGAGCCTCTTCCTGACCTCCTGTCTGCCACAAAGCAAGATGGGTCAGTGGATGGTGTGAACCTCTCTTCCACCCTGACCCCTGAGCAACGGAATGACTGTCACCAGTTGCTGGGACAGTTTTCTGATCTGTTCTCCCTGATTCCCAGTGTCACTGATTGGTACGTCCATGACGTAGACACAGGAGACAGCCCTCCTGTTAAGCACAAAACTTACAGGGTGACTGACAGGGTGAGTGCTTGCATCAAGGAGGAGGTCTCCAAGATGCTTGCGTTAGGGATGATTGAGTCCTCTAAAAGCCCTTGGGCCAGCCCAGTGGTCTTGGTCCCAAAGGCTGCCGCACCGGGTGTCACGCCAGAACTGCGGTTCTGTGTGGACTACCGAGGACTCAATTCAGTCACCAGGACTGACGCGCACCCCATCCCCAGAGCTGATGAGCTCATCGATCGGTTAGGGGCTGCACGGTACCTCAGCACATTTGACTTAACGTCTGGGTACTGGCAGATCGCCTTGACTGATGGGGCAAGAGAGAGGTCAGCATTCTCCACACCAGATGGGCACTACCAGTTCCGGGTTATGCCCTTTGGGATGAAGAATACCCCTGCCACCTTTCAGAGGTTGGTCAACCAGGTGTTGGCTGGACTGGAAGAGTTCAGTGCCGCCTACCTGGATGACATTGCAGTGTTCAGCGCCAGTTGGAAGAACATCTGCGCCACCTCTGGGAAGTGTTGATGGCGCTGCGGAGAGCAGGCCTCATGATCAAGGCGAGTAAGTGCCAGATCGGGCAGGGTTCCGAGGTGTACTTGGGACACCAAGTTGGGAGCGGCCAGGTGGCGCCCCTACAGCCCAAGATTGAGACCATCCTGGCTTGGGAACCCCCCCAAGACCCAGACAGTGGTGAGAGCCTTCCTAGGACTCACTGGGCATTACAGGAGGTTTGTCAAGGGGTATGGCAGCATCGTTGCCCCCTTGACAGAGCTGACTTCCAGGAAGCAGCCCAAGAGAGTGATTTGGACTGACACCTGTCAGAAAGCTTTTGATGCCCTGAAGACTGCCATGTGCACGGCACCCGTGCTCCTGGCACCCAGCTTCTCAAAAGAGTTTATCGTTCAAACAGACGCTTCAGAGCATGGTGTGGGGGCTGCTTTGTCACAGATGAATGAGGAGGGCCTAGAGGAACCTGTAGCCTTCATCAGTAGGAGGTTACTTCCACGGGAACAGAGGTGGAGTGCGATTGAGCGTGAGGCATTTGCTGTGGTCTGGGCACTGAAGAAGTTGAGACCATACTTGTTTGGGACTCACTTCTGGGTTCAGACAGACCACAGGCCCCTCAGATGGTTGATGCAGATGAGGGGTGAGAATCCAAAGCTGTTGAGGTGGTCCATTTCCCTACAGGGTATGGACTTCACGGTGGAACACCGCCCTGGTACAGAACACGCCAATGCTGATGGTCTGTCCAGATTTTTCCGCCTTAGTGATGAGAACTCCCAGGAGGTAGGGTAGTTCTCCCCACATTTCAGCTGGAGGGGACACGTGTTAGACCTGGCACCATTTGCGTGGGTCTCCCTTCCATTTTTTTGCTGTTGCCTCTGATGTTTTTGCTGGTCTTAGATGCTTTGGGCACTGTGCCACTGTTATCCAGTGCCACAGTGCAAGTGCTCTCTGTGGTAAAATTGATGTATGGATTAGTGACTCCATGATTGGCTTATTTGGTTTACTTGTCAGACCCTAGTACAGTGCACTGCGTGTGCCCAGGGCTTGTAAATCAAATGCTGCTGGTGGGCTTGCAGCACTGGTTGTGCCACCCACAGAAGCAGCTTGTAAAGTGTGTCTCAGGCCTGCCATTGCAGAGCCTGTGTGCAGTCTGTGACTGCCATGTTGACTGGACAAGTGCACCCACTTGCCAGTCCCTAAACCTTCCCTTCTCTTCATATCAGACAACCCTACGGTAGGCCCAAGGGCAGGGTGCATTGTAAGTATAAGGTAGGACATGCCCTGGTGTGTGTGGCATGTCCTAATAGTGAATTACAGCCATTTTCGTTTTTCACTATTGCAAGGCTACCTGTTCCCCATAGGCCAGAATGGGCAGTTTGATTATAACATCTTATAATCCTAACTGACCCAGGGAATGTGGTAGAAAAACGAATTTAGTATGCCTGAACTCAGAATGATAAAATACATCTTTTAGTGAAGTTGGTTTTAACATTCTGTGTTTGAAAATACCACTTTTAGAAAGTAAGTATTTTCTTGCCTAACTGTCCAAGCCTGCCTCTGCTAGGTTGTGTATTCCATGTCTGGTTTGTGAGTGACAGGGGCTGGGGGATTCCAGGAGACAGGGTGAGTCAGTACAGGACTGAATAGAGAGATCTACATGTAGAGTGGTGGGAGGAGTTGCACCTGGGACCTGAATAGGGCTGTGCCTTCCCTCCACAATGCTGGCTCCACCTCCTGTGGTGCGTCTGATGTCCCTGGCCCACACTGTCAAAGGAAAGAAGGAGTCCTGTAAACAAAGTGCTCCAGGACTGACCAGAACTGATTTGGACTAGGTACAGACACTCTCTGCCTTCAGAGACAAAGGATTTTGGTGTACAAATACTGGGGCCCTGACCCCAAGACTTTAGATCCCTTCTGGGAAACAAGAAGAACCTTTGCTGAGGAGAGGAACCAGAGCAAGAGACTGCAGGAGGAGACTATCCCTATGCTGTGTGCTGCTTGAGGATTGGCCTACAGTGGTTACCTGATTGCCAAAGAAAGGAGAAAGGACTTTGTGCTACTTTCATCAACTTGTAAGAAGATCTCCAAGGGCTTGAACTAGAGCTTGCCTCCTGCCTGAAGTCTCAGGGATACAAGACTTCACCAACCAGCTTCTCCCTGCCTTCCCTTGCTGGGAATTGAAGTGCCTGCTGTTGAGCTGGGCCTTCTGAGAGACTGCGTGTCGCTGGGAGCTGGAAGCGTGACTCAAGACGAAGAAGCGTGTCGCCGCCGCAGCAGTTGTCGTCGCAACGCCGAGAAAGTGTGCCGCCGCTGTCGCCATCGCATCAACCGAAGCGCCTCGCATCACCGGAGAAGAGTGTCGCCGTCGCAGCAGACGCCGTCGCATCACTGGAGAAGAGTGTCGCTGCCGCAGCAGCTGTCGTCGCATCGCTGAGGAAGCGTGCCGCCGCTGTCGCATCGCATCACCGAGGCGCCCCGCATCCCTGGAGAAGAGGGTCGCCGTCGCAGCAGACGCCGTCGCATCACCAGAGAAGCGTGTCGCAGGGCCTGTCGCAGCTCAGAAGATTCACCGAGTCGCCGCGCAGCCGTCGGGCGTGCACGCATCACCCCTTCGTTGTCGCAACATCAAGAAGACGCCATTTGGTCTCATTGCACCGGATCGTCATCGCATCGCGGCGTTGCTAGACGCATCGCCACAGAAGCGCAGTAAGAAACCGGCACATCACCTCCCCACGCGGTGGAGAACCGACGCATCACCTCCTCTCCGGTAAGGAACCGACGCATCACCATCCCCTACGCAGCAGTAGGGAACCGACGCATCACCTCCCCCGAAGCAAGGAACCGACGCATCACCGTTCTTGCGTGTAAGGAACCAACGCATCACCTTCCCTGCAACTCTTTTGTTGTATAGCGTTACGTATCCAAAGGTACATTGAACGCAAAGTGTCGCATTTACCATCTTAAGAGAACTAAGCTATTTCTACCATTTTTAAGTACAGTATTGTGGATTCTTTTTGTCATTTGTGGTCTTGTGTTAAATCTATATAAAAGATACTTATTTTTATAATACAACCTGTGTGGCGTCCCTTTGTAGTGTTGTCACTATATTACTGTATGTGTTCACAAATGCTTTACACACTGCCTCTGAGATAAGCCTGCCTGCTCGTGGCAAGCTACCAAAAGGGTGAGCAGGGGTTATTTTGGGAGTGTACCCCCTTACCCTGACTAGACGCAAGGGTCCCTATTTGGTCAAAGGTGCCTACCTCTGCCAACTAGAGACCCCCAAATATAACAGCGGCCATGACTCCTGTGAGGAAGACGCTCCGACCGCCATAAATGAGGAAAGACGCTCACCCAGACTCTGAAAACGGCATGAAAAGCAGCCAGAGTCCTTTAATCCAAGGAGCACTCCATCTGCAAGCGGTAAAACAATGGAGGTCCGCAGAAAATGCCGTCACTCAATCCGAGCCACGGCAGAGCTCCGTCAGCCAGCGGCCATCTTCTGTTGGCGTCAAGCCACGCCCCATGTTTCTTCCCTTTTGAATGTCAAAAAAATGATCACTGCAATTCTTCAAATTCAAAAGTGCTAGACTACTCAAGGGTGGGCCGGTAAAGAATGTGCACTAGTTAGAACCGGACCCTACACCAATCACAAAAGTATGTTATATACCTTAGGATAATAAACCAACCCAAAGGAAAAAAAGGGAGAAAAAACTGAAAACTTTAAATCAACACATACATATATTGGCATGCTGTACATCTGGAGTTCTGCATACTGTTGTCACTACCACCTCAGGAAATGTGAGTGTGGAATAACCACTACATCAACATTGATCAGAGGAGAGATACATAAAAAGAACCATAAAAAGCCGCACATCTGGAAATCTAGTGTGACCCAACAAACAAACAGTGATCACATCTATGAGCAGTGTAGGGACGAAACAAGGCAAGTGCCTCAATCTCAAAAGCACATTAGGCTTACCATAAAGGGGAAGTTACTAAAATCCCACAAGGGGTAGCGGAGTGGAACTCATTGGTGTCGGTCGGGGAAGAAGAAAACAGAACAGAAGCCACCAGGAATTGCCACGTATTATAAAGTAGGAGTACATAACTGGGTGCCAGTCAGTAGGAAAAGTTCTTACAGTTTGTTGAAAGCGCGTCTGGCAAGCGATATACCCGGGACTATGCTACCATTGAGATAACTAGGCAGCAGAGCAGGTGGCGTTAAAAAGCCAGGACGTGCCTCATGCGCGCAAAAACGGGAACTTCTGGGGCACGCAACTAGACCCAGTGTAGAACACCAGAGTCTATTTTCAGGTGCCATCTTAAATAGGGCACTGCATACGTGTATGTACGGAGTCGGACACCAGTATGTAAAGTAAGGGGGTAATGCAAGGAGGGAACCAATAAAGAAATAAATAAGTAAATAAGTGAGTACCCCGTCATGATGAAAGCAGGGGAATTACTCCACTAAAATATCCCAAAGGAACCGGTATGACTGACCAACTTGGCAAGAAACGGTTAGACAATGAACGCCAACCTAGGTTTGGTATGCATGAGCGTTCCAGAAGGACCAAGAGAGATAGCAAACAGTTGTGAAAACAGCGGTTGCAAGTTAAACCAAGAAAATCAGGGGGCCTGGCCATAGCAAGCATTTGTAAGACTCAGGTCAAGAGCAAAGGTCAGTTGTGCAGTGGCAGGCATTGTAAGGTGATAGAGGGAGGGAATTGAGTGTAGACTCATGTGGCACCGTTGTCTACACATAAATAGTGGTCCAGCTACAAAATAGGGGGGCGGGTAGTCCCCAAACTGTGCAAAGATGTCAAATTACGGGTGTGGTCAAAGCAAGGCGAAGCTCGCAGTTCCAGGCCCTATATAGGTGGTAAACCTGTAGGATGGCAGATGGGGGTTGAGCTATGTAAACAGTGCTATCAATAGCGTGTTATGTGGTCATCTCTCCCCAGGGGATGTCATCGTTGAGCCCTGTCAGGTGTGTGGCCAAACGGAAAATTAATTTTTGTTCCCTGCGGAACAGACTACTCTTGGTCATACATGAGTGTGCTCCCAAAACTGTTCAACGTAGGTCATCAATGGAGTGTCGTGCGTCTAGATAGTGGGTGCTCATTCTGGTGGGGGTTTTTTTGCAACGTATGCCACTGAGGTGTTCCATGATTCTAGCCTTCACTGCCCGTGTGGTCATACCTATACAGCGTTTGTTACAGGGGCACGTAATCAGGCATATGTAGTTTTTGGAATTGCAGTTTGTATGGGACCTCTGCGTCCATACCTGGGTTTGATCAAGTTGAATGGTTTTAGAAGGTTTGGTTAGAGTACATACCCCACATGAAAGCAGCCCACTACTCTTGGATGATCCCTCTAATACCCCGGACTTTCCAATAAATGCTAGAATTCACCAATCTAGAGAGTTTGTAGTTCTATTTGATGCCCTTCTCGTATTAATGGGCATACTGGATAAAATATTGAAACTTTTAGAAAAATCCACTTCAAATTCTGGTCATATTTTGGACTTCCAATGAGCCATTCTTTTAACTTTAACCCAGAATGAGGACGGGGTGGGCTCATTAAAACCATTCCACATGGATACTCGATTTCCAGCTACATCCGCAATTCACCAAAAATCGAAGATCACTGGGGGTGAGGACAAAGGAATTAGCAATGCAGGCGGGGTTTCAATGTGGAGCAAAATTAGTAAGTAGGTGGTAAACAACATGATGTTGTTTATTCTTTGCAGAATTTATTTGAATCAAACTAAAGAGAACATATAGAAGAGTGGAACAGGGACCAAAGTTCGCCATACTATCCCATAGAGCAAGTGCCTACGGCTGTGTTCCCTATATTTGAGAAAAAAAGGACCAAGTCAACAAGTCACCCCCTCGCCAAGCAGAAAACCCATCAGAAGTGAACCGAAAACTCCAGATAATCAGGTGTCAGCCTCCTCAATTAAAAAAAAGAAAAAAGGAAAGAAATGAAAAACCAATAAGAAACAGGAGATTCTCAAAAAAAGGCAGGTGGAAAATAAGTTCAGTGACAATTCTTATCTACTCATATGGAAGAAGCTCCTCTTGAGCCTCAAACTCAAGCTGACTTCTCAAATTCTACAGAAATAATGCAGAGGAGGAAACTCAGCAGCAGATGTTGCTCATGTGATCACCAATATACTTGAAGCTGATGAGGTTGTTGGTCAGAATTCTCGTGCTCCTGTAAAAAAAACCCTTAGTTTCAACAAACAGGCAAATGGGACAGGGACAGGATCTTCAGTGGGAACTGTAAATCAAGTAGGATCTGATACTGTTAACCATGCCCAGGACCTCCTTTATGAGTCACCAGAGCGAAATTTAACTTCAATTTGCTTGTCTTTCATCCGCTGGGATCTCCACAATTAAATAGAGAAGTTTGAAATTCTATGTTATCTGAAATTTTACCGGTAAATGAGAGTAAAATATTAAGCTCCCAGTCAGGTACTAATATAATTGATTTTAGTTCTTTGTTTTTAGGCGAAGAAGTACTGTTAAACAGAGAGAAGAGTTTAAACTTATTAAATCTATTCACTAGAAATCTCTCTCCTCTGCCAAAATAAAAATAGTATCATTTCCTAATAAGAATAACCCGAATTTTGCAAGACCAGAGTTCTATATATATATATATATATATAAATATATATACTGTATTTAACAATGAGGACCTGAGAGAGGGAAAACGAGATAGTATGAATTGTAATTCTTTGATTGGCACCTTCTATCTAAATACACATTTTCCAGACTGCCCGAGAGACTTGCATACACTTGAGCGGTCTGTAAAAGTAGAGGTGAGTATAATTGGACGATCCATAAAAACACACATCCAAAAAAGATACATCTTGGGCATGGCTCCCTGGAGTACTGAGCAGTAATAATACCACCGCCTTGAGTTCACGATTTGTTTAGTAGGCAAATATTCTTATTTTATCATGGAATATGGCAGGACTCGAGGACAAGAAAATAAATTATCTTAAATCTCAAAATCCAGCTTTAATTTGTCTCCAAGAAACATGGTCTAGGGAAACTTTAATAGTTGAATCATATTATGTGTTTAATTACTCGAATTGCCCAAAAATAAATGACATGCCAAGGGGGAATTAGCTATTTTACACTTTACTGAGTTTGACTTGAAAACCTAAACTATTCCGTCTCTTAGTAACTTTCTAAAGTACTTAAAGATTTCATTTCTAAACTCACTGCAGTCCTGTGGAAATTCCTTATTAGTTTTTAATATTTATGCACCACCAGGCATTCAGAACAATTTCATTTTTAAAGAGGTTTTTGTGAGCATAAAGGCAATAGAAGATAAAATAAAATCTCCTTGGCTCCCGACTTTAATGCAAAAATGTCTAATGTTTTTTTGCATCTTGACCAGCACTCTAACCTTGAGGAACGATGGAATATATCAGAGGATTCCTTTCGAAAACACATTAGGAGTGACAGACGAGGTGCTCTTCTTTTGGAAGAAATAAAACAGCTGGGAATAGTCCCGTTAAATGGACGAAAAGGTCCTGATATCCCAGTTATGGTAACCAGACGTGGTCCTCGTAGCTCTTCTATCATTGATTATACGATTATATCCTACATAATTTTTCACCTAATATCACACTTCTGTGTAACGGATACACCCTATAGTGACCATGCCCTCCTCTTACCTACAAAAATGAGCCCCTGAAAGTGCAAATGACTGGTCGCTGAATGAGTATGATGGGACGGTGGAGATACATTCAAATAATAGACAACTATATTGAATCCTTATATCGTATGTGGTATCCATTCGGGCCCCCCTGCTCCTCTCCCTGTGACTTTGCAGGCTCCTGTCCTCTGACAGCTCGGTGCAGAGTCTGGTAATGACACCTGTTAGGTCATCCAATTTGCTGTCCATGTGGGCCTGATTGTCTGCCAACTGCTTAACAGGGTGCTTGAATCTCAGTGTCAATTTTCGGTTGATCAACCTCATTTGTTTTTGCTGCAGGTGCTGAACCTGCAGCATCACTTCCTCCAGCCCACCATACAATACATGTTGCTCAGGACTCGCCTGGGACCTAGATGCCTGCCTTGTGTGATGGCGCCTACACCCAGCCAGAGTGAAGCGCTGCTGTCGGGACCTGCTCACTAGATGCCGTCTTGGAGTGTGTGGCTGTTGGGTATCCTGCCCCTCTACTGCTGCTGGCTGTGGGGAGATGGACAAAGTGCTGGACTGGCCATGTGATGTGGAGGGCACACACTCAGGCACTTCAGTCTGGTCTTCCTCCATCTGGCCTGGTCTTCTACCTCATCTGCCGGCCCTTCAATTTCATCCACAGGTGTATCTAATTGGATAATGGGGATATCAACACATTTTGCGTGTGATACACGTTCTCATTTGTCGCACTACATTCTCCAACAATTTTCTGTCACGGACTACACTGTCTATGTCCATGACTACATTTCCCATAATGCACCATGAGTGATTTTTTCAACATCGAGATAGGTAGGTTTACGGATGTGGTCACCAGGTTTAAGGGCAGAAAAGTTGGCATAGTTGGAATTTAGCACTTACTTGATGATGGTAGAGGCGCAGACGTGTCCAGGGTCCCAAATCTTGCTACATCCTCTGGTTCAAGGATTCATCTTCACCATTGACTCCATTGTAAAGGGTGGGGGTGTAGTTGATGGACCACCTCCTGTTGCCTGAGAGTCCTGCAGGCATGTTACTACCCTTTCTTTTGTGCGGGAGCGCAGGTCGTACCACCTTTTCTTTATTTCCTCCACCGAGCATTCTGCCACTCCCACAGCATTTATCCTCTGCTGCATGTCTTTCCAGATCTCTCTGGCACTGTCATGGAGGCACACCCAAACAGCTGGTTGTGATTGTTGCAGCATTCTGCTGTCAATATTTCAAGTTCTCTTTCAGAGAACTTTAATTTCCTCTTTCTCAGCCCTGCCTCCTTCTCTTACTGTGGGCTGCCCATTTCTGGATGTGATTTTGGATGCTTTTCAGCCTCCTCAGGTCACTCTGGGGTGTGCAGCTGTTTTCAGCTCCCCACTCTGCCTGTTCTCCTGGCTTCTCCTGGGCAGCACTTCCTGTGCTTGGGGTCCTTCCCCTGAGCCAGGACGCAGAAGTAATTGTTTTTCCAATGCGGTCGCTAATTGCCCTTGCAATAGCAAATTGCGACCGCATTAACAGATTGCGACTCCTTACCGAGTTGTTAAATCAGGCCGGCACTGGAACGTACATGCCATTTTGCAATTTCCTAATTGCGAGTCGCAATTAGGAAGTCGCAAATTGTGCATTTGTACACGTGGCCCTAAAAGAACAACATTTTCTAAGAATCTTCCCTTCACAGATATTTAAGAATGACCAAGACCCAATTGGAGCGTGCTATAACGCATATGTTAATGTAGCGTTTTTTTGCCACAATATCTGTGATGATATTGTTTGCATTGCAGACCACTTGGATGTTCAGGGGATGGGTGTTCTTACGGTTCCTGAATGGGTATTCCAGATGGGATGGGGGACATAAGGGCACATGGGTCCCGTCTATACACCCTGTGACCTGTGGGAATCTGGCTCTCCAGTAAAATTGCAATTTCTCAGTTTGCATTCCCACCTCATTCCTGGGCAGGTAAATGTGTTGGTGTATGTGGAGGAGCATGGCATCGAGGAAAGTGCAAAATAAACATGGAATTGCACGCTGAGAGACCCCTTTGGCCACAGCTACCACATTTTGGTAACTGCCACTGGTCAGTAGGTGGATGAAGCACAACACCTGAACATGGGTGGTGATTGCATTGCTGTTCTGCATACTGCTTTCAATGTGTGGCTTTAACAGGGCTATTAGCTCTAAGATTACGTTGCTACTCAGCCTGTATTGTTCATATATCTCTTCCTGTGTCTTCTCAAACATGGTCAGCCTGACTTGGAATATCCTCTCTTGTCTCCGCCTCCTCTGCTGAGCAGCCAGTATGCGCATCCTCCTTGTTATCACATACAGGGCAGCCATTGTGGAAGCCCCTGATGCATTCTGGGGCTGCTTTTATACTTTGGAACCTGCTACCACCTGAATTGAATTGGTGTAAATGGGCCAATTTACGTCTAGTCGCAATTTGCGACTCACTTGTACATACAGTTTGCGACTTACAATTAGGGATTTCCTAATTGCAACTCGCAATTTCTGGTCACAAATAATACCGAATTGCAAATCGGCCCCATAGCTATTTTTGTTTTGTGAATGGCTGTCGTACATCACGTACGGCCCATTTTGCATTCGCAAAACGATTTGCGACCGACTTACGAGTTGCAAACCGTTCGTACATGTGGCCCTTAATTCATCACTTCTGGCACAATTGCTTAGACTAGAACTTGGCATAGTTGGTGCATTTGTGCAGGCTCTAGCTAGCATTATTCGTCGGGGATAAAAACTGCTTCATGCTTCTAATCTCTCTCTGAGGTTTTGTTTTAAGGCTGAAGTTTTTCAAGGATCTACGGTTCACTCAGTCTTCAAGAGAAACTTCAATAGAGCCATGGAGTATTTTGAATGAACCATGGAATTGTTAAGAGGATGGTCCTTAGGCCATCTCTGAATCATCCTTAGATCCCAGTCTTCGCAACATAGTTATATACTGTATATGGATCATTGTGCTTCTCTGAAATCCTATAGTGCATTAAGTATTGATATTTCCAATGGTTCGGTCCAACCATATCTTTCCTATAGAATCCTCAACATTGTTAGATATCGTCCCTTCCTATAGGAAATGTGAATCTAAACAATATAACAGCAAGATAGAATAACTTCTCCCATAAATCTTCTCTCTGTGACCCTTGTCATAATGAAATTTAAAAAATGTTTCTTATTTTGAACTTGTGCCCTGTGCTAAAAGAGGTTAGTAGTAAATATTTATCTCCTTTAGTAAAGAGACATAAAATAGATACTCCTCAAGTTTTGATGGAACTTCTTAAAAATCCGCCCAATGAACTAATGTGTTTTAAAGTATATAGATTTGTAATGCTTTTTACCTATATTTTACTAACGTGGATCCTGTATAAATGTGTGACAATGTGTTATGTATTATTGATTCTTTTATCAATTTAATTATTGTTTTGATGTTTTATCCTGTTTCAGAGATAAAGATGATAGACCTTAGGTGAGGTAAAAAAAAAATGTTAAAGACCAGCATGTAGATGGGGTTTTCTCCATAAGTTGAACCATCGTTAGTAAAATCCACACATTCTGATTCTGTGAACATGGATTTGTAATTTATGAGGGTTGGCTCTATCTTTTTGCGTGTAAAATGTAGGTGCACAAAAGGTTTTGTGTATATGACATGAGTATAACGGTACAGCGGTAAGTTACATGTACTCATACCCCAGTCTGTGTTTAATAAGGCTACACACGTGCAATTAGAATTGTTGTTTCTGATGAGATTTTAAACTCAGTGATAATGTTTTATTTAGCATGCACTACGATTCTGTGGCTTTTGATTTTATATATAAAGATAAAATAATAAAAATCTCTTAAACCAACAGAATCATTAGGTGTGCAAAACCAGTTTGATATTTTTTTTAACTTCATACAGACACATAATCAAGAAAGAATGTCAGGAGCGGGAAACAGAATGACTATGGCAGTGGGGTTTTTGTTGGCACCAGCAGCCCTTCACGATCAAGTTGAAGTAATTATTGAGAAGAGAGTGAAGCTGGGAAAAGATTGACAGAAATAAATCCAGTTAACTGCATATGGTGGTGCCACAAATTAGGCGAGCAGTCGCAATTAAAATGACACATCACCAGTAATCCATTCCATTCATCGGGCAGCAGGACAAAGAAGCGCCGAGATGCTAGAATTCATTATCTCTGTTACCACATTTAATCGGGGCTGATATGTTTGAGCAGCGTTTACATTAAACGCCCACATTTTTCTGCGACCAGGATGCTGCAGACGGGCTGAAATGTGGCAATTAAGGGTTCTCATTAGAGGCAGGGGGGATCGCCGCACAGGCCCCCTCATTGTGTCCACAAACGCTTCAGTGGAGGCTGGGAGGCCTCTTCCCTCACTATTTCCCATTCCCTGGGCGGAAACAATGCGCTGCCTCTAATTACATTTTCACAATCTGTGCACGGCTTTGAAGGGCCCTGGCCCAAGCAGGACTGTCACTTTCATTCAGCTTCATTCTTGAGAGCTTTTTAACCTCAGGAACAGTTTCTGAACATCACCAGACTCCAGTGAAAATATTTTTCCACCCTTGCAGTGCCTTATGGAAGTGCAGCCATAAGAGTTTTGCCTCTTCCTATCGGAATCCCTGACGCTCGGTTTTTCATGAAAAAGAGTTACTTTGTTTGAATTTACGATTTTTAAAAATTTAATGACAACATTAACATTAAATATACATAAAGAAAAAATCAATACAATTCCAAAACCTGTGGTATAAACACCTATAGCAGAGCCACTAGAATTATGCTATTTTTGCGGCTGCAGTATTTTTCATATAATTATGGATTTGCCGCATTTACCAAGCAATCCATCATCTGTTGCATAATGTGCAGATTTTAACAAAAAAATTGGTCTCTATCTCAAATGCATGAAAAGTTTCTAAAATGGAGTGGCACGTGTTGCAGCGCAGTGGAAGGCCCTTTGCAAAGGTTGTCTTGTGCCTCTCATTTCTGGTGCTTATTGGGTGTATTTGGGTGTTTAACTGGTACTGATGATGTGAAACCTTTGTCCACACAGTGTCCAAATGTCAAAAAAATGACAAAATAAGGAAGTAATACTATAACACAATGTGCCACATTATTCAGCACAATTTGCCTTTTCTTGCCACAAAATTCAATCAACCCTGCCTCATAATGTAGCCCTCGGCTGCCTTATAATTCCAGAGGCCCTGCTCATATATTTCTTAAAAAGGTAACCTGCTCTTCACAGGATACGAACAGGAACAGGATGTACCTCACAATTCACAAAAGCATTTATGAATACAGGAAGTAGCACTATAGGAGTAATATTTTTCTCACTCTTACACACCTTTGTGAATTCGCCCAAAATAATCTAAAAGGAAATAAAATGGGAATATTCTTGTACAATTGATACAAATATAAAGGCGGTGCCCTCTTTGCTCTTACTAATAGGAAACTGGACTTTTTTCGAGCCAATTCACAAAGGTAGGTAAAAGTATGTAAAAGCATACTCCTGTATAATGCTTTCCGTACTCCGATTTTCCATCCACAGATAGAGAAATGAATCCATAAATATACATTTTTTCATTTATATTGTTTTTCCATAGGAATATTTTTTGAGATTGCTGACATGATTTTTATGAATCTGCACAACATTTTCACAGAGATTGCAACTGTTCAGATGAGTCGTTGTCAAAAGGGAAGAGGGGCAAAGTTATTGTAGGCAGTCCAAAAGTAGTATTTCACTCTTTAAGTTCCATTAATTTGTTTTGCTCTGCACAAAAACTTCCAAGCAGATTTGCATTCATTTTAGCATGAAAACAGAACTTTTGCACAGAAAAGGTACATTTAAGTTTGAGTAAGTCAGTTCAGTAATTTTTTTAATATTTGAATTCCAAAAAGATGTCCGGTGGACCTCAAAGTCTTAAACTTTCCTATATTTGGCCATTAGTTTCTTGAATCGGTTCAAATGGACATGACACCTGATTGGCTACTCAGACATGCACATTTTGCTTGACTTCCAATTTTGTGCTGAAGCAAAATATTCACCAGGTGTCCGTCTATGGACACCATTCTGTGAAACATGTCCCTGATTAATCGTAGAACAGAGAGTGGGTACATCTCAACCCCAGGAAGAATTGTAGTACTTCCCAGAGGGATGGAAAATATCTGTGTAAATCTTCATGTAACCCAAAAAATGGCTGTATTTAGCAAAGGAGCGTGTGTGAAAATGTACCCCTTTTCATGTGGTCACCCTCATTTATAGTGAACTGATGTTGCTATTTTTTAGTACTGGGGCACTGCGGTCCAGCCCCAAGTGTGGGTTCTCTAACCCTTGTAAACATGACAGAACTGGAAAACTGTTAATTGGCATATTTAACTTTCCATGAAGGCCATAGTATATGGTGCAGGAAAATACACCAATGGCATAAGTTAAATGTCACCTGTAGACTGTAAAACATGTTGTGCCGCCCACTAGACTAAAATAAATAATCAAACATGACTTCAGATATACCTGTGTAGCCTGACAGTTCAGCTTTTAAGCATCTAAGTGAATCTGTCAAAATAGCTCCTTTTGACAGGAAAGAACCCTACTTTTAAATATTAAATAACTCACCCCAAGTAGACCTTGTAGCCCCTATAGTAGGATGTCTAGTATTTAAAAGTGGTACATGCAATAATTTAGTTTTGCCATGAACCTAGGGCGACTAGCCCCAAAAAGCTATTTCCACCGAAAGGGCTGTAGCTATGAGAAAATCTAAAATTTAGTATAAAATACTATCTCTGCTAACTTGGGCTTGGGATAAGCTACAGGAATGATTCAACCACTATTTTTCATAGTTATTAAAATGTTGTCTGTCTGAACCTCCAATAGGCTAACTAGCATTAGACTACTGGCAGCTGGCCCTTGGCAGTGCTTCCCATTAAGGAGGTGTGAAATTTGCTCCCAAAGCAGTAACAGTGGCTTAGGCCTTTTTGCAGGAAGACCTGTGAGAGAGGTATGTGACTCCTCTCAAATTGGGAAGGGCAGCTGGAGACAGATCAGGAACTTCATTAATTTAAAAGGAATCAAGGTTAATCCTGGCCATTCATAGTGAAGTGTAAAGGGATATATGGGGGAGAGAAGCCTTTCTTCCCTGGGCCAACTGTAGCCAGCAGGGCAGCAGTCAAGTGGGAGGGGGAGCTGGTCCCAGAACTAGTTTGGTGGGGTTGAGGAGGAGGAGGGAACTGCTCATTTCCATAAACACACCCTTGTCTCTGGCACCAGAAACCTTCAAGGGCAGAAGGGCACTGCCATGTTGGATTTTACTCAGAATAGAACACAGTGTGAGAGGTTGCACCAAGGAAAATAGGATGTGCTGCAAAAGTGGGAAGAGCTGCCCTAGAAAACTTTTTTCTCATTGGTTAGGGAGTGTCCAGAAGTTATCAATCCCACTGGCTAGTGACCTGTGTGGTGACCTGCGCTGGCTGGACCTGCTCCCACTTGTACCCAGGACTGAGAATTGGACTCCAGGGCCTAGATTTTCTAATGCTTTGTTGCAAACCTGGTGCAAAGTGTTAGGACGGGATTTACTGTACAGCAGAAATCTGTATTTGTGTTGGATAATATCCCAAAGTAATGCAATGTTGTGCTATGTTCTGCTTCACATTACTTTTCATCCAGGGGGATGTTCCATAGGTGGTGCATTGGTGCTCCCATACAACTACCCATGGGTTTTGATGCAAACATTGGTAGACAGAGATATGTGCCAAAATCTTACACTATACCTCCTTGAGGCAGGAGTAACAAGGAGAAATATTTTCATTTCTCCTGTTTTTTTCCAACTTGGCATGTGTGATGCATTGTACAGCACACATACAAAGTGGGAAAAACCTTCAATCAAAGATTTGTACTGGAAGTGGTCCCTTTCAGTACAAAACCTATGCTTTGGAGAATGCCCACACCTTTTCAGTATTACTCAAGAGTGTACGCATTGGCAAATTGCTGCCAAAAGCGCAATAGCGCTGGGGTAAAGAAAAATGCACCATATCTTTGTAGATATGGAACATTTGTTCTCTCTCCCTTTGATGCAAGGCATCACAGCAACTTTGGTGCAGTGTTGCCTTGTGTAAAAAAATAGTCAATCTGAGCCCAAAGGTCAGTTGGATGACCTCCTGTGTGGCTACAGGGACACAATACACTGTAAGAGGCCCTACTGACCAGTAGCAACTGGGACTGGACGTGACCCTGCTTGGCTTCTGCTGGAGGGAGGCATGGCCCCTAAGTGCTGTCCATGAGGTCCTTGGATTCTTAGAAGAGACCAAAAGGAACTGCTCTGTGAAAGAGTGAAAAGTTGGGGCTTACAACATTTTTGGACTTCTAAGATCTCCCAATGCTTTAGTGGCCCCTTAAAGCAAAGGTGTCCAACTTAGAGAGGATATCTTTGGGTGCAGCTTTCAGACTTGCCCCATTGGAGGATTTTGAGCTCCAAAAAAGTGACCCGGCGAAGGTGCAAAAAGCAAATGACGATGACAGGACTTTGGCAGGCACAAAATGTGATGTTTCCAGCTCTGAGCTTTTTCCGCCAAAACCAACAGCTTCAGTGGGACCTTGTCCAATGACTATCCGACTTCAGGAAAAATTCACTGGATACAGCATGTGGCCTTACCCCTCTGGAGGGTTTTCACTTCAATTTTAGAGGCAATGTGAGAAGGTAAAAACTTTGAGCAGGATGGCCCCTTTGAGTATCCAACCTCCATACCATCGCGATCATCCAGTAATCGTCCCTAGGTCCCAGTTAACCGGGAACAGTGACTTGTGATTGGTACTTTTTGCCCTAAACCTTTGAAAATTCATATCTCCCGTTCCCTTCATTGGACTTTACTTGCTTTTGGTGTCATTTTTCTCATTGCCTTTTTCTCTATTTTTAGAATTGGTTGTGGTATTGGTATTGTGTTGTGTTTTGACTTTTTAATTGATTTGGTACTGCTAAATACTTTACACATTTTTCCTCAAGTTAAGCCTGTCTGCTCTATGCCATAACTACAAGTTCTTGAGCCCAGGGATTTATTTATTGAACTTGTATTGGACCAGACAGAGTTTTGGACATATTACTTGGGAAGGACTCACATCCTCCCGAACTAATAATTCCTTTTCTTTCAGCTTGTAAACAGTCTACGTAAAATATGCAAATATAGGGCCCCACCCTTTGCCCAGATCTTGCTGTGCATTGTGTATTAGCTAAATTAAAATTATTATTTTATTTAACATGTCTACAGTGTGCTGCACCAAAAAGGCATCAGCATGTTGAACACAGAACATATTTGGGCACAATAAAATATGATGAAAATCTGTTAGAAAATAAAATAATAATGTTGAATTGCATAAATTGAGGGTGGGTCACATTAGATGATAAGATTCATATCACAGATAGTTCATATGGAGACAAAAATGTGTTTACAGTTGTTTCCTGAAATTCTGGAAGGTTGGTTGAATTCCTATTTGAGAAGGAAGAGAATGCCAAGGGTATCATGTCATGTCAAGGATTGTTACAGTGATATCCATGTTTTGAATTTTGGGGTTTCCAGCTCTTGCATGTCTAACTCAGCAAGAGCCTTATATTAAAGGAAGCAGATTTAATATTAAATTCTAGTCTGAATTTGAAGCCAGTGCCAATCACTCACAATAAGGGAAACGTGGACCAAATGGCCTCTTCACAGAGATAATACATGTCTTGGCAAGAAGAGCAGCAACGATGGAAGCAAGAGAGGAGTGGGGGAAACTCACCAAGTTGAGAGAGTACACAATTATTTGTGAATAATTGTAAGGTGCACAGAGTTAGCAATAGATTTTGAAATCTAAAATCTTTACAAACAGAGCAGAAGACACATTGGCAATTAATTGTTTAAGCAATACTCATATGGGTTATAAATTCATGTGATAAAATAAACCAGAAGCTATACAATTTAAGGCACCTCTTGCAGTCTGTGCGTATAAAATGTAAGGGAGTGCAGGGTCTGCGTACTTCCACACTAGAGGCTACTATAATTACTTTTCTATTGTTTGAATATCCATTTCCCAAGACTGAGTAATGATTCAGAAGAAGTCTGATTTCACATGCGAGTTCAAAAAGAAAATGTATGGCTGGGCCTTTCTGCGTCAAGTTTTCATCAAGCAACATACAGGGAAAGAGGGAGAAGTTCAAAACTGTTCATTTCTGTCTGAGAAATTCACAAACACCAGAGAAGGATTGGAGAGCTGTGGAGGTCTGGCTCTTGGCAGCTGTCTCCCACAAATACACAGAAGGTCAAGTACAGACAGTTCCAAGTCAGGTCCAGTAGAGGGAGCACAGCACATCCTGTTCATTATAAAAGGGCTACGAACCAGAAAGATGGTGCCTGGCAACTCACTGCTTGTTGTATGGCTTCTGCTTAGTTCGTCACAGTCTTGTGTTTTCTCCACATTTGTTGTTTTATTCCCTTTCTAGGTTCATGTTTTCCTGTGTCCCTTGTTGTCCTACCTCCTTTCCTCATAGATCCTTGTGCTAAATGGCCCTTAGTCGATTTGCTTTCATCGCTACAGATGCTTAGAATGAATGAATGATCGGATTTGATATAGCACACAGCTACTCAGACTAGAGTGTCCTGGCGCTGAGGGAGGACAGGTGGCAGATCACTGAAGCATAGACTAATTTTTGAAAAGCCAGGTTTTAAGATGTTTCCTCAAAGTTGGAAGGTCCGTAGTCGCTCTCAACGTAGCCGGCCGGACTGTTCCATGTTTGTGCACCAAGGAACCCGAAAGTTCTGCCCCCCCCCCATACAAGCTAAGCGTATTTTGGGGGTACGGGTGAGATCGGCATTGGAGGATCTTAAGGACCTGGTTGGATAATAGCAGTTAACACCCTTATTAAGATAACTAGCACCTATGCCATGAACTGCTTTGAAAAAAATCACCATAGCTTTGAATTTGATCCTTTCCTCCATATGCAACCAGTGCAAGGACTTAAGGATGGGAGTCATAAGAGACCTGGGCTTTGGTCTCAAAATTGCCCTACCCGTGGCGTTTTCCACCACTTGCAGGCGCTGGGTGAGATAGTCGGGCAAGCCTAGGTATAGGCTATTGGTGTAATCCAGTTTTGATGTCACCAAGGCTTGAACCACAATCTTCCTACTGTCTAATGACAGTAATGGCAGGAATTATTTTAACATACGAAGTGTGCTGAAACAGGAGCCGATCAGTGCTTGAACCTGTGGGCCCAT
This sequence comes from Calotriton arnoldi, assembly GCA_963921515.1. Classification (NCBI taxonomy): domain Eukaryota; kingdom Metazoa; phylum Chordata; class Amphibia; order Caudata; family Salamandridae; genus Calotriton; species Calotriton arnoldi. Next base: position 47,129 of record CAWUFW010002947.1, on the reverse strand, counting down.
AGAAAGGGCGTTGTCAATGACAATGCCCCGATTTTTTACCTTCTCCTGGGAAGAAAGGGGAGGAGACAACTCCTCTGCCCACCATGTACTCCAGTTACACATTGCAGGTTGACCAAAAACACAACCTCTGTTTTATCCGGATTGCATTTCAACTGATTTATTTTGAGCCAGCTAAATACCTATGTGAGACAGGATCTAATATTGTCTCCATCAAAATCGGCTCCTTTTTCACACGTAAAAATCAGTTGTGTGTCATCAGCGTAAGAGATAATCTTAGCACCCTCTTCTCTACTAAAGGTGCAAGAGGTGACAAGTATATATTGAAGAGGGTGGGGCTAAGAATAGAGCCCTGGGTTACTCCTACATTCATGTGAGGCATTGGAGATGAAAAAGAGGGTAAACAAATGTCCTGCGATGTATTTTCCAGAAAGGAGGTCATACAGGCCAGTGCGATCCCACCCATGCCCACCTTCTGTAATCTGTCAAGAAGTCTCTCATGTGGGACCGTGTTGAAAGACGCCGACAGGTCGATTAGAATCAGAACTGCCCTACCTCCCTGATCTAGTTTTTCCTTAATGTGCTCTGTCACTTCCAGCAAAGCAGACTCTGTGCTATATTTTGTCCTAAAGCCTGATTGGGAGGCATGCAAAAGGTTTCGATCTTCAATGTCCTCGGAGAGTACTCTGTTTACATGCTTTTCTAAAACCTTAGCTAATGCAGGAAGGAGGGAGATAGGCCTATAGTTTGCCGGATCATTGTGATCGGCTTTGTGTTACTGTCCTCTGGGAGATTCTGGACTCTCCTGTGACATGCCCTCGCTGGCATGGTGTGTTTCTCTCTCACCCTCCCTGACCCCTATACAATGTTCTGGATGGATCTGAGAGGTTGTTTTGCCATCCCACCTCTCTGCAAGTCCTAGTAAGGATATTGGTGGATTGCCATCTGAGTCCGGAGCCCGGCTCTTCCTTTCAGGAACTACACAATTCTGACAATCAAGGGGAGAAACCATACAGATTGAGTTCATCAATAAGAGCACAATCAAATTTAATTTAGAGCTTAGGTGTGATGTGAATAATTTTCATTTCTTTGGGCATTTAGCATGAGAAAGTTGTTTGTCATCGACATATGATCAGACAACATCAGAGGGTACCAATAGTTTTTGATGGAAGATTTCTTTATGTAACGTTGTTTGCCAACCACATATTTGTGGATGGTGATTCCAGGTCCTACCAGTAGAGAACTGAGATGTTCAAGATAAAAGTTAAGTAGTGGCAGAGAAAGTATGGTACCTGCAGGGAATTATATATCACTGGTAAGTTACCTCAAACACGCTTACGAATCTTGACCAACTGGTTTTGGTCATATACCAAATAAGTGACTCAATACAGGACTTGACCATGAAAACCCATTATTTGTTTCATCTTGGTTAGCCAATTCTGGTTGCCGACAGTGTCAAATGCCACTGATAGGTCAACCAATTTGAGCACGCATTGAGTACGAGATATATATTGTCTAGAATCGTCAAGGTGGTCATCACCATAGTGAATCCATTGTGAAAATCGAATTAGTAATAAGCAAGTTGGTGCTAGTCATTGGTATATTTGATTTTGTTTTTAAGACATAGCATTCAATGTCTCTCTCCACTGAATGATGGAATGCACTGGTACATTTGGCACAGGCGTTCAGAGCCTACTGTGGTCAACCAAACGTTGTGCTGCAGGCACTGAGTCAGGGACAATTGGTGTAGGATCCCTATCGGCAGGGTATATCCAAGGGCAATGCCCTCCAATTGGAGCCTATTGTGCACAATGGGCTCTGAAGGCAGCAACACTGGGTGCAAAGTTCATGTCCTGCATTGAGGGCAAACTGTTTAAGACTGACGACTTGGGCAGCAGACTGTGGCTGCAAAGGCAACAAGAAAAGGATGTGGCCAAAAATCTTGCCCTTCATCTAGACTTTGTTATGAAATGCCTGAGGCCTTGCATAGAGTGCTCTGAAGGCTCTTATTTATTAATTTTCAATGCTTGTATTTTCACTTATACGGGCAAATGAGACTACAGAGCACCAGTAACATCAACGTGGAGAGGGAGGAAGGACAGCTAGAGGAATGCATGATTCAGGGGTAAAAGCTTTAATGAAGTAGCGAGCCTTTAGTTGCTTTTGAAAAGATCTGATGTTGATTTGGTTGCGGAGTTAGTGTGGGAGAAAGTTCCACGAGGATGTGCCTTGATTGTGCAGGGATCATCCTCAAACCCATTTGAGGTGAGTAGTGTGAGAAGTTATAGGACACTAACGTTAACGTTAGGCGTCTGGTGAGTAATATGGAGTGAATTATTAGGAGATACATGTCGTGTCTAATGTTCATGCACACTGGATGCAGGGCATAGCCAAAGGTCATGTCTTGCATCCAAAGACTATGAACAAAAGACAAAGGGGCATATTTATCAAACTGTTGCTTTGCCCTTGCACCACGCAATGGGAAGCAAGGGCGACGCAACTACTAAGTAAGATTTATCAAGCCACGCAAGGCCACCTTGCATGGCCCTGTGCGGCTTGATAAATCTAGAGTAATGCAACGCTGTGCAAATCACAGCATTGAGTTATTCTGCCCCAGAGAGGTGTTCGATAGGGGGGACATAGGGGTTCCCCTGCATCCACTCAAGGATTTTGGTGCATTCCCAGATTTACCAACATTGGTAAACCTGGGAATGCATCAAAATGCTACACCTCCCCAGGTGAGGTGTAACGAGGAGAAATACCCTTATTTCTCCTCGTTTTTTCCTCTTTCTTGGTGTGCAGCATTCTGTAGCACACACACAGAAAGAGGAAAATGCATCAGAGGATTGTTTTGTGCAGGTTGGTGTCCCTTCCTGCACAAAAACAATCCTGCTTACCAAGCAGGCACCCTTGCACCATGGTGTAAAGCAGGGGTTGTTCCTCCTAAAGGGTGGAGAAGCGTTGCCCTGCCTGCTGAGAGTGCAGCAGGTAAACACAAATAAATAAAATGGCATGGTAATGCCATTTTATTTAGCTACCGGTCCGGATCGCGCGAGTGTGAGGGCAGGGGGCAGGGCTGAATCCTGCAATCGTAGGATGACTGCTGGGTCTACAACGCGCAAGTAGAATTGGCCAGTTGTCTTGCGACAACCAGCCGGACATGCGCAATGTAGACCCAGCAATCCGAGGGCTGTAAAACAGCCGGGGGATTGCTGCCACAGGCCCCAAGCCTCAAAGTGCTGGGTCAGCCTGCTCCAACCAATCTTGGAACTGCTCTCATGCAATTTTCAGCATGAGAGCAGTTCCAAGATTGGTTGGATTCTCATTCCACTGGAGAGGAAGGGAGGTCCTTCCCTTTCCTGCTCGTGGACACCATCATCGTCTGGAGAGAAGTGCTGCAGCCGGCGAGAGAAGCATTTGTGGTGAGTTTTGCACCATTGCGCCCCACCATATTTATGTATTGCTAGTTGCCACTGGTGCAAGGGCGCCTACGTTGGTGCTAAGCAGCACAGGGAAAAGACAGGAATATGCTGTATTATGTTACATACGTCGCATTCCTGCCCTTTTCCTATCAACCAGCACAGCAATGTGGCTTGCTGCATTGCGTGATTTTTTAATAAATGTGCCCCAAATCATTTAATAAGAAAACCAAAAAAAAGTCTCTAAAAAGTTTTGTTACAGGGAAATTACTTTTCTTTACTCACATCAAAAGAAAGTGTGCTACACAAACCTATAAAAATTCCAATAAAAAGCACTTTTGTTTAGTATTGTATCAAACTGAAACCTTAACATCCCACGAAAATCAGTAGTTTTTATTAGCTATGCAACTCTCTCAATGCCCTGCCCAACACCTCATACATTATGTCAAAGAGACCAACTTTCAAGTGCTTTTGCATTAAAGGAAATCAATTCTTCTTCTATGGGCCCATATCATTGTGATCCCTGCGCAAAACACCTGTTTGAATAGGGATAGCAATTATAAGTGATGCAACGTTTATCACATTCGGTTATCACCAGGAATGATAACGATCGCAGCCATCATTACATTTCAGCAGGTCAAACCTGCCATAATTTAACACCAGGAAACGCCCATCATTTACCAGGACATGTGGATTTTAGTGCGATAAGCCCTAAAGTCTGCATGTTATTCCCCCAAAACCCAGAATATGCAATAATTAATGCACCTGATAAATTTCGAACGCTTCTGTATCAGATTTTATTGTACATGATAATTAATGCATCCCACCTGGTCTATTCGTAAACGGGCATATGAATTTTGCCTGTGGAACAGCTAACCAACTAAATTACAAAACATAAGCTACAACCTGACTTTTAGCTTGTTTGACGGGTAAGCCCTTTTACAATCTCATCAGCCCATGGTCACCTTACAGTTTGTTTTTCCTTGTACAAATGCCAGATAAGATGAAGTTAGTACAGCTCGGTGATTATGTTAAGATAGTAGCTTAACCCTGGAATTCTCTGTCTTTTAGAGTGGTGTGGTAGCCGCCATTCATACTTCTGCTAGCCTTACATTTACTATAACTTACTTCTGTTTATTGAGTGACTTTGCACATACATGTAAGTCAGTAGTTCAGCACTATGTCCTGACAGTATTTTGGAAATTTGGGAGGAAAGGCAAGACTCGCACAAACACACAGCACAAAATAACACAACTTCATATGGGTACACATTAACAAGACAACAACACAAGAAGACAACTGCACCACACTGCAACACAAATAACAACAATTCAAACAACACAACTGAACAAAATAGCATGAGAAGACAATGTCACATCACCATAACAGCACAGCAATAACACACCAAACAGAACGAAACACAGTAAAACAGCATTACTTAAAACATAACACAGGACAACCAAACAACACAATACAACTACACACCAACATAGCAAAACAGACAACACAACACCAAAAAAACCAAAAACAAAATATAAGCAACACACCTTGACACCACAACTGAACATCCACAACACATCAGTACAACTCAAAAACACAGAAGATCATAACAATACAAGAGAGCAAAACCACCTCACAACAACAACACAACTCAGCGTCAAAACACAGTATAATAACAATAAATTACATTCACCACCCACTCACTTTCATCACCTTTTACTTGCATAAAGTGGACACTTACAATTATGTAATCCATATTCTCCAAAGAGCAAGCATGTTCACTTGGAAAACGTACATTGTGGGCTTTCTGCAGTGAATAATAATACTAAAAAACCAAGCTCGAAGTTATGGTGAAGAGTAAAGTGTTATTGGCCACAGTCTTCACAGCCTCAGGCAGCAACTGCCTACACTGGAATATTCCCTAAAGACCTGCACACTGCATTCCACATTCTTAAGAACAAGGATCTAGAAGGTGGAACACAGTGAGCAGGCACATCACCACAACATCTCCCTTCTTTCACAATAGCAACATAAAGAACATTTTAGTTAAAACATATATACAAAGCTAAACAATATATATCAGGTGAAAGGACACACCCAACCGAACATAACCCCAAAGACAGGTGCATAATACGTATCTATATTGAAGAAATTACTCATCTCATGAATAACTACAAACAACATTTCTTCATTTATGAACTCATATGTCACGAAATCTGACAGGTTTAGACACAACCCTTTTACTTCTTTGTACTGGGGAAACATCAGCCTTGGTGACTGACTTAAGTGGACTAGGTTTACGACTTGATGGTCCTCAAACAGGTTTGGCAGAAGATAAAGACGCGTCGTTCATCTTTTCATGTGAGAAACTACTCTCTCTCACACACTTATCCCCCACCAGCCTCACTTTCACCACCCTACGTTTGTTCTACCATTCACGTTCTTCTGTGCGAATGGCATTTCTGGCCACAGCATCAATTCTGAGTGGTGACCTGAATTTGAATTTTCCCTTAGCTACATGTATGGGATGTTTCACTCGCACCCAGTCTCCAACCTTAATGACAGTCAAACCTTCTTTAACCCTGTGTCTGGCATAATACCTCTCTTTCATTTGTACATGGAACAACTCTACTCTGGGCCTTATAATCCTGTCCATGGCTACAACACAATCAGATATAGGTTGGTACTCTATCAACCATGCAGGACAAAACTTTGATGCCGGTACACTTCCCTATATAACTTCAAAGGGACACACCCCAGTGACAGCATTTGGACTTGTACGATGGGACCTAAGCTTACTTTCCACCACCTCCTCCAAATTTACTCAATTTTGCACAGCCCATTGAATGCACTCACCCAAAGTGCAATTCATCAGAGCTATGCGTTTGTGTTTTATTGCACTGTTTCGCAGAAATTCTCTCATTTCTCTGGAGACAGACTGCACCCCATTGTTAGAAATAATCTCCTTTGGACAACCCTCTCTCAGGAACAGTTTCTTCAAAAACTTTATGACACCAGAAGTGTTGGGTTCCTCCATAAAATCCACTTCCCACCACTTGCTGTAATAATCCACCACCACAATGGCAAACATACATTTCTGTGGTAGAGTATTAAAAGGACTAATGAAATCTACAGCAAGTTTAGACCAATCTACCTCCTGGAGACTAATCAGCTGCAACAACACCGATTCTGTTTTTAACCCTTTATCACCGGTGACGCATATGACACATGCACATACACTTTCTGTTATTTCGGTGTCCATCCCAGGCCACCAATAACTGTCCCTAATCTTTCTTGAAGAGTAAAGGTTTTAATGGCCAATGTCTCACAGCCTCAGGCAGAAACTGCCTACATTGCAATATTCCCTAAGGACCTGCACACTGCATTCCACATTCTTAAGAACAAGGATCTAGAATGTGGAACACAGCGAGGCACACCACACTCTCATAATTAAAATGATAGAGTTCGCATTTCAAGTGCACAGTGTATGTATTGAACAACTCAGGAGGTTAGATTGTGACCTTCCCCGGGCTCCATAGAGGTACTCTATGTCCACATGGCTTAAGGAGGACTGCAGTTCCATTTTTAATGACCAACTCCCAACTAAATATGTGGGTCATTATTCATATCACACCTCTACATATGGTACTGGCCTTGAGCTGACAATCAGAAGCCCACTGGAATGCGTCACTCTCTATTCGATCCAAAGATAGGAACCCTCTTAGTCAAATTCACAGATCCTTCTCTAGTCTCAAAAAAGTGTTCATTTGGTTTACCCCCCACGGTACAGCTCAAGGGAGGCTTTTGATTTGTGAGCTGGTTTCCACTTGCATGCTTGTATGGAAAATGCTAATACTTTTTGCTAGACAATATTAACCAGTACCATGACAACTCCTCTCTTAGCCAATCTGCTAAATAAATATAGGTTACATTTTTCTCTTTTCACCTATTTTTGCTTTTTATCAGTTGGTGATTACTTCAGGATTTATGTCTCATTAAAGCCCAGGGGCCTTCAGCTGAACATTCCTGCTTTATAAAAGTAAATACATTTCATTACATATACATATATTCTATGAACCACTAAAGCTGAAGTGAGGGGTACGGTTGACAGGGGGTGAAGTGGTGCTAAAGCAAAAAATACTAAAGGACATGGAAAAAACGGCACTACCTTAATCTTAACGCCCACCTGTGTCATTATCAAATCACTTAACCTAAATTATATTGTCTCTAAAGATTTTTTTTCTTGTTCATAAACCTCTCCATTCCTAAACGGGCACTGTTTAGCAGCAAAAGTTCAACAAAAAAAATGTAAGTGACATACAACTGTCATTGTTCCAAAAATAGTATGATATTTGCCTTTTTCGGAACACTGGTGAGACTGTTATGTCACTGGTGACTGATAGAAAGTTACAAAGTTGTATGATACTTATATAAATATTTGAAATGTTATTAAATGATGCCAGTCTGAGAATGGAGGGTCTAATTTCAACCAAGAAAGTCAAACAAACATTAGATCCAATCTTAAAGCAGCACTACACAACACTAATACCATATCCACATTCCTTTGATGGTCCGCTTTATAGATCTTTACCTTACAAAGGACAAATAGGAGATGTCTCTTCCACATCCATCTGCCAGAACTCTGAGTGTAGGCAATATGTACACTAATGTGTATGCCATTCACAACACATGGCCATTAGCAGTGCTAACCAGAACAGCAGCACTACCACCAAGGGCCATTGGTAGCAGATCCTTTCATGAGTGTTGGCAGAAGGCACCAAGAGACACGACAAGGTGCAGAGACACAACACAGGAAGTGGTGGTGGTCTTACATCAGAACATCCTGCTTGCCCTCAGCAACAGAAAAAAATCACCATTGGAACCAACAAAGGAGTTCTCCACCATCATCCCTCAGCAGGCTGGACCCTAACGTCTCTTCCAGCAATATCAGAATCTCTTCTTGGAAGAGTTCCAGTTTTTGTGAGACTTTATCTGCCATGTTGGATGGGCTTTTCTAGGAAGAGTACACCTAGAAACACCCATGCTGATCTCCAATTTAGATGCGACCCAGAGTGGACGTTGTCAGCATTGCTTCTAATGACTGATTTTAGCCAGGCCGAGCCAGTTCCTCATTGTGCAGAACTTGAGTCTTGAGGTGATGTGCCATGAGAGAATCGAGTGGCATAATGAGCCAAGTTCATGATATATCATTTGAGAACAAATACTTTGACCTTAGCAGCACTGCTCTCACAGACCTGAGAGCTTAGTAGTGATGCAAGGAGAGGTATGCTCACATTTGAGAACTTACATAGAACCCTGAGAGCCAACAATTGCCTTAGAAACACACTCAAATGCCTCCTAGCAAAACATACACAAATGTTCAGGGAATAGACTGAGTTTGTTACATATTGATTACAAATATTTTCTTTCAGCCTTTGTAGGACACTCGCTCTGTATATACTATAACAAAAAGAGGTATAGTGTCCACAGAGTCCAGTGAGTCCCCAAAGGTATGGCAGAGGTTAAAGTAGATACTACCTTACACTCAATTTAGTGGTGGTTGGGCTGAGCAGCTAGGCTTATCAGAGGGTAGAGTTAAGCATTTATTGTACACACTCAGACAAGAAATGATATCACACACTCAAAGACTGAATCAAGACCAACTGGTTGTACATAAAGTTGTTACTATGTTGTTTTATTACTAGAACCAAGAATCACTTAGTGCAGGTACGTTTCACAGTGTTTAAAAAGCAGCAATACTATTCAAGAATGCAGTAATGTTTTTAAATGCAGTTATATACTTTACAGTATTACCAATGTTTTCTGTAAATGTCAATCAAGTACAGTGATAGGCTTTGGCAGTGATACAGTTAGACAGTTCAATGCAACAGGTAGACTTTCAATCCAATCCTATGGAGAAATCAATGTTAAACAATTTTCAGGTAAGTACTCGACTTTGGGGCTTAGAACAACACAGGGCAAGGTTCAAGACCAAGTAGGTACTGCACCACCAGCGGCACTGGGTAGGCTGGGTGCAGAGGTCCTGGGCCCAATGTTATCCAATGGAGCCGGGGGGGGGTACCTCGAAGAGGCACGGTTTGTAGGTAGGTATCCGTGGTCTTAGGGTGAATGACCCAAGGGTTGAAGTGAGCACAGCACAAGGCCACAAAGCAGCACCAAAACTACACCACCAGCGGCACAGGGGCGGCCGGGTGCAGGGTGCAAATCAGTGTCGGGCGCCCAATGCTTTCCAATGGAGGTGGTCGGTTTCAGAAAGAGGCTGCAGGCTTGGACCTGGAGGCTGGATGAAGGCGACTAACGGTTGGGCAGGTAAGTTGGATAGCTGAGGGACACCTGGGAACCGTCTTCTGGGCTCCCCAAGGTCAGGGGGCGGAGGCTGCAGGGTTGCCTTTTGGTGTCGGATTTTTTCAGCTGGTTCAGTTCGCTGTCGGGGAGACCCTTCGAACAGAGGCTGCAGGCATGGAGGCGGGGGGTCCTGGTGAGGTCAGCCACCAATGCAGATGAGGTCAGGATTGCCAGGGAGACTTCACAGGATATGTGGGTCACTCAGGCCGTGGGTGTTGGGTGCAGAGAGTGCTTGGGACACGGATCCGCCTGGATCTGGTGTCCTTGAAATTGGAGTTTCTTTGTTGGACAACCCATGTCCTCAGCAGACAAGAGTCTTTCTTGAAGGCAGGGCTGGTCTCCAGGGTTCTTAGAGGCTGCTGGCTGCAAGACTTGCCAGTTTCAGCTCGCAGGTTCTCTGAAGCAGGGGACAGGCCAGTAGGGCTGGGGCCAAAGCAGTTGTTGTTGTCTTCTTCTCTGCAGCACGGCTCTTTGGTCCTTCTTCTTCCTAGGTCATCAAATCTAAGTAGCAAAGTTCAGAGGTGCCCCTAAATACCTAGATTTAGGGGCGTTACAGGGGTGTGCAGGTTGGGACCAATGGGTCCCTTCCCTGGGGTGTCAACACCCTCCCTTATGCCACCCTCCAGTGGGAGGGCGTAGATGCCTCATCCTGATTGGGGGAGTCCCCTCATCTTCAAGATCGGGGGGACTGAGATTTGTGCTTCACTTTGCCTCCCCCACCTGAGGGGTGTGGTTGGCAAAGGTGGGCACACCTCCCTTCCTCTCTAGGTTTTCCCGCCGATTCTCCCACCCAAAATGGGGGTCAGAACCAGTGGGAGCCAGCTGCTGATAGCAGCAGAGGCTGGGGGTAGCAAACAAAGGCGGCAAGCCTTTGAAGCTTCCCCTTCGTGGACTCTGCCCATCCTGGGGGAGGAGGCCTGACACCTCTGCCCAGGATGTGTTTTGTTTCAGGACCTAGAGAGCGGAGGACTCCACTACCCAGTGGTCCATGTCTGATGGTGACAGTGGCGGGTAGCCATTCAGGAACCACACCAACGTTGGTCGTTTTTCAGGGGGCATCTCTAAGATGCCCTCTGACTGCATTCTACATTAAATCCAACACTGGCATCAGTGTGGGTTTAATGTGCTGAGACGTTTGGTAGCAAAATTCTTAGTCTTCAGTAAAGTCGTCATGGAGCTGTGGAGTTTGTGCTGACAAACTCCCAGCCCATGTACTGAAAATGGCTTCACTGCAGGTACAATGTCTGTGAATGGCACAGCCATTGTAGGGGCATACAGTGGCACTTAGTTGGAAATCAACTCTAAAACAAACTACATTCGCGATTAAGGGGTTCAGATGATTCGACAAAAAAAAAGTGCCTCCGTTAGAAACAATACCAAATAAAAATACTGCAGGCTGGGCTTTTTCTTATGAGTTCTACTTGTGTGATTTCATCACTAGCAGCTTATCAAGGCAACTGATCTCAGTACCCTTCGCTTGTACGGTGCTGATGTATTATGGTGGTGATGTTTGTTTGGCCAATGAAATTGGGGTGATCATAAAAAACTTCACCAGTTTACTGTTCAACTGTGGGTCTCTTGGATTGAGACTCGCTATTATTGCTTCTCTGCATGTGCAAATGCCTCTAGTGTTGAAGCTGCTTTTAGAAGAGTTGTTCGACAGACCAAATGTATAAAGTCAACCTTTTGTCATCGCAAAGTCTACATGTTGGTGGTCCACTATGCTTCCAGAGCAGTTGGCTGGCCATCGCTGATAATAGGCCAAACCATAGAGCCATCAATCTACGGTTAATATATGCTAGGAAAGAAGTGCCTAGGTATGGGGCTGTTTTCAAGCCATCGTAATATTTGATCACCATCCAGGCGTGTGACCAGGAACTAAAATTATTTTTATCTTCCAGATATGACTGGATCTTTTCCTCCTTCTTCACCATGCTCTCGAAAACCAGAAATGGTAAGTCTTGTCCCAAAGTTTGATTAAGTGCATCAGTTTCATAGAAACATACCAACTGTGGCTAACTGTGCCAACAGTGGATATCTTTCTAAGGCAGACCACAACGATCTATTTGTGGGGTTTTTCCATTTTTTTATTCTGTTTTTCATAACAAAAGCCAAGCACAAGAAGACAAGTAAAACAAAAAACAAGTGAGAGAAAAAGAAAAAGGAGCAATCTAAATAAAAGAAAAAGGAGAAATTTTCTAGGTCAACACATACATGTTTTGGTAATATCAGCAAACCAAACATATACCACAAATGTAAAAACCAAAGGGAAAAAAATATAAAATATATATATATATATATATATATATATATATATATTCACTGAAAAAACCATAGGTTTCAGGCACGTTATAGTTAGAAAATAGCATTTAAAAAAACTTAGAAATTCACTGAAAAAACCATAGGTTTCAGGGACGTTATAGTTAGTTGGACATTTTACTCGTACAAAACCATAGAAATTCCCCCGTTATAGTTAGTTCAGCTAACTATAACTCGCGCCCCGCAATGCCCTGCTGATGACGTCACATATTACATCATTCATGACATGGTCAGTGACATCACTGATGACATCACTGATGACATCTCAAATGACATCACTGATGACATCATCCAGTGACTGTGTGTTTCTCTAAAGTTTAAATATGTTTTATATATATGCCAAGGTGTATTGAAGAATGAGTGGGTGTATAAGTGTCTGGATGGAGGATTTAGTATGTGCGTGACTGACTGTATAAGTGAGTGATTAAATGTGTCTTACTGAATGCATGGGTTAGTGACTAAACTGTCTGAATGTGTGTATCAGTATGTCTGTTGTTGTGTAAGCTGCTGCATGTGTTGGTCAGTAGCTACATGAGTGTCTTTATGGGTTATTGATTGGTTGCCTGAGTATTTGTATGGGAGACTGAGTGTCTGTGTGGGTGGGTGGGAGGTGTATGACTCTGTGCATAGATGTGTGAGTGGTTGATTCACTGGGTGTATGGGTTCAAGAGTGCATGTGGAAACAGCTGTATGGGCAGGTGAGTGTGTGTATTGGTGTGTTGGTGAGAGATTGGATGTCTCAGTGGTACATGTCCAAGTAACTACATATGTAAAAGGCAGTGTATGTGAGACTTGGAGTATATAAATGACTATACGTGAGAGTCAGTGACTGTGAGAGTGGCTGTATGGATGAGTGTGTACTTGTATCAGTGATTGTATAAGAGAGTAAGTATGTGTTAGTATATGTTTGAATAAGTGAGGTGGTGTGTGTATAACTGTATAGGTGAGGAAATGGGAGTGTGATTGATTCTTTGCATGACTGACTAGGTGTGTGAGTAACTCCATGGATGAGTGGCGGTGTGTGAGTGTCTGTATAGGTGTATGAGTGCATATTATAGTGTTGTATTGATGAGTGACTGTATGTATGAGTAATTGTATGGGTGAATGAGTGGATGTGTGTGTAGACCTAAGAATCAGTGAGTGGGTATGTAGTAACTGGTATTGGTGTGTCTATGGTTTCAAAAATGGTAGTCTGTATTTTAGAATGGGTGTATCAAAGGTTATGTTAGGGTGTGAGGAGGTGCATCGTATTATCATGTGGATGATGTCATCAGTGATGTCATTTGAGATGTCATCAGTGATGTCATCAGTGATGTCACTGACCATGTCATGAATGATGTAATATGTGACGTCATCAGCAGTGCATTGGGGGGGGCGAGTTATAGTTAGCTGAACTAACTATAACGGGGGAATTTCTATGGTTTTGTACGAGTGAAATGTCCAACTAACTATAACGTCCCAGAAACCTATGGTTTTTTCAGTGAATTTCTAAGGTTTTTTAAATGCTAATTTCTAACTATAACGTGCCTGAAACCTATGGTTTTTTCAGTGAATTTCAATGGTTTTTTAAATGCTAATTTCTAACTATAACGTGCCTGAAACCTATGGTTTTTTCAGTGTATATATATATATATATATATATATATATATATATATATATATCCTCACACACTGCTTCAAAACTTTCACCAATCCTGGAATCGGAAAGCAGGCACGGATCACGTTTCTGTGCAAAAGTTTGTTTATTTTCAGTCAGCCATAACGCGTTTCGGTCCCTCCTGGACCTTGATCACATGACAACGCTCATTGGCATTGTCTCCCTTTTTAAAGTGACAGTGCCTAGTGCAAAGTTCCGGTGATCTCACCATAAACATAGAAGACATACTATGATTTTATAAATTTTATACATTCCCGTTTTTTCCTTCTTCTCTCTCCCACCATTTTTCTCTTATTGCATGTCATTACAATATTGTATTGCAATATTTCAATTTGCCTTCGATCGTGGGTACAAATAAATATAACAATAAATGAAGACATAATGAGTACCGTAACAGCTTGTTTCCATACCTTTGTAATGTATGATATTAAATAAAGGCTATGAATTTATATAGAGTCAGAGACCCGCATGTTTATGTCCCACCCTGGACCCTGCACCCGCGGCTTAAATCTACACTGAACTTTTCACACCCATTGAAGTGAATATTTATATTACAGAAGAGTATCCAGCAACGGTCTACACAATGAAAATTATTATGTTCTAGATCTTTATGTGTTAGTTTTTATGTAATGCCTTTGTGAAAACATTTAATTTATTGTTAGTAGAAGAATGGCATTTTGACGCAATTACTTGTGTTTTACTTTTGCATTGAAGTACGTTGTTGATTTCTTAGTTTGGACGTCATGGGGAGTCACGTGGGTTTACGTTGTTTTTTCGTTTGTACGTGATAAAGGGAGGGGTTTCTTTCGATCATACACGGTGGAGCAATTACGGAGAGGCTGTTTGATTAAATCCCACATTGAAGGTAGGGGGATAGAAAGCACATTTTTGGCAAATGAGAAAGCATGATATGATTTTGGATTAGGCTTTTGAGGTTTTATGTTTATTGGGAGTTATTGGACACGGTATGGGGAATAGTGAAACATACGTTATAAGGCATGGGAGATGCACCGCACATTAGATTTTGTTTTTTAAAAATAGAACACAACGTGTTTGGTATACTAAGGTGTTGTAACATTGAATATTACACTTCTGACGCAGTATTTTTACATTTATAGTTACCCCTGAAGAAGGGCAAAATATCGCCCAAAATGCATTGGGTTATGGACTTCATGAAATGTAATGAACGGAGGATCTTGACATGCGGTATTAAGGCCGTTGGCATCATATTCGCACTTGAAAATTGGGATTTACCGTGTACATATAAATATTGCAGAAAGTATCAACAATTAAAAAGATTCGATTTAAAAATGATGAACTTTGGCTCAGGATATATTTTTTATCCAATTACGGAGAGTGCTCACTGGGACTGTTACACTGTGGTATCAGCGACTTTGAAATTAAATAAAGGCTAACATTTCTGTTTTAATCAATTGATATTTAAAATTATTTGGGTCAATCCTATATTAAAAACGGAATGTAAAACATAGTAAAAAGCATCATAAAAAACCATATTGTACCATATTTGCATGAATGCAGTTTTTTATTTATTATTGTGAGACTTGTTTCAACTTGGTTTGTCTAAGATGTTATTCGTCCTGTCCTGTGCTATTCACTGAATAACATTAAAAAATATATAAAACTGTGTATAAAGTGCTTGTGCGTAATGTGTTCCATTTCCTTAACAATACGGATATGGACCTTAAAAGTGACCTTCTAATATTAAAAATTACAACCCTAAATGTGCAAATAACAAATGTTAAAAAACATTATTTTTATGGTTAAGGTCAGGTGGCAGCCTCTGTATATTATAGTTTATACTTTCCATTGGTATTATGCATCCTCCCTTTCTCCCTTGTAATAGGTTGCAGCTCTATTTGCTAAAAATATGAGTGTTCATAGGTATAAACCCCTGTTAGAATCGTGAACTAAAATTGATTTAAAACTGATGTTGTTTTAGAGTCTTAAAAAACCAACCCTGCTGACTTATGGAAGGGATTTCCTATATACATGTGTAAAGGTCTTCTGTGGTGTTGAGGCCTGCCGGGAATTTACTGTCGAGATTTAAAATATATCTAGTTTTCGCAGCGCACCTTCTCTATCACCTCCTCTTCTGTTCTTTGGTACCGAGTCTATGAGGTAATATGAGAGATGTTTCGGGTCATTGTTATGGGTTTCATGAAAATGTCTGGCTACGGGGTAGGTTGGATCACGGTTTGCTATCGCCCTAAGGTGTTGAAAAATTATTTTGTTTGCAGGGAGTTTTGTACTCCCTACATATCTTAGGTTGCATGAGCATTCCAAGATATATATGGCGTAGTCTGTTTTGCAGTGCAATGCACGTGCAATCTCCACCTCCCTATCACAGAACGGGGTTTTGTATGTTTTTTTATTTACCCCGTGCTGACAGGCCTTACAGTTGGAACATTTTAATAACCCCTTTCGTTGCGTGAGCCAGTTTATTGGTTCTACAACCTCCGGGCTGCGGTGTGTGAGTGTCTGTATAGGTGTATGAGTGCATATGATAGTGTTGTATTGATGAGTGACTGTATGTATGAGTGATTGTATGGGTGAATGAGTGGATGTGTGTGTAGACCTAAGAATCAGTGAGTGGGTATGTAGTAACTGGTATTGGTGTGTCTATGGTTTCAAAAATGGTAGTCTGTATTTTAGAATGGGTGTATCAAAGGTTATATTAGG
Source organism: Calotriton arnoldi (assembly GCA_963921515.1). Taxonomy (NCBI): domain Eukaryota; kingdom Metazoa; phylum Chordata; class Amphibia; order Caudata; family Salamandridae; genus Calotriton; species Calotriton arnoldi. The sequence goes on along the minus strand of CAWUFW010002947.1, from coordinate 30,671 downwards.
GTGTGAGGAGGTGCATCGTATTATCACGTGGATGATGTCATCAGTGATGTCATCAGTGATGTCATTTGAGATGTCATCAGTGATGTCATCAGTGATGTCACTGACCATGTCATGATGTAATATGTGACGTCATCAGCAGTGCATTGCGGGGGCGCGAGTTATAGTTAGCTGGACTAACTATAACGGGGGAATTTCTATGGTTTTGTACGAGTGAAATGTCCAACTAACTATAACGTCCCTGAAACCTATGGTTTTTTCAGTGAATTTCTAAGGTTTTTTAAATGCTAATTTCTAACTATAATGTGCCTGAAACCTATGGTTTTTTCAGTGAATTTCAATGGTTTTTTAAATGCTAATTTCTAACTATAACGTGCCTGAAACCTATGGTTTTTTCAGTATATATATATATATATATATATATATATATATATATATATATATATATATATATATATATATATATATATATGAAAAACACCAGGTTGCCCCACTGGAGAGGTCACACGTGGAAGGGAAACAGCACACAACCTCCGGCCGCAGCAGCTGCAGCATAGCCTCGTCCTTCACCTTTGCACTCTGCCAAACGCGTTTCGAGCCCACAAAAGCTCTTGATCACTGGCTGCAAGAGATACACGGAAACAGCAATGTTGTGGGGCAACCTTTGGTCTTGATGTTATGCGGCTGGTCCGGTCGCGGAAGGCCCCGCCGCTTTGATAATAGCGGATCTACATTGCCCGGGACTTTGAGCAGTGAACTGAACGAGGGGGGCCTGAGCCGCGGGTAAATATTGGTGTCATTGCGGCTCTTACCACGTTGTACTCTGCCCACTGGGGCTTGACATTTTCAACAACGGGGAATACTGGCAACCACTGGGGATTTTGCACTTTGTCCAACAAGGAACTGCAAATACCATAATGCTCCCTGATGACGCCTAGATGGGCGGTACTTAATTTTCTAAATAAATCATGTGCAAGTAATCAGCCTATGTCTCCTGTTGTTTCAGCCAGTGATCAAGGGCGGGAGATACGCCCGAAACGCGTTTGGCACGAGATGGAGTAAAGCATGGCGAACTGCGGTGCCACTACCGGCGGCAAACGAGTGTGCAAACCCCCTCGAGTGAGGCCTTCCAATGGGGCAACCTTTGGTCTTGATATATATATATATATATATATATATATATATATATATATATATATATATATATATATATATATATATATATATATATATATATATATATATATATATATAGATATATATATATATATATATATATATGAGACCCTCTGCTTGGCATGCAAACACAGATCCAACGCAGTAATGTCCCTAAGAGGCACCTGTAAGGAAAGCGCTCCATCTAGCATACTGTTGTAGTCCTCTGTATTTTATCTTCCATGTGATTAACTCTTAATTAATTGTCTTCATTGAAAGTACTCATAAATTCATGGTCAAACCTGGAAACTGCTGCTTGGGTGGAATATGTCTTCAATCAACTTCCTATTTATTCAGTGTGAAACAAATAGCTTTCTTTCTTCATATCGGAAATTGTTCTCTTTAAAAATAAGGAATTCGATGTTCTCCTTTTTATTTATATTTTCACTTGTAGGAATTCTACAAATTCACCTTCAGTGTTTTGTGATGCCAAAAAGATGTGATGCTGATATGCTGCTGCTGTGAAGCGCCACAGGTGTCACATCCGGTGTTTCCAGCAGGTAAGGCTCTTGAGGGCGTTGCACAGGGCCTTGAGCCCTGGTACTTGGGGGGGGGGCCCTGCCCCGAGGGAGGGTGAAGGCTCAGCAGGGCGCATCACATCTCTACACTTAATTCTTGTGTGATCAGCCACTTAGTGGCCTCCACATACATCTATCTATCTATCTATCCGTCTGTCTGTCTGTCTGTCTGTCTATCTATCTATCTATCTATCTTGAAATGTTCTTGAAGATATGGGTGCATCTCAAACTTGTATTTACCTTTCCTTTTCTCAAGTGTGCCATATGCTTATTTACCCATCAAGTCAAAGCCACTCACCCATTATTCTTCCATCTGTCCATTCATCCCTCCATTATCTATCTATCTATCTACATCCATCACGTCTCATCCCCCCATTCACCCACCCACATACACATCGCTCTAAACACTGATCCATCCACCCATGCATACATTCATCTAGCCAACTATGGGGCATATTATCAAGAACGGCGTTAAAATTATCGCCGCTTTAGCGGCAGAAAACTGCTGCTAATGCGGCGATAATGGGCTTGATAATATGCCCTTGAGAATTTCAATAGGAGCCCATGTGGACACCAGAACATGGGCTTCTATTGGAATTCTCAAGGGCATATTATCAAGCCCATTATCACCGCTTTAGCGGCAGTTTTCTGCCGCTAAAGCTGCGATAATTTTAACGCCGTTTCTTGATAATATGCCCCCATGTTTCTACCTCGGTTCTTCGTGCACGGAACCGAAAGTGAGTTCCTTGTGTATGTAAATGTCCCTTCTTCCCTCGCGCGGTTGTCGGGGGTCGTTCCGGTGGGAGAGTCTGCCCGGCGAGCGTCTAATAGCCACAAAGCTCGGTCCCCAGAGCGCAGCGCTTTGTAACGTGACATTTTCTAACGCCGTCTCGTGCCTTGAGTCCTTGTAGGTGTACTTATCCGGTTTCTGCTCGATGCTGCCGGCCCCGGGGGACCTTGGACGCCGCCCCTGCTTCTGTGTGCGCTTCGGAACTGGTAACATGGTGTTTCAAGGCGCTTCATCACCGTTTACACTGAATTTGAGCCCTGCCCCCCAGGGGGTGAGGGGGCCTGGTGGATACAATGCGGTCGGCCATCCATCCTCCAAGGAACTACCGATGAATGAGCACTGTGATAATAATGATTATTAACAAGAATGCCTATAGCATCACTGATATTAAATACAGTAATAATGCCGGACAGTTTGAATAAAACCACGACGATACTATCCATAGTGTGCGTTTTAATCTCCTCGTCTTCCTGTCCTTTATACATGAATAAATATAAACATAATATTAAACCGCACGTGTATTTTCTTTTTCCCCGCTGTGCATTCCCGCAGACAAAAAAGATGCAAAACAAAATTGATAGAAAACAGCAGTCACTGACTTTGTAAGTAAAACAACGTCAGAAATACACACACACAAATAAATGTATGTTTCAAAATCGAATTTAAAATTTGGGATCGGCGTCTTTTTGAAAGCCAACTTTCACCCACTAGCGAATTAATAGTCATTTAAGCACAAGCTGAAAGTTGTTTTTCGGTTTATTTCCTGGTTCTTTCTGGATCAAATTCACATAAAGTATTCCCTGAATCTTGGCTAATTGACATAGATTTGAGTATTGGAATTCTGCTGAATGGAAGTGGGGCGGGGTAGATAGAAGCTACAAAAGTCACATAGGTTTCGTCTCAATGTAATTTTTAATGTCACATGCAAACCAAAATGTCTGCATGCAAGGTAGTTTACCTATCTATCTATCTATCTATCTATCTATCTATCTATCCATCTATCTATCTATCTATATATATACATACCCTCACGCACACGCATATTTATAAATATTTGCACAAAAGCATATTTATATATATTTGCATTGACCGATAGATAGATAGATAGATAGATAGATAGATAGATAGATAGATAGATAGATAGATGCATAGATATGTGTACAAAAATCAATAATGTTCGGAAATGAAGAAATTGGTCTTCTTGATAATTTGAGGTATGTCGAAATGTATATGTACGTGTGTGCGTGGGTCTATTGTGTGTCTGAATTTTGTGCGTACCTCACACGGGTATCATTTATGCTATTTGTAGTATGGGTGTGCCTATGTTCGTGTACTCACAACTAGGCGCGCGCCACAAACATTGTTGCAGTGAAATGCAGTACATATGACATGCCTGCTATCATTTCATGGGATCAATTTTACCCCCTAAAATCTGAGAATTTCACGATATTGTTGTCTGGAGACAATGATAGCGCTGTCCACATTGTTTTGATTTTGTGTGTGTGTGTGTGCTTTGCAGGTTGTTAAATGCTCCGTGATCGCCACGCCTCATCGGACTTGTAATGTTTGTGACAAGTTTTTTTTTTTTGTATTATTGTATAGGAAGCGTGTGTGCCCACGAGGACACTGGAATAGCTCCTTGAAAGACACATGAACGCACAGATGGATTTCATGGGGTGTCATCGGAACAGACTGCCAGAGTCCCCCGACGCAGAAAAATGTGTCAGCTTAAAAAATGTGAAATTGAGGCGGAGACCAGATTTTATGAGTCTGAGAAGTGTAATCTGAAAACCTATTTAGGGTTTAGTTGGTGAGATCATTGTGCTCCCAGCTCAAGGGGCACAAACGCACGGCTGGATTATGCTTTGGGTTGGTTTGTAGAAATGTATAGCTCACGTGTAGGGGTTGATGGCCTTTTGGCGCTTTCTACAACGTTTTCTTTACTTTCATTCTCCCTCTTTCTCACACTCATTGTCTGTCTGTGGCTCTTTTTCGGTTTCCCCTCTCCCTGTCACACACACTCACGCATACCATCTCTCTCCTAGACGAACGTAAACACACAAACCACACACACACCTACACACACGTACATTTAATCACAATTACTTCCATTGTCGGTCACGCAAAAATTACCCTCTCTTCAACACACACACCCTATCACTCAGGGACGCCTTTTGCCTCTTTCACACCTGCAGCGAAACACAGACGCACGCACACCCCTATCCAGCAAATCATCTCTGCTTCCTCACGCACACACTACAGATAACGAACCACACACAATTGCATGCGCACACACTCTTACACACACATCTCCTCTCATACACCCACCTCTCTCTCACACACACATGCACAAAATATCTCTTTTGCTTTTTTCCTTGCGCCTGTCTCACACACACACAGAGAACCACAGAACGCACGCACATCTCCTCGCACACTTCTCCCTCACCACGCACATTCTCACACACACCATCTCTCTTCCCTCAAACACAAACACCACACATACTTTGAAGCACACACACCCTCACACGTTCTTCCTCCAAAAACTCTATCTCCCTCTCACACACACTTTCCCTCTCTCTCCCTCACCCTCTCTCTCGCCTTCTCCCACCACCTCTCTCGTGTCTCAGGACTACGACTCTTCAGACTGTGACGTCACCTAGAGACGGTGTGCATCCTCTGGGAGACTTGGCATGAACACCTGCGTGCGCGAGAGCACTCTCGTGAAACACCCTCCCTGCACCTGGCAACAGACACGGCACTAGTGCTGTACGACGGATCTTGGCGCTCCTGTTTTGAGGCGCTTTGTTGTTCGATGTCAAATAATTAATAAAAGCCCCGGGGGGTGGTGGTCCCCGGGGCTTGGGGGGGCCTTGGAGGCCCCCCCACACATTTAAAAATTAGCACTGGGGGGTGGCGGTCCCCGGCTTCCCCGCAACTCATAAATCAAGCCCCGGGGAGGTGGCGGTCCCCGGGGCAGTGTGGGGGGATTGGGGGCCCCCCACATATTTTTTCAGTGCCCCCGGGACCTGGCCCACCCGGGGGCTTCAATACAGCGAAGCGCGGGAGTCCACGCTTTGTTTTTTTTAAATTTTCTCGCCCGGATTCGCGCACCCAGCGTGAATTCGGCCGATTTTTTTATTTTTTTTTTAATGCTTTTTTGGGCCCTTGGGGTCCTTGTGGGACCCCCTGAGCAGGCCTAGGGGGTCAGGGTGTTTCTACCCTGCCCCCTTTTCTTGTTTTTCGTGTTTGTTTTTCTCTTTTCTTGTGACTCGGTTCTACCGAGTCACAAGATGGCTGCCAACACTTCCTGGTTTGGAGTGTTGACAGCCAATTAGAATAAAGCTCATGGTCAAGAGGGTCCGCGGATCCACCGCGCCTCTAAATATCGAAACTTGAATTTTTTGATTTTCTCAGCAAATACTGAACGGATTTACACCATTTAAAAAAAAGGGCGCTTTCTGAACCAAGCACTACCTTTTTGCCAAATTTGGTGTAATCCCATTCAGCAGTTCGAGCTGTAGCCGTGTCTAAAGTTTCCTATGGGAAATTCATTTTCCGACCTCTTCTTTTTGAATTTCTCAGGAACTACTGAACGGATTTACACCATTTAACAAAAAGGGCTCTTTCTGAACCAAGGGCTACCTTTTTGCCAAATTTGGTGTAATTCCGTTCAGCAGTTCGGGCTGTAGCCGTGTCTAAAGTTTCCTATGGAAAATGACATGGAGAAAACACGTTTTGGGACCCCCCTTTTTTCTCGGCCCCCGCTTGGCGAATCACCCCGAAACTTTCAGGATAGGAGCTGACCGGAGCGGGCCACAAGTTTTGAAACTTTCGCGAAGATTCGTCAACCGGCGCCAAAGTTATTGGGAAAAGAAAAAACGCTTTTCCTATGGAAACTAGGTCCTAACTATAACTATCTACTGGTGACCGCCAGTAGATAATATATATATATATATATATATATACATACATATATACATACATATATATATATATATATATATATCACTTTCTTCCGTCGTCAAGCGAATTGCTCCAAGTGCGGACACGGACCCAAAGTAAGTGCAAAATAGTTATTTATTCCTTAGTCGCCATAACGCGTTTCGGCTCCCGCGAGCCTTGTTCATATATAAATATATATATATATATATATATATATATATATATATATATATATCTCACTCCTGCATTCAATTCCTCACTTTCCTCGAAACACAAAGGAGCAGACACAAATGTGGTTTCTTATTTGCTTTATTTGCCTTCTGCCATAACGCGTTTCGGCTGTGCAGACGGCCTTGGTCACATGACATGCATGGGTCTTATCATTCTTTTACGTACAGCATTTTCATTGAATAATGTCCCCTCTGTGTTTTAAATAAAATGCAGTTCAAATTCATTGTTTTATTTTACACAATTCGTCCATAATTAACACTTATTTGATACAGTTCATTTTCTTTAAAGATTTGCAATTCATTCTTATAGAAATACAAAATTATCACACTTAGGGGCCGATTCCGAACTCGGCCGGTAGTGCTCCGAATCGGATTCGGATTTACCGGATCCGATTCGGAGCCTTGTTTCCCGACCGAATCGTACGCGGGTCCGGCCGAGCGAGTACGATGCAAGCACCCGCGAAATCGCCGACCGACTCGAACGCGGCTTCAACACGCTCCGACCGACTCGCATGGACACGACTCGCACCGCGCAATGGAGACGTTTCCCGGCCGGGTAAGTGCGATGCGCGCCGCGAGCAGTCCGATCGACTCGCGCCGTCCGGCTCGAAAAAGCTGTCGGAGCCGGACTTTGGGGGTCCGCGTCGGACTCCCCTGTACGCGTAGGCGCGCGAGTCGCACACAGGGGGACCCATGGGTCCCCCTACCTGTGCATGTACGCCGCGATGCGCATCGACGCGTACCTGCTGTAGGGGCGCCCTTGTCCGCCTCGCACCCATTGAGTCAATGGGAGCCCGCGTACGCGTTGTACGACCGGCTCCCATTGACTTCAATGGGAGTCCGACCGACTCGAGTCCGATGGCATGCGTGCGCATCGTACTCGTTCGGTCGGACTGCCAGAGTCCGATTCGGTCGGAAATCTCTCCGGGTCCGGCTCGGTCGGAGAGATTTCCGGCCCGAATCGGAATCGGCCCCTTAGTCTAATAGTTAATTAGAGGTAAGTGCCTTTTGTTAATTTCATAACTCTTACATTTGTTTGCTATGCGTTTTGTGGTATTTATTATGTAAACTTCACACAATGCATGAATTAAATTTAATAATTTATGCCCTCATTATACTATTGCTGCAATCCTAATCACTGTATCAAAAAAAAAAAAATTATTAGATTTTCCATAAATTCTCTGGCAGGTGCCTTTATATGAACTTTGTTATTAGGCTAATCATGTTTTGTCTCTCATCATAAAAACCAGAGAGTAAAAAGAATAAATGGACAAGAATAAAGAAAAATGAAAAGAAATAATACCAAGAGACAAAAAGAGGGGAGAAATCAACATGTTTTTCTACAGGACAGTTTCTAAAGAATGTCTCACTTGTACTCAATATTTAAACATGTTCTATTCTAATCATCTATTTATAGACAAGAGTATAATTCATCCTCGTAATTTAAGCCGTTGGGTATTTTACAATCCAAATTAATAATGTACATCATTTCCAGTTCTCTCAAAGCTTTTGTGCGATCACCCCCTCTTTTATTGGCGGGTACTGCATCGATTACAAAACACTTTATTTGTTTTCAGGGTCTTTCTGATGGAATACTTCACAGTGGCGTGCCACCGGATATGTGCAATCACCATTTGTGATCGTCCTCATGTGTTGCAAGACTCTCCTATGGACTGGCAATGTGATGCTTCCCATATATCTTAAATTGCATGTGCAGGTTAGCACATACATAGCAAAGTCTGTTTTACAGTTATAAGATCCCTTAATTTTCACCTCCCTTGTACTGAAAGGTGTCAGGTATGTCATGGTGTTTTGACCTATACTACATGCCCTACAACATGAGCATTTTCTGAAACCTTGTGGGGGTCAAAACCAACTTTGCTCATGTTCTGTCTCTGGGCTGCTCTGCACAACCACATCTTTCAGCGATGGTGCCCTCCTGTATGTAATTAAAGGTTGTTCTGGCAATAATGTGCCTATTACTGGATCTGACTTAACTTAACTATGTGCCAATTGTTTCTCAATAGTGCTCTAAGTTCTTTTTCCTGATCATTAAAGGTGGTTAAAATTCTTATTGCTGCCAGTCCACCTTTTTTCCTTGTGTTTGATTTGGAAAAAAGATTTGTTTCCCTTTTGTTCCTATTAGCTGCCTTGTGTGCTGTCTACATGTTTTGGTAAAATTTGCACACCACAATGGAAGCAATGGCTATCTGACCGAAGCTTCATGGTCTAAAGACGGTGAGGAGTGTAATACCAGTCATTAATACATTTGAGATGGTGTACCTTAATACGAGAAATGTTCAAAGCTGAATGAAATAACATATTGCTATACCTAAGATCAGCGCATGTGACTTCCCTGTTGAGCTTAAGACTCCACTTATTAGCCCTCTCCAGAAACATGTTGTCCACCTAGATCTGAGCTGAGGGATAAATTACCATATAGACCAGCCCAATATTTCTCTGGGATGGAGCATTCCCGAGAAGGTCAAAACAGGGACTGTCCACACAACTCAAATCAGCTTCTTTGAGACCAAAAAGAAATTGACACATTTGCAGATATCTAAAAAAGAATGCTGTAGATTACCAAATGATGATGAGACCGGGCCATTGAATAGTTGACCTAAGGTCAGGAGATTGATTTTTGCCCAAACCTCCCTGAACCCCTCCTGAATACACTCCGAAAAGTTGGGATTATAGCCCAAATATGTGAGCTGATTGAAAGGTGTAATGCCAGGAAATATTCTCTTGAAGGAACCCCAAATAAGATGAAAAACTTTTAACATCTTGAACCAAGTTCATTTGAAGTATATTATATCGACTATTCCCGTACCAGGGGTGATCGGTTCCCCTAATGGGAGGAACTGACTAAACATACGGGCCAGTGGCCAGTGCCCCCACCCCAGTACAAACTCAAGTCATGAGAAGAAAGACACCAAATAATAAAGCCTAAGGACCGGAAGCAAAACCCCTCCCTCTTCCTTAGACTGCTGTAAAAATTGGATCCTACACCAGGGCTTCCGATATGACCAAACACACTTCTGCTTTAATGACTCAACTTTCGTAAAAAAAGCAAGCGGTAAAATAAGTGGAATATAATGAAAAAAATAAAGATATTGAGGAAGAATAATCATTTTAATAAGACTACAGTGGCCGATGAACCCCAAATGCAAGAGAATCCACTTAAGAAACACCTCTGCTGAATGTTGAAACAACTTACCATAATTATTTTCTATGATCTCCAGAGTGTTAACAGTTAAGGTAACCCCAAGATATACCAGAGACTGGACCCACCTCCTGTCCTGATCAGGAGAGACCACATTGGATACAGTCTGAGTCTTCTCCTGATTTAACTTGTAGCCTGCAACATCTCCAAATGACTGAGCCGCCACCACTAGAGCATGAAGACTCATAATTGGGGAAGAGGTCAAAACGCCGATGTCATCCTCTTAAGCTAAAATCTTTGCCTCAAAGTGATTGTCTCAGGGGTTGTATCTCTGATGTTTGTTTGAGGGACTGAAGAAACGGCTCAATATAAAAAGCAAATAACTGAGGAGAAAGCGGACACTCTTGCCTGGTCCCACGAAGTATAGAAATGAAATCTGATTGTTCCCCCCCCTACTACATAACCTAGCCTTAAGACCAGAGTAGAGACGTCTGAGTCTAGAGATAAAAACTGGTCCTAAGCCTACGGTCTCCGTGCCCCCCCAAAGGAAGGGCCAGGAGACCCTATCAAAGGCCTTCTCCGCATCCAAACATATCATACTGATTGACTCACCCCAACCGAAGCTACCTACAGAGCCGTGATAGCAGTATTGACATTAGATGTTGTGTCCCATCCTGGACTAAAACCATGCTGGTTTGGATCCATCAAATCCGCAAAATTACTAGACAGCCAATTAGCGAGGAAGCTTGTATAGATCATAGAATCGGTATTAATAAATGAGATTGGATGGTATGACCCACAAAGTGTAGGATTCTTCCCCGTTTTAGGGAAGATGACAGTGTTTGTCTCCCTGCATGACTAAGGAACTCTATCAAGCAAATTGAGAGAATTAAACAAATCCCTCAAAACTGGTGTGAGATGTTGTGAAAAAGTGACATAAAATTCTAATGGTATCTGGTCAGGACCAGACACCTTCCCTGTGGCCAAGGAGCTAATGGCATCATTAACCTCCTCAAGGGTGATGGGTAACTCGAACTTGGAGCGCTGGGTACGAGTTGATATGCACCAAAGATACTGCTGGTCAAGCCGAGATATATCCTCAGGGGAGTATAAGCAGTCTTCATATACAAGTCCTGATAAAACCTGCGAAAAGCTTCACAAATTTCTGCAGGGTCAGTGACTAAGGACCTAGTCTTGTCCATGATCTGCTGGATATTATTTGAGCTAGATCTATCTCTTACCCTAAATGATAATATATGCCCCATTTCCTCACTATTTTCAAAATAGATCAACTACCGAGCCCTTCCATTTTTAACCACTCAATCCCAGATTTTTTTCCCTAATAGAGGCTCTAAGAATAGTAGCCTGCTCCCAGAGCCAATCGGCCCATGGCCCATCCCCTACCATAAGACAATAATCCAGGTCAGCTTCTAAAGCACTGAGTGTCCGTCGGGCCGCCATTTCCTCCTTCATTTGCATGTCACGTCACCAGGAGGCAAATTGGAGAGTCTGTCCTCGACACAAGGCCGTCAGAGCATCCCAGACCACTGGGAGTAGAGCGGATCTGATATTGAATTCAAGGAATTCACTTAGATGTGCATTCATAGAGGTAACTTAACCATTTTCCAACAGAAGCTTGTGTTCCAATGTCCACCTATAAGGGACTAATACCTGCTTGGCCCCTTCTACTGAGATAAATAATGACAGAAATGTGTGCTCTGATAGGACCTGAGCGTTATGTATAATACTTGAGGAAGAAACTAAAGTACTGCTCACAAGAAACATATCCAGCCTAGACTAAGCTTTATGGGGCACATAGTAAAATGTAAACCCTGGATCTCGAGGGTGCTTAAACCACCAAAGTTCTACCAACGCATACGAAGAGAGTAACTGGTGAACTGCCCTTCTGTCTTGCTTTACACTCCCAAATAAAAGAAATTCAGCACTCCCAAGAAGAGGCACTTGGAAAAGCAGGAAAAAGCACCTGGAAAGGAGGCTCAGGACTCATAAAATAAGGCACATCAAAAGACAGTTTCAAAATAAAGCATGGGGTTTTATTAATGCAACATTCTCTAACAGAAATCATTTTCCAGATGTCAAATGAAACAGGTAAAACAACATGCATATATATATTTATATCTATATATATATAGATATCCGCACAATACCGTTTTTCTCTCTGGAATCTTGCCACAAAAATGGATACGGACGACGGTAAATGGTGCAGTTAATTTTTATTCGTGCAAGTCGTCATAACGCGTTTCAGCCCTCAAACGAGCCTTGATCACATGACATAGGTTCGGCGTTATCATTGGTTATTTAAAGTGACTAGTGCAGGTGTGGTCAGAACCACGTGTGCAAACTATGCAATAAACATGGAAAAGATATCAATTGTAGTTTTTACAATATCAGGACACGATTGCATATGTTTCAATCAAAAACAAATGTTTTACAATCATTATTATTGATGTTGATTTCCATTGGTGTATCATCCACATTTTAATGTTCTGAAAATACATTTTGATACAAAATTGTGATACACCAACTTTTACATATTATCATTCTCAATACCCGATCCATTGGTTTAGTGTTACTTAGTTGTTCTTTGCGTATATTCTCATACAGTGCAAAAAGTGCTAAAGTGCAAAAGTGAATGTCACCTGTTACAAAAGTGCATGGTACCATAACATTTGACACAGATAACGTTTCTATTTCAGAATACGATATAATAACATCATTTAGACTATCTCTCTGCATTACCCTGGTACTGGAGCCCCAGTATCCTATGCAGTATGAGATTATACTGTTTGTTTCTAATACTTAAGCTGTTTTGAACTTGTTTTCATTTATTGATTCTATGTGTTTAATTTAATGCGCGCTCAAGAGCTAAGTGGTGTTCTTCTTTTCTCCCTAAGACTGTACCGGTATCAATACCAGATTGCATGTTTAATTTTAAATTCTTGGTTCTAGAACGGTTTTTAGCAGCAAAGTATATACAATGAATATGTGCAAACGTCTGTGCAATATTTCCGCAAATTTGTGCAAAATTGCATTAGTGTCTCCAATAAGTTAATGACGAGTATCAATGCATACATATATAATATATTGTCAGTAAAAGTATAAAACCATAATAGATGTAAAATACTTGAATATATACATAAATATATGATGCTAAAATGTCAATAAATATTGGATAAAACTTTGCTAAAAACCAGTAGTTTGATCAAATAACATGGAAAATTCAATATAGATTTGATACTCTAAAAGTCAAAGACAAGTAAAAAGGTCCTCGGTTAAATTCAACCCAGTTGGTTGTTTAGTGTTCAGCTCTAAAATGTATCTTGTTTCCAATTGACGCAATCTACGTTCCCTGTTTCCTCCTCTCCTACTGAGTGGTACAGAGTCTATGACATAATACCTGAGGTCTTGGCTCTTAGAGTCATGTTGGATCTTAAAATGGCGCGCCACAGGGTAAGTATTATCTTGGTTATTAATCGCCCGTATGTGCTGTAAAATCCTTTTATGCACCTGTAATTTGGTGCTGCCTACGTACTGAAGGCTGCTTGGGCAGATTAAAACATACACTGCATATTCGGTTTTACAGGTCAGGAGTTTAGTTATTTTTGTACTCCTGGCACTGAATGGAGTTGTGTAAGATATCCTGTTTTCACCCTGTTGACACGCCTTACAGGTTTTACATTTTAAAAAAACCCTGTGCGTATGCAACCAATTGGTTGCCTCAATGACCTCAGGACTTGTTTTGACCAATTCATCGCTCATGGAAAGACCCCTACTATATGTAATAGAGGATCTGGTCGGTAGACTCGGCCCAATGACAGGATCATTTAATACCATCGGCCAATTGCGGGCTATGATCGATTGGAGCTGTTTATGTTGTTGACTATATTGTATGACTATTCTGAACTCATTGTTAGCCTCAGGACCCTTTTATCAGGACTGACGTGTTTGTCTTTCAGTAACTCATATCTCTCTTGGCGCATAGATTTTAGGATGGCGTTATTGATGACCTCTCTGGAATACCCTCAATCTAAAAATCTCAACTTGCTTGCAGCTTGAGCTTCCATTAAATCATTATCATTACTATGGATACGCCGTAAACGTAGCATTTCCCCATAGGGGATACTGTTTACTAGATGTTTTGCATGAGAACTGCTCGCGTGTAGCGTGGAATTTCCAGCAGTCTCTTTGCGGTATAGCTTGGTTTCAATCTTGTTATTCGCTATATATACCTTAGTATCCAGGAAGCTCACTTGAGTTGCACTTATGCTAGCTGTGAAATGTAAGTTTAACTCGTTAACATTTATGGCACTCACAAATTCATTGGCTTCACCAATGTTGCCATCCCATATCACGAACAGGTCGTCGATAAATCGTAACCACAATTTAACATTGGTTGCCATGATTTGCCTGTGTTGGGTCATGAGGACCAGCTCCTCCCACCAGCCCATGTGCAAACATGCATAGCTGGGAGAGAAGCTGGCCCCCATCGCCACACCTCTGATCTGCTTGTACAGTAAATTATTAAACATGAATACATTGTTCATTAAACAAAATTCCACCATCTCGGTTAGCATCTTATTCTGATTTACAGTATTGTCCACTCTTTTCTCCAGATAATGTCTTATAGCTTGCAAGCCATCCATGTGTCTAATACTGGTATAAAGCGAACTCACATCCAGTGCTATGAACAGATATTCTTGTTTCCATTCAAAATCCTTCAATTTCCTTAAAAAGTCACTGGTGTCGCATACATATGATGGTAATGCCTTAACTAGATCCTGGAGAAAAAAATCCACATATTGTGATGAATGTTCAAGGAGGCTGTTCCTGGCTGATATTATTGGCCTGCCAGGCGGTTTCTGTGGATCTTTATGGACTTTCGGTATGAAATATATCGTGGGTACCATAGGATGATCATTTTTCAAAAATGTATACTCCTGAGCAGTTATCAAATTATTGCTTTTCCATGTCAATAGTTTGTTATAAAAGGTTGTATACATTGTTTTCAAATCGGAGACACTACTCTTGGTGTAGCATGTTCTGTCATTTAGTTGCGTGTAGGCCTCTTTAGTGTAATCTTCTTTGGACATTAAGACAATATTTCCTCCCTTATCCGAATTGCGGATAACTATGTTATTATTTTCCTTGAGTTTTTTCATAAGTTTGTCATACTCGTGATTCTGTTTGTTGTATTTAAATTTGATGTTTCTTGTTTTCATATTTAGTTGTTTCATCTGCTCTACCACTTGTTCATGAAAAATATCAATGGAATCACGAATCATGATAGGATTAAACGTGGATTTCGGTTTGAAGGGTGTTCGTTGACCAGATTTCAATACTACTCCCCTATAATGTTCAGATTGGGTAGTCGATGTCGATTGCACATTGGAATCATCTTTTTCTGCAATTGGGATTGTCTCATTGGTTTCCCATCATTCCTGCATTTCATTGATAAATGAGGCATCAGACTGTGCAGAATTAGTTAAAGTCTCAGTCATTGTTGCTCCAATGTCTTTGTCATTTGCGCGACTCTCATCTCGTTTGTTCAGTAAATGAAATTTTTTAAGTTTCAATTTCCTTATACTTTTAAAAACATCCAATCTGGTTTTTGGGTAGTTAAAATTCCTCCCGGGGCAGTACGTGAGGCCCAGGCTCAAGATTCGTTTGTCGGTGTCACTTAACATTACGTTTGATAAATTCATGATTGTTTTATTGTTATTCATGGCATTTGTTATTTGCCTTTCCTCCACCCGCCCCGTTTTCTTTGTTTTGGTCCAGTTTCTGTTGGCCTTCCTTCGTTGTCCACGTTTGTGGTTTTTATTTGTCCGTAGTTGGTTCTCTGTGCTCGTGGACAGAGGATTTGCCTCCTGTCGTCGCATAAAAAACCCAATTCCTCGTCCAAAGTGTGTTTTTGTCTTGGCTGGTTTATGCTGCTGTTCCTTGTTTCACGTTCTGATTCGCTATCGGGGGCTGAGCTCAGATCAGATTGCGAGGTACTTAAGGCAGGTTCCCCAGTTCTTGATGTGCCTGCTCTTGGTTCTGTTGTTTTCTTATTCTTCATTGACCTCAGTACTTCGTATTTCTTCGCGAAGGTAAAGATTTGACCCAACTCAGAATCGGTTTTATCCCGATGAAATTTATACGTTTTTCTCTCCTTTATTTTTCTTCTTCCTTCTTTAATCTTTGTGTCATTTCTTGACGTAGTTTTGTTTTTTCCTCAGTCTACCCCATACTCTCCAATTCCTCATTGATTTTTGCAATTTCTTCCAGTAATACTGCCCGATCTATGTCAGCATATTTTATTAATATCTTAACCAGCCGTTTTGTAGATTCTAGATTACATTCGGCCCATTCACGCATCATTAATGGGTTTGGGGCTTCGTAGCTCGGGGCCAAGAGTATCCTTAACCCCCGCGGTATCCGGTCTACACCCAAGTATCTCTGCAGTGAACGGGACTCCCACCACTTGCTCTGTTCGGCCCGCATTTTTCTCTCCAGCTTTTAAAATGTTTCTTTTATAGAGTCCGTTTGGCTGTTTGTAACTGTGTCAGTACTTTTTCATTGATTGTCACTGTCCGACAGTCATCGAACATTTCCAATGCTGCTTCTTCTCTCTCTCGAACTATGTCAGCCGACATTGCACACTATTATGTAATTTAATAGATTTCAGGAGTATCGCATCGTAGAAATGTGACGTCACTCCCTATCCAGCACACCTTTCCTCCCCGTAATGCCTCCTTCACATACCTGAGTTGTCTCTCGACTCGTCCGAATCCTCCGACTCGGTCCGTTCCAGTACACTTCAGGATTTGCAGTGTTTCCCAGCACAGGGGGGCCCAGACAGCACAATTCCTTCCGGATTTCACTAAGTACTTCCTGATTGCCCTGGAAATCTTGTCTCTCCAAGTGCGTCGTCCCGATCGGAAAGGGGGTCCGTTCAGTAGCCGAAAAGAGACTGCATCGGCTATTAACATCCACACAATACCGTTTTCTCTCTGCAATCTTGCCACAAAAATGGATACGGACCACGGTAAATGGTGCAGTTATTTTTTATTCGTGCAAGTCGTCATAACGCGTTTCAGCGCTCAAACGAGCCTTGATCACATGACATAGGTTCAGCGTTATCATTGGTTATATATAGATATATATATATATATATATATATATATATATATATATATATATATATATATATATATATATATATATATGTGTGCTGCCAAATAAAAATTACTAACCTTCTAACCAGTGTGGCTCGAGAATCTCTTCTTGGATCGATTCGTTGCGTGGGACATGAATAGATATATATATATATCTATATATATTATATATATCTATATAGATAGATAGATAGATAGATAGATAGATATGTGTGTGCACAAGTAAGTAATAATAAAACACTCACAAGCAGTCAAATCCATGAGAGAAAACTCAAACAGATAATAATGGAACATTCACAAGTCAAATAATAAGAAAGCAAAACATAAGCAGATAATAATAGTGGACGTCCAATGCAAGAAAAAAGCACAGTCGATGTCAGAAATAAACACTGTCAAATGAGAGAATCAATTATAAAGAGCACAACATGAGAACATCACAGAGCAGTGGAACTCATAGCTCATACATCACCTTTTAGTGCACATCATTCTGTTCAGCTCAACTGGGAAGCCCTTTCAGTCGTCCAGAAGTCTCAATGGGACAGCAAAACATGCCCTGTGACGGTGTGTCCGCCTCACAAGTGATTTTCTATATGAGCGCCAAAACGTCCTGTCTTTAATACATTTTACTAACACGGGTAGAGACTTCTAGAAATTCCTTCTCCCTTCATCTATTGCAAAACCAAAGCTGACCGTACCAGTCTATTTCAGGGTCAGGATGAAAACTGTCCCGAGACAGAGAAGCACATTCCTCTCTCACGCTTCCAAACGCACATCCCACATGTTCTGTTCCAGGAAGGCTGTTTTGCTCTGTGCTGAGAAGAAAGTAAACATCACAAAATGAAATCATGAAAGAGCACAAAAATGATGTTGTACATTCAAAATGAAGTAAGTTGAAACACATTGTCAAAGGTCACTACAGTCTCACTATACATATGAGTGCATATAGCACTACATTCCACCCCTTGACCTTTGACTCTCATAGCATACATATCTAAAATCAACTTTTTGAGTGAAAGCATGAATATAAAATGAAGCATACATTAAAACAGTGACATGATAAAATCATGACATGTATTACTATGATTATTCCACCTAAAATAACTCATGTATACCTAATAATAACTCAGCTACAGAAATAAATGTGTGAGAAATACACAAATCATCAAACATGTTAACTTATTAATGCTCCTAGTGTTATAAATGGCTAATTCTGTAACTTCTACTGTAGAAGCAGCTAAACTTATATATTCTGCCTTAGACAATAAATGAATCTCAGAATAATAAAACACCATCTTCATCAAGCTAAACAGTTTCTCTTGTACTCTGTATGCAATGCTGGATTCAATTTAAACATCATCCATCAGTCCCAACCGTGTGAATGTACACAGCCCTCCTGTTAAATTTAAAATAATATCCTTTTACATTTGTCATTTAAAAATACGCTTGGAATCACCACTTCCATCAAGCTGGACTTATATTTCATTTGCAGAATCAGTCTCATTTGAGCACATTTAAATGCGACCTGTAGAAAACAGTCTGTGCTATATCATTTCGTTGTTTTGGCAAAAAGCATCAGCGAAGGCGTCAATCTGCACTGTCAGGTGATCATTTCAGAGTTGGGGGCTCCCAATCCCTCACGGCCCCACTCAGACACAGGCAACCACACTCAGGGATCCAGCATGCTGACACTTCACAGTATGATCTAGGAAAGAAACAAGTATAACTCTTCTTGAAAGCAATATTTATGAGAAAGCACTCATTCTCCTTTTTTCTTAGTTGGATCTAATGACAACGTTTTGTCTTTTCCGTCTGCAATGATCTCTGATGGTTCTGGGGAATTATTTGAGGATTCTACCCACACTTTGGCCTCTGGGCTCTTGGTAGTGGAGTCAAACCCTTCTTCCCCTCACACAGTAAGAAGGGCTGGGGCAGTCCCCTTCCTGACTATCCCTCCATACACTGCTGAATAAGTACACCCTGGATCATTTGATCATATCTGTGCTGGTAATTTTCCTCTCTCCAACTGGCCCCTCACCACCTGTGGGACTGGTCTGTGTTGTTCATGCTGACAAATGGGAATTACAGTTCTAATTAGGTCTAGGGGAATATGCATCCCTATTCTCTGCCCACCTGTTAGTGGCTTTCACTCCCAGGTGTCCAAATTTTTGGTGTGCCCACTTAGCCATTCCCACAAAATTAGAATCCTGTGTTGTCACCTCTGCCTCCAAGAATTTGGCTTTTTTTGTCTGCAAGGGAATGCAAAATGAAGTCATGGGACAATGGGCATCTACATGATACAAAATGACTGTGCTTTGTGGTAACATTTTCCAGATCTCTTGCCACACCTACTTACCCCACTTCACAGGACTCTTGTATCTCAGACACATCATGTAACACCCCTGTGTTTTCCACTGGACCTGTGTTACCTACTCATGCAACACTGCAGTTTCTGTCTGTATGTACCACTTCCATTTGATCCCATTTGCTTTTTGTGCATGCCCTATTCTGTGTAACTCAGGGGAACTCATCACCCATTGCATTAGAGGAATTTCAAGTCTCAAAATCAAATAGTGCATTATTATAATTTGCCCAGTGTCTATCAGAGCACAGTAACACCAAAGCAACAGTTTCTGCCCTGTGTCTATCAGAGCACAACAACTCACTAGCAACTGTTTTTCAAAGAAAATATACCACTCTCCAGCATCTGTATACCATTCTCCAGCATCTGGCAATGTTTTAGTCCAAAATCACAGGAGCACCCTCTTCTTTCCTTGTTTTTGCCATATACTCCAATTGGCATACTGCCCCTGGACTGTCACATGTAACTTAGGGGCACATTACGATACCCGGCGTAAAAAAATCCGCCAGGCATGGAAGCGGCAAAAATCCGCCCGCACACACCGCCTGAACACCGACCACGCCATTATGAGTACACAAACTGAAAACCGCCATCGGCGGAAAAATCATACAAAATACCGCCCGCCATCGTCCGAGTCGGAGTCAAACCGCCCGCCACGGACGGAAACACGCACGACAACACAAAACCGCCCGCCCTCACGGCCGACACACCGCACGTGAAATTACGATCGCACCGCCATGAGCGCGGAAAAACAACAAAAATACCGCCCGCCAGCGCAAACAACGCCGATGAGAATCGACACGGCAGAAGCCATGGCGCCCACGTACCTGCACAGAAACCATCCGCACACAAAACCAATAGCACACAACATGGCCAACAAGTCCACACAGCAAGGCACGCACAAATACACAAGCACAGTACACATCCCGAAAACACCCCCGGACAAACAAAAAATACAAAGGCCAGAACCCCAGACACAACACACCTGAAAACAACAGACCATGAGGACACACCCACATAGGTGAGTACAAAAGCAGCACTCCCACAGACCACAACCCCTTGCTACATTGCAAACCAGAGAGGAGAGGAGAGGACACAGTGACACAGCAAGGACAGCAGCACACCACAGAAACGCACACATCACAACCACCACCACCAAACACCGGCACCACAAACCCCCTGCACATTACACAACACACACCGCACCAGCACCACAAACACCATGGCACCACAAAGGATGCCCAAGTTCACGCCCATGGAGCTGACGGTCATGGTCGACGAGATCATCAAGGTGTACCCACAAATCTATGGGAACATGGTCCAGCACACACCACTAGCCACCAGAAACAGAATGTGGACCCGGATCGTAGACCAGGTCAATGCAGTCGGGACCCTGCCCAGGAACAGAACCGAGATAAACAAACGTTGGAATGACGTAAAGAGCCTGGTCAAGAAGAAGGAGGGCAAAAACAGAGAGCTGGCTGCCGTCACTGGCGGAGGGAATCCCGCGCTCTTTAAGACCTTCAAAGCGTGGGAGGAGAAGGTGCGAGTCGTAATCCATCCGGAGATCCTCGCCGGATTAGCAGGGGAGTGGAGGCTGGTAAGTACAAACTAATGTATACCAGCACACCGCTATGTACACACATGCGCAACCACCATGCCACAGCTCCCAGGGACAAACACCCCCATGTCCAGCACACAATACACAACACATCACACGCACATGCAACAGACACTACCACACACAGGCCAAACCGAACAACTGTAAGATGCGTGGGGACATGTGTACACTAAGCCAGCCACGTAACCACCAACAGGTCCCCAAATATGCCAGAAGCGCCACAACGAGCACCCACCACACCCATGTGTCCGCCACAGCTGCACCAACCGACAAGTAACAGGTAAGTGGCAGGAACACAAAGTGCAGTGGGTGGGACGGTGGACAGCCCAAGTACAACACACACCAGGCCCCAGTCCCACAGCACAGCAAGGAGGAGCATCCCCCACACCCCACACCCACGTGTCAGCCACCGCAGTGCACAACGACAGCCGAAAGGCAGACATCACGGTCCACAGCAATCGGTGTCAGTGGGTGTACAGCCACCCCCACGACCCACTACACCCCCCACCCCCACAGACCTGCAACATGGAGCACCCCCCGCTAAGAGCCATGTGGCATCCAGTACAGTGCACGCACGAACAACTTGCAGGTGGGAAACTGGACAGGGCTGGATTACTGGAGGCATGAGGACCATAACACCACCAACACATGGGACATGTCACGTAGCACACGGACACGCAGCACCGCCCACCGTCACGAACAAGTGAACAATGTGCACACGGACATGAACAGCAGACTCACACCCCACATGACCCATCACAGACATAGCAACACCCAAGGAGCCACGTCTGCATGCACAAGCCACACTGAATATAGTCCCACACGGCAGCCACTGTGCAACTCATCACACACAACCGAAACACCATTGAAGTCCTGTCCATGTAGCCCCTACTGCCTGTCAACCACACACCCCACAACTACGCCTATGTAAGACAAACAACACTAGACACAACAGAGCGGAACAACAGAAATGCACACGAACACCACTGAACCCATCAAACACACAGACACACCATGCACATACAACATACCATCCATCCCATCCGTCAGCCCCAGTCTCATGAAAGGCATGTCATCCGCACAGCTGCCACACATACAGCAGTCACGCTAAGACACATGCCCATGACCAACCATGTGCCAGAAGTCAATTAAGCGCACGACACACTGTGAGCAACAACACACAACATGGGCCACACCCCCGAGCACTGCAGTGATGCACATGGCACAGGGCAGCACGCACACCAAGGAGATGGGACAACTGCAATACGTTGGCTGGCACACAACTATCACTCACTCATAACGATGCGTCCAATGCCATGTCCAGTAACCACAACAGACAGCAAATATGCAGGGCATGTCAGGCATGCACACACCTCAGACCATGCACTGTCATGCTGCCACAACACATGTCACGTTCGGCACCCATGGCTCACAGCATGTACCCCAAAAGCATATACCCTCCCAAATGCGAATCTGGGGCATGGCCCCCATGTTGCCATATGCGTTCCTAAGCGTTCCATTTGAACTCCAAAAGCAAAGTACAAACCAGACCCAGGATGGGCCAGGAGCCCGCATACACCAGAGTCACAATGAGTAGGGGCAAAGCAACACACCCATCGGCATGGCCAATCCGTCCCATGCCACATGTGCACAGCACACAGTCCCATTGCCTAGCACACACACCTACAGATGCCACAGCCACACACTCGCCTCCGGGAAACCCATGTACGAGATTGCACGAACTGCCAATGTCAGACGACTAATACATACTTCGCCAGGTGCAACACAATAACAAATCTCATTCTCTCCACAGGTGACGAACTGCTGGACGCTGGGGATGGAGACAGCAGCCAGCACAGCCAGCCTACAAGCCCCCAACGAGGACACACGGATCTGGAGGATCTGTCCACCTCTTCGGACACGGACCACCAAGCTGGCCCATCTGGCGTGGCAGGGCCCAGCCGCTCCCAGGACCCCTCCTACCCACCAACCCATCATCCAGGGATGCTGAACAGTCCCAGTCCCCTGCTGCCACTGTCGTTGCGGCCACACCCACGGTCATTGCGGCCACTACCACTGCCGCAACCGCCACCATCGCCGCACCGACCACCACCGCCTCCACCACCACCACGTCTTCGCTGGCACCAGCCCCAGCGCAGGTGGTGGCCCGGCCGACTGGATCCACCCTGGGAGCCACAGCGAGGACCGTGGTGAGCAATGTGGCTAGTGGGCAGGCCGGTGGCAGCAGGACTGGTAGGAGGAGCAGGGTCAGGGAAACGCCAGCCTCCCCTGGGAGCCATGCCCTGCCTCAAATGGACAGAGTCCTTGGGGCCTATGAAGAGGCCCAAGGACAATGGGCCAGGTCTGCTACTGACACGCGGGAGGTGCTGGGGGTGCTGAGGTCCATGGACGCCCATGTGGGCCAATTCGTGTCCCGTATGGACCAACTCGTGGACCTCATGGGCCAGCTGGTGGTGGCGGTGGGGTCACAGGCAAGGCCAGCAACACCACCTCCGCCACCACCTGCTAGGGCGCAGGCTCGGGCAGCAGTGTCCACTTCCCCTGCGTCCACAGCCAGTGAGCACACCTCACCCACCACCAGCAGGTCGCCACCACACACCCCCCTCCCAAACGTGGAAGGGGCCGTCCAAAGAGGAAACAGATCTCCCGGGAGGACTTCGCACGCTCCAGTCGCAAGTGAGGCAGCCAGCCAGCCTTCCGCCAGCCTTCCTTGACCAGCCACTGCATTGACTTGCTCTACGATCCCACTCCACACAGCCATCTGG
The DNA here is from genome assembly GCA_963921515.1 of Calotriton arnoldi. Taxonomy (NCBI): domain Eukaryota; kingdom Metazoa; phylum Chordata; class Amphibia; order Caudata; family Salamandridae; genus Calotriton; species Calotriton arnoldi. The sequence continues at coordinate 6,869 of CAWUFW010002947.1, read as the reverse complement.
ATGGCATGTGTGTGTTGGACTATGGACATAGAACCAGTGGGTACACCCTGATCATCACGCAGCCATGACCGACAGCTCATTGTCACTGCATGCACCACTTTTGTCATCACCTTACACACAATCACATGTCACAGTTTGTAATAAATGCACCTTTTTCACTAACTGCTGTTTGTGCCCTGTGTCTTTATTGTACGGAATACAACGGCCACCTTGGGCGGAAAGGCACCTGATGCGTGGCATGGAAATGGAATCCGGAGGGCCTGTAGGGACCTAGGGGTGGGAGACAGAACAGGAGCACATTCAATGAGTGTGTCACACACCCATCACACAGTACATGTCAACAACTACAAGCAATGTACACACATCGCACAGAGCAATAGGGCACAATGCCACAGCCACCAACAGTGGCATACTACCCTGGCCATGGAGCGTTGACACACTGCACGCAGTGAACATACGGCCACCCTGACACAGCACACACACACCTGCATAGATACAGACACATCATCCGTCGTACATGGACACTCACCGTCAAGTGAAGTAGCGGGCGATGAGCTGCTGGCGCACATTCCCAGCTTCCTCCTCTCCGCTGTCCACCTCACTCGAGCTGTCCTGGTCTGCGGGCTGGGGCCCTGGTTGATCTCCGTCATCCACAATGAGGGGGATCTGCTTCCGAATGGCCAGATTGTGCAGCATGCAGCACGCCACCACTATCTGGCACACCTTCTGTGGGGAGTACGCCAGTGCACCCCCGGTGCGGTCCAGGCACCTGAACCTGGACTTGAGGAGGCCAAAGGTACGCTCGACCACACGTCTGGTCCTCCCATGTGCCTCATTGTATCGATCGTCTGCTGGGGTGCGAGGATTCCTCAATGGACTGAGCAGCCATGCCCCATTCGGATACGCAGAGTCACCTGGGTGTGAGGGACACAGAGAACCGTTGCTATTCCAACTGGACAGGGGACAGCATCGCACAACCAGCACGCTACACCACTCCACATACTCACCGACAATACAGCCACGATCCTGTTGCAGATTGGCCATCAGTCGTGGCAAGATGCTGTTGCGCATTATGTGTGCGTCATGGGCCGAGCCTGGAAACTTTGCACACACGTGGGTGATCACCATGTCCGCAAGGCACACCACTTGCACATTCAGGGAGTGCGTGTGCTTCCTGTTGCGGTACAGGTGCTCAGTGGCCTGTGGTGGAACAAGGCCAACATGAGTGCAGTCAATGGCTCCCACGACGTGTGGGATTCTGCCAAGGGCATAGAATGCACCCTTCACTGCCGCCAATTCACGAGCCCTGGGGAATCTGATGTACCTGTTCCGGTACAGCATCATGGCTGCCAGTACATCCCTCAGCACCTTGCTGAACATGGGCTGGGACATCCCTCCTCCACTGCCCACTGTGTGCTGGAATGACCCAGTGGCGAAGAAATGCATGGCGGCCATCACCTTAGCCGTGGGGGTGACAGCAGTCGGATACACCCTGCGGGGACGGAGATGGGGCTCTAACATGGCACACAGTCGATGCAGAGTTGGCCTGTCCAGCCGAAACTTCCTGATTACCTCTGTATCGTCCATGTCCGCCAGCAATTGGTATGGGCGGTCAATGTTCGGTCTCCGCCTGGGTTAAATGGCAGAGGACACATGTCAAAGCAACACGGCACATAGCAATTTCGCATACACATCACTGACATGACTGAGCAAGCACATGAGCCACAGCCCAGCTGTCAAGCTGGGACGGCACGGCCACAATACACTTACACAGGTCTCCCAACAATGGCAATGGCAAGTGAGACATACCACTGCCATGTGCATGCACATGGGGATCTAGGCCCCAATGACTTGCGGGGCGTGCTGATGGGGACTGACTGCATATTCGTCAAGCGGCAACGCCACGGCAACATGAGTGTCTGCTGAGCATGGTACTGCTTCCGAGCCTGGATGAGTATGGCACACGACGACGACGATGTGGGCACGGGCTGAGCGGCCAATACAAGTGGGACCTGTGGCACGAGGGGATATGAGACAGTAGTAGGTGTCAGCACTGCACCCTATGTACAGCACTGTACGGATCACAGCTCCCGAAACATTGACTGGTGTCCACATTGACAGCCCCATGCCAAGACGGCTGTGTGCTTGCAGTCACACGTCACAGGTGAGAGGTTACATTGCACGTGCCAGGTGGCAGTCGTACATAGTGGGAGCTGGCATGTGTGTGCATGTGTCTCCTGTTCAGGATCCACCAGATGGGCGCTGACTCTGTACTGACCATTGGACACAGCATGTTCCGTGGAAGGCTTGTGTGTGTGGGATGGTGGCACTGGATGTGCCTGCGTTGGGGGGGGCCATGCACAGGGCGGGTACGTCGATGATTGCGCATTGTTGGTCACGGTGGGTGCACCAGCTAAGATGTGTTGCCCTGTGTTCAATTCCTATGTCCGCATGATGATGGACTGTGGATGTGGGCAGACTACACATTGGTCGATGTGCTGTCTATATGCATGTGCCTTCACACCAGGCACAGCTGCCCCTGCACATGTGACCCCTGCTGGACTCGCTGCTGGGTCTGTGGAGCTGATGCACCTTCTGCGCGTGGGGTGGACAGCTCTCCTCACTTCCCTCATTGCGCATGTCATGTCTTTGCCGCAGGTGACATGGATCATGGAGGGCCCACATGTACGCGTGGGTAGGCTACACATGATTGTTCACTGGTCGCCACCCCCAGTCAGTGTTTCGAATGGGAAGGTTGTCGTGCTGGTGGTATGTTCGATGTGGCGGATGGGCGGGCCTAGGTGCGGGCTTACATTCCGGACATGGGGGGTAGTTGGATTGGCGACTAGTTGCAGTACACACGGGACACGTCTCTTCCTTTCCACATCTGGGTCATCCCTTGTACTAACTGACAGTGATACAGTCATCTTCGCCCCAGCCCTCATGTCCTCCCCTCGCCCCCCAATATGCATGCTCACCTGCGAGGCTAGCGCTTGCACAGGCAGCCCCAAGCTTGCACCAGAGAGGGCAAGGAGTGTATGTGTGGGTCCAGTTGCACGAGTGGGCTGTCTCAGGGTATGATGTGTGGCGGGACGCCGTCCACCTGCGTGGTGCCCCAAATGGAGACCCGGCCTGCATGGACTATGCATCACAGTCTTCGCCTTCCGGATCCGCCACCTGCGACACCCAGTGGCTGTGGCTGCCCTTGCGGCCATGCCGCGTCCGTCTGTGGCTGATGGCCCACACATTCACTCTTTGGCCTCTCTGGGGAGGGCTCAGGGGTGGTGGCGCACGCGCTTGCACTTAGTCGCAATGGCATGTGTCGTGGTTGGTATGATGGGCAATGGATGGGATGGTGCGAGCCACCTCCCGTGACGTCAGTGCTGCTCGTGCTGTGGTGCGTCCCCCTACACTTCCATTTGACTTTTTGCCATGCTGGACGTTGAGGTTCTATTGCCTGCGTGATATGACCAGGAGGAGCGCGAGGAGACCTCTCACACACCATGCTCCACTGCCATCCCGTGCCCTGTATCGCCTGTGCGGATTGACTATGTTGGGGTTACACCTGGTCGACTGGGGCTGTGTGTGCCTTGTCAAGGGGCATGGCGGGCGCACAACAGGATCCAGCTCGTCCACAGAGGGTGGGCTGAGGTGCGCCTGGTACCGCTTTGTACGTGTGCCCGGCTGCTGTGCACACACGTGTTCACTCCCCCCGACAGGTGTCCTCTCACAATGCCCAGGGAAGCGGTGGTGTACTGTTCATGAGCCCTCCCAACACGGCGTGCTCCAACTTGGCATGTGCGCATCTACCCGTCGCACCCACCCACCTGAGCACTGCGTCCATACGACTTCACACGACACATGTGTGTCTTCCACAGTAGTGCTACTCATTTGCGTTGACATCCAATACCAGTGGACTACATGGTCATGTCACGACTGCCGTGTACTTCACATACTCTCATCCTCTCTCATTCGTACTTGTGAAATGAGTCAGCGGAGACAGTTCTGGTTTCAAACATTATATTGAGTCTTCTGTCCTCTGTGATGCAGTATAGTGGACACTACTGGCAGCGGAATACATATTGAGGATATACTGAGCATGATTACAAATGGGATAGGGTGTGGGGTTACATCTGCTTGGCCAAGGCTGTGCTAATGTACATTTACGTATAGCTGCGGAGCTGCGGACTTTGACACAGACGGTATACATGTAGCCTACCAGACCGCTCGGCATCATGGGCACAGTCCATCTCAGTTCCATGTGACAGGTTTGCTGCGGTTGTTCCTCATGCACGCGTGCATGTGAGATGACATCAGGGCATGTGCTTGCGTGCATGCAGCGGCGTGCCACTTGTTGTTGCACTGTGGTGGTTACTGGACATGTCACAGTCACTGGGGTCGTGTTGTTGTTGTATGCACTTGTCGTCCATGCAAAGGTCCTGGTATGGGATTCCCGGGCGGGGGTGGGAGGGGTGCAGCACCCACAGACTCCAGGCGACCTATTCATGTCCACTGAGCGGTGTGTGTGTCCATGTGCGCTGGATCCATGTCGTGTCCTGGTTGTTCGTGCAGTTCCGTCCATGTGGGTGCGATGCACAGAGCCCATGCCACTGCCTCCCACGATGCATGCGGTGTTCCTGGATGTGATGGGGAACAGTGTGCATGTCCCGGTCATATCCGATGTCATGGCGATGTCGTTGATGGTGTGGTTACAGTTGCCGGTCGTTTGGTATGGCTGTTGTGGTGGTGACTGGCCAGTCCGTGCGGAAGCTGAGCATGGGTGCGGGGTTGGACTTCATAGGTCACTCGGGGAACCTGCGTTGTGGTCCGACGTATTTACAGGTTGTCAGGTATGCGATGCCGTCCAGCAGGGCTTCCATGTCATTGGTGGTGTACATGTTTGCCAGCCAATGAAGCGGATGGTGGCTGTCAAGGTGTTGTTCGTAGGTTGTCCCTTGGAGGACCATGATGGGGCATGCTGGGTGACATTCGATGTAGCTGTTCTCGATGATCCGTCGTGTGGAGGCACAGTGGTTCCATTTCAGTGCGCGTGCGATGTTGGCCACATACGCCATGCCCCCATAGGCAGAGCAGGCCCTGTCGTGTGCGTCCAGAGGGAGGAGTAGTGGTAGCAGGTCCGCCTTCAGACATGCCGGGTTGGAGAGGCATATCTCGACGGGATGCTGGTAGGGACACCTCCGACAGTAGAAGACGGGCATGATGCAGCTGAACAATGTGATGCGGTAAGTCAGTCGGTAACTTACGTTCAGCAGGGACAGGAGATCGCATCCCAATGTATGTATCGTGCTGGTTTGGTACAGCTTGAGCTCTTCGGCGTAGTTGGGTAGGTGTGTTGCGGTTGCCATTTCGCAGCGGTGCGTTGTGGTGGCGTGCTCCGGCTGTGTGTGCAGTCTGCAATGTGCACACTCCGGGGTTGCTGTGAGCTCTGTGTAGTCGTGGGGAGACAGGACTTGTGTTCTGTTGGCTTGTTTGGAGGACACGGGCCCTCTTCCCACATGCTTCTCAGACAGTTCAAGGTCAGTGCTGTGTGACTCCTTCCAATTAACTTGCATGTGGCCGACATGGGGGAGTGTTTTCTTCTTTCTTCCCCGTCCGTTGTGTGCTTCTGTGATATGCGCTATCTGCCGTGTGGTCGGTCTCCTCGGCATGCCTGTGTTGGTCTATTCTTGGACAATGGCTGTATTCACCGGCTTCTGTCGTAGGGCTGTGGTTTCGGTGTTGGAATGGAAGGTCATTCAGTGCTGTCTGCTCTCCCTTGTGTGGGCGGCAGGCTGCCTTTCCGCTCTGCGTTGGGCCTTGTGTGTGGATGTAATTCTTGGGCCACCTGTTGTCGGTCACCGGGCTCTTTGGTGTTCCGTTTCATGTGTCTTGTTCATATGTGCAGGGTGGTATGGGTTTTTCAGTGTGGTACTGGCGTTCCTCTTCCCGAAGGAGCCCTGCTTCTCCTAGTTGGTGTTGCCGCCGCTGTGTGCTTCGCCATGTTTGTTACACTGGGGTGTGTCCTGCTGTTGCGTGACTTCACTGACATGTGTGCGTCGGTTGTGTGGCGTTGGGTGTTGTCCGTGAATTGGGCGTTGGGGACATGTCTGTGGCAGGCCTGTCACGTGTCATGTGCGTTCGGGGTGGGGCTGGTGTGTGTGCTGCTTGGTTGTGTCCCTGTGTCTGTGTGCGACGCATGCATGGCGCTGCGGTTGGCCTCTGCGTTGTGCGCATGTGTGGCGGCGTCATCGGCGCTTTGGGGCCGTGACGGGGTGGTTGGTTCCTAGTCCCAGGTGGTGTGTACACATGTGTTCCGCGATGTTAGGATTTGGCCTGTGTGTCATATGTGGATGCAATGGTGGATGTGTAGTGTGCACGCGCTGGTGGGGGTTGTCCGCTTTTTCCGCCCTTGCACTGTGTGCGCTGTTTGCGTGCACTTGTTGTGTGTGTGCCTACCTGCGTCTCCGCGGTACGTTGCGTCCTTGGTGGTGCATCAGCAGAAGCATGGGAAGGGCCTGCAGTGCTGGATTCATGCCCGGGGTGCCGCTTCTTCGTTGTCCGTGCTCTGCGTCCGTGTTTCCGCCTCTCTTTCACGTGCGGTGTCTCTTTGCCGTGGGAGCCGTTTGTTTGCGGCATCGTAATTTATGCGCCGGGCGGGACGTGTTTCGTCCGGACGGTGTGTGTCAGTTGTGCTGCGCCGCTACGTGTGCGGGCGCACTTTGATGGCGGACGGTGTTGCTGGCTTGCCGGCGGTGTTTGGCCTGCTTTTCGCATCGTAATTGGGCGGGCGTGTGGACTGCTGCGTGCCGGCGGTAACTGGTGGTTTTTGCATCCGCCAGCACGGCGGTTGTGCTTCCGCCCGCCATCGT